>OU015763.1:25270869-25595051 GCA_907173295.1 Fagus sylvatica
TGTTTGGCACAAAATGACAAAAACAAAACAAAAAAGAGCAGCGCAGCACGCAGGGGTTATCATCTAGCACTTGCTTTTTGAATATTTATTAAAAAACAACAACCTGCGCCAGCTCGAAACAGTATGAGAGGATAATGACAACTTGGTATCCTTCCATGATGTCAATGAAGTAAGAACGAAGATGTCAGCATATATTCAAACACAATAAATTAGGATTTCAGGAAGAGATCACCGGCGGACTCCTCTCCCCTCTCACATGGGGACTGGGGTAGGCTCCACGGTTGACATTTGATTACGGAGAGAGTAACATGGTTCTCCATCACGTTGTTTATTCTGATGTAATTATTAGGGTATAGCAATTGAAAAATAAATAAAATAATAAAATAAGACCTTGTATTATATTCCTAATCTTAGGACTTGGATTCATTTTTTTTCGTTCTTGGCCTTGTCAATTTGTAGCATGTTTTTGAAAAAAGAACTCCGTTGAAGTCAAACCTTTAAAAACAGCCATTGGCTTATAGTCGCAGAGGCATTTATGGCTCGATGACTGGGTCAAACAGCAGAGAAAAAAAAAAAAAAAAATGCACATTGCTGTAATAGAAAAAGAGTAAAACTTAAATACAATTGCTTAGGTTAGGTACATTAGGTTTCCCAATTGAATTCAAACATATGGTTGCATTAACCAACAAAATACAAACAATGTTATTTTTTTCAAGAATATTTAAATTCAATGTATTTGAATTCAATTATAAACCTAATATATTTGACCTAAGGAACTGTAACTAAGTTTTACCCATAGAAAAATGAATCAATGCAAAAGTCCCATCTATTTGTTTTTTCCTCGACAAATTAGAACAACCAATGGTAAATTAATGTCATGACAGCCAAAAAAGTTTGTTAAATATTGTTACAAGATGAGATGTGCACACACAATGGCGACGCCACGTATAACTTACAAGTTAGGAGGTTGAAACTTGACATCTTAAAAAATAAATAAATAAATATATAGGTAATGATCTCTCTTGAAATAAAATATTGAACATCTTAACTTGAGATCCTAATAAACCCAATGAAAAAAAAAAAAAAAAAAAGCCCAAATAACTACAACAATTATCAATGATCAATTTCTTTAGTCAGCCTAATCAGATTTCGTTCAATTGAATATAAAAATAAAACCTAAATAAAAATAAAAATAAAAAACCTAAATTTTTTATTTTTTATTTTTTTATTTTTTTTTATCTAAGAGCATCTACATTGGTTTAGCCAAAACCCAATTTCAGTTAAAATATTCCTAATATACTGTAGACACCTCATTTTGCCACATATATTTCAATTATAACGTGCATGGGGCTTTACAGACTAAAAATCCAAAAAACAGACCCTGACACGGAAATCTGTGCACATTTAGGATTTTTGGTCCCAGTTTGTTTTGGGCATCCGATTGATATAAAAATACATTCACACGAGTCGTTAGGTCAACACGATCACAACGACACGACTTGCACTCGATTTGGACTCTGGGCGTTTCGGCACGGAAATTCGTGCATTTCTAGGGTTTCGGCCCGATTTTTCTCGGAACATCCGATTGACACCAAAATAATTTTAAATGAGTCTATAGATCAACACAATCAAAATGACGCATCATGCACTCAAATCAGACCACAAACGAGAAAGTTATCGCTAATCGAAGTTTTAACGCTTCGGGTCCGTGTTAGCTTACATATGCATACATATATAGGATTATATCTCACTCATGCATGCCAATAATACTTTTGGAAGGGCAGAAAAATCAGTTTTTCTACCTATGCACGTTCCACAATGTATGGCCAAAAGAGGTAAGTTGAAAAAAGTCAAAAAAAGAATGTTTTAAATAACCCAAAATGGAATGCCGGACGGCACTCTAATTTTTCAAAACAGTGCCGACCAGCACTCAAATTTTTAGGCCGGCACTCAAAAATTTAATTCAAGTGCCGGCCAGCACTTGGATTTTTAAACACAGTGTCGGCTGGCACTGTGTCCCTGGACCATTTCTGCACTTTTTTTGTCTTTTTTTCAACAAAGGGGGAAAAAGCATGATTGGCATGCATGTGAGGCAGCTGGTGGGGGGCAAAAAAGCAGCCCCTTCCACCCCTCTTTGACCCTTTCACACCCTCCTTTCTCTATAAATACAACCATGGTCTTCATGGCAAAGGGGTTGGAAAGTGTAGGGAAAAATTAGAGAGAAATAGGGAGAGTTTTCAAGAGTGTTTTGAGCAGAAAAATTCTTTGAAGCAAACCCTCCTCTTCAAGGTTCTAAAGCTCTTGAAGGTTGAGAAATCTTTTAGATTTAACTCACCCTTCATTATCTTTGGAACCAAGACTTGGAAAATATTTGCACTTAAGCTTTCTTAAACCAAAATTCCTCTCCAAAAGTCTTAAAGGTTTTGAAGGTTGAAAAAATCATTTTGATTTTGTTCACCCCTCATTATCTTTACCACTTAGGTTTGGAATTATTTTTCCACTAACTCACATACTCAAACACTTCTTAGGATTACCCATACAACCCACAAATTGTATACACATCCTTAAAGTCCTTGAGTCACAAAGCTCACAACCACACAAGTTGTGAAGCACATACTTGATTTTAATTTTGTTTTGCATGCGGGTTAGTTCTCTAACCCTTATGATTTAATTTTTGTGTGCTTACATTATGCTTTAATTTATTGTTCTTACATTATGTTTTAATTTCTTGTGTTTATATTTACAAGTTCATTATGATTATGTGTTTAAGCTTACAACTATAACATGAACATCATATTGCAACCAACATAGTAACAACACGGACAATTAAAATTAATTTGTTTGCACAACATACACATACATGCATTGACATTACAACATGCTTGGCCATTTTTAATATAAGAGGACTGATGTAAATCGGGCAAAATAGGGTGCCTAACACCTTCTCATTTTGTAACCAAGCTTTCGAACCAAAACCTTGGTTTGCATACATAATGCCTTACAACAACATTTTATTTTCTTTTTATATAGATTGTAACTAGGAAATTCATACAATATTATTTTCTTAGATTGTATTCTAGGGGAATTTTATTTGTAACATTTACACACACTATTTCATTTAGCAATTGTACAAATTCTAAAATGGAATAAAAAGGGATTACATTACTCTTGTCTTTGGAATTTCTTAATTTGTCCTTTAAAATAAATTAAGTGGCGACTCCACAAACAACATGTCACATTGACTTTCAACCTCGAGGGTCGATTAAAACATTAAAGTTTTCATCCCATCATTTGAGACGCTACCAATTTAATTTCCAAACCGAAACCAAAATCACATTAAACCAATTTTGGGGTTTTCGCTTCAGGTTTGAGAAAAGGGGCGAGGTTCTCACATATACCACCAAAAAAAAAAAAAAGATTATTAATAGTCGATTTAGTTATTTATTGTTTTTCTCGAACCAAGCTTTATGCTCTCTATCAATTTCTTTGTTTTTCTCATTTTTTTTCTTGTTGCTCTCTCTCTCTCTCTCTCTCTCTCTCTCTCTCTCTCTCTCTCTCTCTCTCTCTCTCTCTCTCTCTCTCTCTCTGAGTGAAAAACGATCTTTTCCTCAACAACTTCCCCACGAAACAAGCGCAACTCCGACAAGGCCCTAGGAATAGTGTCTTACAGCTCTGGCGAGACCTGAGAATGGTAGAACAATGCAAAAATCATTTAAAAAATCCCCCATAGTTTTCTCTCAGTCTTTGAACTTTTTAATTTTTATGAGAAAAAAATTCTAGTTTATTTTATAAGTTAGACATTGGTCACTTGGTTGTTTTATGAGATAAGTGTTTTTTTTTTTCTTTTTTTTATTTTTTTTTAAATAAAGGCAACCTGCTTCTTTCTCTTAAGAACACTCTTTAATTTCTTTTGATTAAAAAAAAAAAATTCAAGATTTTTAACCCATTGAAAATTTTCCCTTAGCATTTCCTTGAGGATTTCTTTATTTTTCATTTATTTCTCTAATACCCCCATAGTTGATAAAAACATGTTGTTTTCTCTAAAGGCATCATTGCACCGAAGAAGACCAAAAAACACTTCCATAGCTCTTCCTGGACACGATCTCCAACGACCAATCGTTTGAGAAAGGCCAGGTCAACATAGTCATGAAAGGACTCTTGCCTATTGTAAATGTCTAAATTTTTGGAAAGGCTAAAACAAAAAACAAGCCCAATATAAATAAGAAGCCCAAAGCTTACATCAAGGTCGTGGGGCTCACTTAGCCCAAATATGCCTAACATCAAGCTCAAGTCTGGTACTCTTCCCTTGGCCAAGTTGTATGAATAAGGCCTGCAATTTTAAGTTAACTGCAGTCGGGCCTAGGTTTATTTACTTGTATATGATTTTACTTATTACACTAGGCACATATATTCCAAATAATCAGTAATTAAAAGCAGGGGCAAGATGGATTTTTGCTTGGATGATCTTAGATCTAGAAAGGTCACGCGTGATCAACTCTCTCTGATAACCAATGAACAAAAGATGAACGTGAACATGAATAGCTGAATATCTACTGAACAAAGTGGAGTACTCAAGACAACTCACTCCAACCAATTAATGCTTGTAGACTAGCATTGAAGATTAGCTTTCCAAGAGGTCTAGATCCAACAGTTCCAAAACAAGTTTTCATATTTAGAGGGATCAACCTTAGTGACTTTCATGGAGGGAATTTCATGTCTGGGCAAGAAGACCCAAATTGTTATTCCCACAGAAATTGTCTATGGCTCAAGAGTAATACAATTTACGAACCAATGAGTACAATGAAGTCCAGAGGATTTTGTTGAGGTTCAGTCAACACTATAAAAGCACACGCAAGTCCAAGCCATAAGGGAGATTTTTTTTGGGAGAAAAACTTCTGTACTTAGATTTAAAATTATTCAGCAGTTGTAAAATCATTTTCTGTAGTTATTGAAATATATAGATGAGATTCTTCTTTGATTATTTGTCAGATTTTGTTTCATTCCCATAAATCCCATCAGTGTAACTTGTTTTGAAAAATTTATCCAATGTTCATTCTTTTAGAACAACTGAATTCGCTCACAATGCGCCATTAGCCTTTATTGCTATTGTGGTAAAGCAAGTAGTAGGCTTGACTCTCTAATTTTAACCCGAGTCAAAATCTTCATTTAAGCAAATCTTAACACATGTTGTTGAAGAAAATTCGACCCCAACATTTTAGCGACTCCACTAGGGAGTCAAGTAGCTCAAGCGAAAGAAAGCATGCCGCCGAAATCGAAGAGAGCCGGAACTGTTAACTCGAAGATGCCGCTTCAAGAAGGTGCCACAGCATCCAATTCTTCTCTACAAGAAGTCCATTAAGAAGTAGAACAGGGGGCTGTAGGTCCAAATATCAACATGTTGTATGAGATGATCCAAAAGACTCAAACTGAGCTTGCGGAAATCGCCAAACATGTGAAGAAAACAAAGACTACCGATGAAGGTCTACAACACAAACCCCTGCTTGAAAAGAATCAGCACGAGAAAGAGAATAACAAAGGTGAAAAGACTCTGTATGAGAAAGACTCCAACAATGGTTTTTCGGAAAGAAATACTAACTCGCAATTTGTCACGCTTTCGGATGTTGCTGCACTCATTGAGAAGGAACGAGAGAAGCTTCCTAAAGAGACTCGACATTTTTTCCGTCGACCACCCTATCCGTTGGAGCTGCTGAATAAGCCTTACCCCAAGAATTATGAAATACCCACATTTTCGCTATTTGATGGACGAAAAGGGAGCGCTTTAGAACATGTTAGTAAGTTCTTGGATGCAATGGGGCCATATGTTGGAGATAGTAATTTGTGTCTTAGGGAATTCTCTAAGTTGCTCACCGACCGAGCTTATACTTGGTATGCGACACTTCAACCTGCCTCTGTGAAAACATGGGACATGGTCGAGATATTTTGTGGCAAGTTTTTCCGTGTTAAAGAAAGAGTTACCTTGCATACTCTACATAGCGTTAAGCAAGAGGTAGGCGAAGGACTACTTGACTTTATTAAGCAGTTCCAAAACCTAGCGCTCGATTGTTATGTCAATCATGAAGAGAGAGAGTTGATCGAGATTTGTATCAACAACATGTTGCCAAATTATCAAGCCCACTTGGAAAACTTGGACATAGCCCAATTTGCCCAACTTTTACAAAAGGCACGAAAGACCGCTGCATCGAGGAAACCAGTAGAAAGGTCAAGAGCTGACAAAAGAAGTACCCCGTACGCATTTGTTGTGACTAGCAGCAATGACACAAGGATCAAGAAAAAACATGGCAAAGAAAAGGAATTTGAGGAATGGTCGGCAATACCATGCACCACCGAGAAGATGCACGCGGTCATTGATAAGTGGATTGCGGATGGTTTCTTAAGGCTACCCAGCGTCAGCAAAGAGTCCATGGAAGATGACAAGAAGCATGCGAGGTTTTGCCGCTATCATTGTTATGTCCACCATCCTACATCGGAATATTTTTCTTTACAAAAAATTTTTCACTCAAAAATTCAAAATGGAACTCTCGACGTCACGCAAATTCCATACAGTGTGCAAAGGAATCCGTTGCCCAACCATAGCAAAGAGAGGGGAGCAGTTTCTGTGGTCATTCATGCCGGAACCGAGGACACAGATGAAGAATTAGAAGACTCCTTGAGCATAAATCCAGCTGCTATCAAAACTTTGCAAAGAAGTCCCAAATTTCAGTCTTTGTTCAACCAACTAGGATTAGGACCTGATGCTAGGAAGGCAGCAACTGAAGATATTGTCAACATAGCCACTGGATCGGGATCTCAATGCTACACAGCCGAAGCTCACGCTAGTCGAGCCTTTTTGGAGACAACCAACGTTGTTACATTCACAAATGAAGACATGGAGGTACAGTACCCAGACCATCGGAAGTCGTTGTATGTGACTGCAATGATAAATGACGTTCATATATGACGAGCACTTGTTAACACCAGAGCATCTCTCAATCTGATTCCAACAAGCACTTTGGATGCTGCTGGAATCTCCAGAAAAAAGATCCAGGGCATACCGATGGAAGTCATCGGGTTCAAGGGAGCTGCTGAGTACACTATCGGCCACATACAGCTAGTATTAAAGGTCGGACCTATCGTGGTCCTTACAAGATTTCACGTTGTGAATACGGCTGTGTCATATCATGCATTACTTGGGAGACCATGGCTACATAAACCCAAGCTTGTACCGTCCACGTACCACCAATGTGTGAAAGGCCATCTCAATGGAAAACAAATTTGCATTCCAGCAAATGCAACCCCATTTGATGAATCAGAGACGCATTATGTCGAGGCGGCATATTATGATAAAGTGACACTAACGGAGGAAGGATTGATATCCAAAGTAGTAGGAACTCCTTTACCGAGATGAGAAGACATAAAGGATGAGCCCTCCATGAATCTTCGCAAGCTACGGGAGTAGAAAAGGAAGAGAAAGGAACAAAGGGAAGATGCGCCCAAATGTATGCGTGTCCAACTGCTGGACAGACACATAGGCTACCGATTGTGAAGGTATACGGGGCCCAACGACACAAAGCGGAAGGGTCCCGAACCTACACAAGGGGGCTACTCGCCCATCTGCTGTATGGTACAGCAACAAACAAAGGTGCAGGAGAAGATATTGCCGCTAGAAGATGTACTAGCCGTTCCAAACTTGTCACCAGCCAGCGAAGAGCTTGAGACGATTAACCTGAGCAACGACCCTAATGTTGAGTTACCGATCTCCATTAGTTCTTCGCTTTCACTATCCGAGAAGGCTTAACTAATTCCATTACTAAAAGAATATAGGGACGTTTTCACTTGGCAATATGAAGAAATGCTGGGTTTGGACCCCGATTTAGTAGTTCACGCACTAAATGTTGATCCGGGGAGTAAGCCGATAATACAACCAAAAAGAGTATTCCACCCTGAGGTTGAGGCTCAAATTACTTAAGAAGTTCAGAAGCTTTTAGCCCCCAGTTTCATCAAGCCGATTGAGCATCTGCAATGGCTGTCAAGCATCGTGCCGGTGAAGAAAAAGAATGGAAAAATTAGATGTTGCATGGACTTTTGAAATTTGAACAAGGCTTGCCTGAAAAACGAGTTCCCTTTGCCTAACATGGATCTCTTAATTGACTCAGCTGCTGGGCATACCATGTTCTCATTCATGGATGGTTTTAGCGGCTATAACCAAATTCGGATGTCTCTAAAAGATGCAATGAAGACTGCGTTCCAAACTCCTATTGGTAACTTCTACTATACGGCGATGCCCTTTGGGTTGAAGAATGCCGATGTGACATACCAACGAGCAATGACTGCAATGTTCCACAACATGATGCATTGCGAGCTTGAGGACTATGTGGACGATGTGGTTGTCAAGACGAAGACTAGGGAAGGTCACTTTAAAACATTGAGGAGAGTCTTTGAACGGTGCCGCCAATACAAGCTCCGCATGAACCCCTTGAAATGTGCATTTGGAGTAGCTGTTGGAAAATTCCTAGGATTTCTAGTTCATCAACAAGGCATTGATGTGGATCTTATGAAAGCTAAAGTCATAGCTACAATGAAGCCTCCAACGACCGTCAAGGAATTAAAAAGTTTTCTAGGGAAGCTTTCCTATATCCGAAGATTCATCCCCAGTTTAGCTGCTGTAACCACTGCATTCACCCCATTGTTTAAGAAAGGTGTTAAGTATGAATGGACTGATGAGCGCCAGCAGACTTTCCAACAACTCCAGCAAGTCATAGCTAACTTACCCACTATCAAAGCACTCATTCCAGGCGTACCATTGCGCTTATACCTAGCCTCGAATGATAAAGCTATCGGAGCGCTAGTTGCACAAGAAGACAAAGAGGGTATGGAGCAGCCCATCTATTATGTGAGTAGGGCATTAAAGGATGCTAAAACGCGTTATACAAGGGTTGAATGAGCTTGTTTATCACTCATCTATGTGACTTAGAAACTTAGACACTATTTTATGGCTCATACCGTGCACCTAATGACGAAGTCACATCCTATAAGGACACTTCTCCGACGACCCGTCCTTTCCAGAAGACTAACACAATGGCTCTTACAACTTTCGGAGTACAAGATTGTTCCTATCACCCCAAAAGCTATCAAGAATCAAGTTATAGCCGATCTTTTGGCCCAATTTCTTGGAAAGGATGCCTCATCAATCAATGACGAAGTGCCCGAAGAGGTCAGCGAGGTAGCTTTTGCGGAGATAAGCGATGCAATTTGGACTTTGAGATTCGATGGCTCTTCTACCATCTTTGGAGGAGGAGCTGGAGTTGTTTTAACCAAAGAAGGTGCTGATACACTCTCCATGTCATTCAAATTAGATTTTCCATGCTCTAATAATGCTTCTGAATACAAGGCATACCTCACCAGTTTAGCTTTGGCTCGTGAGTTAAGGATAAAGAGTTTAAAAGTGCGAGGAGATTCAAATTTGGTTGTAAGTCAGGCCAAAGGGGATTTTGCCCTTAGAGAACCCTCTCTAGCCCCATATCGAGCAATGGCGCAACGATTGGAAGATTACTTGAAAGAATTGACCATTGAGTACACACAAAGAATTGAATAGCAAGAGTTTTTTTTTTTTTTTTTTTTCATTCTTTTGACCTCTATAGTCATTCCTGGTTAAGGAAATTTCACTGCCTTTACTCTTGGTTTGTTCAATAGCTCTAGGAATTTGTACTTAGTTTTACCCTTCTTAGGTTTGAGGAATTTTCTAAATTTCTTGGCAACTATTGTCATGTAGGAATCATCCAACAAATTAAGGAATGCTCTAATGTAAGTAGGCATAGTTATCTCCATCAAGGTAAGGGTATGGAACTAGGATTTGTTCATGATAACATGGGTCAAAGATCACATTAATGAAACTAATCCCTTTACAGAGTGTAGCTAGATAACACATGAAAAATGCTATTTTTACTGTTTTGTTTACCTTTGGACCTTTTGTAATTTGGACGAACATGTTCAAAACCTAAGCACTCTTAGAATTGAATAGCAAGTATATTTCTCTTTCTTTTTACCTCTATAGTCTTTCCTAGTTAAGGAAATTTCATTGGCTTCAGTACTCTTAAGTTGTTCAACTTCTCCAGGGGGTTTGTTCTTATTTTTACCCTTCTTAGGTTTGAGGATTTTTCTAAATTTCTTGGCAACAATTTTCATGTCAGCATCATCCAAAGAATTATGGAACACTCTCATCTGAACCTTCAAGTAGGCATAGTTATCTTCATCAAGGTAAAGGTATGGAACTAGGATTTATTCATGATAACAGAGGTCGAAGATCACATTCACGAAACTAATCCTTTCACAAAGTGTAGATAACACATGAAAAATTATATTTTTACCCTTTTGTGTTCTAAATGCCCTCATACCGGCCAGTTGAAATTTCTTGTTTTGACGCCCCAAACAACTGAGCATCAGATTAGCTAAACAAGAAATGAATGATTCCAAATGGATTAGCACAAATAGTTATTCAACCTCGATTATAATTCACCAAATCAAAATCAATAAAGATATAAACCAATAAAAAGGGATCCATTTCTGTAGAAAATTCACTAGAATAAATAATTACAACAATCTACTTACAAAATATTTTAACAAATAGACCCTCTATTATAACTTCAACAAACACCTAACTTGCCTTCCCACCGTATAAGCCCCAAAACTCTAGAATTCTATTCTACGTGAACTTCTTTCACGAACTAACTTCGTCAACACCGAAACTTTGGACAACAACAACAACAAGGTCCCATGGATGAGGACTAACTCAATGGTTTAAAGGAAACAACAGTTTAGGCTCAATGAGAAACTCTAAGGAATATCCCACATGGAGAAACAATTAAAATTAGATTTGTTTAGGTTTCAAGAATGTTTGCTCTAAGCATAATTTTGATACAACAACCAATCACTTCTCAATTTGTGCAACAAAGTGTTGGTTTTGTATAGGAAAAGCATTAGGTTTACTTGTTAGGTTGTCAAAGTCAATTTACTATTTGATGCAATTATATACACTCTAGCAAGTGTAGAGCGAGGGGGCAAGCGAACTCTCTAGGAAAACACAATTATGTAACATCAAACAGTCATATCTTGTTATGTTCAAGACCAAATTGGGTAAAATTTGTATCCGTTTTAGGTCTCCGGACGTCTAATTTTGAGTAAAACTACTTTCACTCAAAAGGTTATTTGGGTGTAAAATATATAGGGAAAAGAGCATTAACTCATCATCTTTAAGCAGATCAAAACCTCATTGTTTTTTAGCAGCTTCTGACCCAGATTCAACCTCAACATAATTCCATTGATACAATCCAAATTTAATATGTTTTGGTGTTAGGATTTGCTAATAAACTCTAACAAAATGCTAATGCTGGGAGCAACTGTAACTCATTTGCTTGCAAAGAGCATCCAATTAAACAACTTGGTGATAAGATTATTGTAGTGGAATGTTCCTTTAGTTGTTTGAAGCGACTGCCATTGACATGTTAAAATAAAGGAAGTAGGTTGTTTCAGAGCTAGCCATTAATTGATGAGATGACTCATAAAACCTTTTTCAATTACACATTCTCACATACTAAATTCTTGAGAAGTCATGTACGAAGAAAGAGTGAAGTTTTCATTCATTATAAAACAATTTTATGTTCCCTATGTTTAAGGCATGAAAGTAGACATATACGGTTTAGACCATTGAACTAAATTCTGTTATAGGAAGCAACCACCAAAGTCAAAACCACAAAATCACTGAGTGAGGCATGGAACAATAGGAAAGGTTGACTTGGTTGTCCCATGGGCATTGTTGCAGCGAGAGTAAGTCTGCTTTCGGGGAATAGTCGAACATGTGTTAATCTGATCCGACACAATGTTAGTGCAACCAATGCTGTCACAACTATTCAAATCAATTGCTAACTCATCAGCTGATTTGTTCTAAATGCTCTGATACCAGTTGAAATTTCTTATTTTAAGTCCAAAAAACAAAGCCTCAAATTAACTGAACAAGAAATTTTTTATTCCAAATAGATTAGCACAAACAATTATTTCAACCGCAATTATAATTCACCAAATCGACAGGCAATAAAGATGTAATGCAGTAAAATGGTGCACAAATTTGTTAATGAAGTGAAAAACTAATGAAGAACTTTTTAGAGGAAAAATCACTTCGGGAATCCATTCTTGTTAAAACTTTATTAAAAGAAACAATTACATACTGTTCTACTTACAAAATCTTTGCACAACTTGACTTGGTAACCTCAGCAAAGCCCCTGATTGCCTTTCCATCATCGTGGCCCCAGAACTCTAGAATTTTTCTATGTAAACTTCATTCACAAACGAACGAATTTCATCCGCAACAACATTGAAACTCGAGACTACAACGTCCCACTGTTGAGGACTAACTCTATATATAGTTCAAAGGATACTTTAAAGAATATCTCGTAGAAATAGACATTTTTAGGGAGACAAAATTATAATTGTTTAGGTTTAAGAAGGTTTGCTCTCAATATGATTATGATATTACAGCTAGTTTCTTCTTACTTCTTTGTGCAACAAGTGATGATTTTTTTTTTTTTTAGGAAAACATTAGGTAAAGTTGTAAGGCCCTCAAAGTTAGCTTACCTTTTATTGTTATTTCACTTAAACGAGTCTGTAGCGAGGGCAAATGATTTCTTGTGGACAACATGTACAGTTATGCAAACTTCTACCTATCATATCTTGGTTTTTCCAAATCCAAATTGGGTCAAATTTATGTCAGTTTTGAATTCATGGATGTCTTAATGTCCAATGAAATAAGATATATATGAGCAAAAGAGCGTCAAATTAACTCATCATCTTTAAACAGATAAAAACATTGTTACCTTTTAACAGCTTCTGACCCAAATTCAATCTTAACACAATTCTATTGATATAACCCAAATTTAATACGAATTGGTGTTAGGATTTGCTGACAAATCTATAAACCCTAACAAAATGTTAATACCCCAACAAAATGCTAATGCTTCGAGTAACTGTCATGCGTTTGCTTACAAACAGCATCCAAAGAACTTGGTGATAAGATTATTATAGTTTATAGAGGAATATGTTCCTTTAGTTGTTTGAAGCAAGTGATTGCCATTGGCATGTTAGAATGAAGGAAGTAGGTTTCTTGAGAAGCTAATTGATGAGACAACTGATAAATTTTTTTTTTTTCCGTAACACGTTCTCACATATAAACTAACTTCTTGAGAAGTCATGTACGTAGAAAGAGTCAAAGAGTGAAGTTTTATTCTTTATAAAACAAGTTCTGGCTCCTTTTCTTATTTTTAAGGCATGAAAGTTAACATATAAGGTTTGGACCTTTGAACTAATTCTGTTATAGACAGCAACCACTGCAGACAAAACCGCAAAATCACTGAGAAAGGCATGGAACAATAGGATTGGTTTCCTTGGCTGTCCCGTGAGCATTGTTGCAGCGGGAATAAGTCCGCTTTCCGGGAATAGTCGACCTTATGTCAATATTTTCCAACACAATGTTGGTGCAACCAACGCTGTCACTACAAACCAAATCAATTGCTATCTCATCAGCTGAAGTTCCACGCACGTCACGAAATGTCACGTCGCTCATTTTCACTGCCGACTGCACTCAATATAATCATTCAAATTAATAAAAATTATATTCATTTAAACAAAGAATAATTAACTGTTCCATTTGGATAATTGCACGTTATTTATTCCTTTTTACCTTGCTACCAGGTTTCAAAGAGTTAGGATCGTAATTTTGGTCAATAATGATAGGGTGTTCGGAATTTATAAGTCTGATTCGCTCGAAAATGATCTTCCTAGCATACCCTGATCCACCCTAAGAAATTTAAAAACAACAAAAACAAAATATCTTCATTAATCACATGAAAAATTAGTTAATTAAGAATGATGTAATAATGTTTCACTTCTCTTTTTTTACCTGCCATGTCTTGATTCTTGCTGCATTTTGGGTTCCGGTAAAACTGCAATTGCTCACTTGTATTTCTTCCACTGTTTCGTATGCTCCATTTTTGCCAAGGCTTCCAATGCTACATACAATGACATATAATATAGAGAAAGAGAAACCAGTATTTGATCAAAAATTTCAACTTGCCCAGCAATACAATTGGAATTTGAGGTTGAATATTCTATTGGCTCTCTTCTTTATAAGCATAAAAGATTAAAATGTGGATAATTATGAATTTGGATATCCATAATTTTTGAATGTATGTTTGCTTTAGGTGATGTGTATTAATATTTACTTTAAAGGAAATGGAAATCCAACTCACCTTATACCATGACCTGGTCCACATGCAATACCGGAAATTTTAATATACGATGACCCACCATTGATAGCAATACAGTCATCACCTAATGGAACAGAAGCAAATTCCAATCAACTAAAATTTGTACCACCCTCATGAATATGATCAAAGAATTTTCAAGAAAAATTCAATAATAGAAATTTAATTTACCGGTTTCCATCACAGTATTCAGGACTGAGACATTGCTTGAGCGAGAGATGTCAATACCATCCGTGTTTGGGCTTTTTTCAGGTGCAAATATATGAAGATTAGAGATGTAAACCCGGTTAGAACTACTTATGCTTATGTGATTTTTTGGACTATTGAGATGCCTCAGTTTGCTTAGCTGAAGACCATTGCAGTTGTGAAAGTGAAGAGCCTGCAACATAATCAAACGTTTGCAATCTTGATCCAGGATCAGCTGATGATTAATTTTATTTTATTTTCAAAGAATAACCTGCTGATTCTTATAATATACTGCCATGCAAATTGAGACTTTACGTTTAAAATCCCAAGCATACAAATATACTCACCTATTGCTTCAATTATTTTTATGCTACATATATATTAACTACAAAAAAGAAAATTTGCATTTAGGTTCACTCGCTAATATTTCTTATTTACATTTTTACTGTACTCTTTATTTTCTTAGATTTAATAATGTTGTCATGTTTCCATAATCTAGAACTTCATGATTACTTCCAAAGTAAAGAGTATCTTACAGTGGGTCGATCGTCACAATGCTTCTGCAAAAACAATGTTCGATAGAATGTGAGATTGATGAGTATCCTAAAGATTATAGGATATATAACTGATTAAAATATATAGATGACATGCTATTTGGACCTTGTCAGTGCAAGCATTCCACCAAACACTTCCTTGGCCGTCAATTTGTCCACCCCCATTTATGGTAAGACCATCTATATTTGCAAAACTAATCCACTTCTCCTTCTCATCATTCCATGCTTGAATGTTTGTTGGAGCAACAATAATCCCCCCAACCTGAAAAGTAATAAAATATTGACTACCATGGTTATTATAACTAAAAAAAGAAAGAAAAAAAAAGCTAAACAGACAATTAAGAGGAAAAAAGTAAAGAATAAAACAAATTACAAGCTAAGTAGCTAGGAACTATTTCAATTTATTTTGACTAACCACCATTCAAAAAGGTTTATGGTCTAAGAAGTAGCCAAATGACGCTGCTTTTTTTTTTCAATGGGTTAACAGGACCCTTTTTCAATAGATAAGAAGGGGGATTTGAACCTAGATTTCAGTGTTAGTTGAGTTATAACTAAAGTCAATATATCTAAGAGATTTCTAGATTTTATTTCATAGATGGGCTTTAATTCTCTTCTTCTATTTTTTTTTTTTTAAATTTTTTTATTATTTATTTATTTATTTTTCTGTTCTATCTAATAAACCACAAAGAAATTACTCTAAATTTAAATAAATTCATTCTTTTGGACATTGATTAATGATAAAGAGTTTTCTGGTAAATGCTAAAAAAGGATTTTGCACACAAATGATTGAACTACTTAATGTAATATATAGACAATATAATTTAGTCCGTTAGCGGGTTGTCATAAACTCATGCACAAGTGACACTACGTACCTCTACAAGAACTTGGTTGGACTTGCAAGGGCCGCTGAACTGCACAGGTTGCAACAAGAATATCTTTCCCTTTGGTATACTCATGTGTGGGATGCCTTCAGTTGCATTACACATATCCTCCCAAGCTTTTACAAAAGCCTATGATCCAGTTGCCACAAATTAATTTATCTCTAGTATTAATAAATAAAATTTCTAAAGGTATTTGATTGAGAATTCTTAGTCTTATCCAAAATGTCCATTTCTTTAAGTATTAACTAATATAATCATGCATGTTCTAAGAGGAGAAGGAAAAATAAAAAAAAGTTAAATATTAATTCATACCACCTATACCGCACGACATTTAAATGTGAACATCAATTTTCCACAAATTGTTAACATGTGCATTAATTTTATGCATAGTTTTTGAAATTATGTAAAAAAGTGGTGTAAGGGTGGGTATATATAAACCTATTATTGCATGCCTATTAGTACTATGTAATTTTTATTTGAAGAAAATAATATATAGTACTAATAAAGAAAAATTGTAAGCGTATTTGGTTGAGAATTCTGTCTTATCCAAAACGTCCTTTTCTTTAAGTATAAATGAATAGAATCATGCATAAAGAAAAGAAGAAAAAACAAAGTTAAATGTGTAATTTGGTAAAGAATACATTTGATTAAAGAGGAATGAAATGAAATTCATACTTTTGTATCTTCAGTTTTGCCATCACCTACAGCACCATAAGCAACAACGTTAAAAATTTTGTCCTCACCTGCACATAAACTAGGTGAAGCAATCAGGAAGATAAGAAAGATAGTGAAGACTATGCCTAGCATCTTTAAAAACTAATACACGATGATTATAGTAGTGGTCAAGACTCAAGAGGGAAAGAGAAGGAGGCAGGTATTAAACGTAATTGTAGTAAGTGGTGGTTTGGAAAATGGAAGGGAATTAGAGAGGTATAAATAGTATGGTAGCACTTGTACCACTAATAGAAATAAGTAATGCAATGGCCAAAAACTGAAGGTTGAATTATGAATGAGATTTTTGCTTATTCTTTTGTAAGGAAAGAAATCATTTAGTATGCATTAATGGCCAAAAATCTTAGAATTTTTTATATTTCATTGAAAGTGAAGTGGCATTTTAAAGAAGTTTGGTGATTTTCTTTTTTTTGACCGGATTATTTATCTGATTGGATCAACGAATATATTGTTACTCTGGTTCGGCGAATACTTCCCAGTACCTCAAGAATTTGAATATCTACTTAGCTTTTCATCATAATTATCTACCTTTTTCTATTAGACGTTTTTAAATCTTTAGCCACAATGAAACTTCGAGTAGTTAAGCTCAATATTCTACATATCCGACAAAGAATAGACTATTGAGAGAGATGAAAAAATCTATTTTGACCCCGAACAACTAGGATAAGATTAATTGATCAATGATTAATTCGAAACAGATTAGCACAAACAATTATGATAATTATATCTTCCAATATTTTGGTCATATTTGATAATGAAGTGGAAAACCAATGAAGATTCAATTTAATTAAAGGAAAAAAAAATATACTCCAAGACCAAATCCCCATTACAAGAAAAATCACTTTTGTTGACGCTAAAGATAAAATGTTGTTGCAAAAAATATTTTTTGGGTTGACGCATAGTAATGCAATAAATAAAATAACATTTTTTTACGGCAATTAATATCTTTTAGCATCAACCTTTTGTTGACACCAAATTTTATATAACATCTTTTAGTGTCAACATTATGTTAACACCAAAAACTTATATAACCTCTTTTGCGTCAACATTTTGTTGACGTCAAAAACTCATATAACATCTTTTGCGTCAACAAATTGTTTTCTTACTTTACTCTTTTCTTTTCTTTTCTTCCTCCGTTTCTAGAACACTCTACTGTCTTCTCTTTTCTCTTTACAAATATGAATGTTCTAGAAGAGAGAAGAGAGGAAAGTAGAGTGTTCTAGAAAGGGAGGAAGAAAAGAAAAGAAAAGAGTAAAGTAAGAAAAAACGTATGGAGGAGAAAAACATGTGGATGAGGTTAGTCAACTCAAATAGTACTTGTTCCCCTTTTGTTTTTTTCCTTGTTAAATTGAACAGTATTGGTTTCAAACTAAAGTTTTAAAAATCACTGTTCTTAAATTCAAAATGGACTATTCAGTTAAAAAACTAACACCGTTAGTCAGACTTGGTCCAAAGGGGATAGAGTGTCTATTATTTCAAAGAAGTGGAACAGAGTGTCATTTTTTAAAACTAGGATGTGCTGAGTCTAGATTCGCCAAAACAAATGGAGTGTCAATGTAAATTTACCCTAAACATTTCTATCATTTTCTTTGTATTCGTTGGTTGCATTCTTTTGGGTGGTGAGTTTATTTATCCTTGGGAGTGTGTATTTGTGTTTCCTCCCTACACTCCAAAAAATTTGGTATCATGCACGTGGAATAAATGAATACTCATTTTAGAGAATCTTTCTTCCCCCACATAGTACGAATCCTTGACTTAATTTGTAGGTGCAAAGTGTCCAAGAAAGGAGTTGAAATTCATTTGAGAGTATATGTCTCGCTCATCACTTGTTTCCTAAGGATCATTAAGTTCATGCTTATTCAATGAACTTTTATCAGAGGATTCAATTGAATTGGAAATATTACAACGGGTGGTGATCTCCTTCCCTAAATTTTGGACAATTTTTCTATTATGAACTTTTGTTTTGAAAAATCACACACAATCCCATTTGGATTTTTAACCATTACAGCTTTTGGTAATCTCATTTTTTGTGACTTGTACAAATTTAGTTCCTGAAGAGGAATCTTGATTAGCATTAAAGCTAAGACCACTCTTGTTACTAATTAGTCTTTGATAATTAAACATTTAATTGATCAAGCTTTTCATTGGAGAAAATTTTTAGTTGAGTCCTAGACAGTTGTCAAGTTCATCTCTGTGGTTTTCACTTTGTCCTTAACTGAGACATTCTCTTCCTTAAATTTCTCATTTAAATGATATATTTCATAGTTAGCTTTTAATGTCTCTTTTAGCTCAACTTCATTTAGTTTTTTAAGAGATAAAATAGAAATATTTTCAAGTTTAATGCACTCCTTAAATAACTTATTAGAGGCCGTCTGAATGTTATTTTCTTCATTTGAATCATCATGAGATGATTCACTTCGGTTACTCACACTGGACTCATTACCACTTTGAATTGAGACAGTAAAGGCTAAAAGATTTTCATTTTCATCAATACATCCTTCAAACTCTTCACTTAGGATCACCTTCATGGTTTTAACTTTTAACCTTTTGTAATTTGGACAGTCTACACTAACGTGTACCCAAAACCTAAGCACTCTTAGAATTGAATAGCAAGAGTATTTTTTTTTTTTTTCATTCTTTTGACCTCTATAGTCATTCCTGGTTAAGGAAATTTCACTGCCTTTACTCTTGGTTTGTTCAACAGCTCTAGGAATTTGTACTTAGTTTTACCCATCTTAGGTTTGAGGAATTTTCTAAATTTCTTGGCAACAATTGTCATGTGGGAATCATCCAACAAATTAAGGAACGCTCTAATGTAAGTAGGCATCTCCATCAAGGTAAGGGTATGGAACTAGGATTTGTTCATGATAACATGGGTCAAAGATCACATCAATGAAACTAATCCCTTTACAGAGTGTAGCCAGATAACACATGAAAAATGATATTTTTACTGTTTTGTTTACCTTTGGACCTTTTGTAATTTGGACGAACATGTTCAAAACCTAAGCACTCTTAGAAATGAATGACAAGTATATTTCTCTTTCTTTTTACCTCTATAGTCTATCCTAGTTAAGGAATTTCATTGGCTCTAGTACTCTTAAGTTGTTCAACAGCTCCAGGGGGTTTGTTCTTATTTTTACTCTTCTTAGGTATGAGGAATTTTCTAAATTTCATGGCAACAATTTTCATGTCAGCATCATCCAAAGAATTAAGGAACACTCTCATCCGAACCTTCTAGTAGGCATGGTTATCTTCATCAAGGTAAAGGTATGGAACTGGGATTTATTCATGATAACAGGGGTCGAAGATCACATTCGCGAAACTAATCCTTTCACAAAGTGTAGATAACACATGAAAAATTATATTTTTGCCCTTTTGTGTTCTCAATGCTCTGATACTAGTTGAAACTACTCGTTTTGATGCCCCAAACAACTGAGCATCAGATTAACTAAACAAGAAATGAATGATTCCAAATGGATTAGCACAAACAGTTATTCGACCCCGATTATAATTCACCAAATCAAAATCAATAAAGATCCACTACAAGAAATTTAGCCTTTAGCGACCAAAATTTCAGCGACGACTTAAAAGTCGTTGCTAATAAGGAAGCATTAGCGACGATAAATTATTGTCATCGCTAATATCCAAAAAAAATTAACAATAGTGACGACATAAAAAGTCGTCGCTATAAGTCGTCATTAATACAATGGAGGTTACGTTGCAAATTAATTTTTATTAAGTAAGTGGGAGTAACTAACTAAAAAGAAAGTTTTTTATTTTTGTTAAATATGTTGCAACAGTTACTCTACCTTTTTTAGTAGCTTGGGAGTATACCAAAGTTCTTTTCCATAAATTAATGGAACACTATGTTTGAATTGAATTGGGTTATGCTTGGTATCTTTGGAAGTGGAGTTAATAATTTTTTTTCTTAAAGTTTATAGAATTTCATAGAAGTTAATCGAAGTGCTTGAGAAAAGAAATGACTCAGCTGCAAAGTATTGAAGCCTAAAAGGCTACACTGAAGCCTATGCCTTAAATAGTTTTCTCACTATATTAAGAAGTAAAGAATTTGATTATAGAGTTATCAGATTTGTTATATTGTTGCAGGAATTTGCGAAAATAAATAAATAAATAGTCCCTTTATGTGAGAGCTTTCAATTATGAAAGTTATACACATCTTAGATAATTTCTCACTATCACAATAATCAACAACCTGGAAATTTATGGTACCATGATCATGCCATGGGATTAACTAGAGTCAATCTTCTAGCTGGCTTGATTGGGGCTAATATTAGTCCTTAATAACACTTTTCCTGATATAACCCGTGTGTAGCCATCTCTATAGACTATACACATAGAAAGTGCATGGCTATGGCACCCATGTATTGCCATCTGTATTCACCTAATGGATGGTATTGGTGGGTGCACCCAAGTGTAGCCACACATTCATCCACCTAATAGATGATGGGTGCATGACAATACACTTGTTAAAAGGGTAAGCATTGCATGCCATCTCACAAGCTTCTAATCCTCCACATGGTCCGTACCTTTGGACAAGCAGCATATCAATTTGGGTGCTGGTCTCGATTTTATTATCTCGATTAGAGTGGTTTTGATTTTGTTATCTAGATCACATTTTGGTCTTGACGTCAAGAGTAAATTTAGATTTTTCTCTTATGTTGGAAGATGTTATTTCTTTTCCTTTTTTGTCTTGCAACATAATGTAAAAACCGTGTACCACTATAATCAATATTTCATGCCTGAAAAATGGAGAGATAAAGGAAATGATCTGACCACATCTGCTATGCACACACTAATGCACATTTGTCCAAATTTTTATCATATTGTCTAAATTTTGTAAAATTGTGTATTAAAAGTGTTATTATGTATGTGCACAAATCATTGAAAGGCATGGAATACCGGCTTCATTTGTGAAACTTTATATTCGATGCTTGAAAATCATTTGGACTGTAATGTTGAGTTTATTTGACACATTAGTCAAATAATTCGAATGTGTTAAACAGTCAATATTGTGATTATTCAATTGTCTATGAGAGAACTAATTACAAATTTGAGATGAAGGATAACATGTTCAACTTGAGTAAGAGTCACCTATGCACATATATGAGATTGCCACCACGAAAACCTTGCCATATTTTAATTAAACTATGCATTTCACTTGGTTTATCTTGTGGAAGGCTATTACATATACAGGCACATTTGCCTATACATTAATTGCATGGCTGGGAATAATTCAAGTCAAAACCACAACTAAAGGCTGGTCCTCCTCGCCATTTGATACAAACCCACCCAACGCGGCATCAAAAGTCACTAAAATGTTCTCTCCTTGATTAATACCCCAACCCTATGCATTAGCTTAAGCCACCCATTTGCCAGCACTATTAATATATTGATATATATTAATTCCCTCTGTTGGTATATATATGTACACTTCAAGCATTCCATACACAATTCATCCACACCTTTCTAGCTCCTTTAGACCCTTACCTATATAAAGTCCTCTTTAGCAATATTATCCAACCATCAATCTAAAACTCTCTCTCTCTTAGAGTCCAATTACCTATATATATTTGTCCTACACTAATAAATCCAAACATCAAATTTCAATTCTGTATCACTCAAGATGGCAACACAAACTTACCATAGAATTTGAGAGTTAATTATACATGTCATGCGAGTTGTGGTATCTCTATACATGTTTATATGATGAATGTAGTGATATAAAATAATGAATGTGATTATAAAGGTCCAGGGCATATTACTCATTATGATTTCCATTTAAGCAGAAAATATATACTGTTTGGACCAATTTGTGAGTCATATTCTTTGTCATAAGTTTTTGTTCCTAAAATTTATCTTCCTGTTCTTTGAGATCCTCTGTTCCGTATTTTGAATTGATGGACTTCATACTTGATGCAAATGGGGTAAAAATGTAAGTCTTTGTTTTTGATGTTTGATGTCTTTATTTTGGAGCCATTACAATGAATCTCTATACAAAAAAGAAAAGTTTTTATTATCATCTTGAACTGTGAAAAAGTCTTCTATTCCTTTGAAAACTGTACTTTAAATGTTTTTGGATGCAACTATTTTTTCTAAGTATGTTGCATGTGCATTTAGTTTTTAAGCATGTCACTTTTTGTTTTCCAAATCTCTTCTTATACCTACAATCTCTCGAGTAACTAGAGATGTTTCATGGCTGCAGCAATTAATTATCTGAGGAAGGCTGGTGAAACCCACAATTCAATTGGAATTCATATATCAGTTGGTAAGCTTCTGAAGTATACATGAAACATACATATGCTACTTTAGCTATTTCATTACCAAGTCCACTAATATTAGCTAGTTCAGGGATCACACTCCCATAGAGCGTGGGATCCATAAGTTTGTAAAAAAGAAAGAAAAAAATTGAATTTAAATTAGATCTATAAATTAGGTTTCTTGATAATAATATAATGAATGCATGATATAAATGAAAGTTAGTCAGCATGATAACAATTGAATTTTCTCTCTTTTCATTTTCTTGAATTTTTGTGATAGGAACATTGAGATGGATAAGAGTTGGATGCAAGAAAGTAATAGATTTGGTAATCGATATATTGAAGGTGTTAATGAGTTCATTAGCATGGCACGTAGTCATGTAGATGGACTTGATAGGATTAAGTGTCCATGTCGTAGTTGCTTGAATCGATATTATAAGCCTATAGACAAAGTGCAGGATGATTTATTCTTGAAAGGAATTGATTTGAATTACACCCAATGGATATTTCATGGGGAAGAAGATTCATTTTTGCAAAATGTGCACGTTGTGCATGATGATGAGAATGCAAGTGCAGAGGATATCGATGAAGTTGAAGAAATGTTAGATGACATTTATATGGGGACATTTCTGGATGCTAATATGGGTGAATCGTCTACTACTTCGGGTCCGACAAACAATGATCACTATGCAAGACCATTTGACTTGTTGTGGGAAGATGCCCACTGTGAACTTTATCCAGGTTGTAAGAAGTTCTCCAAACTTGCTTTCATTGTAAAACTGCTTCATATAAAGACACTTTGCAATTGGAGTGATAAGTCGTTTGACATGGTGATTGATTTGATAAAGAAGGCTCTTCCAGATGGAGAGACATTACCAAGATCGTATTATGAAGCAAAACGGTTCAGGAAAGACTTGGGCTTTAGTTATGAGTTAATACATGCATGCAATAATGATTGTGTGCTTTTTTGGAAGGAAAATGCTAATAAAGAAGAATGCCCAAAATGCAAAACTTCAAGATGGAAATATGTCGAAGGTACAAGTACGAAAATTCCTCAGAAAGTCTTACGATATTTCCCAATAAAACCGAGGTTGCAACGGTTGTATATGTCAAAAGAAATAGCCAAAGACATGAAGTGGCACAAAGATGTTCGACAAGATGATGGGGAATGCCTAAGACATCTAGCCGATGCAATAGTGTGGAAAGAGTTTGATAAAGAACATGCTTGGTTTGCTGAGGATTCCCGCAACGTGCGACTTGGTTTAGCAAGTGATGGCTTCAATCCATTTGGTAATATGAGTACATCATATAGCACGTGGCCAGTAGTACTTATGCCATATAATTTACCTCCATGGAGGTGTATGAAGGATGCGTATATGATGTTGTCATTACTTATTCCCGGACCTAAGGCACCTGGAAATGAAATTGATGTGTACTTGCGGCCGTTGGTGGATGATTTGCAAGAATTATGGAATGAGGGCATGATTACATATGACGCGTCGACACAACAGACATTTAAGTTGCATGCAGCATTATTATGGACTATAAATGATTTCCCTGCATATGGAAAATTATCTGGATGGTCTACCAAGGGAAAACTTGCGTGCCCTGTATGTAAGAATACAATATCGAGATGGTTGAAATTTGGCCGAAAGATGTGTTATATGGGTCATCGCCGGTTCTTACCTCAAGGGCACATATGGCGCAAAAAAAAAGTATTGTTTGATGGAACTGCAGAGCATAGAATGGCACCTAATGAGTTATTTGGAGATCAACTATTGCAACAACTAATGGATTTTCCACAAGTGCAATTTGGAAAGGACAAAACTAGCAGAAAGAGAAAACGCACGGAGCCTGAGTTGAATTGGACGAAGAAGAGTATTTTTTTTGAGTTGCCTTACTGGTCAACATTGAAACTAAGACACATCTTAGATGTTATGCACATTGAAAAGAATATATGTGATAATGTCTTAGGTACACTATTGAATATTGAGGGAAAAACGAAGGACACTGCCAAGGCACGAAAGGATTTATGTCATATGGGTATACGTAAAGATTTACACTTACAAACTACTGGTACATCTACATCAATGCCACATGCGAAGTATACCTTGTCAAAAGCCGAAAAGACAAGTTTTTGTGAGTGGTTGAAATGTGTGAAGTTTCCTGATGGCTATGCATCTAATATCAGTCGATGTGTGAACACCAAAGAGGGTAAGATTTCGGGAATGAAAAGCCGCGATTGTCATGTCCTTTTACAACGCTTACTTCCTGTTGCAATTCGTGGATATTTATCAACTGATATACGTATAGCATTGACTGAGTTGTGTTTATTTTTTAAGGAATTGTGTTCACGAACGTTGAAATTAGATGTCTTGAATCGAATGAAGGATGACATTGTTGTGATACTTTGCAAATTGGAAATGATATTTCCACCTACTTTTTTTGATATAATGGTACATCTAGCTGTTTATTTACCTCGAGAGGCTGAGCTTGTAGGACCAGTTCAATTCTGTTGGATGTATCCAATTGAAAGGTTTTTGGGTAAATTGAAGCGGCTTGTAAGGAATAGAGCACATCCAAAAGGGTCAATTGTCGAGGCATATTTATCCGTTGAATGTTTGACATTCTGCTCAATGTATCTTCATGGGATTCAAACAAGATGGAATCTTGAGGAGCGGAATGATGATGGGTGGCAGGAGGAAAGAGGTGTAAGCTTGTCTGTGTTCTCACAACGAGTTCGTCCTTTGGGAGCAGCAAAAACTATAAGACTTGATGATAAGTATCTCACAAAGGCTCGATGGTATGTGCTTAGCAATTACTCAGAAATTAATTCTTACATAAGGTAAATGCATCTTGGGGAGTGGTATTTTTTTTTTTGTTTTTTGAACTTTGCTTTACGAAGTAGGTTTATGATTTTGTGTACTTATTATGTAGTGAACATCGTGCGGAGATCCAAGGAGAAGGAACCATAGACATTGATCATAAACATGAAGTTGAATTCGAAAGTTGGTTCCGAAATCGTATATGTGGGCGTAATGCAATAAATGTGTCTAAAGAATTATATAGTCTTGCATGTGGACCTGATCCTCAAGTTGCATTTTTTAAAGGTTGTATTGTGAATGGTGTTAGGCTCCAAACAGAAGATCGTGAAGAAACTCGTCGTACCCAAAATAGTGGTATTTCTGTTCCAGGTGAACATGAATTAACGAATATTGACTACTACGGGGAGTTGAAGAACATTTTGGAGTTACGTTACATGGGCGGGAATCGCATATATCTATTTGAGTGCAATTGGTGGAATATTGGGAATAGGTTGGGAATGCAAAATGATGAGCATTTTACGAGTGTGAATACATCTCGTATATGGTATGAATTTGACCCGTTTATCTTAGCATGCCAAGCTTCACAAGTATTTTACTTGAATAATCCCAAATTTGGTAATAGTTGGAAAGTGGTGCAAAATATAAGTCATAGAAACATATATGATATTCCAATAGTAGTAGAGGGAGAGAGTAAAGAAGATGACGAAGATCATGGTGACATGGTATACCAGGAAAATGAATGTGTTAGGGATAATGCACCTATTCAACAAGAAATTGATGAAGACTTAACTTTGTTACGTAGAGATGATGTGCCAGCAGTAAAATTGTCAAGAGCAGAATTGAAAGCCTTAATAGATGTTGATGAAGTAAATGTGGAACTTGATGGAAGCACGTTCATTACCGATGACTTGGCCACTAAGGAATGTGATACAAACTCCATTGATGAAGATGAAATATCTAGCAACGATGAGACAACCTCAAATGCAGAGGACGAGTCACCAAGCAAAGATGAGACATACTCAGACAACGATGAAAAGTCACTTAGCAGTGTTTGTTGAATGTTTATTTTGTTGCAGTGTCTCTTTTATCATTGTTCAGATTTCTGTATGCTTAAAATTTGTTACTATTAGATGGTTCCTTTTAATAATGATAATGGATCTATGTGCTTCTATAATCATATTTGCTTATCATCATGTACGCATGTCACTCATGATCGGTTCAATTAGCTTTTTCTTTTGCTATCCTCTTTCATGTTTAATATGTTAACCTCATTCAAAGAGTTGCTTAAGGCACACATAAAAAGTTAACTATTTCAAGGAAAACACTCACAATGGCTCTCTGAATTGCACTCCATCATTGGAGAAGCTGGATATTGCTAAGTTGGGTTGTGTGATGGTTGCTAAGTTGAGTTGTGTGATGTTGCTAAGTTGGAGTAAGCGTGTGGCTTGCATTGTGTACATCAACGGGTATCTACTTTTAAAAGAGCTTTTTTTTACAATTGTTTATGTGAATTGTTATGATTATATTGGACTCATATATTCTTACTTAGTTGTTATTATTTTCGAAACTAGTTATATTGTACAATGGGTAGAGGACGAGAACAAGAACAAAGACAAAGACAAAGACAAGGACAAGGACAAGGACAAGAACAAGGACGAGGACAAGAGCACCTAGCGCATGACATGACGTTGCGTGTAAATAATCAAGAAGAAGAATCAGATTCAGACTCAGAAATGCCTCCACCTAATAGAAAACCACATGAGATGGTTGACTCAACGTCTCATTCAGTTTCACATGAAGCCCCTAGTGTATCTTGTATGTGAAAATATAGTTCTTATGTAGTAATATATTTTATTGTTTAAAATTGTTACTGACTATGTTATCATATTTTTCCTCACAGCTACTACATCCAGCATACGGAAAAGAGGCCGGAATACATGCAAAGATTTTCAACGAAAAAGAGCACTTGGGATCATTCCTATAGTCATCCTTCCAAAAACACAGGGAGTTGTAGGCATTAATTCTACTACGTTTACTAGGAGGGTGGGCTACATAATTCGGGAATACGCTGAGCTCCATCATAGCTCGTGGACTAAAGTCCCAGAAGAACACAAACAAATGTTAAAGAATCGTTTGATGGTGAGTTGTATTGTTTGAGGTTATTTACTACATTTGTTGTAAAAATGTTTGACTTGTTTTTGTAATTAATATATTTCAGTTTGATTTCACATTGGACCCAAATCGTGAGGAGGATAACAAATGTATGGAGATTGCATTGGGATCTACCTTTAGTAATGCTCGTAGTAAGTATAGCTTGAGATTTAAGGAACTGTTCAAGGAACTTCCCCCAAATATGGATAAGGCAAAAAAATTGGAGGAGATAAAAGTCAATGTTCTAGAAGACTTGCAGGTGAGAGATGGCATTTGTTATGCGATTTATTTAACGACGAGAATTGGAAGGTAAATTACCATAAACTAAATTTTCAATGAATTTGAATACAAATATAGTTTGATATGATTTGTTATTTTTGTAAGTGTTAATGAATACTCATTTGATTTATTTTTTGTTAGTCCAAGTCTGAACGAAATTCGAAGAATAGAGGGCAATCAAAATCCAATCACACTTGTGGATCTAAATCATTTATTTCCTGTCTTGAAGAGGTTGCAACAATTTAATACTACTATTTTGTTATAATAGTGATGCTAGTGTATATATGGTGATGTTGTGAGTGATGCTAGTGTATACATGTTGATTGTGTGTCTATTAATTGCAGATTAAAATACGTGGACAAAATATTGGGGAAATTGAATGGTATAGGAAGTCCCACACGAAGAACGATGGATCTTTTGTGACTTCGTCGTGTGAAGAAAAATACGTATATAATTGACTTTTATACTCTTATTTGATTAGGATAATTTAGATAATGCATTTATAGTTTAATTATTTGCATAAATTATTTATCTCTAGTTTGTGTTACTTATGCAGAATCAAATGCTAGAACTATTAGATGATGAAGATGTTCAACTCACTGAGAAAGAAATTCTTGAACAAGTGCTAGGGACGAGATCCGGCTATGCTAGAGGAATGGAAAAATTTGTCATACCTACCACATCCTCTTCTCGTTCACATTATCCGAAAGAGATCAACAATGAGCTAGAAACCTGCAGGCAAGAGTTGTCAGCAACAAAGCAGGAATTAGTTGAAGCAAAAGAAGAAATGACACAAGCAAAGGAACAAATGGAAATAACAAATGAACACGTGATCCAATTAGAGGCAAATCAAAGAGAAACACAATGCCAATTAGCGGAGACACAATGTTTGATAGTGTGTCTAATGGCTGATCGTTTGTGATTTTTCAGGTAATTTACTTAATTTTTTGGTTATGAAATACAGTTTTGAAAATTTACATTATATCTATATAGTTTTGAAAATACAGTCTAAGGCTCACAATATATATTATGTAGTTTAATGTTGAGTTATTGTGAAAGGCTTTGTGCAACATTATTTTAATCTTTCTTGTCATTTGTTTTAAAGATTGAAATTGCTTATGAAGAATTCAATGGGTATATCTCAAATTATAGCATGTTTTGTACAATGTTGGGTATCATGACACTTAGATGTGTTAGACCCAGAGTTGTTGCTGGGGTTACACATCCTAAGAGATATTTTTGTATAGAAATATTGATATGTAATTATATGTAATTATGCACAGACCTCCATTCTTTTGTGGTCAGTGGTCAAAGTGATAGTTATAGAGCTTTGACTTATTTTGGGGACATACACATATATGTAAATAGCTTAATGTATGAACCTTATGGATTAGTGTACTGGAACTTTTAAAATGGACTTTCTCATGTTGTGTGTTTTTTCGTTGATGAAACATGTTATAGATTCATAATGATCATGATTATTGCCTTCAATTCTTTGTTGATATGTTGTTCAGTCTCCACTGGATAACAATGTAGTAGATCGTAGCCAAAGGTTTATGTTTATTATTTTGAATGAGCAACATAGTTCCTACATTTGTTAGCATTTCCAGTTTCTTACACTGTAGTGCTGCAGTTGATATCTAATAAGATTGTTGTTTTTCTTTCCCAAATTCTTAGATGGCTTCCATGTTTCTGGTTTGACATAATTATTTCTTTTGTTGATTATTGTCATCTATGTTTTTGCCTTCTTTAGTTAATATCTTGTTGAGCCTTCAATGGAAAGGTGATGTCTTTAATTGATGGTAGCCAATGGTTTATGCATGCTATGCTTAGTCTCCAGATGGTGATCTTTCTTTAATTGATGGGATTTATGTGCTGTATGCTTCAAGATATATTTTAATATTTTTGTTTTCCTTGCTTCATTGCTCCTTTACTTCAACAAAGTTTTTAAAATAATAAAAAATAAAAGAAATAAAATTGTTGGAGGTGTGCAAAATATTGAATTGTCATCTCATGCAACAGGTGTTTGGGTTGTAGTCTTCTCATGCAACAGGTGTTTGTCTATCTTTTTATGATCTTTGTATTTGTGTTTGCTTTTTAGAAGTTATTTAGTAATTAAGCATTGTCATCTATTTTGGTAACCTTTATATTGGGTTTTGTTTTTTATTTCAGGAGGAAGAAATGTTTCGTGTCATGACCCACATATGGAGGGGAGATCCATCCTAATGCAACAAGTTTCAAGTCTATATATTTCTCATGAGGACATTTAATTAGTTAGTTGATAAGACTATGTTTTAATGTGATTGGGAATAGTGTGGAATTTAAACTTTGTATACAATAAATTGGACTTGAGTATTGTTTTTCTTTTATTCTATGCGTTGATTTAATAGATGTAATGAATTTATGACTATTTGTTTATTGAATTGTTGTATGATGATGTATGAATGTGTTTTCAATATTCATGTAAAAAGCAGAATGAAAAATAAAAAAATCTAAAAAATGAAAAAAGTAAATAGCGACAACATTGTGTCATCGCTGATATTTACATATTAGCAACGACAATATGTCGTCGCTGTTATACTACAATCAGCAGCGACATATTTGTCGTCGCAAATAGTGATGTATTAGCGACGATTTATTTATTAATGATCTTAAGTTATTTGCAACGACGATTGTTACTATTAGCGACGAAAATGTCGTCGCTGATGGTATTATAATAGCAACGACAAAATGTCGTTGCTGAATTTCTATTAGTGACGGAGCAATAGCAATGACAATTAGCAACGACTTTGTCATCGCTAATGATAATTAGCGACAACTTTTAGAGTATCAGCGACGACTTTGTGTCGTTGTTAAAGACCAAATTTCTTGTAGTGTGTAAACCAATAAAAAGGGACACAAATTTGTTGAGTACGTGAAAAACTAGTGGAAACCCTCTTTAAAGGAAAAATCGCTCCAGGGATCCATTTCTGTAGAAAATTCACTAGAATAAATAATTACAAGAATCTACTTACAAAATCTTTTAACAAATAGACCCTCTATTATAACTTCAGCAAACACCTAACTTTCCTTCCCACCGTATAAGCCCCAAAACTCTAGAATTCTATTCTACGTGAACTTCTTTCAGGAATGAATTTCGTCAACACCGAAACTTTGGACAACAACAACAACGAGGTCCCATGGATGAGGACTAACTTAATGGTTTAAACGAAACGGGTCCAACTCCCCTCCCATTACAAATACTCCCATTCCCTCCCATTTTTACATAGATGAAAGACGCATGGCATTTAACAAATCTAAAGGTCAAAAATAAGCCACACCTTTAACTTATAATTTATTTCTCTCAACCACACCTTCCAGCACCTCCCTTAGAATTTATCTCTCAAGTCCCAACCACACACAGCAACCTCCTTAGTTGATACTCTCTCTGGCTATTTCTTTCAGCTCCAATGTGTTTGCTCTTATACCACCATCACAAAGCACATTATCCAGCTTTATCCTTATTTCATGCCTTGAGATGATTCCATTTTCTTTGGGGTACGTTCAGTGCCAAACCCACCTTCAGAGAATGTAGCTCTTGATATAAAACTGATTAGCAAAATAAGGCCAACTCCAAATCACCTACTCTACAAGAAACCATATGGGTATTTGATAAGGGATCCATTGGTAAAGTCTGACCTCAGAACCCATAAGAATGGCTGACCCAAAAGTTCAAGTCCAAAAGCTAATTCTTCAAATTGGTGCATTTTGAAAATTGACATGCTTCCAATGGCAACATATATAACAGATCTTGACATCTTGTGGTTGTTTATCAAGCCAGCTTAAACAAGTTGAGTCCTCAGGCCAAAAGTTTCCAACTGCTTTCTAAAGATGATTACTCAAAAGTAAAAGGCCAATTGGTAGGGAAAAGGTTTGGAATCAAATCATAAAGTGAAGGGTCAAGCTCATAAAATGAGTAACAGAGAGAAAACCCAGCGTCGTCCAACGTTGGTGTTTGGGCGGTGGGTTTTCTAAGGGAGGTGCTGAAAGGTGTGGTTGAGAGAGATAAATTATAAGTTAAAAGTGTGCCTTATTTTTGACCTTTAGATTTGTTAAATGCCACGTGTCTTTCATCTATGTAAAAAATTGAGGGAATGGGAGTATTTGTAATCGGAGGGGAGCCGGACCCAAAGGAAACAATAGTTTAGGCTCAATGAGAAACTCTAAGGAATATCTCACATGGAGAAACAATTAAGGGAGATGAAATTAGATTTGTTTAGGTTTCAAGAATGTTTTCTCTAAGCATAATTTTGATACAACAACCAATCACTTCTCAATTTGTGCAACAAAGTGTTGGTTTTGTATAGGAAAAGCATTAGGTTTACTTGTAAGGTTGTCAAAGTCAGTTTACTATTTGATGCAATTATATACACTCTAGCAAGTGTAGAGCGAGGGGGCAAGTGAACTCTCTAGGAAAACACAATTATGCAACATCAAACAGCCATATCTTGTTATGTTCAAGACCAAATTTGGTCAAATTTGTATCCGTTTTAGGTCTCCGGACGTCTAATTTTGAATAAAACTACTTTCACTAAAAAGGTTTTTTGGGTGTAAAAGATATAGGGAAAAGAGCATTAACTCATCATCTTTAAGCAGATCAAAACCTCATTGTTTTTTAGCAGCTTCTGACCCAGATTCAACCTCAACATAATTCTATTGATACAATCCAAATTTAATATGTTTTGGTGCTAGGATTTGCTAATAAACCCTAACAAAATGCTAATGCTGGGAGCAACTGTAACTCATTTGCTTGCAAAGAGCATCCAATTAAACAACTTGTTGATAAGATTATTGTAGCGGAATGTTCCTTTAGTTGTTTGAAGTGACTACCATTGACATGTTAAAATAAAGGAAGTAGGTTGTTGCAGAGCTAGCTATTAATTGATGAGATGACTGATAAAACCTTTTTCAATTACACATTCTCACATACTAAATTCTTGAGAAGTCATGTACGAAGAAAGAGTGAAGTTTTCATTCATTATTAAACAATTTTATGTTCCTTTTCTTATGATTAAGGCATGAAAGTAGACATATAAGGTTTAGACCATTGAACTAAATTTTGTTATAGGAAGCAACCACCAGAGTCAAAACCACAAAATCATTGTGTGAGGCATGGAACAATAGGAAGGGTTGACTTGGCTGTCCCACGGGCATTGTTGCAGCGAGAGTAAGTCTGCTTTCTGGGAATAGCCGACCATGTGTTAATCTGATCCAACACAATGTTAGTGCAACCAATGCTGTCACAGCTATTCAAATCAATTGCTAACTCATCAACTGATTTGTTCTAAATGCTCTAATACCGGTTGAAATTTCTTATTTTGAGTCCAAAAAACAAAGCATCAGATTAACTAAACAAGAAATTTTTTTATTCCAAATAGGTTAGCACAAACAATTATTTTAACCACGATTATAATTCACCAAATCGACAGGCAATAAAGACGTAATGCAGTAAAATGGCGCACAAATTTGTTAATGAAGTGAAAAACTAATGAAGAACTTTTTAAAGGAAAAATCATTCCAGGAATCCATTCTTGTAAAAACTTTATTAGAAGAAACAATTACATACAACAATCTACCTACAAAATCTTTGCACAACTTGAATTGGTAACCTCAGCAAAGCCCTTGATTGCCTTTCCATCATCATGGCCCCAGAACTCTAGAATTTTTCTATGTAAACTTCATTCACAAACGAATGAATTTCATCCGCAACAACATCGAAACTCGAGACAACAACGACTCACTGTTGAGGACTAACTCTATATATAGTTCAAAGGATACTTTAAAGAATATCTCACAGAAATAAACATTTTTAGGGAGACAAAATTATAATTGTTTAGGTTTAAGAGGGTTTGCTCTCAATATGATTTTGATGTTACAGCTAGTTTGTTCTTACTTTGTGCAACAAGTGATGATTTTTTTTTTTTTTTTTTTAAGGAAAACATTAGGTAAAGTTGTAAGGCCTTCAAAGTCAATTTACTTTTTATTGTTATTTCACTTAAACAAGTCTGTAGCGAGGGCAAATGATTTCTTGTGGACAACACGTACAGTTATGCAAACTTCAAACTGTCATATCTTAGTTTTTCCAAATCCAAATTGGGTCAAATTTGTGTCAGTTTTGAATTCATGGATGTCTAATGTCCAATGAAATAAGATATATATGAGCAAAAGATCGTCAAACTCATCATCTTTAAATAGATCAAAACATTGTTACCTTTTAACAGCTTCTGACCCAAATTCAATCTTAACACAATTCTATTGATACAACCCAAATTTAATATGAATTGGTGTTAGGATTTGCTGATAAATCTATAAACCCTAACAAAATGTTAATACCCCTAACAAAATGCTAATGCTTGGAGTAACTGTCATGTGTTTGCTTACAAACAGCATCCAAAGAACTTGGTGATAAGATTATTATAGTTTATAGAGGAATATGTTCCTTTAGTTGTTTGAAGCAAGTGATTGCCATTGACATGCATGTTAGAATGAAGGAAGTAGGTTTCTTGAGAAGCTAATTGATGAGACAACTGATAATTTTTTTTTTTTCCGTAACACGTTCTCACATATAAACTAACTTCTTGAGAAGTCATGTACGAAGAAAGAGTGAAGTTTTATTCTTTATAAAACAAGTTCTGACTCCTTTTCTTATTTTTAAGGCATGAAAGTTAACATATAAGGTTTGGACCTTTGAACTAATTCTGTTATAGACAGCAACCACTGCAGACAAAAACCGCAAAATCACTGAGATGGGCATGGAACAATAGGATTGGTTTCCTTGGCAGCTGTCCCATGGGCATTGTTGCAACGAGAGTAAGTCTGCTTTCCGGGAATAGTCGACCTTATGTCAATATTTTCCAACACAATGTTGTCGCAACCAACGCTGTCACTACAAACCAAATCAATTGCTATCTCATCAGCTGAAGTTCCACGCACGTCACGGAATGCCACGTCGCTCACTTTCACTGCCGACTGCACTCAATATATTCATTCAAATTAATAAAAATTATATTGATTTAAGCAAAGAATAATTAACTGTTCCATTTGGATAATTGCACGTTATTTATTCCTTTTTACCTTGCTACCAGGTTTCAAAGAATTAGGATCGTAATTTTGGTCAATAATGATAGGGTGTTCGGAATTTATAAGTCTGATTCGCTCGAAACTGATCTTCCTAGCATACCCTGATCCACCCTCAGAAATTTATAAACAACAAAAACAAAATATCTTCATTAATCACATGAAAAATTAGTTAATTAAGAATGATGTAATAATGTTTCACTTCTCTTTTTTACCTGCCATGTCTTGATTCTTGCTGCATTTTGGGTTCCGGTAAAACTGCAATTGCTCACTTGTATTTCTTCCACTGTTTCGTATGCTCCATTTTTGCCAAGGCTTCCAATGCTACATACAGTGACATATAATATAGAGAAAGAGAAACCAGTATTTGATAAAAAATTTCAACATGCCCCGTGTAAATGCTCAAAATTCAATAAGTGCCATGTGTCACCTTGTGGTTGGTTGAGGATGGGCCGAGCTTATACTGATGGGTTGTTGAGCCCAAAACTCCAAACCAGGCCTTTGAGCTTGCCTGATGGCTGATGGTGCACTCCTCTTTGATCTGCTACTATGCTGGGCCTTTATACAGAGAAACAAGGATCTGCCGTAAAAGCCCTCCCTTCAATGAAGTAACTATGGCAGACACCCTTCCATTAAACCAAATAATCACTGCAGACAGTAAGCGTGAGCACTACAGAATAACATAAAATATGAACTCTAATAAACTGAAAAGGCTAAGGAAGATTTGATGAGTGATGGGGGAGGGTTATCCCTTGAAGACACGTGACATGGAATAGGATTGATTAGATGCTTGTGGAGTTTTTAGCAGAGGGTGTTTTGGTGTGGGTATTGATCTTTTTCTTCTTCTTTTCCCTTGACTTGGGTTTTTGGCTTTTTGGTGGAGGTTGAAAGTTGTTTCTGGGCTGGAGAGGTTGCCTCGACATGACTGTTTTCTCTTCTTTTATAATGGTCTGCGATGATCCATGGAGTTCATGGTTTTGTCCTGGCCACTTCTTTAACTTTTGGATAATGGGCTTCCTCATTGGGGTCAAGCTGATAATGTTTCCTGATAACATAAAATATTGCCGCAGACCAAATTGGTGAAAGAAATTGGCTCCATGGTGAAAGCTTTGTCTGCACGTGTCTTCATTAGGGTGTTTGAGGTTTGCTGGTCACTTGTGCTCATACCCCCCAACGGGTGTGATACACTTGAGCCGCAGACTTCAATACCCTTTTGAGAAATAACCCCCCTACCTCCAAACCAAATCCCCCTTAGCCTTTTAATGAAATCTTACTGGCAGTCACCATAGGTTTGGGCTTTGGTGACTGCATTACCTTTATTTATGTTTTGATGGGAGTATCTTTCGTCTTCTTGTTGAGCTCCTTCCTTTTTCATGAATCTGCCGTTGTTTGGCTGTTGTCTGCCGTGCGGAGGGAGTAGGAACCATAGGCCGGTCTGTATTTACTCTCCTCATGTGGCTTCCAGGTTTCCTTTCTGTCTTTGGTTGTGCTCTTTCCGTTTTTGTGATTCTGCTGCTCATCTTCTCGTCTGCCGTGCAAGAGAGAGGTGGCAGAGATGGCAGCTACCTTCATTCACTTCCTCCCCAGGTTACCTTTTTACCTCGGGCTGAAACTTTTACTCTTCTTGCGAGTCTGCCGTTGCCACTTTCCCTTGTCTGCTGTGCAGAAAAGCCTTGGCAACGGTAGGTGTGAGTCTGCCGTCTGAGGAAACGGTGAACAGCGCTTTTCTTCAGTTCAGAGGGCTTTCCCCTTTTTGATTCTTCTGGAGTGTTCTACTTTTTTAAGGAATGTAGTAGTAGGGCTCCATCCGAAATTACTCTTTACCCCCTGACTTCTCCGTGGGCTGGACTCATTATTGGTGACTTATGGCAGATTGCTCCCAATAAGTTTTGGGCTTTACAGCAGACTGGTTTCTCTTTGCAATGACACAGTGCCTCCTGGGCCCATCGTGGGCTGTTGTGCTTTGGGCTTCTCCAGGTCATGTCACCTGCCTTCCTTTGGGCTTACTGCAGACGGTCCTTGTGGGCTGCATTTAGTCTGCCATAACTTAGGCAAAAAGTGGGCATCTACATTAGCCCCCCGAGCCCACGCCTCAAAGTGTACTCACGTGAGGTGTGGGTGAGTGTTTATATGAAACATGTGTGCAGATATAACCATTCTTTTTTTTTTCTTTTTTTTTTTTTTTTTTTTTTTTTTTTTTTTTTTTTTTTTTTTTTTGAATCGTTATGTTCCTATTCTGAAGGAAGTGGCGGTAGTCTTGGTAACTACCTCTTCACACTCCTTCTTGGCATCAGTTACTGCCAATTCCTATACACACCTTTTCAAATATCAACTTAATGAAACATAATGAAACACGATTTACTAAATCCTCAACCACCAGCCTCCGTAATTAACTTCCCTCATTAAGGACTTCGGTTTTGCAAAACGAGAGAGAAATAAGAGGAGAAAGGAGAGTTTTTTTTTCTTTTTCTTTTTGTGTTGTTCTGTTTAGGAGAGAAAGAAAAGGAAAAGAGAGAAAATAGTGAAGAAACTTTCCCACCGCCGATTCCCCTCTTCTACCCATGGCTTCATCTTCTTCTCACCCCACTCCTGACACTGCGATGGCCAGTGGTGACGATTCCGGAATCCCTACGGCAGACACTGGAACCGTGGATGCGGGCTCCATTAGCGATGAGAACGTGGACTGTTCTAGGTTTTCTCCTGTGTCTGAAGAAGACAGGGAAGATTTCGTCTTCCCTCTTCTGGACCCCTGGTACGACAATGGCGGTAACTTTCCGTACATCCCGAGCAAAGTTTCTCTCCCTCCTTCCAATTGGGAGTGGATGTTGAGGGACCAAGAAGCTACCGCAGATCAGGTCTGGGTTCCTCCCCTTCCTAGCATTTCAGACCTTAGGATTCAGAGGGGAGATATGCAACCGGTGCCCATTGATTTCGAGTTTCCCTGCTCCGCTGCCGCAGACTGGTTTCATTGGGTGGCAGACGAATTTATGGATGTTAAGTTCTGTGCCCTCCTGGAACGAGCGGGCGTGGCTGAAACAATACTCCTTTCGCGGAGTTGCAATATGTATCGAGACACTGAGATGTTGCGGCAGATTCTGCGGAGGTGGTGTACTTCTACACACACGTTTTTCTTCTCATGGGGCGAACTCATTATCACTTTGGAAGACGTGGAGAATCACTGGTTGCTTCCTGTGTTGGGTGATATGGACCCATTTGCTGTTGAGATGTCTGAGGAAGAGACCTTGGTGGAACAAGCATTGATGGCTCGGGCCAGTACTAGAATCAATGCTTGGTCTGTCTATTTTGCCAAAGCAACCGAGCCTGCTATCCGCCGTGCTGCCTTCGTCGCGTATTGGCTCTATAAGTGTTTGTTTGGTGATGCTCCTTATTACTCTATGAAACCTTTGTACTTTCGCTTAGCTGTAAAGATTTCTTTTGGTCATCGTTTTCCGCTTGCCGCTATGTTTTTGGGTTATTTATATCTGCAACTAGATTCTGTTTGCCTTGACGAGATCCGCGGTGGGTCTTGTCATTTTATTACTACCTGCTTCAATACTTCCGCACTGCAGACCTTCCTTTGGGAACGCTCTTTAAATTACCAGGAAGTTGGCAATGACAATAGCCAAATAAGGGCAAAGTTCAAGAACATGTCCCGCCAAATTTTGAGAAGGTACCCGGATTTAAGGACCAATCTGCCGCTTGTCTATCGCTGGGTTAGTCTGCGAGGGAGAGATCTTGATTTGGTCCCCTCCATGGACTTTGAGGAGTGTGTTTTATGGCGTCCCTATTCTTATCGTTATGCAGATTTCTCCTGCCATTCTGTGCTGTATTGGTTCAGTGACATTGCTAGTCAAAGCTTTGAATTGTCTCCTGATGATACCAGAAGCTTGACCTATCTGTCTGCGGTGAATCCGGGTTGGTTGCCTGTGTGGAGTGACAAGGGTGTGGAGTACACTCACTATTGTCCTAACAGGGTGCGTAGGCAGTTTGGTTTGGATCAGGGTGTGCCAGGCAGCCCCAGCGAGACCCTTCCTCGAACCCCTAATATTGCTCCTTTCTTGAACGACCATGCGTTTGATTATTGGAGCCCGTCTGTATTGCGCATGGTTGTTCCTTGTGGGGGGAGGCTTGGCATATGCACGGTGGCGATGCAGGAGTATTGGCTCAGGGTGGCTGCTGCTATGGTAGACTATGTCAAACAAGGCAGAGGGAGCAGGGTTCCCTTGCCCAATCACCATGCACATCCTATGGAGACCACGACTCTATCTCCCCCTACCCAAACTGCAATTTCTTATGCCGAGAGGCAGGGCTTGGGCTTTGCGGAATGGGATGGTTCACGGGATGGGTGGATCTTGTATAGTACTGCGTTCCCTTCAGGTTGGAAGAAATCTGTGAAGGTGGTGGAGGAGCGGTTGAGGTTGGATTCTAAGAGGGGAAAAGGAAGTAAGAAGATCGATTCTGGCAAAGGTGCTTCTTCCCATGCGGCTTCAAAACAAAAGCCTAAGTCTGCGGCTAAGGCCTCTTCAAAACGTCCCAAGGTGGCTATGGACATGTCTATGATTCCTCCCTCAGAATTGGGAGGTAGGGCCCTGATGGCTCCTGGTACTTCAAAGAAGAAGAAGTCTGCTGCGGGGACCTCTAAGTCTCAAAAGAAGCCCGTTGTTGATCCACCTGTGGATCCTACTGAAGACACTCCTCCTTCAAAAGAGACAGAGTCTTCTGCCATTCAGGAGAAATCTGCCCCTCCTTCTACCAAGGCCAAAAGCCAGCCTAGAAGTAAGAGCGTAGCAGTGAAGAAAGCCAAGAGCAAGCCTATCCAGAAATCTGCGGTTGCCCCTCCTTCTTCAAGTGAAGAGCCTGCAGCAGAGTCTGCCGCTCCGATTGAAAAAGAGTCTGCTGTTCCTACTCCTCCTAGTACCATATATGACCGTACAAGGAGCAAGAGGAAAGCTGTTGAAGAGCAAGTTAGATCTCAGGTAAATGTTTATTTGCCCTCTCACATCATCGGTTGATTAATCACATACTGCTTTCTATCTTGGACTCATACATATTCTTTTGCCTTTTGTTTAGGCTAAGCGGAAAGTAGGTGATGAGGGTGAGGGTTCCGATCAGGCTCCCATTGTTATTGAGGTAATATTAACGTTTCTTAACCTTGATTGTGTCTGCCTCCAAGGAGACTGAACCTCTTTCTTTTCTTCTTTTGCAGGAGGTCAGCGGTGGTGATGATGTTGTGGACGCCGGTGTGGGGACAACCGAGGTGAGTGAAAGCATTGTTGAGAGGCAAGAAGTAGAATTGAAGTCTACTAATGATGTTGCTGCGAAAGACAGTCCTATTGACTGGACTGATTCCGATGATGCCATGGCAGATGAGGTTTTGGGAGCTACTGTATCAGATGAGGCTGTTCTTGTTATGGCGGACGAGGCCGTTCAGTCAACTACTTCGGTTATGGCAGAAGAAGCTTCTGGTGGAATTCCTGTCGTCATGGCAGATGTGGTTCCTGAAGCACATGAAATTACCCGAGTCATGGCAGACGAGGCCCTCGTAAGTATGGCAGACGAGACTCTTGTTGACGCAGCACATGAAACTGCCCTAGTTACAGCAGACGAGACTCTTGCAGGTATGGCAGACAGAACCCGTGCTAGTATGGTACATGAAATGGTTCCTATTGTTGCGAGTTTTAACACAGGTATTATTGTAGGGTCTGCTGCTGAGGAGGATTACGACCAAGGCACTGATTCTGTTGATTCAGAAGAGACGATTGCAGATGAGCCTCAACCACTTCAGATCATTCCATTTGCCGACCAACCTGATGAGTCTCGTGCCATTGATCCGATTGAGTTTCATTTGAATCCTCCTTTTGCTAGGATGACTTCAGTTATGGAGGGGATCTCATTGTTTGGGGTTGCTCCTCATTTTGAGAGGATCCTTAGGGAGGAGGGCTCCCCCATGGTGGTTATTGATCATTCTTCTTCAGGGACTCTCATTGGTGGCCAAGTCCCTGCCCTTGAGGGAATTTTGATTCAAAATGCTGATGGTGGTGGTATGGCAGACACAGAGGTCCGTGGTGTAGATGTAGTCCCAGAAGGTAATATCTCTTTGGTGAAAGAGAGTAATCTACTTTGCTTATGTTTATTACCTTTGTTTGTTACATTCTCTCCCTCCTTTTTTTTTTGTTTTGGTCAGATGTGGAGGCACCTGTTCTTGTGGAGAAGGAGAGCGTTGCTCATGTAGTGTCTGCGGCTCCCAGTTCCTCTCAGACACAGTCTGCAGTAGAGGTGATTATCCCTTGGAGGGTTGCTGCGTTTTTTGCAAGTTTTGAGGAGAGAGCCCCCAATCCCTATCCTGATTGGCACTTCTGGAGATTCGAAGGCCCGTTGGTTGCTTATGGCAACTTTTGGGTGTATCAAGATGTTGTGCCCCTTTTGCAGGGATTGTCTGCGAAGTTTGGGGACTTCACTACCCGTTTTAAGTTTGGTGCCGGGTTTGGTGGACCAATGCTTTCTCTGTTGGGCAGTGTCTTAGCTGATATGAGGAGAACCAGCTTCAAGACTTTGAGTGAGCCCAAGATTTTGGCATGGAGGAGTGTAGTGCAAGACCTTATAGCCGTGGGCTTTGATCTTGACTTCATGCTTGAGCATCTGCGGAAGGTAGCCCGCAGGTTCTTTGGCGAGGCGATTGCTAGTGAAATAAAGATTGTGCAGGAGCAAATTTCCTCTTTGCAGAGTACTCTTGCTGTTTTAGTTTCTTATCAGGGGGAGTTGATGTTTGCTGCTGCAGCATCCCCCGAGGCTGCTGAAGCTGCATCGCCGATTGACGGCTTATTTGATTGAATTTAGAGTGTGTGAGCTTTTGTTACGACCATGTTGGTTTAAGTATTTCAGACTTTGCGTGTTGTTATTACTTTTGACAAGTGTGTAACTTTGACTCTGATGGTTATTAATCTAATATATCTATATGCTTTGTTTAAAATGCTTTGTTAGTTGCAAAATACTTATTACTTAGATATATCCTCTTGTTATTATTATTTATTTTATTTCATTTTTTATAATGTTTTGTGGAGTGAAATAAGATAATCATATTAAGGCATAAATAGTGATCATCATTCCACTTTTTTTTGAAAAGCAACAGTAGTTCGATTTGTTCTAAGGCAAAAGTCACACAAAGATGCTTAATAATAACAGTGCCATAATTTAACCTGTGCTAAGGCAAAAGGCACAAAAGGATAATGTGGCAGACTGATCTGCGCTATGGCAGAGGGCACGAAGGGTAACATGGCAGATTGATTTGTGCTAAGGCAAAAAAGGCACAAAAACTTACTAGTACTTATACGTCTAGGAGTAGTATTCCTTCAACCATTTCCCATTGATTGGGTCTGCCAAGATGGTTCCATCCGCTTTAGATAACCTATAGTATCCGCTGTCATGTGCCTCGCGGATCACGTAAGGCCCTTCCCAATTTGGTGTGAAACTTGGATGGTGACGGCAGACCTCTTCTCACATGATCTGCCGTCTTCAAGACCATTTGTCCTTGTGGAAAATATTCTGGTACGTACTGTCTTCCCATAAGCATTTGCCAACCTTCTGATGGTATCGCAGACTGCGAGCTAAGGCTAGCTCTCTTGCTTCATCCAGGCTTTCCAGATCTGCTACTCTGGCTTCCGCACACATTTCAACATCAGCTTCCAGTTCCGTTCCTTGTAGAATCCGTGGACTTGGTACAAGTAATTCAGGTGGTGAGATAACATCAGTCCCATATACAAGTGAAAATGGAGTGAAACCAGTGGCTGTCTTGGGTGATCCGCGGTAAGCCCATAACACATCCGCCAAGTGGGAATTCCAGCCCTTACCATAATCAAAAACCATTTTACTCAGAATTCTCAGCAACATGCGGTTGGTAGCCTCCGCTTGTCCATTACCTTGAGGGTAATAAGGTGTAGACCGCCGGTGCTTGATCCGGTAGTGCTCCAACACTTCTCGCACATCTTTGTTAACAAAAGGAGTACCGTTGTCGCTGATGATCTTGTGGGGAATGCCAAATCTGGTGATGATATGTTCCCGAATGAAATTGGCCACGGCTGCTCCGGTGGCCTTGCGAAGTGGGATGGCTTCAACCCACTTTTGTAAAGTACTCCGTGGCTGCCAATATCCAAATATATCCACCGGATGGCGGATTAATAGGACCAATGAGGTCCAGCCCCCAAGTGTGGAAAGGCCATGGTGTGGCCATGTTCTGCAGATTGGTGGGGTGTGTATGGATCAGATTGGCTTGCATTTGGCAGGTGTGGCATGCTTTAACGAAGTCTGCCGTATCCCTCTTCATTGTTGGCCAGTAGTAGCCAAGTGTTAACAGCAATTGATACAACCTTTTCTTCCCCTGATGCTCCCCACATTCTCCTGAATGGGCCTCCTTCATCACTGTTTGAGATTCTGACAGACTTAGACACCTCAAAGGATCCCCATGGAACCCCTTTCGGAATAGAATACCACTTTCCACAAAATATCTAGTGGATAACTTTTTGATGCGGGCTGCTTCTTTACCGGTCCGAGGTAGGATACCCTCTATGAAATATTCCAGGAAAGGAGTTCGCCAATCACTCGAAAGGAAGGTAGCACATACCTGCTCGTTTTCATGTTGATGTTGGCAAGTTGGGCAACGTCTCTGCAAGTCTGCCGCTTCCTTGCTCATTTCTGGCCAAAAATAACCCAAGCGCTGGAGTCTGCGATAGAGGCTTACCCCTCCTTCCAGCTCGCATGACTTCTCATGAACTTCCTGTAGCTTCTTTGTCCCTTCCTGATGGCTCACACACCTCGCTAGAATTCCCCCAGGTAGTCTGCGGTAGAGGTCTCCAGAGAATTAGCACAAAATCCTTCAACGCTTTTAGGTCTGCCACGTCTTTTGGAGACATGAGTTTGCTCTTCAGAGGAGCTCTCCAATCTTCTTTGTCAGGGCCCCCTTCTTCGTATTCTTCCCTCAGCAGCTCAGTGATTGGGGTGCTTCTTTTATTGATTGTGACATCTGCCGTAGGTCCTTCAAATGCTACTTGTGATCCTAGAGCTGCCAATGCATCTGCGTAACGGTTCTCGCTCCTCAAAGCATGTGTAACTTCGAAAGTGGAAAATTTTTCCTCTAACCTCTGGGCAAGTGCACGATAGGGTGCTAGAGAAGGTTCTTTTAATGAGAATTCCCCTTTAGCTTGGCAGACTATGAGATTTGAGTCACCAATCACCCTTAAGTGCTTTATCCCCATTTCGTGTGCTATGGCTAGCCCTGTGATGTAAGCTTCGTACTCTGAGGCATTGTTGGAACAAGGAAAATTCAGCTTGAAAGACTTAGCAATGGTCTCGCCATCCTCTCTAGTGAGTACAACACCGGCTCCGCTTGACACAGATGTGGAAGAGCCGTCGAAGTTCAAGGTCCATATTGAGTCTGCCATTCCGACCAACAGTGCTCCTCCAACTTCCCCAGGAACCTCTTGTGAAATTACTGAGCCATCTTCCCCAGGGAATTGAGCCAATAAGTCTGCGATAGCCTGACTCTTAATTGCTGTTGGAGTTTCAGTGGATATCTCATATTGCGATAACTGCAATAGCCATTGAGCAAGTCTGCCTGAGAGAACTGGTCGTTGCAGCAGACTCCTAATTGGGTGAGACTTGGTCATCAACTGAATTTTGTGGGCCAAGAAGTAGTGCCGCAGACGCTGAGAAGCATACACAAGGGCTAAACATGCTCTTTCTGCCACTGAATACCGTGTTTCAGTGTCTTTTAGTCCGCGACTGACATAGTACACAGGCTGTTCAACACCATGGCATCATTTTCTTGCGCTACCAGTGCTCCTATTGCTTGGCTGTTGGAAGCTAAATAGAGCCGGAGGGGCTTTCCAGCAATCGGAGCACACACGGTGGGGAGTTTTGTCATAATTGCTTGGATTCTCTCAAAAGCTTCTTGACACTCCGCAGACCAATTGAAGGAGACTCCCTTTTTTAGGAGGTGTGAAAAGGTGGAAGTTACTGCTGCCAAACCTGGTATAAATCTTCTGATATACGATAACCTTCCCAGGAAGCTCTTCAATTCTTTGTGAGACGTTGGTGGCCTCATGGTGGCTATGGCAGAAGCTTTGGCTGGATCTACATCGATTCCGCGGTTATGCACCAAGAAACCCAGAAATTTCCCCGCAGACACTCCGAAGGCACACTTGAGAGGATTCATTTTCAGCTTGTACAGGCGACACCTTTCAAAAACTTTTCTCAAGACTTCAACATGGTCTTCTCTTTTCTTAGACTTTACTACAATGTCATCAACGTAGTCTTCAATTTCTTGATGGATCATATCGTGAAACATAGGCCGTCATTGTCCTTTGATAAGTAGCACCGGCGTTTTTGAGGCCAAACGGCATAACAGTGTAATAGAAGTTACCTATGGGCGTGCGGAAGGCAGTTTTTTCAGCATCCCTTGGCGACATCCGGAATTTGGTTGTACCCGCTAAATCCATCCATGAAGGAAAACATAGCGCTGCCCGCGGCGGAATCAATTAACAAGTCCATGTTTGGCAATGGGAAATTCGTCTTTCGGGCATGCCTTGTTGAGGTTGCGAAAGTCTACACAGCACCTGATCTGCCCATTTTTCTTCTTCACTGGTACTATATTTGACAGCCACCGCGGATGTTGAATTGGCTTGATGAAACCGGCAGCAAGCAATTTCTTCACTTCTTGGGTGATTTGAGCTTCCACTTCAGTATGGAAGGTCCTTGCGGGCTGCACAACTGGCTTCGTACCAGGTTCTACATTCAAGGAGTGAGCCACAAGCCCCGGATCTATCCCGGGCATTTCGTCGTATTTCCATGCAAACACATCTTGGTACTCCTTCAACAGATTAATAAACAGGCCCTCTCTACAGCAGACAGCGAGGTGCTAATTGAAACAGGTTTATCAATACCAGGATCATGACTCAAGTTGATTACCTCCAGGTCTTCCTTGGGAGTTATCTTTGAATTCTCTGCCGCAGACTTCTCTAATTTTGCTTCTTCCTTCTCATCTGCCAAGCTTTTGTAACTTTCAGCTTTCTTTCTGTATCAGATAACACGAGGGCCGCAGATTACCCTCTTCCGGTGTGGGACCCTCTTGCGGTGAGCAATCAGGTCCCGCGCACCTTCACAAACGGTAGACTATGCGTCCATCAGGCATTTGGACGCGTACGCATCGTGGTGCATCTTCCTCTTCTGCCATGCGTTCCTTCCTCTTTTTCTTTCGTTCCAGGACTTCTCGCAGATCAACATCTGGGTCATTTCTTATATCTTCCCAGTCTGGCAAGGGTGTTCCAGATGGCTTGATGATTGGTGGTTCTTCGGTAGATAGCTCGTCATACAGGGCTGCTTCAATGAAATGTGCCTCAGTTTGGTCAAATGGTGAGGGATTTGCTGCTATACGGATTGGCTTCCCATTGAGCCTCCCTTTAATACACTGATGATAGGTGGACGAAATCAACTTATGCTTGTGCAACCATGGTCTGCCAAGCAGCACGTGGTATGGGACTTCTGAATTCACAACGTGAAACCGCGTAAGAGCCACAATGGGCCCAACTCTTAAGACTAACTGTATGTGCCCCATAGTGTATTCTGCTGCTCCTCCAAATCCTGTTACTTCAATAGGAGCGCCTTGGATCTTATGTTGTGGAATGTTGGCTGCTTTAAGAGTGCTCAAAGGAATCAGATTCAAACAGGAGCCCGTGTCCACCAAAGCTCTCCTAACTTGTACATCTTTGATTACAGGCAGACACATAAAGGGGCCGGCGGTGGTCTGGATATTGGACCTCCATGTCCTCATCCGTGAAGGTTACTGCATTGGTGGTTTCTAGGAAGGCACGACTGGCATGAGCTTCTGCGGTAAAACAGGTTGCTCCTGAGTCTGCTGCTATTGCGATAATGGCCTCTGTAGCAGCGTTCCTGGCTTCTGGTCCCAATCCCAATTGGTTAAACAAAGACTTGAACTTTGGACTTTTCTGCAAGGTTCTTACGGCTGCTGGTGTTAGAGTGGTGTCAGCTACGGCAGACTTCTTCTACCTCCATATCACTGGTGCTGCCTTGTATTACCACAGACACCACTGCTTTGCCCTTGGTCTTTCCTGTGATTCGGAAAAGGATTCTTGTGCACTCTCTGCTGCTCCGGTGAGAGTTGCAAAGTACCATCTTGGATTTTCCGATTAAGCTCCCATCGTAGTGACCGGCAGTCTGCGGTTGGATGGTGAACATATCTGTGATAGCGGCAGAACTTGGGATCTCTCTTTTCTTCCTCGGTGGGAGGCTTGTTGATCTGCGGCAGCTTGATAACTTCATCTTTCACCCACTTGTCAAAGATCACCATCATTTCTTCTACGGTGAAGGGCAAAGGGGGTGGTTCTTCGAAAACCTTTTCTGTCGGTCTTTTCCTCTTGTTTCCGGTTGGCGCGGCTGTAGTCGACACAGTGAGTGCTTGGGGTTGGCTCTTCTTTTCTCTAGCCTTTTCTGAATGGGGCTTGACTGACAAAGCCGTCTTCCTAGCCTTCTGGAGCAGTGGTGCAAATTGTGAAATATCTAAGTTCTCGAGGTGAGCTCTAAATTCGGGAAGCATGTTGTCTATGCATACTTCAACCAGCTCGCTTTCTTCATACTTCACGTGGCAATCCAAAGAAATATCCCGGAAACGATGAATATACTTCAAAAGATCCTCGCCGGGTAGCTGCTTCGTGCTGTGCAAGTTGAGCAGAGTAATCTTTTCCTCCACATGGAAGTACTTACTGCAGAAACTTTCCACCATATCTTCCCAATCTCTAATAGACCCTTCAGGCAGCATGGCGTACCAGGTATATGCTCTGTCAACAAGGGACTTTGAGAATTCCCGCAGACAGAGTCCCCCATTTCCAGCGAATGGACCCATGGAGTCCAGGAACTTGCTGATGTGCTCCACTGCACTACCCTTCCGGCCGTCGAAGAGGGAGAAGTTCGGAGTATCGTATTTTTCAGGGTACGGTTCCTTTAGCAGCTCCTTAGGATAGGGCGGCTTTCTCACAAAATGCCTAGGGTTCCTTAGGTGGTCGTTCCCTTTCTTGTTTGAGGAGGTCCGCCACGTCTGACATGGTAACGAACGGTGCATCATTCTTGTTGTTGGAATCTCCTTTCATCATGGTGGTCCCTTTCTTCGTGGTTTCTGCCATTACCTCCATGTGCTTCCCTATTATTGCTGGATTCCTTTCAACTGCCTTATGGACTCAGCTAGTTCTCCTTGGTTCTGCTGTAGGCTCCTGAATCAGCTCATATATCAAGGTTAAAGGTGGCTGTCCCTCCTGGGTTGCCTCCTCCTTGATTACCCTTCCGGGATACCACCTCCTCCCATGTTTCCTCCGTTGTTCTGCTGCATCTCTCCCTTCGGCTCGATTTTGTGCGTTTGACTCTGTGTCAGGATGGGAGTTTACCACTGAGTTTTGTCTTCTGGACCTTGGTGGCATTACTGCAGATCTGGTTTTTTTGCTGAAGTGCTGCTCAACTCCCCAGTGGAGTCGCCAAAATGTAAATGCTCAAAATTCAATAAGTGCCATGTGTCACCTTGTGGTTGGTTGAGGATGGGCCGAGCTTATGTTGATGGGTTGTTGAGCCCAAAACTCCAAACCAGGCCTTTGAGCTTGCCTGATGGCTGATGGTGCACTTCTCTTGATCTGCTACTATGCTGGGCCTTTATACAGAGAAATAAGGATCTGCCGTAAAAGCCCTCCCTTCAATGAAGTAACTATGGCAGACACCCTTCCATCAAACCAAATAATCACTGCAGACTGTAAGCGTGAGCACCACAGAATAACATAAAATATGAACTCTAATAAACTGAAAAGACTAAGGAAGATTTGATGAGTGATAGGGGAGGGTTATCCCTTGAAGACACGTGACAATGGAATGGAATTGATTAGATGCTTGTGGAGTTTTTAGCAGAGGGTGTTTTGGTGTACGGGTATTGATCTTTTTCTTCTTCTTATCCCTTGACTTGGGTTTTTGGCTTTTTGATGGAGACTAAAGGTTGTTTCTGGGCTGGAGGAGATTGCCTTGACATGACTGTGTTTCCTTCTTTTATAATGGTCTGCGGTGATCCATGGAGGTTCATGGTTTTGACCTGGTCACTCCTTTAGCTTTTGGGTAATGGGCTTACTTCATTGGGGTCAAGCTGACAATGTTTCCTGATAACATAAAATATTGCCGCAGACCAAATTGGTGAAAGAAATTGGCTCCATGGTGAAAGCTTTGTCTGCACGTGTCTTCATTAGGGTGTTTGAGGTTTGCTGGTCACTTGTGCTCATACCCCCCAACGGGTGTGATACACTTGAGCCGCAGACTTCAATACCCTTTTAAGAAATAACCCCCCTACCTCCAAACCAAATCCCCTTAGCCTTTTAATGAAAACTTACTGGCAGTCACCATAGGTTTGGGCTTTGGTGACTGCATTACCTTTATTTGTGTTCTCATGGAAGCATCTTTCATCTTCTTGTTGAGCTCCTTCCTTTTTCATGAATCTGCCGTTGTTTGACTGTTGTCTGCCGTGCAGAGGGAGTAGGGACCATAGGCCGGTCTGTATTTACTCCCCTCATATCGCTTCCAGGTTCCCTTTCTGCCTTTGGTTGTGTTCTTTCCGTTTTTGTGATTCTGGCTGCCCATCTTCTAGTCTGCCGTGCAAGAGAGAGGTGGCCATCTTCTACTCTCCCCAGTCTGCTGTTTACTCTTCTTGCGAGTCCCTTGCCACTTTCCCTCGTCTGCTGTGCAGAAAAGCCTTGGCAACGGTAGGTGTGAGTCTGCCGTCTGAGGAAACGGTGAACATGGCTTTTCTTCAGTTCAGAGGACTTTCCCCTCTTTGATTCTTTCTGGAGTGTTCTACTTTTTTAAGGAATGTAGTAGTAGGGCTCCATCTGAAATTACTCTTTACCCCCTGACTTCTCCGTGGGCTGGACTCATTATTGGTGACTTATGGCAGATTGCTCCCAATAAGTTTTGGGCTTTACAGCAGACTGGTTTCTCTTTGCAATGACACAGTGCCTCCTGGGCCCATCGTGGGCTGTTGTGCTTTGGGCTTCTCCAGGTCATGTCACCTGCCTTCCTTTGGGCTTACTGCAGACGGTCCTTGTGGGCTGCATTTAGTCTGCCATAACTTAGGCAAAAAGTGGGCATCTACACCCCGCAATACAATTGGAATTTGAGGTTGAATATTCTATTGGCTCTCTTCTTTATAAGCATAAAAGATTAAAATGTGGATAATTGTGAATTTGGATGTCTATAATTTTTGAATGTATGTTCGCTTTAGGTGATGTGTATTAATATTTACTTAAAAGAAATGGAAATCCAACTCACCTTATACCATGACCTGGTCCACATGCAATACTGGAAATTTTAATATACGATGACCCACCATTGATAGCAATACAGTCATCACCTAATGGAACAGAAGCAAATTCCAATCAACTAAAATTTGTACCACCCTCATGAATATGATAAACGAATTTTTAAGAAAAATTCAATAATAGAAATTTAATTTACCGGTTTCCATCACGGTATTCAGGACTGAGACATTGCTTGTGCGAGAGATGTCAATACCATCCGTGTTTGGGCTTTTTTCAGGTGCAAATATATGGAGATTAGAGATGTAAACCCCCTTAGAACTACTTATGCTTATGTGATTTTTTGGACTATTGAGATGCCTCAGTTTGCTTAGCTGAAGACCATTGCAGTTGTGAAAGTGAAGAGCCTGCAACATAATCAAACGTTTGCAATCTTGATCCAGGATGCTGATGATTAATTTTATTTTATTTTCAAAGAATAACCTGCTAATTCTTATAATATAATGCAATGCAAATTGAGACTTTACGTTTAAAATCCCAATCATGTTGACCACGAAAGATACTGTAATCCGTTAATTCTAATAACCATTTTTTATTGAACTTGTTGAGAATTTTTTATTTTTTGAACTAGGGTTCAAAATCCCACCCCCGCGATGTAACATTTACTATAATAAGCACCTCAGTCACAAATATACACCTATTGCTTCAATTATTTTTATGCTACATATTTATTAACTACATATTTCTTATTTACATTTTTACTATACTCGTTATTTTCTTAGATTTAATAATGTTGTCATGTTTCCATAATCTAGAACTTCATGATTACTTCCAAAGTAAAGAGTATCTTACAGAGGGTCGATCGTCACAATGCTTCTGCAAAAACAATGTTCGATAGAATATTAGATTGATGAGTATCCTAAAAATTATAGGATATATAACTGATTAGAATATATAGATGACATGCTATTTGGACCTTGTCAGTGCAAGCATTCCACCAAACACTTCCTTGGCCGTCAATTTGCCCACCCCCATTTATGGTAAGACCATCTATATTTGCAAAACTAATCCACTTCTCCTTCTCATCATTCCATGCTTGAATGTTTTTTGGAGCAACAATAATCCCCCCAACCTGAAAAATAATAAAATATTGACTACCATGGTTATTATAACTAAAAAAAAAGAAAGAAAAAAAGCTAAACAGACAATTAAGAGGAAAAAAGTAAAGAATAAAACAAATTACAAGCTAAGTAGCTAGGAACTACTTCAATTTATTTTGACTAACCACCATTCAAAGAGGTGTATGGTCTAAGAAGTAGCCAAATGACGCTTTTTTTTTTTTCAATAGATAAGAAGGGGGATTTGAACCCTAGATTTCACTGTTAGTTGAGTTATAACTAAAGTCAATATATCTCTAGTCTGTTTGGATGGGGTGGATTTGGGCCCAGGGATTTGGATTTGAGAGTCCAAATCTAAATTCTTTTTTTGAATGACTTAAAATCCTTAAGATTTGGATTTGGGCTAAATCCATCCTGGATTTCAGAGGCCCAAATCCATGGATTTCAAATGACTTGTATTGCTAGGAATTTGGGAAATCCTCCGCTCCGCTCCATGCCTCTTGCTCGAGTCTCCCTCACGCAGTCACGCTCACGTCGGCTTTCAGGTATGTCTCTCTCACTTCGCCTCTCTCTCTCTCACTTCACCTCTCTCTTCTCTCACTTCGCCATTTTAGTTTTTCTTCCAACTATCCCCCAAGGTCAAAATTAAGCACATGTATTGGTGAGTTCAAAAAATGAGTTCTGAAGGCTTTTTGGGGTTTTACCAAATTTCTAGGTAGGCGCTGTTGTGGCACTTTTTCTGTGAGACCAATTCAATCTTTGGTTTTTGTACTAGTACAGATTCGGCTTGCATTTTTGTTTTTGTTTTTTTTTTTTCTGTGATTTTTTTTTGTGGGTCTATCTCTATGTTGTGTTTCTGTGCATCTAAAATGCTTATGTTTGTATATAGGGTTTGTTTGATTTGTGTGGGTTTAGTTTGATTTGTATATTTGTATTTTGTATACAAAGTGTTTGATAAAATGTCTCAACATTGGGGTGTTTGATTTTGTATATTTGGATTCTGTATACAATACGTCTAAAAAGGTTTAAAAAGTTAGGCTCTCATTTATTACTAGAGAGAGAGAGAGAGAGAGAGAGAGAGAGAGAGAGAGAGAGAGAGAGAGAGATTGTATATGTGAGTGATAGTTCTCTGTCAACTTGAGCCTGAAAACAGAGCACTCTGTTTTTTACAATTTAATCCAACTTCATCAGTTTTAATATTTTTAATGTGTCACACAGTCAATTCATCCCCTAGTCCCATATCTAATAAAGTTGATGGCAGACTGGATTAGTTGCCATCACATATAACAAATGTAATCTAGCCATATTCAAGCACAAGTTTCACAATTAATGTCAAAAAATTTGTATTTTTAACACAATTTCAAGAAGTAACAGCTCTAGATTCTGCTCTTTTTTCTCTCTAATATGCTTTCATATCAATCTGGCTGCTCATAGACTCTCCTCCCTGCTCTCTTGCTCTCTTGGTGCTTATTCTTCATCTGGGTCTGCTTCTCTACTCTCTTCTCTAGGTGATGATGCTTTTTCTGTAATTTTATTGCTCTCTGTTTTGTATCTTCATGATTTGTGTTTGTTGTCAAATTTTGCTTCCTTTTTTTTTTTTTTTTTTTCATTAGATATAGAGGTTTGCTTGGAATTTGGCAGTGATAAATTAGTAAACTTGAACTTTATTGTGTAAGAAAAAAAAATAACAATTTATTTATTTATTTTTGAATTTGATGTACTTCTTTGTAATCTCTTTCACTGTACAAGGATTGAGACAAAAAAATAAAAAAAATTTATGTTTTTATATTTGATGTTATGAAAAACCCATCTATTTTGGGTTCTTTTCATATAGAACTTCTTAGTTGTTAAGAGATGACAACTCTAAGCATGAAACTTCTTATTTTATGTTTCTTATCTTTGATGACAATTATAAGGATGAAACTTTTTAGTTGTTAAGATATGACAAATGAATTGAGCTAAAATTTTGTAATTTACATGTTAGCAGGTGCATGTTTCTACTAATTTTTAAAATGATTGTTTTTGTGTTAATTATTTTTCATATCTTAAAAATAATAGTCTTTATTGATTAATGGAGAAGATAATGAAGATAAAGAGAGGATTTTAAATCCAAATTTATAAGTTATTTAAATATTCAAAAATTTAAAATCCAAATCCAAATCAAAATTCAAGTATCCAAACGCAACCTAGATTTTAAAATTCTAAATTTCAAATCCTCCTTTGTACAAAATAGAACCAAACAAGAAATTTTAAAATCAATGGATTTGAAATCAAGGCATTTCAAATCTATTGATTTAAAATCCAAATCCAAGTATCCAAATGGAACCCTAAGAGATTTCTAGATTTTATTTCATAGATTGGCTTTAATTCCCTTTTTATTTATTTATTTATTTTTCTGTTCTATCTAATAAACCACAAAGAAATTACTCTAAATTTAAATAAATTCATTTTTTTGGACATAGATTAATGATAAAGAGTTTTCTGGAAAATGCTAAAAAAGGATTTTGCACACAAATGATTGACTAATTAATGATATTGTAGAAATTGTTATAACTAAAGTCAATATAACAAATTTAACACCATGATTAATCTTGGCCTTTGAACTTGGATCCAGTATATCCGTTTCATAGACCTGAACCTTTGGGACGGAATGGCAATAATAGAGTAGATATGGGAACAAGCTCTGATGACATGAGATTGATTGAGTGACTTTAACACCGTTGATTCCTTTGACTGATCCAATCATAATCTTCTGCTTTAACCTGCTTACATTCTGGTTGTTGGAACGGTGACGTTTCGACCCAAGATAGAGATTGCAAAGTCAATCATGTCCTCGGCTGAGCTCACGCACCGCTTGGTCTCTCCTGGGCTCGGAGCCCTCTCGCAGTCACTCAACGAGTCCACTATCATAGACTCCATAGTGGAATTATCATCCGCATGGAAAATCTGCTTCATCTCTGAGATCTTCGAGGTCGAAAAAGGTAATTTCGATGAAATCAAACGGGGCAAAAACAACCTTTTGGGCATTTTATCTCTAATATCCAGCATAGGCATCATATTTCCTTTCTTTATCATCGATTCACGAAAGAATTTACCCGGCTCAACCCACTTTTTTACGAAATTGCCACTAAGCGCCACTAAAGAATCAGGTTTCTCATCCTTGCTCACATTGGTGTATTTAGCAAATGTGACGCCCTTTTTGGCGTAATCTTTGAAAGTGTTGTTGACACCGTAGATCTTGAAATCAACAACCTGGCTCTTAGAGCCTTGGCTGTACCCACTGAACTTTTCTGTGTAAGGATTGCGTATTCACTGATTGTAAGTGATGTGATATGCTCCTTAAGTATGTTTATAGAGATGTATAAACATATATATATATATATATATATATATATATATGTATATATATATATATATATATATATATATATAAAATATTCAAAAATTTAAAATCCAAATCCAAATTCAAGTATCCAAACGCAACCTAGATTTTAAAATTCTGAATTTCAAATCCTCCTTGGTACAAAATAGAACCAAACAAGAAATTTTAAAATCAATGGATTTGAAATCAAGGCACTTCAAATCTATTGATTTAAAATCCAAATCCAAGTATTCAAACGGAACCCTAAGAGATTTCTAGATTTTATTTCATAGATTGGCTTTAATTCCCTTCTTTTTTTTTCTTTTTTTTTTCTTTATTTATTTATTTATTTATTTTTATGTTCTATCTAATAAACCACAAAGAAATTACTCTAAATTTAAATAAATTCATTTTTTTGGACATAGATTAATGATAAAGAGTTTTCTGGAAAATGCTAAAACAGGATTTTGCACACAAATGATTGAACTAATTAATGATATTGTAGAAATTGTTATAACTAAAGTCAATATAACAAATTTAACACCATGATTAATCTTGGCCTTTGAACTCGGATCCAGTATATCCGCTTCATAGACTTGAACCTTTGGGACGGAATGGCAGTAATAGAGTAGATATGGGAACAAGCTCTGATGACATGAGACTGATTGAGTGACTTTACCATCGTTGATTCCTTTGACTGATCCAATCATAATCTTTTGCTTTGACCCGCTTACATTCTGGGTTGTTCGAACGGTGACGTTTCGACCCAAGATAGAGATTGCAAAGTCAATCATGTCCTCGGCTGAGCTCACACACCGCTTGGTCTCTCCTGGGCTCGGAGCCCTCTCGCAGTCACTCAACGAGTCCACTATCATAGACTCCATAGTGGAATTATCATCCGTATGGAAAATCTGCTTCATCTCTGAGATCTTTGAGGTCAAAAAAGGTAATTTCGATGAAATCAAACGGGGCAAAAACGACCTTTTGGGCATTTTATCTCTAATATCCGGCATAGGCATCATATTTCCTTTCTTTATCATGTATTCACGAAAGAATTTACCCAGCTCAACCCACTTTTTTACCAAACTGCCACTGAGCGCCGCTAAAGAATCAGGTTTCTCATCCTTGCTCACATTGGTGTATTTAGCAAATGTGACGCCCTTTTTGGCGTAATCTTTGAAAGTGTTGTTGACACGGTAGATCTTGAAATCAACAACCTGGCTCCTAGAGCCTTGGCCGTACCCATTGAACTTTTCTGTGTAAGGATTGTGTATTCACTGATTGTAAGTGATGTGATATGCTCCTTAAGTATGTTTATAGTGATGTATAAACATATATATATATATATATATATATATGTTATACTACATATATATATATATATATATATATTATATATATATATATATATATATATATATATATATGTATTATAAATCCAAATTTATATTATTTTAAATATTCAAAAATTTAAAATCCAAATCCAAATCCAAATCCAAATTCAAGTATCCAAACGCAACCTAGATTTTAAAATTCTGAATTTCAAATCCTCCTTGATACAAAATAGAACCAAACAAGAAATTTTAAAATCAATGGATTTGAAATCAAGGCATTTCAAATCTATTGATTTAAAATTCAAATCCAAGTATCCAAACGGAACCCTAAGAGATTTCTAGATTTTATTTCATTGATTGGCTTTAATTCCCTTCTTCTATCTTTTTTTTTAATTATTTTTTATTTATTTATTTTTCTGTTCTGTCTAATAAACCACAAAGAAATTACTCTAAATTTAAATAAATTCATTTTTTTGGACATAGATTAATGATAAAGAGTTTTCTGGTAAATGCTAAAAAAGGATTTTGCACCCAAATGATTGAACTAATTAATGATATTGTAGAAATTGTTATAACTAAAGTCAATATAACACATTTAACACCGTGATTAATCTTGGCCTTTGAACTCGGATCCAGTATATCCGCTTCATAGACCCGAACCTTTGGGATGGAATGGCAGTAATAGAGTAGATATGGGAACAAGCTCTGATGACATGAGACTGATTGAGTGACTTTACCACCGTTGATTCCTTTGACTGATCCAATCATAATCTTCTGCTTTGACCCGCTTACATTCTTGGTTGTTCGAACGATGACATGTCGACCCAAGATAGAGATTGCAAAGTCAATCATGTCCTCGGTTGAGCTCACACAACGCTTGGTCTCGCCTGGGCTCGGAGCCCTCTCGCAGTCACTCAACGAGTCCACTATCATAGACTCCATAGTGGAATTATCATCCGCATGGAAAATCTGCTTCATCTTTGAGATCTTCGAGGTCGAAAAAGGTAATTTTGATGAAATCAAACGGGGCAAAAACGACCTTTTGGGCATTTTATCTCTAATATTCGGCATAGGCATCACATTTCCTTTCTTTATCATCGATTCACGAAAGAATTTACCCGGCTCAACCAACTTTTTTACCAAACTGCCACTGAGCCCACATTGGTGTATTTAGCAAATGTGACGCCCTTTTTGGCGTAATCTTTGAAAGTGTTGTTGACACCGTAGATCTTGAAATCAACAACCTGGCTCCTAGAGCCTTGGCCGTACCCACTAAACTTTTCTGTGTAAGGATTGCGTATTCACTGATTGTAAGTGATGTGATATGCTCCTTAAGTATGTTTATAGAGATGTATAAACATATATATATATATATATTATACATACTCCTTAAGTATGTTTATAGAGATATATAAACATATATATTATACATACTCCTTAAGTATGTTTATAGAGATAAACTAATATTATATATATATATATATATATATATTTTTTTTTATAATATATAAAATTATTATATTATTATATTTATTATATATATATATATATATATATATATATATATTTATATATTAAATATATTTAAATTTATTTATTATTTTTTTCAAATCCAAATCCAAATTCAAGTATCCAAACGCAACCTAGATTTTAAAATTCTGAATGAATTTCAAATCCTCCTTGGTACAAAATAGAACCAAACAAGAAATTTTAAAATTAATGGATTTGAAATCAAGGCATTTCAAATCTATTGATTTAAAATCCAAATCCAAGTATCCAAACGGAACCCTAAGAGATTTCTAGATTTTATTTCATAGATTGGCTTTTTTCTTTTTCTTTATTTTTTTTTTTTTTAATTTTTTATATTTTTTATTTATTTTTCTGTTCTATCTAATAAACCACAAAGAAATTACTCTAAATTTAAATAAATTCATTTTTTTGGACATAGATTAATGATAAAGAGTTTTCTGGTAAATGCTAAAAAAGGATTTTGCACACAAATGATTGAACTAATTAATGATATTGTAGAAATTGTTATAACTAAAGTCAATATAACAAATTTAACACCGTGATTAATCTTGGCCATGAACTCGGATCCAGTATATCCGCTTCATAGACCTGAACCTTTGGGATGGAATGGTAGTAATAGAGTAGATATGGGAACAAGCTCTAATGACATGAGACTGATTGAGTGACTTTACCACCGTTGATTCCTTTGACTGATCCAATCATAATCTTTTGCCTTGACCTGCTTACAGTCTGGATTGTTCGAACGGCGACGTTTCGACCCAAGATAGAGATTGCAAAGTCAATCATGTCCTCGGCTAAGCTCACGCACCGCTTGGTCTCGCCTAGGCTCGGAGCCCTCTCGCAGTCACTCAACAAGTCCACTATCATAGACTCCATAGTGGAATTATCATCCGCATGGAAAATCTGCTTCATCTCTGAGATCTTCGAGGTCGAAAAAGGTAATTTCGATGAAATCAAACGGGGCAAAAACGACCTTTTGGGCATTTTATCTCTAATATCTGGCATAGGCATCACATTTCCTTTCTTTATCATCGATTCACGAAAGAATTTACCCGGCTTAACCCACTTTTTTACTAAACTGCCACTGAGTGCCGCTAAAGAATCAGGTATCTCATCCTTGCTCACATTGGTGTATTTAGCAAATGTGACACCCTTTTTGGCGTAATCTTTGAAAGTGTTGTTGACACCGTAGATCTTGAAATCAACAACTTGGCTCTTAGAGCCTTGACCGTACCCACTAAACTTTTATGTGTAAGTATTGCGTATTCACTGATTGTAAGTGATGTGATATGCTCTTTAAGTATGTTTATAGAGATGTATAAACATATATATATATATATATGAATGGAACATTAATGGACTTTCTGAACAGGAAGTTCTTAATAAACTTAGCCATTTAACCATGGTTGCTAATAGTTATATGACTAATCATCAATTAAATCATTCTGAAATAATTGATTTATTAGTCACAGGTTTCTCTGGAAAATTGAAATCTTGGTGGGAGAAACATCTCATTGAAGAATCTAGAGATCTTATTAAAAATTCTGTTAAAAGATACGAAGAAGGTAACCCCATCTTCGATGAAAGAATTGGAATGGGAATTCCTGATGGAGTTAATTCCCTTGTTTTCACAATAATAAGGCACTTTATTGGTACACCTAGTAACATTACCTCTAGGATTCATGGCCAATTAAGTAATCTTAAATGTCCAACCATGAGTGACTTTAGATGGTATGAAGATGTCTTCACCTTTAGAGTTATGTTAAGAGATGATAGTAATAAACCGTATTGGAAAGAAAAATTCATTGATGATTTACCTAATCTTTTTGCCCATAAGATTAGAACTGTGTTAAGTAACTCCAATGGGATCATTGATTATGATACCCTAACATATGGAGATATAATAAGCACTATTAAACAAGAAGGTTTAAAAATGTACATTGAACAAAGAATTGCTAAACAACAAAGTGATAATAAAAGAAAAGCTAAATATGAAATGGGAAATTTCTGTGAGCAATATGGAGTCTTTCCCATGGCTTTTTCACAAAGGAAATATGTTAAACATAAAAAAGAAAAATATGATAAACAAAAAAGAATTTGGAAGAAAAGAAAAAATTTTCAACCAAATGAATATTATAATAAAAATAAAAGATTTTCTAAAAAATCTAATAAAAATTATAAAAAATATGATAACAAGAAATTTGATAGAAAGAAAACAAAATGTTTTAAATGTGGTAAATATGGTCATTTTGCCAATGACTGTAAAGTTAAACATAAAATTAACCAACTTCAAATAAAAGATAAAGAAAAGAAGAATTGTATAATCTTCTTGAATTAAGAAACACTGATAGTGAAAATGAAATATAACCAGATGAGATTGAATTCTCCTCTGATGAATATTCATCTTCATCATCCTCAACCCCAGATATGAAATTTGGTTGCACTGATAATTGTTGTGCTGATAAATCTATAAATGTTTTAACCAAATAATTAAAATGTTATTACTAAACAAGAAGAACAAGAAGAGTTGCTCCTCGAAGCAATTAGTAAAATTAATGACTAGAGTTGAAAGCAAGCATGCTTCACAAACTCAGGAAGATGTTAAATAAAAAAGAAACGACTAAAGATGATAAATTACCTAAACCAACAATTAGTCTTTCTAAAACCCTTGAAAGATTTAATAAACTCAAACCAAGAAAAATAAACCTTGAAGACTTACAATCTGAAATAAACCAAATTAAAAAAGAAATCATCCAATTAAAAGCTGTAAATGAACAACTTGAAAGTAAAAATGCTAAATTGGAAGGTAAAAATGCTAAATTGGAAGATCGTGTATCTGTCCTTGAACTTGATAAAATACTCAAACCTCTTAATAATGATGATTCTTCTTCTGAAAATGAAAACCCTGAATCTTCTTATTGAAGAATGAATAAATCCGATGATGAAATAAGATATTGTAATTTGCTAAATAAAATAACGCCCGTTTGATGGCACACAAATGTTAAACTAATAATTGAAGACCATGAAATTGAAGTCATTGTTTTGGTAGATACTGAAGCTGATTTAAATTGCATCCAAGAAGGTCTATTCCCTACTAAGTATTTTGAAAAATCAATTGAAAGATTAAACTCTGCTAATAGTAGCAAAATGCATATTAAATATGAAATTAATAATGCACATGTTTGTAAAAACAAAGTTTGCTTCAAAACATCTTTCGTCCTTGTTAAAAACCTAAATGATAAAGTAATCCTTGGATTACCATTTATCCATTCGTTATTACCTTTCACAACAGATGTGGATGGTATTACAACTGCTTCTTTTGGACAGCCTGTTAAATTCAACTTTCTTAATCGAATTGAGGAAAATGATACTAAAATGTTAAAAGACAATTTGATTTCCCAATCAATTTGTTTAATAAAAAATAAACAAAAACATTTGAAATTTTTCAAAGATGAACTTCACTACCAAAGAGTTGAACAACAATTAAATTGTAAAATCTTTCAACAAAAAATTGAAAGATTTCAAGAAAAATTAAATCAAGAAGTTTGTTCTAATTTTCCTAATGCTTTTTGGGATAGAAAAACTCATGTTGTTAAACTACCATATGTTAAAGATTTCAATGAAAGAAATATTCCTACTAAAGCCAGACCCATCCAAATGAATCAAGAAATCATGGAATTTTGTAAAAATGAAATTAATGATTTGCTTGAGAAAAAGATAATCTGGCATAGTAAATCCCCTTGGTCTTGTCCTGCCTTCTATGTTCAGAAAAATGCTGAATTAGAAAGAGGTGTCCCAAGACTAGTGATAAATTATAAACCCTTGAATAAGGTTTTGGAATGGATTCGGTATCCAATTCCAAATAAACAAGATTTGATAAATCGATTGAGCGATTCAGTCATTTTTAGTAAATTTGATCTCAAAATTGGATTTTGGCAAATTCAAATCCATGAAGATGATAAATATAAAACTGCATTCACCACCCCATTTGGCCATTATGAGTGGAATGTAATGCCTTTTGGATTAAAAAATGCCCCGAGTGAGTTCCAAAATATTATGAATGACATTTTTAATCCATTTAGTAAATTCTGCATTGTCTACATAGATGATGTCCTCATCTTTAGTAAATCTATTGAAGAACACTGGAAGCATTTGAATTCGTTTCTAGAAATTATTAAACATAGTGGACTGGTTGTTTCCTCTCCAAAGATTAAACTTTTCCAAACAAAAATCAAATTCCTTGGTTACAACATCTATCAGGGTAAGATAAGTCCCATAGATCGAGTCATCAAGTTTGCTGATAAATTTCCTGATGAAATTCTTGATAAATCTCAACTCCAAAGATTTTTGGGTTCATTAAATTATGTTGCTGATTTCTATCAAAACCTTAGGAAGCAATGCAAGCCTCTTTTTGATAGACTATAAAAAAATCCTCCTCCTTGGACATCTGTTCACACTTCCATAGTCCAAGATATTAAAAAGTATGTTAAGACTTTGCCTTGTCTTGGCATTCCTACAATAAATTCCTTCAAAATTGTTGAAACCGAAGCCTCCGATATTGGATACGGTGGTATTCTAAAGCAAAATACCAACCCAGATTCCCCCGAACAAATTGTTCGTTTCCATTCTGGTGTTTGGAATAAAGCGCAAAATAATTATAGTACTATTAAAAAAGAGATTTTATCTATAGTACTATGCATTGATAAATTTCAAACTGATTTGGTAAATCAAAATTTTCTCATCCGCATTGATTGCAAATCTACAAAATATGTTTTGGAAAAAGATGTTGAAAATATTGCATCAAAACACATTTTTGCCCGATGGCAATCTATATTAAGTATTTTTGATTTTGAGATTGAATATATTAAAGGAAGCCAAAACTCTATCCTTGACTTCCTCACCCGTGAATTTTTGCAGAACAAAGATGGCGAGTAAAAACTCCAAAAAAGTCGTCACTTCCACCAGCAAAGTTCCACCTAATAAACTTCCAAAAATTAAACCAGAGCTAGTCACCCCTAGCCAACTTGTTAAATATGATCCTCATCAGATCAGCCCTGTTAACTCCCCTAATAAACCATCATCCTCTAGGATGATATCCCTAAGTAAACCTGCCCAAAGCAGTTCCTTTGCTAAAGCCCTCTCTGAATCCTATGATCCATTTAATAAAAAGATTGTTCCGACTACCCCAGCAACCCTTGTTAAACACAGAAACAACAAAAAAGTTGTTTCTCCTCTCCATCTTCTTTATGCAAAAAAACTTTTCCACATAGAGTTCATCCACAGAAGAATTGATAACCCCCTCCATCTAATAAGTGCATATTTCCTTCCTCATCCCACTGATGGAGTCCCGCAGCATTTCTGCCCATCCATCCCATATAAAACCATCCATTATTATCAGAACATTCTCCAACAAGAAGGTTCTGTTGAAATAAAATCCATCATTGATAAAGTTGGCAATAAAGGCCTTATGTTCCATAAAATCGAGATTATTAAATTCACTCATTTGAGAGATTGGGGCAATCCATAGAAGTCAAAGCCCCTTAAAGATCGCTCTTTTGAATACTCATATTATGATTATATTGATGCATGGTACAAAATACTATTGTATCAATTTGATGATATGTCTCACTCTTGGTTCATCCAATTTCACAAGGATTACCAATTTGTTAAACCAGAATGTCAACCACCCATGTGGTTTCTAAAATGGTGGTCCAAGCATAGCTCCCAAGCTGAGATCATCCCAGATACACTGTGGAATACCACAGTCCCTACTAAGCTTAAGGATCCTCCTTTGAGCACTCACACGCTCAAGCAAACATTGCTGCAATTTATTAAAATGTACAAATGCACAGACTATAACAGCAGGTTCCCTCCAATTCTGCTATTTTGTGTCAAGTACGAAGTCCCCTGGATTGTTAAATGGAGTTATCAGATTAAAGAGAACATTTTAATCAGAAACTTCGCAGTTAAATGGTGGGATAATTATGACAAAGACAGAATTGTCAAATTTGTCTATGATGAATTCCCCGAAGTAAAACAGGTTGAAGACAAGCCATCTTCCTCCATTCCAGATTTGCTAAAAGGAAAATCCCCTGAGGAGCTTGTAGAAATTTGCAGATTGGCTGCCATCCAATGTCAATCAGCCTTTGCCTCTGCTAGTGGAAAAGGTAAATCCCCAGCATCCTCAGAAGGATCAACTTCAGAAGCTATTAAAGTTTCCTCTCAATTTCCTCAATCTGTACCAATGCCCCCAAACTGGTACCAAGATCCCCTGTATCAGGATGCCCGAGATCCATATGAAGGAGATGGAATTGAAGAAGTTGAAGCCCTAATTGAAGATCATTATCTTGATTAAGGGCCTTTTGGTAAACTCTCTTTAATAAACTAACAGTCAGTCTACTGCAGTAGAAAAATTCACTGTCAGAAGAATCTGCACTGTTCATAAGCATGCCAGACAATTGTTAAAGTTGCTGTCAAGTCTCTACAGCAATTATTCTCTCCAACAGTAGAGATTCCCAACTGTTTTCTAAAGCTTGCCAGAAGCATCTTCAGCAATTGATAAAAATCCAAAATTACTTTTACTTTCCAAAAAAGTAAATAGTAATCATGTGAACTCTTGTCTCCCAATGAAGACTCTTTTGTTTGCATGTGAAGTAGTCTTCGACCAACAACTTCCTTCTTTTGCCTATATATATAGGCTTATATTAACTTGTATCTTCAGAACTTCATAGTAGAACTTGTAACCTCCTCTTGTAAAGTTCAAGCATTCATGTATTGAAGCTTTGAACTAGAATAGGTTGCCCTCTCCAGTTCTCATATAATCCCTCCCATAATCACATATTAAATTTATAATCATGGAAGCAATCAGCCTCCAGTCTACTTGTTAAACTCCTTTGTTAAACAGTAAGTTATTACTTTCATAATAAAGTAATTTCTTCTTGATAACTTCTTGCATTAACATTATATTAAACTGTTTTAATATTATCTTGGCTGGTTTTACTGCCTTCTATTAAATTTGTTTTGATATATATATATTACCTTGGCTGGTTATACCGCCTTATTATTAAATATATATATATATATATATATATATATATATATATATATATTGTTATATATATATATAAACACATATATATTATACAAAAATGCCTCATAGGCTATCATCAAAAATAACATTATTACCCAACATGTCATTATATATATAACTCACCGCGTGGATTTTTTCGTTCCTTATAAAATAGTTAGGATTTAAAATGGAAACAAAAAATCATCTAGTTTTCATACTAATTAATGGATGTTGTATATGAAACAAAAAAATTTAACCCTCCGTTGACTTTACAAAATTGACCTTGGTGGCATTTGAGCCCTTGGCGTAGCTTTGGAAGGAATTGTCACCCACATTGGCTTTCTCTCTGTAATTCTTGAAGTTATCGACGGCGCTGTTACCTCCATCACTGTAGCTTCTGGAATTGTTCTGTGGATTGTTGCCGTCGTTGCCGTAATTGGTGAACGTGTCGTTAATGGCATTGCCTTCTTGACCGTAACCCGTGAAACTCGACCCGACCATGTTTGCGCTCATGCCGTAGTTTTTGAACTTGTTCGGGGCTCCATTGGCGTTTTTTACCTTTATTTTTACTCTTCTTAGGTTTGAGGAATTTTCTAAATTTCATGGCAACAATTTTCATGTCAGCATCATCCAAAGAATTAAGGAACACTCTCATCTGAACCTTCTAGTAGGCATGGTTATCTTCATCAAGGTAAAGGTATGGAACTAGGATTTATTCATGATAACAGGGGTCGAAGATCACATTCATGAAACTAATCCTTTCACAAAGTGTAGATAACACATGAAAAATTATATTTTTGCCCTTTTGTGTTCTAAATGCTCTGATACTAGTTGAAACTTCTTGTTTTGACGCCCCAAACAACTGAGCATCAGATTAACTAAACAAGAAATGAATGATTCCAAATGGATTAGCACAAACAATTATTCGACCTCGATTATAATTCACCAAATCAAAATCAATAAAGATGTAAACCAATAAAAAGGGACACAAATTTGTTGAGTAAGTGAAAAACTAGTGGAAACCTCTTCAAAGGAAAAATCGCTCCAAGGATCCATTCCTGTAGAAAATTCACTAGAATAAATAATTACAGCAATCTACTTACAAAATCTTTTAACAAATAGACTCTCTATTATAACTTCAGCAAACACCTAACTTGCCTTCCCACCATATAAGCCCCAAAACTCTAGAATTCTATTCTACATGAACTTCTTTCACGAACGAACTTCGTCAACACCGAAACTTTGGACAACAACAACAACGAGGTCCCATGGATGAGGACTAACTCAATGGTTTAAAGGAAACAACAGTTTAGGCTCAATGAGAAACTCTAAGGAATATCTCACATGGAGAAACAATTAAGGGAGATGAAATTAGATTTGTTTAGGTTTCAAGAATGTTTGCTCTAAGCATAATTTTGATACAACAACCAATCACTTCTCAATTTGTGCAACAAAGTGTTGGTTTTGTATAGGAAAAGCATTAGGTTTACTTGTAAGGTTGTCAAAGTCAATTTACTATTTGATGCAATTATATACACTCTAGCAAGTGTAGAGTGAGGGGCAAGTGAACTCTTTAGGAAAACAAAATTATGCAACATCAAACAGTCATCTTGTTATGTTCAAGACCAAATTGGGTCAAATTTGTATCCGTTTTAGGTCTCCGAAAAGTTTTGAATAAAATTACTTTCACTCAAAAGGTTTTTTGGGTGTAAAAGATATAGGGAAAAGAGCATTAACTCATCATCTTTAAGCAAATCAAACTTCATTGTTTTTTAGCAGCTTCTAACCCAGATTCAACCTCAACATAATTCTATTGATACAATCCAAATTTCATATGTTTTGGTGCTAGGATTTGCTAATAAACCCTAACAAAATGCTAATGCTGGGAGCAACTGTAACTCATTTGCTTGCAAAGAGCATCCAATTAAACAAATTAGTGATAAGATTATTGTAGCGGAATGTTCCTTTGGTTGTTTGAAGCGACTGCCATTGACATGTTAAAATAAAGGAACTAGGTTGTTGCAGAGCTAGCTATTACTTGATGAGATGATTGATAAAACCTTTTTCAATTACACATTCTCATATACTAAATTCTTGAGAAGTCATGTACGAAGAAAGAGTGAAGTTTTCATTCATTATAAAACAATTTTATGTTCATTTTCTTATGTTTAAGGCATGAAAGTAGACATATAAGGTTTAGACCATTGAACTAAATTCTGTTATAGGAAGCAACCACCAGAGTCAAAACCACAAAATCACTGAGTGAGGCATGGAACAATAGGAAAGGTTGACTTGGTTGTCCCATGGACATTGTTGCAGCGAGAGTAGGTCTGCTTTCTGGGAATAGCCGACCATGCAGAGACGGAGCTACATGGGGACCAAGAGGGGCTACACGGAATTAAGTGCATTTAATTAGTCATAAATTTATAATTTAATTTAATTTAATTTAATAGCTTAATAAATTCATATCATTAGCTATGAATATCGTCAAAATTAGGCTTTGCAACAAAATGGAAGATGATTTTTTTAATGGGCTCCTTGATTTTATATATTGAAAGGGAAATTACTGTTACGTTTTGTACGAATTCAATCATAGATGCTTTCAGTAATGTAAAAATGCTTCGATTTTTATTTTCTTAGAAAATTGCATTGTAATGTATTAAAAATAGTTATTTTGTATCTTTTCAGTTCTTGATGTTTTGTTCATACCATATGAATTCTATTTTGGATTTTCATAAAAAAGAAAAAGAAAAAAAAAAAATTGGTTGATACATCAGCCCCTCCTAATGTAAAATCCTGGCTACGTCCTTGCGACCATGTGTTAATCTGATCCAACACAATGTTAGTGCAACCAATGTTGTCACAACTATTCAGATCAATTGCTAACTCATAGCTGATTTGTTCTAAATGCTCTGATACCAGTTGAAATTTCTTATTTTGAGTCCAAAAAACAAAGCATCAGATTAACTAAACAAGAAATGTTTTATTCCAAATAGATTAGCACAAACAGTTATTTCAACCACGATTATAATTCACCAAATCGATAGGCAATAAAGATGTAATGCAGTAAAATGGCACACAAATTTGTTAATGAAGTGAAAAACTAATGAAGAACTTTTTAAAGGAAAAAATCACTCTGGGAATCCATTCTTGTAAAAACTTTATTAAAAGAAATAATTACAACAATCTACCTACAAAATCTTTGCACAACTAGACTTTCTAACCTCAGCAAAGCCCCTGATTGCCTTTCCATCATCGTGGCCCCAGAACTCTAGAATTTTTTACATAAACTTCATTCACAAACGAACGAATTTCATCTGCAACAACATCGAAACTCTAGACAACAACGACCCACTGTTGAGTGTAGAAGACCTAGATCTAATGACAATTGAGAAATATAAAAGAGATTGAGAAATAATAATGGAGATGAATATAATTGAGAGAGATAGAGAGAGATAGAGAATGGAGGCTAGGGTTTTTCAATTGGTTCGGCTATGTGAGCCTACGTCCATATGATGTAGCCAATGGGCTACATCTTTATTATATTTTCTATATGATATATTTTTGGATGATTACAATGTGTTGTGAGGTGTCCTATTTATACATAAGACTACTAACACAACTTTCCTATCTAACCTATGTGGGATTCCTTAACATTCCCCCTCAAATTCAAGGTGTAATTTTAATGAAACCTTTGAGTTTGTTTACAAAAAAATAGCTCAAATATCTTGGCTCAACTCGGCTTGGCTCCTATCTAGGCTCAGACGCTCGGTGGCTTGGATTTTGGCTTGAAGTAGATCTCGGCTTGGCTTGGTCGGATCATGGCTTAATGGCTCGAATCGCGGCTCAGTGGCTCAGAGGCTCGGATCTTCAAATGGTCTTGGCTCGGGATCTCAGCTCAATGGCTTGGCTCGATCTTGGCTCAATGAATAAAAAATATCCCACAAATGGTTCTCCTTTTTTTTTTTTTTTTTTTTTTTGAATTTGAATTTTGAAATTCAAAATTCGAAATTTGAATTTTTTTTTTTTTTCTTTACTGGTCAATGCCAGTTTTTTTTTCTTGCTTTTTTTTTTTTTTAATATTGCAAACAAAAAAAAAATAAATAAAAATAAAATGCAAACAAAACCTAAAATAAAATATATATATATATATATATATATATATATATATATATTATATATATATTTTCGGGTTTGCTGACGTCAGCAGTAAGCAATAGTGACCTGGGGCTGACGTGGCGGCACTCAACTGATGGGGCGCGTGAGATGAGTGGATCGGACGGCCGGAAACTATTGCTGCGCGTGGCGGCGCGTCCCTGCTCCGATTGCGCTGATTTTTATGGATTTCAATAGATCGGTGGCCGATATATCTATTTGAGGTGTTTGATTCTTGATTCGGCGATTGGAGACGGAAGATCTGAGACTTGGTGTTTCCGGCGGTGCTGGTGGCACGTGAGCGAAGATCTGAAACTTTTTACGGCGCGTGCACACTTTGATTGCGCCAATTTTTATGGGGATCGACAGATCAGTGGACGAACCATCGAATAGTGGTGAAGATTTGTTGAATCGGGGCTGGTAAGAGGTAGATCTGAGACTTGGTGGACTGCGGCGTGTGTGGTTTATGGAGGAGATTCCAGAAGGTTTGGGCCGCGCGCTGAGGCACGTGTTATCGCTGATGCCAATTGGAAAACTGGGGTTTTGCCAATTTTTTTGAATGGTCTACTGATCTGTGTGATCATTTTTTTTTTGAAATTAGGATATTTGTGGTGAGGGGCTTTGGATGGTTTTTTTGTTTTCTTTTGAAATGCAGAAGCGGAATAATCGAATTGCTCGTGAGAGCTTTAGTGCTCTGATACCATGTAGAAAACCTAAATCTAATGAACAATGGAAAATATAAAAGGGATTGAGAAAGAGAGGAATAGAATGGAGGCTAGGGTTTTCACGTGGTTCGGCTATGTGAGCCTATGTCCACAGGATGTAGCCAATGGGCTACATCTTTATTAATATTCTTCGTATATGATATTTTGGATGATTACAATGTGTTGTGAGGTGTCCTATTTATACATAGGACTACTAATAAAACTCTCCTATCTAACCTATGTGGGATTCCTTAACATTCCCCCTCAAACTCAAGGTATAATTTTAATGAAACCTTTGAGTTTGTTTACAAAAGAATAGCTCAAATATCTTGGCTCAACTCGGCTTGGCTCATATCTCGGCTCGATGGCTCGGATCTCGGCTCAGAGGCTCGGTGGCTTGGATTTTGGCTTGAAGTAGATCTCGGCTTGGCTTGGTCGGATCATGGCTCAATGGCTCGAATCGCGGCTCAATGGCTCAGAGGCTCGGATCTTGAAATGGTCTTGGCTCGGGATCTCAGCTCAGTGGCTCGATGGCTTGGCTCGATCTCTGCTCATCAAAAAATATATATCCCACAAATGGTTTTCCCTTTTTTTTTTTTCTTTTTTTTTTTTTTTTTTTTTTTTTTTTTTTTTTTTCGGGTCTGCTGACATCAGCAGCACCTAGGGCTGATGTCATCATAGGTAAGGCTGCATGGGTCAAAGTTAAGGGTCTCAACTCAGGGTCACAGGTCAAAACCATGGCACAGGTACCCGTTGAGTGAACTGGCGCCTGCAGGCGCGTCCGGGAGTTTTTGGTAGCGAGCTTTCTAGGGATGGTAGATCGGACGGCGAAAAATGTTGTGATGGTGGTTGTTCTTTGAATCGCAACACGGAGAAGGCAGATCGGTGACATGGTTGTTTCGGCGTTGCTTGAGGGAATCTGAAGCTTTGACCAGCACGGTGAGGCGCGTTCACCGTTTGATCTGGTCGCTTTTGCTGCGTTGGAGAGATCGACACCCGATCTACTGAATCGTGGTAGTGGATATGTGATTTGATGAACTAAAACACCAGTTCTATTTTGTGGTGGTTCTGGCGGCGCTGGAGGCAGGTGAGGGCTTTACTGAAGCTATTGGAAGGCGCGTGGAGGCGCGTGTGGTGGTGGAATTTGATCGGACAACTGTGGTTTTGCTTATCTCTGGGTTGTCTACTGATCTGTACAAACAGATTTTCAGAAAAATGAGATTTGTGGTGAGGGGCCTTTTGGATGGATTTTTTTTTTTTTTTGAAATGCGGAAGCGGAAGGATCGAGTTGCTCGTTAGAGCTCTAAGGCTCTAATACCATGTAGAAGACCTAGATCTAATGACAATTGAGAAATATAAAAGAGATTGAGAAATAATAATGGAGATGAATATAATTGAGAGAGATAGAGAGAGATAGAAAATGGAGGCTAGGGTTTTTCAAGTGGTTCGGCTATGTGAGCCTACGTCCACATGATTTAGCCAATGGATTACATCTTTATTATATTTTTTGTATGATATATTTTTGGATGATTACAATGTGTTGTGAGGTGTCCTATTTATACATAAGACTACTAACACAACTTTCCTATCTAACCTATGTGGGATTCCTTAACATTGAGGACTAACTCTATATATAGTTCAAAGGATACTTTAAAGAATATCTCGCAGAAATAAACATTTTTAGGGAGATAAAATTAGCATTGTTTAGGTTTAAGAGGGTTTGCTCTCAATATGATTCTGATATTGCAGCTAGTTTCTTCTTACTTTGTGCAACAAGTGATGATTTTTTTTTTTTTTTTTTTTTTTTTTTTTTTTTTTTTAGGAAAACATTAGGTAAAGTTGTAAGGCCTTCAAAGTCAGCTTACTTTTTATTGTAATTTCACTTAAACTAGTTTGTAGCGAGGGCAAATGATTTCTCGCGGACAACACAGTTATGCAAACTTCAAACTGTCATATCTTGCGTTTTTCAAATCCAAATTGGGTCAAATTTGTGTCAATTTTGAATTCATGGATGTCTAATGTTCAATGAAATAAGATATATATGAGCAAAAGAGCGTCAAACTCATCATCTTTAAACAGATCAAAACATTGTTACCTTTTAACAGCTTCTGACCCAAATTCAATCTTAACACAATTCTATTGATACAACCCAAATTTAATATTTATTGGTGTTAGGATTTGCTAACAAATCTATAAACCCTAACAAAATGTTAATACCCCTAACAAAATGCTAATGCTTGGAGTAATTGTCATGCATTTGCTTACAAACAGCATCCAAAGAACTTGGTGATAAGATTATTATAGTTTATAGAGGAATGTTCCTTTAGTTGTTTGAAGCAAGTGATTGCCATTGACATGTTAGAATGAAGGAAGTAGGTTTCTTGAGAAGCTAATTGATGAGACAACTGATAAAATCTTTTTTCCGTAACACGTTCTCACATATAAACTAACTCCTTGAGAAGTCATGTAGGTAGAAAGAGTGAAGTTTTATTCTTTATAAAACAAGTTCTGGCTCCTTTTCTTATTTTTAATGCATGAAAGTTAACATATAAGCTTTTGACCTTTGAACTAATTCTGTTATAGACAAGAACCACTGCGGACGAAACCGCAAAATCACTGGGATAGGCATGGAACAATAGGATTGGTTGACTTGGTTGTCCCATGGGCATTGTTGCAACGAGAGTAAGTCTGCTTTTCGGGAATAGTCGACCTTATGTCAATCTGATCAAACACAATGTTGGTGCAACCAATGCTGTCACTGCAAACCAGATCAATTGCTAACTCATCGGCAGAAGTTCCATGCACGTCACGGAATGTCACGTCGCTCACTTTCACTGCCGACTGCACTCAATATAATCATTCAAATAACCGTTATATTGATTTAAACAAAGAATAATCTTTTTTATTTTTATTTTTTATAATTTAATAGTTAAGAAAAGGGGGATTTGAATCCTGATTTTCCTCATAAAAAAAATCAGTTAATGTCAGTTCACTTTTGCCAACAAAGAATAACTAATTGTTCAATTTGGATAATTATAGGATCTATTTTCTTTTTACCTGGTTACCAACATTCAAAGAATTAGGGCTGTAGTTTTGGTCAATAATGATAGGGTTTTGGGAATTTATAAGTCTGATTCGCTCAAAAGTGATCTTCCTAGCATACCCTGATCCACCCTAGAAAAAGTAAAAAAACAACAAACACAAAAAATCTTCATTAATCGCATGAAAAATTAGTTATAAATGATGTATTAATGTTTTCACTTCCCTTTTTTACCTGCCATGTCTTGATTCTTGCTCCATTTTGGGTTCCGGTAAAAGTGCAATTCCTCACGTTTACTTCTTCTACTGTGTTATAAGCTCCATCTTTTCCAAGGCTTCCAATGCTACATACCATGACATAGAGAGAAAGAGAAATAAGTTTTTGATAAAAAAAAAAAAAATTCAAACATGCCAGCGACATACAATTGGAATTTGAGGTTGAATGAATATTCTATTTTGCGAGTCTCTTCTTTATAAGCTTAAAAATCTTAATGTTCACAATTTATGGACATTAAAAGCCATAATGTGCAACAATATTTACCCTAAAATAAATAAAAATCAACCACACCTTATCCCATGGCCTGGACCACATGCAATACCCGAAATGTTAATATACGATGACCCATTATTGATAGCAATACAATCATCACCTAATGGAACAGAAGCAAATGCAAACCAACTATTAATTAACTTTTGTACCACCCTCATGATCAACTTAATTTAACGAAAATTTCAATAATAGAAATTCAGTTTACCCGTTTCCATCACAGTATTCAGGACTTGGACATTGCTTGAGCGAACAATGTGAATACCATCAGTGTTTGGGCTTTCTTCAGGTGCATATATATGAAGATCAGAGATGTAAACCCCCTTAGAATCAGTTATGCTTATGTGATTTAGTGGACTATTAAGATGCCTCAATGTGCTTAGCTGAAGACCATTGCAGTTGTAAAAGTGAAGAGCCTGCAACATCATCAAAAGGTTATTAATTTTGATCTAGGGTCAGCTCATTTTATTTTATTTTTTAATTAATTTTTTACCAAAGAATAACCCACTAATTTTAATACAGCCATGCAAATTTAGACTTTTCTTTTAAAATACCAATCATGTTAAAGGCTTGTATAGAAAGGCATAAATTTTTGCTTTATAATTAATTACCAAGAAAAAACAAAACTTAGAATTTAATATGTTTATTGTTTTGGCAAGAGCATTATAATTCAATGATATTACCTTGTTTCGATTTTTAGGAGAACTAAATCCCCTCCTATCCCAAATTTTTTATTTTTTATTTTGATAATTTAATAGTTAGAAGTGAAAGGATTTGAACCATTGATCAATCTGTTGAAAATACCAAGAAATACCAGTTGCTCACTCACAATTCTATATTTACATTTACACGATATTTTCTTAGATTGAATTTTGTCTAAGTTTCCATAATCTAGAACTACATTGCTTCCAATGGTAAAGAATATCTTACCCTGGGACGTTGATTGTCACAATGTTTCTGCAAAAAAAAAAAAATGTTTGATACCCTATGTGAGATTGATGAGCATTTTAAAGATTAAAGGATAAAGGATAAATGATAAAAATCTACATAGATGACATCCTGTAATTTGGACCTTGTCAGTACAAGCATTCCACCAAACACTTCCCTGGCCGTCAATTTGTCCACCCCCATTTATTGTAAGACTAGATATATTTGCAAAACTAATCCACTTCTCCTTGTTACTCCATGCTTGAATATTTGTTGGAGCAACAATTGTCCCCCCAACCTGAAAAACAGTAAGAACAATAACTACCATGGTTATTCGGGCAACAAAAAATAAGGGGGGGAAAATAACTTACTAAGTGGAAAAGGCAGCGCTTTGTAAGTTCTCATTTGATCTATTTTAAAATTTTAGATTACTCAACTTTCATAGATTGGCTAGCTTTTCCTCTCTTTTTTTTTTCCCTAATAAACCACAATGAATTCATTTGATCTCATCGTTAAGAATTAAAATGAATACTAGTTAAATAAATTAATGCATTTTTGTGGATATAGATTAATATAAAGAGTTTTTGGTAATGCTAAAAATGGATTTTGCTCACAAATGATTGAACTAATTAATGTAATATATAGACAATATAAGGCCGTTAGAGAGTTGTCATAATCTCATGCACAAGTGATACTACGTACCTCTACAAGAACTTTGTTGGACTTACAAGGGCCGCTGAACTGCACAGGTTGCAACAAGAATATCTTTCCCTTTGGTATACTCATGTGTGGGATGCCTTCAGTTGCATTACACATATCCTCCCAAGCTTTTACAAAAGCCTATGATCCAGTTGCCACAAATTAATTTATCTCTAGTATTAAAAAATAAAATTTCTAAAGGTATTTGATTGAGAATTCTTAGTCTTATCCAAAATGTCCATTTCTTTAAGTATTAACTAATATAATCATGCATGTTCTAAGAGAAGAAGGAAAAAAAAAAAAGTCAAATATTAATTCACACCACTTACACCACACGACACTTAAATGTGAACATCAATATCCACAAATTGTTAACATGTGCATTAATTTTATACATTGATATCCATAGTTTTTGAAATTATGTAAAAAAGTGATGTAAGGTGGGTATATTTAAACCTATTATTGCATGCCTATTAGTACTATGTAATTTTTATTTGAAGAAAATAATATATAGTACTAATAAAGAAAATTTGTAAGCGTATTTGGTTGAGAATTCTTAGTCTTATCCAAAATGTCCTTTTCTTCAAGTATTAGTTAATAGAATCATGCATTAAGAGAAGGAGAAAAAACAAAGTTAAATGTGTAATTTGGTAAAGGATACATTTGATTAGAGAGGAACGAAATGAAATTCATACTTTTGTATCTTCAGTTTTGCCATCACCTATAGCACCATAAGCAACAACGTTAAAAATTTTGTCCTCACCTGCACATAAACTAGGTGAAGCAATCAGGAAGATAAGAAAGATAGTGAAGACTATGCCTAGCATCTTTAAAAACTAATACACGATGATTATAGTAGGCAGGTATTAAAAGTAATTGTATTAAGTGGTGGTTTGGGAAAAGGAAGGGAATTAGAGAGGTATAAATAGTATGGTAGCACTAATGGAAATAAGTAATGCAATGGCCATTATAATAATTTTCTATAATATTATGAATGAGATTTTTGCTTATTTCTTTGTACGGAAATAAATCATTTAGAATTCTTCTATAATATTATGAATGAGATTTTTGCTTCTTTCTATGTAAGGAAATAAATCATTCAGAATTCTTCTATAATATTATGATTGGTTCAACGAATATATACTTACTGGTTCGGCAAATACTTCCCAACCGGTACCCCTACAATTTGATCATGGTTTTAAAAATCGGATCGGTCCATCCGGTTTGACCAGTTCAATTGTGAACCAGATTTTAGTCCGGTCCGATTCTTCATAAAAACCGAAAAATCTAAAAAATTCATGAAAAAGACCGGTTTTGAAACGGTTCGGAAAAAATGTCAAAAGAGCTGTGTTGTTGTTGGACTTCCTCTTCCCAACACATCTTGGCTTTACCACAGACGAGTTGGAGATTATGGTTTTGATGAGGATGAAGCTCTCTTTTCATGGTTGTTTTCTTTTTCTTTTGTTATGTACTTATGTTCAGCGAGTGGTGTTGCTTGCTTGGAAAACAAAAGAAGATATGAGGCGTAGTGGTGGTGGTCGGAAAACAGGCAAGAGAGATACGAAGCGTAGTGGTGATAAGAATGAGGGGAGATAACAATGGGTGAATAAAAACTAATAATTGTTATTGTTTTTAGTCATAGTAATTAAATACAAATGGTGATGCCGAATTAAATGGGACAATTATTTCTCACACTATATTATTTCAAATATTTTATTGGGTGAGGAGATATGTCATATGTGTGGGTCTTGGGCTTCTATTTTTGTCTACTGTTTTTAAGCTAATATATTTTGACTTCTAGCTATATCATTTCAAAATCTTGCCACCCTTAATTACGTGACTTTATTTTCCATTTTTATTAAAAAATAATAATTTACATTTAAGTAAATTGGACTACTTTAGTTTAGAATAAATCTGTAAAAGGAATATGTGCCTTTACTTTTTCATCATAAATAATTAATTTTCTAACCTTTTTTCTATTAGGCGTTTTACATCTTTTGCCACAATGTATTTTGAGCCTAGTAGCTTGGTGTTCTAATTTCTAAATTCTCTTAGGCCAGAAATGTATTCTTGTATTAATAAGAAACAAAGAATGGAAACTAATTAATTCTGGTGGAACAGACTCCATCCAGATTTCTAGAGACGTATTAAGTCTAGCTCGTTTGGCGAGTAAATGGGCAAGGGTATTTCCATCCCTTTTTACATGCTTAAACTGGACAAAGGTAAAAGCTTTGGCAATCTGTTTGATGTCTTCGATGATGTGGCCATAGAAGGTTGAGCACGGACCAGCATGGAGTAGAGCATCAACAATTATTCTGGAGTCCCCTTCTAGATCAATCTTCATGATTCCCAAGTCCTTTGCAAATTGAATAGCACACCTAGCTGCATAGGCTTCCACTGCTTCAACTGAGTGTGGAAATGGCACTCTCTGACTTAAAGATCCCATAACCTCCCCTTGGTCATTCCGGATAATAACTCCCAAACCTGCTTCGTTTGTGTTGCTGAAAATTGCACCATCATAGTTTACCTTGCACCTGCCTGGCGTTGGTGGATGCCATTTGATGGCTTCTGGAGATCTAGGCTGTATGAGGGGCATTGGAAGTTGCTCTTGTCCGTTTGCAAATTCTGTAAGAAGCTCTTGGGCTCGTGTAGCAATTTGTGTGATCGGGTCAGTGGGTTGTTGCAGTCTCAGGCGATTCCGGTGATACCAAATAAGCCAGCTGACCATGGAAAAGAGTTGCAGCTCAGTGGGAGAGAGGATTTGCGTGCACCTGTGCAGGAGGTCCAGAAAATCCAGATAGGGTGTCTCATATAGTCTCCTACCCCACGAAAAAGTTTGCCAGACTTTCTTAATTGCTTTGCACTGCCATAAAGCATGGAGGGCCGTCTCTCTCTGGTTGGAGCAGTTTACACATCTAGGATCATCTAGAATATGTCTGTGGTGCAGATTGTCACGCGTTGGCAGAGACCCATGGCAGGCTCGCCAGAGGAAATGGCGGACTTTAGGAGGAATCTGTAAGGACCAGGTTGTGCGCCATAGTTGGGACAATGGGGTGGTGTCAGATGGGCCTGCATTAGCTTGGGTTTTTTCGGTCATTAGGAAGTGATAACCACTCCTAACCGCATATACTCCATTTTTGGTGCCTCCCCAAACTAGAGAGTCATTATGATGTCGCAAGCTTAAAGGGACCCCCAATATTGCTGCTGCATCATGGGGTAAGAAGGTTTCTCTTATCAGCTCCTCCTTCCAAGTTCTTGATTGAGGATCAATGAGGTGTGCTACTTGGGAGATGGACGGATTAGTGCAGCGGGGTGAGGTAATGGAGTGCTGGTGTGGTGCAGGGAGCCATCTATCTCCCCATATTTGGATGTTGGAGCTGGATCCAACTCTCCAAATTGAGCCCTTTTTTATGAGATCTCTAGCACTCATGATGCTTTTCCAGGCGTAAGAGCTCGTTGAACTCAGCTGAGCTTCTAGGATTGAGCACCTTGGGAAGTATTTTGACTTGAAAACCTTATAGAAGAGTGAAGATGAATTGTGCAGGAGACGCCAAACTTGTTTTGCTAGGAGTGCTTCGTTGAAACTGCCCAGTTCTCTAAACCCGATTCCACCATTTGCTTTGGATTTACATAATGTATTCCAAGGCAACCAATGCATCTTCCCCTTGTCTCCATTTTGACCCCACCAAAATCTGCGGATAAGCACTTCAATTTCCTTTATTAATCGGTTTGGGAGACGAAAACAGCTCATGGCATAGGCAGGAATTGCTTGGGCAACTGATTTGATGAGGATTTCCTTGCCTGCTTGTGAAATTAATTTTTCCTTCCACCCTTTGAGTTTACTCCAGACTCTTTCCTTTATTTGGGCAAAACTAGAATACTTAGCTCGACCAATAAAGGAGGGTAGCCCCAAGTATCTCTCATACTGTTTTATGGCGGGGACTCCAAGCATATTCTGAATAGCACTCTTAGCTGAATGTGGAGTGGATTTGCTGAAAAAGAGGGTAGTCTTCTGTCTATTGATTTGTTGGCCCGATGCTTTCTCATACTGGGAAAGAATACCTTGGATTCGGTTGACATCCCCTGTAGTAGCTTTGCAAAATAGCAATGAGTCGTCAGCAAAGAAGAGATGGGTGATTTTTGGGCCACCTCTGCTTATTGAAACTCCTTTGAGATTGCCTGCAATTTTTTCTTTCTGTAGTAAAGAGTGAAAACCCTCTGCACATAGCAAAAACAAGTAAGGTGATAAGGGGTCACCCTAGCGAAGACCCCGAGAGGGTTTTATGAAGCCATGAGGTTCCCCATTAACAAGAATGGAATAAGAAACAGAAGAGATGCATTCCATCATAAGAGTTACCCATTTGGAATTGAAACCCATCTGTTCCATGACTCGTTGCAAATATTTCCACTCAACTCTATCATAAGCTTTACTCATGTCTAGTTTCAGCGCCATAGAGCCTCTTCTAGCTGTTCTCTGATGTTGCATATGATGTAATGTCTCAAAGGCCACCAGTATGTTATCCGTGATTAATCTTCCCGGAACAAAAGCACTTTGTGACTCTGACACAATTGTTGGCAGTAAAATTTTGAGACGATTAGCCAAGACCTTTGAGATAAGTTTATAAATGACGTTGCACAAACTTATAGGTCTGAAATCCACCACTGCTTCAGGATTCTGAATTTTTGGAATTAGAGTGATATAAGTGTGATTGGTGGCTTGCAAGATCTTTCCCGTATTGAGACAGGTAAGTACGGCTTTAGTAACTTCGTCTCCAATAAGATGCCAATATTTGTGATAGAAAAGTGGGGGTAGACCATCCGGTCCTGGTGCTTTGAGTGGGGCCATTTGTTTCAGTGCAACTACCACTTCACCTGCAATGAACTCTCGGCAAAGGTCTTCATTCATTCCCTCTGTGACTACCGGTAAAATGTGCTCAACCACTTGTTCAATCTGACTTGGATTTTCTGTTTGGAATAATGAATTATAGTAATCAATAAATAGGGCGGGTACCTGAGCATAATTCATGGTCCACAAACCATTCGGGCTCTTCAGCCGGTATACATGATTTCGGCGCTGTCTTTGAGTTGCTCGGCAGTGGAAATAACGGGTATTCCGGTCTCCTGCTTTCAACCATTCGGCTCGAGATCTTTGCCGCCATAATCGTTCTTCTTTCGCTAGCAAGCTGTGTAATTCTCTTTTAAGCAAAAAGACTGGATGATGCTCACCCCCCTGCATAGATACTGTTTCAGCTTGCCTCAAACGGTTCTCAACCTCACGTATTTTTGTTTTGATATTCCCAAAACTTTGCTTGCTCCACACCCTCAATTCTCGACGGCATGCATGGATTTTGCCCCAAACAGAGAACATGGGAACTCCAGACACCGGTTTCTTCCAAGCCGTGGTAATGACTTCCTCGCAGCCTTGGTCTGATGTCCAGACTTCCTCAAACCTGAAAAGTTTGCGAGATGGACGCCTCATTGGTTCCGTACTGACCCACAGTGGCTTATGGTCTGACCACCTAACATCCAGGTGTTGGACTCTAGTGGATGGGAAACGTAGCAACCATTCCGGCGTTGCTACTGCTCTATCAAGTCTTTCCCATGTCATGTCCCCCACTCTATTGTTCGTCCAGGTGAACTTGGGTCCGGTAAATCCAAGATCAACGAAGCCACACTCATCCAACACATCCCTAAACATCTGCATTTGACGTTCTGATCTGGTATGGCGCCCTTGCTTCTCTTCAAGTCTCACTAACTCATTGAAGTCCCCCATGCAGCACCATGGTAACGTATTTTGAGAGTTGAGTCGTCGAAGCAAGGTCCATGATTCTTCACGCTTATGGGTTTCAGGGGCTCCATAGAAGCCCGTAAACCTCCAAGCATTATCTGAAGCTTCATCTACAACCGCATCAATATGTGAAGGCAAAAAACTATGAACTCGAATATTGACACACTTCTTCCATAGGAGACAAAGGCCTCCCCCTTTGTTTCGGCTGTTTGCAACAAATTTATTTTCAAACTGTAACTGACATCGTAGTCTCTCCAATGGTCCTTCATCCTGCCATGTTTCTATTAGGAACACAACAGAGGGATCTTTTGCACGTACCAATCGTGCTAACTCCTGAACTGTTCGTGGGTTCCCAAGCCCACGACAGTTCCAAGCTAGGCAATTCATGGCTCTCGGCGGGGCTGTCCCACAGCCTCCGCCGATATGGATTCATTGACTACTCCGCAATGTTTCTTCACGTACTGGTCATTATCACACCTGTAATCCAGAGAGTAAAAGGATCGTTTAGTATGAGTGGGGTCAAGTGGTATACCTGTGAAGTTTCCTTGTTTTCTGGCTAGCTTTTTCCATGATTTTTTTGCTGACTGCAGTTTTGGGTCCCCTGTTGTCAACTGAGACTTGTTTGTGATATCACCAAAAGCACTACGTGGGCCCTGAGTTGCTGGTGTTTGACCCCTGGCCGAAGGAGTTGCCAACAATGTGGGAGCATTCTCTTTTTCCAAGAGTTTGGAGATGGTCTCCGTGGTGGGGTGGTAATAATTCAATGCAGAATCAATCTCACGCAACTGACTTTCGAAGTGGTCATCGGGTCTTATTTGTGGCGGAGGTAATGGTGTGTTAACCAAATTTTCCTCCATGTCCATTTGGACCGCATGATCCTCATGGATTGGTGGAGATGTTGGCATCGGTTCAACAGCTTTGGGAGGTGGTACTGTGGTGATGGGAGATGGTGATGGTACTGTTTGGGAATGCAGCTGGGGTGATGTTGTAGTGGGGTATGATTGTGATGGAATAACTATAGGTGGGGTTGGAGAGGGAGGCATATATGGTGGGGTGGACGGGATAGGATTGATATAGGGTGAGGGGGATGTTGGATGTGGTTCATATCTGGTGTTTTGTGGTGATGGTGGTGGTGGTTGGGTGGAATATTTGGGAATTGGTTTCCGGAGTATGCCTTCAACTTTGATTTCTGTTTTTCGCCAGGGACGTTCATTGGAGGCTCGCAACCAAGCTCCAAATTGTTGGTCCTCTGTTCTTAGAGTGTCTTGGTTTCGCAACCACAAGGGACAATCCTTATCAGTATGGGTTAGGAGACCACACCAATAGCAGAAATTAGGAAGTCTTTCATATTTGAAAGAGATCCAAGTTTCTTTATCTTTTTCCAATTTGGCTCTTCTTCCCCTGCACAGTGGTTTTGAAATATCCACACTTACCCAAATACGCATGGCTTGACCGCCACCTACAGCCTCACCTCCTTCAGAAACATGTGCTATCTTGCCCAAGGAGGATCCAAGAATGGTTGCAGCTTCATGGTTCATCCTACGGATAGGAATACCATGCAATTGCACCCAAAAGGATGTGTATTTGAAATCAACTTCTGCAATGGCCTCATCATCCTCTATTCGTTGAAAAACCACAAGGTGCTTGTCATAGGCCCATGGTTCTCCCTGCATGACTCTTTCCCGATCTGCTTCATCCTCAAAGACAAACACCAACGTATTATCGTTCATATCCCTGACAGTAAAACCATGGTCGGTCCTCCACAGAGGCTTGAAAGTGCAGGCCACTGATTCTGCATTCAGGGCCCTGCGTGTTAGGAACTTTGTTGCCAAGCAGCTTTTTGGTTGATCCCCTGTAGAGATTAAGTCAACCAGATTGCCCTCATTCTCAGATAGTGAAAACCTTTCCCATAATCCTTCTAGAGACTCCATACATGTATGACTAGGACCCAACAGCGCAGAGGTTGTATGGATGGATAAGGCTCAAACACTGGAAGACAAAACTGAAAGAAAATACTAGAATCCTACAAGAGGAACGGTAAACCTTGTACGCCGACAAGGACTAGGTTTCTACTGGCGGCTAGGGTTTGACAAAGTCATTCCCTAGGTCAGAGAGACTTAAAGTCAAATATGTTATATATGGAGAACAGCTGAAACTTCAAGTAGTTAAGCTCAATATATATTGTAAATATCCGACAAAGGATAGAGAGAGATGAAAAAATCTATTTTGAGCCTAGTAGCTAGGTGTTCTAATTTCTAAATTCTCTTAGACCAGAATGTATTCTCGTTAGAAATCTCAATGCAAAGCTAAAAATATATTTACTGTCAATGCAATTTTATTTTTATTTTTTTATTTTAAAAAATCACAATACAAGGCTAAAAATATATTTACTATTAATGCAAAATTAACAAAATAAAATAAAATCCTCAACAACAATAAAATAAAAAAAAATTCTCATTCTCAACATTAATACGAAAAAAAAAAATCCAAAAAATAAAGTATTACATTATGATTTAAATTAATATTTATTAAAAAAAAATGTCATGATTTATGCACATCCCATTGTACACTTAATGCACACTTTTATAAAATTTGAAAAATGTAGACAAGTGTGCATTGTGTATACAATGAAAATATATACAAATCATTTTGATAAAAAAATAACATAGACTTCCTCTAGTCTACACTTTGCAGCCAACAAACAAATATATATATATTTTATTATATATTTTTATTTTTCCCTCACCATTTTTCCCCACCATACACCATACATGTATATACCCATTTCTTTCTCTCTCCTTTTCTTGCCTTCTTCCCCCCACCACACACGTACCCCCACCCACATTCCTTTTCTTCTTCTTTTTTTCTCCATCTCTCTGTCTCTCTCTCTCTTTCTTTTCTTCTTCTCCTTTTTTCCACTCTTCTCTTTCTCTATTTCTCTCACTCTCTTTTTTCTTCTTCTTCTCCTTTCAATTCCCACTATCTTCTTTTTCTCATTTTTTTTTTCTCCTCAAGTTTTTAATGAGATGTGCTTGTGCTATAAATCCGTGTGAAGCGTGATTAACAAAATGGTTTCCAATGAATGGAGGACTGTAATCGCGCATCAAAATGGTTCGTCTTAACGGTGTGGTTCTCACATCTGAGAAGGCCAAAACCAAAATGGTTTCCAATGAATCCTCCCTTCATTTGGGTTTCATGCCTTGTAGCCTATGGGAGTACATCTTTTTGTTATTTTTCACAGATTTTTGATCTGTGATTTTTTATGTTGGATGTTACAGGTGAGATTTTTAGTTTTATTGAGAATGTTTTTTGTTGTAAATTTTTTTTTCTCGGAAAGAATGGAGGAGGAACATAAAGATCTAGCCAAAAAGAAAAAGAAAAAAGAGAGATAAGAGAACAACGGGAAAGGGAGCTAAAATAATGGATGTTGGAGCAATTTTGTCATTTGCAAAAATGAAAATCAGAAATCTAGAGGTGTCAAATGGGTGGGTGTCAAATGGGTGGGTTTGGGCTGGTAATAAAAATGGTAGGTCTTTAAAAAGCAATTATCCATTTAAATCCATTTAACAAAGTATGTATTACTCATACTCAACACAACCCAATTATCTAAGGTAAAACCAAATCCACCCATTTACCCAATAATTTTATATAAGTATATAGTTAAAATATCCTAAAATTTCTAAAATGACAAAGGTAACCCTATTAAAATGACAAAAATACCTCCAAATGATTAAATAAGTGAGCTTGGGTAAATTTATTAGATACCCAATAAGCAACTCATTTAAAACCCAATTAAACTCAACTTAATTAGGTCTAATTGGGCCAATACCCCATTTATTAAATAGGTGGGTTTGGTTGGATAATTAGTGGGTGGGTTTGGGTGGGGCTAATGAGTTTGGGCTTTTTTTGCCATTCCTACCAAACATCTCAATTTTTTTTTATAATGCATTCTATGCATAGAAATCCATAATAACTGTTTTGAGTAAAAGATCCAAACAAAATAGCACAAACAATTATATTATATTATATCTTCTAATGTCTTCGTCGTTATGAAGTAGAAAACCAATAAAGAATCAATTTAAAGGAAAAAAAATCCACTTCAAGATCAAACTACGTAGAAATTTCAGTAAAAGAAAAGGAAAAATTTGAATGTCTATTTTCTTTCCAAAGTGTTTTTTTTTTTAATTCGCAAATAATTCGTCAAATTTTTTATTTTTATTAAATGTTTTAGCTTTGAAAATGTAAGTTATTACTTATTACTCATTTTTTAAATGTTTTAGCGCGTTCGTGTATAAGTCCTACCTCATTTATGTGTGAAGATACGAAAATATTGAGTGTTATTTTTAGCGGTGGATTTCGATAATATTGGATTTTGAGAAGAAGTCCTCTTGTTTAACTATTACCATTAGATGGATTTCGATACAGGTGGTGAGTTTCGTGATCTGTATCTCTTAAGTGGATTCTTGAGAATGGTAAATGTTTTTATAATTTTCTTTGTATTCATTAGGTGGATTCCTTCTGATGGTGAGATTACTTATCCTTACACTTCAAAAAATCTAGTATCAAATGGACAATAAATGAATACTCATTTTAGAGAATCTTTCTTCACCCACATATAGTACGAATCCTCGACTTTGTAGGTGAAGAATGAAGAGAAGCAGAGTGTCCATCAAAGAAATTGAACTTCATTTGAGAGTACTATAGGTCTAGTTCATCACTTGTTTCCGAAGCATCATTTAAGTAGTTCATGCTTATCCAATGAACTTGTATGTTACAGAGGATTCAATTGAATTGGAATTTTACCACGATAGTGATATCCTTCCTTAAATTATGGACAATTTTCTAGTAGGCATAGTTATCTCCATCAAAGTAAGGGGAGACACTATGGAACTAGGATTTATCATAGGGGTTAAAGATCACATTCATGAAACTAATCCCTTTACAAAGCGTAGATAACACTAAAAAAAATTTATTATACAAACTCATAAAACTCATTTGCTTTCAAAGAGCATCCAAACAACTTGGGGTGATAAGATTATTATAGAGGAACGTTCCTTTAATTTTTTGAAGCAAGTGACTCCCATTGGCATGTTAAAATAAAGGAAGTAGGTTCTTGAAGAGCTATTAATGGATGAGATGACTAATAAAACCTTTTTCGATTACACATTCTCACATATAAACTAAATTCTTGAGAAGTCATGTACAAAGAAAGAGTGAAGTTTTATTCATTGTTTGTTTTTTCTGATGAGGAAGTTTTATTCATTATAAAACAATTTCGGGTGCCTTTCTAATTTTCAAGGCATGTAAGTAAACATCTAGGGTATAGACCTGTGAACTAATTCAGTTATAGATTAACAGCCACTACAGACAAAACTGTAAAATCACTGAGATAGGCATGGAACAATAGGATTGGTTGACTTGGTTATCCCGTGGGCATTGTTGCAGCGACAATAAGTCTTCTTTCCAGGAATAGCAGAGGTTATGTTAATCTGTTGCAACGAAATGTTGGTGCAACCAATGCTGTCACTACAAACCAAATCAATTGCTAACTCATCAGCGGAAGTTCCACGCACGTTACGGAATGTCACGTCGCTCACCTTCACTGCCGACTGCATTCAATAGAATCATTCAAAAAAGTTAATAACCATTATATTGATTTAAACAAAGTATAATTAATTGATGAACTTTTCTTTTTACCTGGCTACCAGAATTCACAGAATTGGGGTTGTAGTCTTGGTCAATAATGATAGGGTTTTGGGAATCTCTATAATATTGATATTCTCAAAAGTGATTTTCCTGGCATACCCTGATCCACCCTAGGAAAGTAAGAAAACACAACAAAAACAAAAAAACCTTCATTAATCACATGAATAATTATGAATGATGTATTAATGTTTTCACTTCCCTTTTTTACCTGCCATGTCTTGATTCTTGCTGCATTTTGGGTTCCGGTAAAAGTGCAGTTGCTGACGTGTATTTCTTCTACTGTGTTATATGCTCCATCTTTTCCAAGGCTTCCAATGCTACATACAATGACATACAGAGAAAGAAAAGTATTTGATCAAAAGTTTTCAAAATTCCAGCGAAATACAATTGGATTCTGATGAGGTTGAATATTCTTTTGGCTAATTGATTTTAGTCTCTTCTTTATAAGTATAAAAGAAAGGACAATGATACGTAAAATCCGTCCATACACATCATTCAAAACTATATATATATAAAAGGTAGAAAATTATGAAGGTTATTATTCACAATTTTTAGATATTAATATTAACAATTTATGAATGTATATATTTACATTATGGTGTGTAACAATATTTATCCTCAAACAAACAAATAAAATAAAATAAAATAGAAGTTTAACACACCTTATACCATGGCCTGGCCCACATGCAATACCCGAAATGTTAATATACGATGACCCATCATTGATTGCAATACAGTCATCACCTAAGCAAATGACAATTAGTTAAGTTCTGTACCACAGTATTCAGGACATCGCTTGAGTGACTTAATTTAATGAAAAATTCAATAATAGAAATTTAATTTACCGGTTTCCATCACAGTATTCAGGACTCGGACATTGCTTGAGTGAGCGATGTCAATACCATCAGTATTTGGGCTGTCTTCAGGTGCAAATATTCGAAGATCAGAGATGTAAACCTTGTTACAACCACTTATACTTATGTGATTTTTTGGACTATTGAGATGACTCAATTTGCTTAGCTGAAGACCATTGCAATTTTGAAAGTGAAGAGCCTGCAACGTCATCAAACGGATTGCAATTTTGATCTAGGGTCAGCTGACTTCATTTTATTTTCAAAGAATAATCCACTAATTATAATAAATATTGCCATGCAGATTGAGACATTACTTTTAAAATTCCAATCATGTTAATGGCTATAGAAAGACATAAATTTTAGCTTTATATAATTAGCAAGGAAAAAAACCATGGAACTTTTTTTTTTTTAATGAAATCGATAGAAAAACCTTAGAACTTAATATGTGTATTTATTGTCTAGTCTCAATTTTTTTGGAGAACCCAGATTTAAATCCCTCCTCCCCAATTGATACAACATTTACTATAATAACCACCTTAGCCATAAATATACCCAATTATTGCTTTAACTCTTTAATTCTATGCTACATATTTATTGACTACAAAAAATATCATTTAGGGTAACTCACTATTTCTTATTTACGTTTACTATAACACAATATTTTCTTAGGTGTATTGTTGTCATATTTCTATAATCTAGAACTGCATTCCTTCCAAAGTAAAGAGTATCTTACAGTGGGTCGATCGTCACAATGCTTCTGCAAAAACAATAATTGATACCCTATGTTAGATTGATGAGCATATCTTAAAGATTAAAGGATATATAACATGATTAAAATCTACATAGATGACACGCTATTTGGACCTTGTCAGTGCAAGCATTCCACCAAACACTTCCTTGGCCATCAATTTGTCCTCCCCCATTTATGGTAAGGCCATCTATATTTGCAAACTTAATCCACGCCTCCTTCTCACTCCATGCGTTAATGTTTGTTGGAGCAACAATAGTCCCCGCAATCTGAAAAATAATAAGAACAATAACTTTCATAGTCATAGATCGGCTTTTCATTCTTCTTCTTTTTAATAAACCGCAAAGAATTTATTTGAGTTCATGGCTAAAAAAATAAATGCCAAAATATTGTTTTCGTCCTTAAATTATATAAAAGTTTTGTTTTTGGTCCCTGAAACTTTAAAAAAGTTTATTTTTATACATGAATTTTGTCATTTTATAAAAAAGTCCATGGACGGAATTTATGTATAAAAATGAATTTTTTCAAAGTTCAGGGACCAAAAACGAATTTCATGCAAAATTTAAGGACGAAAATAATAGTTTAACCAAAAATAAATTGAATACTAATTAAATAAATGCATTTTTGTGGACATATATTAATTAATTATAAAGTTTTTTTGGTAAATGCTAAAAATATATTTTTCTCATAAATATGATTGAACTAATTAATATATTATATAGATCATATAAGGCTGATAGAGGGTTGTCATAAATTCATGCCCAAGTGATACTACTACGTACCTGAACAAGAACTTTGTTGGACTTGCAAGGGCCGCTAAACTGCACGGATTGCAACAAGAATATCTTTCCCTTTGGTACACTTAAGATTGGGCTTTCTTGAGTCGCTTTACACAAATCCTCCCAAGCTTTTTGAAAAGCCTATCAGTTGCAACAAATTAACTTAGAAATTTGTCAGTTTTATTGGAAGAAATTTATCTCTAGTACTAATAAACCAAATCTGTAACCATATTTAATTGAGAATTCTTTGCCTTAAATTTTCCAAAAGTTAAATAATAGACCAAAGAATAAGATTCTCATTCATTCACATTTTCATGAATCTTTGGAATTCATATTTCTCTCTCTCTCTCTCTCTCTCTCTCTATATATATATATATATATATGAAAGACAAAAATCTTACTCTAATCATACACAAAGTATATTTGAAGAGAAAGGAGGATTGAACACACACCCAATTGAATAGGGAATGAGAAGTGCATCACTGAATCAAATATTTAGTGGACCTAATTTTTATATTTTTTAATTATTGAGATGAAAGTCCACAAAAGAAATACTAGTTAGCCATAAGCTCATAGGCTAATTCAAGAGGCTAGAGGTAGAAATACAAAAGGAGAAATTATTAAAAAAAAAAAAAAAAAGACAAGGGAAAAGACCAAAAAAAAAGAAAAAAAGAAGATACATATATATTTGATTAAACAAGAATGAAATGAAATTAAAAAATTCTTACTTCCGTATCATCAGTTTTTCCATTACCAACAGCACCATAAGAAATTACGTTAAAATTTTTTTGTGATCTATCCGCTTGTCCTGCACATAAACTAGGTGAAGCAATCATGAAGATAAGAAAGAAAGTGTGCAGTACTCCACCCTGCATCTTTAAAAACTAATACACGACGATTATAGTAGTGATAATGAGAGAAAGATATGGAGGAAGGAATTAAAAGTAATTGTAGTAAGTGGTGGTTTGGGATATGGAAGGGAATAGTAAGTGGTGGTGTGGGAAATGGAAGGGAATAGAGAGGTATAAATAGTGTGGTAGCAGTAGTACCACTAATGGAAATAAGTAATGCAATGACCAAAACTGAATGTTGGATTATAAATTTGGAATTTTGCATGTATCCAAATTTAGATTATGAAATAAGTAATATTGTACGTATCCAACAAAGGATAGAGAGAGAGGATCACATTTATTTTTTATGCTCAATTAACCTTGATTTTGTATTGAAATTACCTAATTGGGTAATTTTCACCAAGTAACATACCGGTTACAAAAATCTAATAATGCATATATATGTATAATCAATTTTGTAGATTATATATACTAAACTTACCAACTAAGAAGTAATAGGCTCAAAACCAAGTCTTTGATAAGAAATCTACAAAACAAAAATTCGATATTAAGGTCTAAATAGGAAGAACAAGACTCTAAAGGGAATTGAAAAACAAAAGGAGTAGAATAATAAATTGATGTGAATAATTAGGGACTGCAAGTGTTAAGGAAACAATCAAGCCAATTCCCTTCCATCTATACAACACACAACTCATCACCAACTCGAATCAACCATCACTCCTGTTAACGAGACTGTTTTCCTCACTAACATACATAACTCATTGACATTGTAATTCAAATTGAATTTTCCTATAGTTAGTGCATTTACGCAGCCTATTATAAATATTTCCATGTATATTACATTTTGAATATAGAGAAAAAGTCTCCATTACATTCATGACTTCCTTATCTTTTCAGCATGCAGGTTTGGCGCAATAAGATTTTCTCTCGATTTTCAATGAGTAAGGAAAGGAAAAATAATAGAAGCTATCTTTTTCTTAAAAAGAATAATAATAATATTATTTATAATAATAGAAGCTAGCATATGGATTTCTTAATTAATTTCTTTCATATTGTATCTAGGATTGGCCATAGGCCATAGCCCATAGGTAAGCCTATATATCCGAATCATCCGATTAATGTGGTCAAGCCATTTTTATGACGTTGCATGGAAACCTGAACTAAGGCCTCGTATTCGTGCATTGGAGGGTGATAGCTACTCAACCACTGAAAAAAAAAAAAAAAAAAAAAAAAAAAAAAAAAAAAAAAAAAAAAAAAAAAGTACTGCTATGGATGGCTCTCAGAAATATGAGTGATAAAACGTAAAAGATAATAGGATTCAATTAATCAATGATAATTTATTATTTGTTTTAATTAAGTAAACTAGTACTAATTTAATTAAATAATACTTTTATGACACATATAATGAAAAAAAAAAAATCATTATCTTCTATCATCACATCATGAGTTTATGCAAATATTAAATTGGTTAAAATACAATTTAATCTTTTAGAAGTTTTCATCACTTTTGCAAATGCAGTCAATTACACGATCTTTTGTAATCTTTCATCCCTTTTTTGTCATTGGATATAGTTTCTTCACACCATATACGTCATTACGTGGAAGTCCCACATTGGTATGTTGAAAAGGCCTCATCTCACAACTTAAAAACATTGGTCCACATAACTTAACTTTAGTGATAGTGTAAGGGAAATATAAATCATCTACCCCACTTTTTGTATTCCATTTTTATACTCCACCAACTGCAATATACCACATGTCAAATTGTGTTCGATTTTTTTTCTCATTTTAAATCTTAGTTATTTTACAAGGAACCTCGGCAAAATTTGACCCGGAACCCATTTTCCGACCCGAATTCGAAAGAAAAATATAGGTATGAGGTATGGGTTTTTTTTACTCGGGAACAAAGATAGTGTCAACCCGTACTCGACCCGCAAAATAATGGGTTGGGTTGGGTCAACCTGCGGGTCACACTAGTCCACTCGGTTTTCAAAGGATTTTTTTTCTTTTTTTTTTGCTTTAAAAGTTCACATAATGCCAATTAAAAAAACAATTCTTAAATTAAATTTGTATTTGAAATAGCCTAGACTTAACCAAAACCAACACACAAAATTGGATATTCTCTCTTGGTAGAAAGAGAATTACAATCTATTTTCTTTGTTTTATTTAATGGCACACGCTCTTTTGAATATTACTATAATTGCGTTTACTTCTAAATCAACTTTTTGCATAGGAGGTAAAATTCTTAGTATCGAATCTTGTCTTTTGCAAAACAAGTGTAGAAACTTTGATTTGCACTCAAAGTTAATTAAATGGATTTGAAGATAATATCTAATCCATTAATAGAATAGCCATATTTATTAACTTTTAAATATTTATTGACCCGTTTACATTGTATACTTAAAGTTATATTAAAACTTTGTATTGTAAATGAAAATATTAATGAAATTACTCACCAACTTGAGGTGCAATTTTCAAGTATAAATATTTTTTTCACTACTAGAACTACCACCAACTTCGAGTAGATTGAGGTTCAATTCATATTAATTTATTTACTTATTTTTCCTTTACCTAACTTTAACCTAATATGTTATGTTTTATTCTTGAAACTTTATATATATAGTCATCTTGAATAGGTAATTTAATTTAATTTAATTTCATAATTTTCATGCGAACTAAGTACATCTAAGGAGGTTGATAATTTGATATGGTCTATGACATCTAGTATTTTTTTTTTTCCCATATTCTTTTATTTGTGAGTGTTTTTGTTTATGTGTTCTCTTATTTGTATTGAAAGGAAGACAAAGAAAACTAAATGATAATTTTGGACTATAGGATCAAGTTTATTTTCATTTTTTATATATATATATTTTTCATGTGTAAAAATACGGGTCAACCCGGTTTTGACCCGACCCTTAAAAGACTGGGTATGGGCCATAGGTTGTGTAACCCATTTAGGACGATCCGTTTTTTTACCCGAACCCATTTGACTCGAACCTGTATGGGTCGAACCTGAACCCGATTGACTCCAACCCATTTGCCAGGTCTCACTCACTTCACTACCGAAAGACAAAAAAAAAAAGAAAAAAGACATGGCTAGTTTTTAATTGCTAGAGTATAAAGAGGAAATACAAAAAGTGGAATAAAAGATTTCGTGTAAGAGAGTGGTGTGAAACCGGTGGTATCGGTTTAACATCACTCTTTTGTCATTACCTAGCTACTTGAAATGGTTTTTTTTTTTTTTTTTTAAATACTTTAAAAAAAATTAAGGTGAATTTATTATTTATCCCTTTTTCTGCAGCTCCGTTCTCCTTAAATTCCAGGTTATTAAAACCAAATCTTAACTTCAGATCAGAGAGATGATCTGGAAAATTGAATCATAAGATTTTATGAATTATGAATAGTATACATATATGTTAAGAAATGTTATCCAAAACTTTTAAAAATTCATTTTTAGTACAAATTATTGCAAAACAATAAATTAGGATTTGCTGAAAAGGTATCCATCATTTTAGACCTAAAAAGGCCAGCATTACTAATATCAAAAGCATAAAGAAATGTTAAATTCTAAAAAATAGAAAATAGAGAAAGAAAAAAATATATATATAACATTTAAATTTTTCTTTCTATCGCGATCGTTTTTTATTTTATTTTAAAAAATATAATTAATAGCAACCAAATATAGACATGAATGTCATTCTCGATTATTCATCTAAATTCTATGAATAATAAAGTTCATTGCGATATCACATTTTTACTTGATAACTAAAGAAACATAAAGAAATATAATATTGTAATATCAATGTTTAATTTTTTTTTTTTATAACATCAATGTTTAATTGACCACTCAATTATGATATTGATATTTCATATTACATAGTTTGTTAGTTAATTACTTAAATACCATTATAAGCTAAATATAGTCAATTACTTACGTACCATTGTAAGCCAAAATTTTGTAATTGATGAAGTGGTATCTGCATGCCCTAACCCAAAAGCTTTTGTCAATTAGTTATTAAATAGAATAGGCTTTTGTTTTTGTGCTTATACTTCATTGTTTTGGGTGGGATTTGGGCAAAAGTTTTTGGACCAATTTAATTAACATTGATGTGGTATGTGAGCTTCAGAGATTCTATTTTTTGGCTCACTTTTCAATCTATAATATATGTGTGTGTGAGAGAGAGAGAGAGAGAATAATTCAGTTCTGTCAATTTCCTGTTGTTTTTATGCATATTTGACTAATAGTTGCCTAAGATTATAATAATTAAAAAAAAAAATTTGACATAAGATATAATGTGGCAAAAGAAATTTTAATGTGGCAAGGCATCTTTGTTTTCCTTTCTTTCTTTCTTTCTTCTTTTTATCCATTTTCTCGTCTTTTCTTCTTTCTTTTCTCTCATTCTTTTTAAGTATTGCAGAGTGCTAGAAAGCCTGGAATACACTAAGCACTCATCTAAGAGAGACTGTATCGCCTAGAGAAAGAAATAAATACAAAAATGAATGAGAAAGTGACAAAAATTCTACCCAAAAAAAAAAAAAAAAACTGGGTTCAACTGCCAAGATAAAACTGATCTTTATTTAGAGGAGAAACTCAGAAAAAAAGATCAACAACTTTGATGACCACAAATTAAAGAAAGAAAAAAAAAAATCCACAACTCAAAGCACTTTTATGAGTTTGTACATGCCCATTTTTTAACTAATAATTTGAATGGGCCCCAAATAAAATGCTTGGGCTTAATTAATCCTTTAATAGGCTCGGCCCAATAAAATGCTCTAAACAATTCCTAACAAGATACTTGGGCTTAATTAACCATTTAATGAAATAGCCCAATAAGCCCAGCCCATTTAAATATGCCTAACAATATCCAATAGAATACTTGGGCTCAATTGATTATTTAAAAAGTCAACCCAATGAGTCAAGTCCAATAGAATATCCTGAACAGCCCCTAACAAATTATTTGGGCTTACTCCAAAAGCCCACAACCCAAAACACATAACCCAATCTACCAAGACATCCATATAGCACCATCTGGGCCCATTTTTAAGTGCCCTGGTACTATTAACAAACCCAAAGGAAAACCACATAAAATTCATGAGCCCAAAGTACGATTATAATATAATTGTTGGGTTTAAACACATTTGGATTCATGAGGAAGACAGCTGGAGCCCAAGCATTAGTCAGCCCAACATCCAAAACAGCTGAAGACAGCCAATCCGTGGGTCCCATGAGGTCTGAATCCAAGCTGACAGAAAAGGAGTTGTATGTCTGCTGCTGGCAGAGCCCATACTATGCCTCATTTTACTAAAAAGAAGGAAGACAGCAGCAAACCATCCTCTCCAACGTGACAAGAGCAACCAACCCACCATTTTCAAATTGCTCAAGGCTCTACAGCTCATCCTAGCTCTCCACTTCATCGAAAGCCATGATTCCTGGTACTGTTCACACAGCAGATTTCTGTATAACAGCTCCAAGATCACTGGTAGCAACCAAAATGCATGGGAAGTGAAGAAATATTATAGAGAACTCACAGCCACGTTCATTCCGGTCCTAAAAGGGACTCAGGGAGTAGCTCCCACGGCCCAGAGCCGTGAGGAAGCTACTCTCCTTATGTTGACCCGACTTGAGGAGTGTGGTTTGGTGGAGGGGAGTCAATTCCGAGATTTAAGCACCCATGGATTGCTGTCATTAAGTTTGCTGGGAGGCTCAATGATGGGTTCATGGATGCCAAGTCACATGAGACATGCATAGGCCTAACCATACACAAAACCCACCAACAAGAGGCAATGAGTGCCTCTGACATGCCATTTCAGTGAGGAAGAAAACCTTACCCTGACACCAGGGAAAAGGCCATAATCATTTTACTTATGCTACACTCCTTTTGACAAAATATGTCATGGAGGACTAATACTAAAAACTAATGGGCTTAAGGGAACCACAATCTCGGTTTCCCAAAAGATTAAGCCATGTTAATCATTCTATATATAGAGAACTGACTGCATTCTCAAATCATCAGACCTAAGAGACTCATCAAAACCAGACCAAGAATAACCCTTCCAAAAACTCAAGAAATTACCACAATTAAAAACCCAAGAGAAAGGATTTTCTCTTAGATTCACAAAGACAGAGCTTCTGCAAATAGATGTTCTGAGATCCCTCACGACTTAGAAACACCCATTTAAACCCAGAAAGGTAATCCCGTCTGAAAAGATTAGGATTTACAACTCAACCCATTTTTCCCAGAAAAGCTCTCCTGGTAGATGTCTGGGCAGAATTTCCTGAAATGTCTTACAAGCACCATAATGGTTCTCTACTATTAGTTTAGCTCCACAAAAGGCCCAAACACATTCTTCCCTAACCCTTATACATGTCTCATCGGAGGTGACTCTCTCCTAACAAGTCAACCCTCTTTTAGTTTCAACAGAATTTGTAACTGTTCAAAGCTCTCCTAGCAGATGTCATCAGCAGCACAGAAAATCCGTGTTTAAGTTGTGATGATCAAAGTTACGTTGTTTCAAGTTAGATTCAACTAAGGAACAGTGAGAGGCTTGGCCCAAGACTGTTCTTTGGATTTCTTATCGATAACGATGCTTTGGTTAAACTTCCCTTGATCTTTGTTCATGTTATCTTTTGGGCTTTAGTGATTTTAGCTTTTAAATATTCTTGAGAAGTGTCCCACTAGCCCGTGGGCCAAACCCTGGGCCCTCGGTTGAGTTTTGGGTTCGGCTACCCCCTTTCTCTATATCAAAGTCCATGTCGTGATCGCCCTCGGCACGCCACGTGGCATTGGTACAAAAACACCCCTCACATTTCTGGCGACTCCACTGGGGAGTCGAGATCAACACTTCCAAGAAGAAAGTTAGAGCTCAAGAGCCATGCCTCCTAAACCCCGACAGAGAAGAAAGCAGAGGGAAGTTTCAGCCCACGTGGAACACTCCCAAGCTGAATCTGCAGTCAATGTACAGGGACAAAACCCGCCGCCACCACCTCCAAGTGATCCAAACCCGGAGCCACCACCAACAAACCTGCTGCTGGAAATGATACAAAGCTTGCAGCAGAACCAGAGTGAGCTGGCAGAAGCTATCAAACAGCTCAAAGAAAAGGATGCTGGTACAAAGACTCCTCCTCAAAACGAAGGTGGAGACCAGGAAAAACCTCATGAAGACTCAGGATCACACCAAAAGGAGGCTACCTTTGTGACAATGTCTGATATAGCAGACCTCCTCAAACAAGAAAGGGAAAAGAATCCAAAAGAGCCTCGACTCTTTGTAAGGAAGCCTCCCTATCCTGCTGAGTTGTTAAAACAGCCTTACCCTGAGAAGTATATTGCCCCAACTTTCTCACGTTTTGATGGCCGGAAGGGGAGTGCCCTTGTGCATATTAGCAAGTTTGTAGACTCAATGGGGGCTTATGCCGGAAATGGTGATCTATGTCTTCGAGAATTCTCAAAGTCTCTTGATGATAGAGCTTACACATGGTACACCACCTTGCCTCCCGGATCTGTGAAGGTTTGGGAAGATATGGTTGAGCTGTTCTGCGGAAAATATTTCCAAGCGAAAGAAAAAATTACCCTTGTCAACCTCCACACTACCAAGCAAGCAAGCGGGGAAGACTTGCTCCGTTATATACATCGTTTTCGTGATATATCCCTGGATTGCTATGCTAATTATGAAGAAGGCGAATTAGTAGGGGTTTGCATAGATAATATGTTGCTAGAATTTCGAGCCCACCTCGAAAACCTTGACATCTCAAGATTTGGGCAGCTGCTCCAAAAGGCTCGAAAAATAGCGCTATCAGTCAAGCCTCATACTGAAAAGCCTAAAGAAAAGAAGAATCCACCACAGGTTCTCACGGTGTCTACTGTGAGTAACAAGCGGAAGAAATCAAATGAGAGGTCTTTTGATGAAGCACCACCTCCAATCCCCTGCTCTCTAGAAGAAATGAAGGCCATTCTTGACAAATGGGTAGCAGATGGTATCATCAAACTTCCAGAAATTCAGAAGAAAGCGACTGAAGAGGACAAGAAGAATCCGAAATTCTGTTATTTCCATCGATATGTCCATCACTCCACAGCAGATTGTTGGACTCTTAGAAGAAAATTTCATGAGAAAATTCAGGACGGAACCCTGGAATTACCTCAAGCACAACAAAAGGTACATACTGATCCTTTCCTCAAGCATAAAAATGGGGCTGTAGTTTCAGTTGTCATTCATGGAAATACTAGCAATGTGGATGCGGACGAGTCTGCCGCTGCAAGTACTGCCATGACACCTACAGCCATCAAGACACTGCAAAGGAATCCCAGGTTTCGGTCTCTCTTCAATCAGCTAGGATTGAATCCAGAAGCTCGCACAGCAGCTACTGAGGCCATCATGGCCATAGCAGCAGATTCCAGAGCTCACTGCTTTACAGCAGAAACCCATGCCAGCCGAGCTTTTCTGGAAACAACCAATGCAATCACATTTACAGATGAAGATATGGAAGTTCAGTATCCAGATCACCGACGTCCTTTATACCTCTCAGCCACAATCAATGAGGTACAAGTGAGGCGTGCCTTGGTAGATAATGGCTCTTGCATTAACCTTATTCCCTTAAGTACAATCCAAGCAGCAGAAATCCCTCAAAAGAAGATCCAAGGGGCACCTATGGAGATAAAAGGTTTCGGTGGTGTAGGTGAATACACTAAGGGGCATATCCAACTTGTTCTAAAGGTTGGTCCCATTGTGGCTTTCACACGGTTCCATGTTGTGGACTCCGTGGTTCCTTACCACATACTATTGGGAAGACCTTGGTTGCATAAACACCAACTCATCCCCTCCACCTACCACCAATGTGTTAAGGGAAGGCTCAATGGGAAGCCTATCCGCATAGCTGCCAACTCTGCACCCTTTGATCAATCCGAGTCCCATTTTGTTGAGGCAGCCTTGTATGATGAAATCACTCTAGCAGGAGAAGCATCACTTGCCAAACCTATTGGAATTCCACTGCCCAAATGGGAAGAAATAAGGGATGCCCCTGGGGCGGACTTGAGAGATCTGCTGGAACAGAAAAAGAAGCGCAAAGCAGAAGCTAGCACAAGCAAGAGCCAGCCACAATGTATACGCGTCCGTTTACCCGATGGGCGCACTGTTTACCGCTTGTGAAGGTGCGCGGGGGCCAATTGTCCCCAACAAGAGGCCCTTGAACCAGAGGAGGGAATTTTGCAGCCCTCTTGTCTCGCAGTAAATGAAGCAAGTATGCCAGAATCTGCAGATGCAGCAGAACCCGTTGCAGCAGATCCCAAAGTTTCTGCAGAAGAAGAACTTGAGGTAATCAATCTAAGTTCTGATCCCAATGTACATAGGCCTGTTTCTATTAGTGCATCATTATCAGTTGAAGAAAGAATGCATTTAGTAGAATTGTTAAAAGAATATCAAGATGTATTTGCTTGGCAATATGATGAAATGCCCGGAATAGACCCGAAACTTGTTGCACATTCTTTAAATGTTGAACCGGGTGCTAGACCAGTGGTACAGTCCTATGAGGACCTTCCATCCAGAGATTGAAGCTCAAATTACCCAAGAAGTCAAGAAGCTACTTTCAGCTGGTTTCATTAAGCCAATACAGCACCCACGGTGGTTGTCCAACATAGTTCCGGTAAAGAAAAAGAATGGTCAGATCCGATGTTGTGTGGATTTCCGTAATCTCAACAAGCCATGTCCTAAGGATGAATTCCCGCTGCCCAACATGGACCTCCTGATTGATTCAGCTGCTGGTCATGCAATGTTCTCCTTTATGGACGGTTTTAGCGGTTATAACCAAATCTTTATGTCTCCAAAGGACGCTGAGAAGACTGCATTTCGCATGCCTATTGGAAACTTCTACTACACCGTCATGCCATTTGGACTCAAGAATGCTGGAGCCACATATCAAAGAACCATGACGGCAATGTTTCATGATATGATGCATCGTGAAATTGAAGACTATGTCGATGATATTGTGGTAAAGTCCAAGACAAGGGGAGATCATTTTGGTGTCTTGAAGAAAGTATTCGAAAGATGCCGGTTGTATAAGCTCAAGATGAATCCTCTCAAATGCGCATTCGGAGTTTCAGCTGGCAAATTTCTGGGTTTCTTAGTGCACCAGCGTGGTATCGACGTCGATCCAGCAAGGGCATCTGCTATAGCCACTATGAAGCCACCAACCACGCATAAGGAGCTGAAGAGTTTCTTAGGCAAGCTATCATACATAAGAAGGTTCATTCCTGGACTTGCTGCCGTAACTTCTGCTTTCTCACCACTCTTGAAGAAGGGAGCCTCATTCCATTGGTCTACCAAATGCCAAGAAGCCTTTGAAAAGGTACAAAACATCATGACCAAACTCCCTACTGTTTGTGCACCTATTTCTGGAAAACCTCTTCGACTCTATTTGGCCTCAAATAGTCAAGCAATTGGGGCTTTGATAGCCCAAGAAAATGATAATGGGGTTGAACAACCCATCTACTATGTTAGCCATACTCTTAAGGATGCAGAAAGCCGATACTCGGGGGCTGAGCAATCTTGCTTAGCTTTGATTTATGCTTCCCAAAGACTCCGACACTATTTCCTAGCTCACAAGGTCCAGTTAATGACAAAATCTCATCCCATCAGAAGCCTGCTGCATCGGTCTGTATTATCTGGCAGATTAGCACAATGGCTTCTGCAGCTGTCACAATATGAGATTATTGCTGAAACACCAACTGCTATTAAAAGCCAAGCCATTGCTGATCTATTAGCTCAATTTCCTGGAGAAGACAACTCATTCATTACAGATGAAGTACCCGGGGAAATCAATGAAGTATTCCTGGCAGGCTTGGCAGATTCTGTTTGGACCTTGAGATTTGATGGCTCCTCAACTGCTACATCAGCAGGAGCCGGTATTGTTCTTTACAAGGATGATGGGGAAGCTGTAACGAAATCTTTCAAGTTTGATTTCCCTTGTTCCAACAATGCAGCTGAGTATGAGGCTTACCTAGCTGGATTAGCAATAGCATATGAAATGGGAATTAAGCATTTACGAGTTATTGGCGATTCCAACCTTGTGGTATGTCAAGCCCGAGGAGAATTCTCACTCAAGGAACCATCTTTGGCACCTTATAGAGCTCTGGCACAGAAATTCGAAGCAAGATTTAGCACCTTCGAGATAAAACATGCCCAAAGGAACGAGAACCGGTATGCGGATGCCTTAGCTACTTTGGGATCTCAAATAGCCTTCGAAGGTGAAGAAATGGATATTACCATCTGCAAGAAGGCGAAGCCTATCACCGAATCATTAAGAAAAGAGTTTGAAGAGCTGTCTCAAGACCAAGAAGACTGGCGAGCACCAATCAAAGCCAAGCTCATGTCTCCTGCTGATACGGCAGATTTAAGAGAAATCAAGGATTACACCTTGATATCTGGGGATCTTTATAGAAGACTGCCTGGAAGAGTTCTGGCACGCTGCATTAGCCTCGAAGAAGCAAAGGAAAAGCTGCCTGACGTCCATGAGAAAACTTGTGGAGACGGAGGAGCTATCAGCCTCTACCGCAGACTTCAGTAGCTAGGATACTTCTGGCCAAGCATGAGTGCAGAAGCAGCAGAGATACAAAGCCAATGCCCAACTTGCCAGTTCCATTACAGCAACGAAGAGGTATGTGCAACTTTTGTCTCTAATGATTGGCGCACACCCTTCTTAGAATACTTGCTTGAAAGAATTTTGCCTTCAAACCCCAAGGATGCTTATCGCCTTAAAAGGCTAGCCTTGAGGTACTTTGTGGAAGGAGGAACTCTCTTTCGAAAAGGCTTTCATGGAGAACCACTTAGATGCCTTAGCTTATCGGAATCCCAAATGGTCATGAAAGAAACTCATGCGGGAGAATGTGGGGAGCATCAAGGAAAGAAAAGGCTCTACCAATGCTTGCTCACACTTGGTTATTATTGGCCTACGATGAAGAAGGATGCGGCAGATTTTGTGAAAACATGCCATACTTGCCAAGTCCAGGCCAACTTGATCCATACCCACCCAACTAGTCTCCAAAACATGGCTACACCTTGGCCATTTCACACTTAGGGGCTAGATCTCATAGGCCCCATCAATCCGGCCTCCGGTGGTTACATTTGGATTCTTGTAGCTACCGAGTACTTTACAAAGTGGGTAGAAGCCATCCCTCTCCGAAAGGCAACAGGTGCTGCAGTCGCCAATTTCATTCGAGAGTACATAATCACTCGTTTTGGCATAGCATACAAGCTCATCATCGACAACGGTACTCCATTCATAAACAAGGATGTGCGGGAAGTGCTAGAACATTACCGAGTCAAGCATCGACAATCTACACCTTACTATCCTCAAGGTAATGGGCAAGCTGAAGCCACAAACAGAATGTTGCTGCGAATTCTAAGCAAAATGGTGTTTGACTATGGAAACGACTGGAAAGCCCATCTGGCAGATGTCCTCTGGGCATACCGAAGTTCACCCAAGACAGCAACAGGCTTTACACCCTTCTCACTTGTTTATGGTACTGATACCATTTCTCCAACTGAATTGGTTGTGCCTAGCCCGCGAGTAATGCAAGGAAGTGAATTGGAGGTGGATGCTAATATGTGTGCTGAAGCACGTATGGCAGATCTGGAAGGACTTGATGAGGCGAGGGACTTAGCCAAGGCAAAGAGCCAAAGGAACTACCAAAAAATGGCTAACGTGTACAGCAAAGCCCTTCGAGTCCGGATCTTCGCGGAGGGACAAAAGGTCTTAAAAGCCGCGGAATTTGTAAGGAGAAACCTACCATCTCCATCCAAGTTCTCTCCTAATTGGGATGGACCATACATCATCCGAGAAGCGCATGGAAGTGGTTACTACAGACTGTCTAAGTCTGATGGGACTACCTTAGCAGATCCTATCAATGGAAAATGGCTGAAACACTATTACTCGTAAGATGCATTACAGCAGATTTTGCATTATGTATCTTTCTTCTTTTGAAATAGCTTTTGAAGCATTTTGTGCTAGGCTAAGAGTAATAGAAGTTAAAATGCCTTTCTTTTGTATTGCAAAATATGTCAGCTTTTTTGTACAATGTAATTCAAGCAAGTAAAGTTGACACAATTCAAGTTCATGGTTCATGAGCAAATGCACTTAACAAATATGTGCCAAAAAACCAAAGTAAAATCAAGTTTCATTGTCAAAGCCTATACACGGCTAACATATTACAAAAGAACAACAAAACAGAAAAGAAAGAAGAGTGCAGAGGATGATGTGCTCAGGACAGCAAGCCCTGGAGGGCTGACTCAGTACGAGCTTCTGCAGAAGCTCTTCTGGCAGAAGCTAAGTCCCATGGATTTGGTGCAACAGTGTTCAAAGCCTCTCTCAATGCAGCAACACGAGCCTCTGCTACTCTCAACTCAGCCAAGATCCTCCTACTGAACATGTCATGAGCTAATCTCCTTAGATAGTCGAGAATGAAACCAAATTTGAAGCCTCCTTCAATTGCCTCTTGGACTACGGCTTTCCACTCAAGGATGTGCACTTCAGTATTGTCCTCAAGCCTAGTATGCTCCATGTGGGCAAGCACACAGCAAAGGAGCGTCAACAGAGAGCTTCCCACATGGACACCACGTCTGAAATATGACGAACACCTGCCATACCTTTCCCACAAGGCTTTCAAGAATCGGATTCCTCCTTGCGGCACACGAAAGATTTCGAAGTCATCCTTCACATTATCAAAGACCTAGAAGTGCTCAGCATGGCGGGAACTGAATGATGTGCGGTCAAACTCTCGAAAGAAAGCCTCCATGTCAGCAAGAACGGAAGTTCTTGGGGTTGCAGGCCTGGCAGCAGACAACAGCCCTGGCTGACCTCTAGCGGCAGATTCCACTGCTATAGTCTGAAGTCTCCCTTCTTCCTCTGCAACAGTTTTATTGCCGCTTCCAGCTGCAGAAAAATGAGAAAAAGAAGGAAAGATTCAGTTAAGCAAGCATAACCATGCAAAAGTAAAAAAGTAAACAAGTGAGTAAAATGCTTATTAGTACTCCTTTACTAAAAAGATATGCTGTTACAACTTGTTCTCAAGATAGCCTGGCTAAGTCATTTGGGGGAACGACAACTGAGCATTAACTCAGGTTCACCCAATGGGGAACAACAACTGGGCATTAACCCAAGTTCACCCAACGGAGGACGACAAATGGGCATTAACCCATGTCCACCGGTTTACCTAATGGACCCAATGGCGAACAACAACTGGGCATTAACCCAGGTTCACCAAAGGGAGGACGACAAATGGGCATTAACCCATGTCCACCGAGCTCAGCCAATTAGGCCTGGATGGTGAACGACAACTGGGCATTAACCCAGGTTCATCGGAAGAGGGACGACAAATGGGAATCAACCCATGTCCATTGAGCTCACATTTTATACCAAATGGAGAACAACAACCGGGCATTAACCCAGGTTCACCGGATGGAGGACAATAAATGGGAATCAACCCATGTCCATACACAATGGAGGACAACAAATGGGAATCAACCCATGTCCACCAAACTCATTTTATTGGGAGGTATGCAGCCACAAAAACAGTGGGCAAAAGATGGGAGAAGACTTACAAAACCTGTTGGTGCCGGGCTCACAAAATCATAAAAAGGGTGTGACCACAATGTGATGGACAACAAATGGGAATCAACCCATGTCTACTAGGCTCACCTAATTAAAAGAAGTTGTGAAAACAGCAAACGACGGGTGGGAAGTCATTCTATCTCTACTGGGCTCATACTTCCACAACAACAAATTTGAAACTACCAAATGACAGACAACAAATGGGCATCAACCCATGTCTGCCAGACTCATACAGCAAACAACAACAACAAAAGACAGCAAGTGGGAATCAACCTATGTCTACTACATCTATCAAGATTTGGTTCTATGGTCATAGACAACAAATGAGCATTAACTCATGTCTAAGCAACCCATGATCAAGAAACAAGAAATATGCACTTATGAGTTCTATGCATAACAAGCAAAAAGTCAAGTTTTGCTTATATATTTCAAGAAATCTCTACCATCAAGTAACTGCAATGGCAAGACATTGTTTAAAAACCAATACCTGTTTTGGTTAAGCTTGTGTGGGCTGCTGCCTGAGCACCAGCTATATTATCTTCTGTCTCGGCCAAGACCTCGTCATAGCTATCATGAGTGTCTCCCATGTCTATATCATCCGCAGGGTCTTGGGCCAATTCCTCTTCTATAACCGGAACACCACTGCCAAGAGTGACATCTGCCTGAACTGGTTCTGCACTGACAGCAACTTCTGCAGGTTCAACATGAATCACACCTGCATCAAAACCAGTGTCAATCACAAGGTTTTCATCAATTGGTATGCCCTCAATAAAATAACTACCTTCTGGAACATCAGAGACATGTGCAGAACCCTCCACACCAACAGGAGTTTCTTTAATAGTTGTGGGAACAACTCCGCTTTCTGAAACAGTGGCTGCAGCAGAAACTCCAGCAACTGTGATTGTAGATAAAGGAACTGTGCCACCAGATTTAGGAGGAGGACTTGGAGGTGTTGCTACCCTTGCTGAAGCCGAAGCGGTCCTCTCAGAATCTGAAGACACTAGGCTTCCCCTTCGAGCCCTCCGAACATATTGGCGGGTGGAAGGACTTGAATCAACTAGAGGGGGATCCACATGGCTGCCACTTCCAGAAGGGCCACCCTGTGCAGTCCCACCACTGCTGGTTATGGCAATTGATGTAATCTCGATAACCTTCTCAGCACCAGTAACTACCCCAGCAGTTCCATGCTCCTCAGTAGCTCCTTCTGCAGATTTGGGTTTGCTGGCAGATGCAGTGGAATTACTGTCAGAAGCAGCTCCTGCAGCTCCCAACTCATCCATGGACACCTCATCATCTTCAGTACTGGCCCCTGCCTCCACATCCTTCTCCTCAGAAGAGGCATTTATGATAGCATCTATATCCAGGGAGCCAATATCAGCTGAGCTGATATCTGCTGTGAAATCATCTGCACCAGAGACTGCTTCCGCAGCAGCAGCTTCAGTACCTTCACTCTCAATCTCTTCTGCAGCAGCAGCTTCAGCATTTTCACTCTCAGTCTCCTCAGCAGCAGCTCCAGATGGATCATCTCTGTCACTTGAAGATGATGAACTGCTCAAATCATCCTACAAAAAAAAAGAGAGAGTATGAGAACCCTATTTTTGATAAAAGCAAAGATGCCACGGCTAAATGCGTACCGGTATCTCAATCGGAATGCGGGCGACCATATCAGCTCTTTGTTTAGACTGCCACAAAACAGAGACTATATCAGCACTATGGAAAGAATGCATCAATTAATAAATAAGAAAGAAAGAAGGGAAGAAACTTACTCTTTTCTCTGAATAAACAACACCACGAGCTGATTTACGCGCAGCGACGCGTGAGCAATAGAGGTTGGTGCACTCGGGAAAACCGGAGGAACGAAAGTTTTCTTTCCAGCCCTAGTCTTTCTAACTGGCTTTTTACTCACTGGGGCAGAAACTCCTTGATCAGCACTCTCCCCAGCTGGCAACGGATCTTGAACAGCCACTTGCTGGACTAACACTTCCTTACCAACTCTGCCAGCAGTGGTTTTCTTTCTCTTTGAAGCTCGAACAGGAGACTCCTTACTTGGGGGTTCCCTCTTCTTAAGTTTGCTAGATTGTTGCCCTTTGGCAATGGGAGTACCAGCAGAAACATTCCTCTTGCCCCTGCTAGATGGCACTTTCCCAGGAGCAGCGATATGAGGGTGATCCCTCAGCCACAAAGGAGGGTGGTGATTGCCGTATATCACCCACCGTGAGTCCTCATGGTGCCACACAGCATAACCCAAGCTTTGGCGGTTCGCATAAGTGGTCATAGTGTTGGTGGGCCCGAACAAGCGAGGATGAGGCAACGGGGAGGTATATGACTCAAGCAAATGGGAGATATCTTCCCTCCCACTATCCCTAAACTCCACCATTGCAGCCATCAACCCCCTCCAGTAATTGGCCATACCCGCAGTGTAAACCCCAATCCTATTGCCATTCGGGACTATAACTCGAGCGGCGACACTGCTCCAATAAGCGAAGGCCCTGGCTCTCAAAAATGGGTTAATAGTGGGAATTTCACCCGCTGCAACCCCCATAACAGCTGGTATTTCTTGGTCGAACCCGAATTGTCTTCTCACCCTATGGGCACTATAAATTGTGAACTGAGGTCCGTCAGACGACAATACTGGTAACCAGCCAGCATTAGTGGCAGAAAGATAAGTCAAAGACGCCACATCTCCAGCAATAAGAGTATAATCCTGGGCTTCCACATCGCGAAACCCGGACATCACTGATTCGTACACAAATCCCCGATGGGTTATCCCGTAAGGTCTCTAGCAAACCTTACCCTCACTGTCCAAGGAGGGTATCAAGCTGTGGTCATAAAACTTATTGCCCACCCAACGAAACACAGCAGGAACATCCCCCTGAAAATCACCAACATTGGCAACAACCCCTTCCGACATCGATGCAAACTTCTTCCGGACTTCATAAGGCTTTCTTCCCCTTTTGTATGTACTCCAAAGCATGCTCCCAAATAAATGTATGCACAATAGACGAATTGAAGGCCGTGGAGACAATGTGGCAAGATGCCCCAACCAATTCCTCGGCATGCAGCAAATCCAGCTGAGTATAAAGCTGCCCCAGCAGCAAATGAGCAAGGGGAAAACGAACCCCTGCAGCAATTTTAACAGCAAGACAAAAATATAAAGGTTTGATTGAATACGCGGGGTGCTCACCGAAGACACATTTGCTGAGCCAATATGATATAAAAGCGGCTCTCCGGATCAAAGGGTCCTCTATTCTGAGGAAGTGCTCCATCCAAGAATTAAATCTTGCTGCTTGAGTCCCTAAGGCAATGTTCTTTCGCCCTATGTAATCTGCCAGGACAGCTTCGATTTTTGACTCCTCAGGGGAAAGCGCAATTTCTGCTGGGTCTTGGTCGCCCAAAATTGGCAACAACCAATGATTCTCCACATCCTCTAACGTAACAGTCAACTCCCCATGTGCAAAAAAAAAACGTGTGCGTGGATGGGCACCATCTCCACACCAATTGCCGTAATGCTTCATATCGCGGTACATGTTTGAACATCTTGAAATGAGGATGGATCGAAGAACACCAGCTTGCTCCAAACGATCACAGAATCCTCTATCAGCCAACTCCGAGTCCATCCAGTCCGCCCATTCAATGGCTTTGGAACATTGAAAGTCAAAAACCAGAGGCACGGCGAGCATCTCGTTCCTCTGAATCTGAAGGTCTCTAATCTCTCGAAAGTTTGGAGTCCAGGCCGTGTCTGCTGCTGAGTCCTCTCTGATAACCAGCCATTCCCAATCCGGCAGTGGTGGTTGGAGGCTCGCCGGGACCGAGGGAAATCTCTCCCCGCTCCGGTACCACGGGTCCACAGTGGGACGACCCAATATATCACCGTGAGGCTCCGGTGACCCTAAGATAGAGTCAGAGCCACTACTGTCATCCCTTGAGCCCCTCGGCACTCTCGCACCACCAGGAGAACCTCCCTTGCCGGAGGAGCTGCCTCCGCGTCCCTTCATTTTCTTCTTCGAGGAAGACGCCGTTAACAGAAAACAAGAAACACAAGAAGAAGAAAGAAAAGAAGAAGAAAAAGAGAAGGAGGAAGAAGAAAGGTTCGAATGTGCTTGTGACTGATGAGCTCTCTGCCTCTCGGGAATGTGTATAACGGCTGAATAAATGTGGTGGTCAACTGGGTGGTTGGGCCATTAAAATGGAGAATGGCAGCCATTAATTCAGGCTGCCCCTTGGAAATAGGAGCCATTACCAGCAGGTATGTCCTTCCCACTCCTCCACTATTTCCCCAGAAAAATGAGCCACCATCTTTCTTTTTTTGAAAAATACCCGCCAAGAAGAAAACTGAACAGTTATTTTTTGGCTCACACGTGACTCACCATGGGTAAGTCACGGGCTCGGGGGGCTAAATGTACACGCCCATTTTTTAACTAATAATTTGAATGGGCCCCCAAATAAAATGCTTGGGCTTAATTAATCCTTTAATAGGCCCGGCCCAATAAAATGCTCTAAACAATTCCTAACAAGATACTTGGGCTTAATTAACCATTTAATGAAATAGCCCAATAAGCCCAGCCCATTTAAATATGCCCAACAATATCCAATAGAATACTTGGGCTCAATTGATTATTTAAAAAGTCAACCCAATGAGTCAAGTCCAATAGAATATCCCGAACAGCCCCTAACAAATTATTTGGGCTTACTCCAAAAGCCCACAACCCGAAACACATAACCCAATCTACCAAGACACCCATATAGCACCATCTGGGCCCATTTTTAAGTGCCCCGGTACTGTTAACAAACCCAAAGGAAAACCACATAAAATTCCATGAGCCCAAAGTACGCTTATAATATAATTGTTGGGTTTAAACACATTTGGATTCATGAGGAAGACAGCTGGAGCCCAAGCATTAGTCAGCCCAGCACCCAAAACAGCTGAAGACAGCCAATCCGTGGGTCCCATGAGGTCTGAATCCAAGCTGACAGAAAAGGAGTTGTATGTCTGCTGCTGGCAGAGCCCATACTATGCCTCATTTTACTAAAAAGAGAGGAAGACAGCAGCAAACCATCCTCTCCAACGTGACAAGAGCAACCAACCCACCATTTTCAAATTGCTCAAGGCCTCTACAGCTCATCCTAGCTCTCCACTTCATCCGGAAAGCCATGATTCCTGGTACTGTTCACGCAGCAGATTTCTGCATAACAGCTCCAAGATCACTGGCAGCAACCAAAATGCATGGGAAGTGAAGAAATATTATAGAGAACTCCACAGCCATGTTCCATTCCGGTCCCAAAAGGGACTCAGGGAGTAGCTCCCACGGCCCAGACCCGTGAGGAAGCTACTCTCCTTATGTTGACCCGACTTGAGGAGTGTGGTTTGGTGGAGGGGAGTCAGTTCCGAGATTTAAGCACCCATGGATTGCTGTCATTAAGTCTGCTGGGAGGCTTAATGATGGGTTCATGAATGCCAAGTCACATGAGACATGCATAGGCCTAACCATACACAAAAACCCACCAACAAGAGGCAATGAGTGCCTCTGACAAGCCATTTCAGTGGAGGAAGAAAACCTTACCCTGACACCAGGGAAAAGGCCATAATCATTTTACTTATGCTATACTCCTTTTGACAAAACATGTCATGGAGGACTAATACTAAAAAACTAATGGGCTTAAGGGAACCACAATCTCGGTTTCCCAAAAGATTAAGCCATGTTAATCATTCTATATATAGAGAACTGACTGCATTCTCAAATCATCAGACCTAAGAGACTCATCAAAACCAGACCAAGAATAACCCTTCCAACAACTCAAGAAATTACCACAATTAAAACCCAAGAGAAAGGATTTTCTCTTAGATTCTCCAAGACAGAGCCTCTGCAAATAGATGTTCTGAGATCCCTTCACGACTTAGAAACACCCATCTAAAACCCAGAAAGGTAATCCCGTCTGAAAAGATTAGGATTTACAACTCAACCCATTTTTCCCAGAAAAGCTCTCCTGGCAGATGTCTGGGCAGAATTTCCTGAAATGCCTTATAAGGACCATAATGGTTCTCTACCATTAGTTTAGCTCCACAAAAGGCCCAAACACATTCTTCCCTAACCCTTATGCATGTCTCATCGGAGGTGACTCTCTCCTAACAAGTCAACCCTCTTTTAGTTTCAACAGAATTTGTAACTGTTCAAAGCTCTCCTAGCAGATGTCATCAGCAGCACAGAAAATCCGTGTTTAAGTTGTGATGATCAAAGTTACGTTGTTTCAAGTTAGATTCAACTAAGGAACAGTGAGAGGCTCGGCCCAAGACTGTTCTTTGGATTTCTTATCGGTAACGATGCTTTGGTTAAACTTCCCTTGATCTTTGTTCATGTTATCTTTTGGGCTTTAGTGATTTTAGCTTTTAAATATTCTTGAGAAGTGTCCCACTAGCCCGTGGGCCAAACCCTGGGCCCTCGGTTGAGTTTTGGGTTCGGCTACCCCCTTTCTCTATATCAAAGTCCATGTCGTGATCGCCCTCGGCACGCCACGTGGCATTGGTACAAAAACACCCCTCACAGAGTTTATTACACTGCGTACCCATATACGCAATCCGTAGAAGACACAGCTATATGCAAAAACACTAGAAGGCTAAACTTCAATTAACCAAACAAATAACCAACTTCATGATCAAATTCCACACATAAACTAAAATGCATGCATTTATTACATAAACATCATACTCTTATTCATGTTATACAACATATTCTTGAGGTCCCTTAGGTATGCTTCCTTGATTAGGAACAGCAGGATTATTGCCCCATTGATGCTGAGGTTGTCCCATAGGTATGCCGGCTTGATTAGGATTGCCCCCAGCTGTTGGATATTGAGGATGCCCCGTAGCTATGCCTCCTTGATTGTTACTTAAAATATAAGATATAACACCAAGAACCACAGTTACAAGGGAGAAAATGGCACCAGCAGCAAAGACTCCAGGTTTCGCAACATAGCATTCGTAGTAACCATCAACGTAAATGGTGGTTTTTTGAGAATTGTTGAATGCAGAAGCAAGCATCAAACAAAGAGCCGCTATGACAGCTGTGATCCTGCTCAATTGTGAAATAATATATATAGACTAAATCAAATGAAACACCAATAAGCAATATTATTGGATATATATGTAACTGACTAAATATATATATATAGTTAAATGATTAAATTCATTTTATCCTAAAAAAAAGTTTAAGCATTTGTGAAAATCGGTAATTTATCAATAATTATATTAAGAATGTCTATTATTTGGCTTCAAATTGTAATAGTATAATTAAAACCATTTTTAATGAATAGTTAAATATACTTATTTTATGTTATATTATATATATATAGATATATATATAGCGGTAACTCTAAAAATATATTTTGTTTCAATAGATAAATCAAAACACTCAGGTACTATAATGAGCTTTTATTTATTTATTTATTTTTCATAGAAGATACTATAATGGAATTGACAACTTTGAATTAGGGATACTACTAAACCTAATTAAGGAAGAAAGTAATAATTAGTGAGAAATTCTAGTTCAGCTATTCATATTTTAGAAGAAAGTAATATAAATGAAAAAAAAAAAATTCGTTATTAGCCCAAAAGAAAAAAAAAATGACGTCCCAATAACAAATTGTTTTATGTTATTTCAGACATATGTGTGAATTATTTATTTAGAGGATATTTAAGATAATTTGCTTGTTCTTGCTTCCCTGTATTGTTGCTTGAATATTAGTTTTATATATGTTCTCTTTTTAACCTTCCTGTGACAATTTTAGTCAAAATCAATACAATATATCATATCAAAAATCAATATAATATAAATACACAAATGTGTATTTATTGTCTAATCAATTCACATGTCCTAGGTATATATAGTATCGTTAAGATTTAAAAACCATTAGACCAACCCTCTAGGTTAATTGAAGAAATACTTTTAATTCAAACACGGATAGTCCTCAATAACAATAAGACCTCAAAGGATTAGACAGAAACAATAAACTGTAATAGAGTTTTTGATCAGCAAGTAGTAACTGAAACTTACCAAGAAACAACAAAGCAGATCTGTGCTGCAGTGATATTAGAGCCAGAGGGCTTAGAAATTCTTTTGCAACAACAAATACACCCAGTTAAAACACTTATAATTATTTGAGCTGTAATAATAACCAGTAGTGCAACGATACCAAGAGCCGTAGCTGGACTATTAGGGTACACACAAGTGAAGCCATCAAACTGCAACTGAGAAACCTGGATATAGAAGTAACGTAAAGTTTTAGAGTTACAGTAATGCTTTCATCTTAAATTTAAGACCAGTGATTATGCATCTAAAGACATTGGAGGCACTCAACATCAATTGCATGATACGACCCATAGTTGTGATAACTGATAAGGTACGAAATCAGGATTTTATCTTTGGGGCCAAAACATATTCTAAAAAACAATTCACCATTCAAATAAAAAATTTACGACTAAAAATTAAAACTAAATTAATACAGAAAAATATAAAATAACATGGATTTAATATTAATAAAAGATAAATAAAGAGAATACACAATATAATTGGTTTTTAATACATTTCCATTAAATCTTCTAGTAAAATTAAACTCTGAAAAAAACATCGAGTATTATTTATGATTGATTCTATGTTAAATTATGTAAAAATTTCTCTTTCAATGTACAAAATTTAAGAGTTTGTTAGAAAAATCATTTTCTATTTTGTTACCACTATTTTTCACAAGATTCATTAGTGAAAAAATGAAATATAATTGACAAGATTAGAAATGTTTTACTTAGTGACCAGAAATTAAGTCTTATTAGGCGGGAAATACAGAAAAAGCAACAAAACAAAATTGATAAATGAACCCATTAAAGGAAAAGAAAAACCCACTTATATTTTTGCTTTACCTTAATCCTTGTAGCCTCTGCAACAAAACCCAAAATAACTGATAAGAGCCCCAAGAATCCCACAACAATGGATACCACCAAAACCCTTCCCTCCATCGTCTCTTCTCTCACTGAAAAACTCTCCTCTCTAAAGTTCTATATGTTTTAAGCACAGTTGTTGGTTGGTGAGTAATTGTGAAATTATGATGTCCATTTTATAAAGGATAGAATTGAAGGGCAATATAGTGATATGCCTGAAATTGTGAAGACGGATCTGGTATAAGACTTTAATGACTAATGCCAATGTCAACGGGCAAGACAATTTCCTATTTATTTGTAGGGAGAAAAATTGATTAAGACAAGTATAGGGCTACAAATAAAATAGGAAGTAAAGTTGGGTTTGGTCTTCACTTTACAGCACATTACATATACATTTTACAGCTTAGATTAGTCCATAAAATATCTTATAAATATCTACAAAATATCACGTATATGTTCTGTGAGGTTCTACTGTATTCTAAAAAAAGAATTCTATAAAAAGAAAAGGAAAAGCAACGTGAAGAGGGGCTGCAAAAAAGATAGAAAATAGGGCAAAGAGGTAGAAAATTGGAAAAGAGATTGGAGAGGGGTATCTCTCAAGGTGTTCGGTCATTGTATGTTATTATATTTACAACAATATTTGATATATTATAGGTCTGGATGTGGACGTAGGCAAATTGCCGAACCACCTAAAATTATGTGTTCTGTATCTTGCTCTATTTTATTATCTAACAGTCTCCAATGGATTGAGAATCTACGTGCTGTGAGGTTTGATGCGGTTCCATTATAACGAAAAAAAATCCCACCTTCAGTATTCATTGGCACTTATATTCCGAGTAGTATGAACATTCCTTTAAAACGAAACTGGCACTTATATTCCGAGTTATGAACATTTTAAAACGAAACTTAACTATATATTTAATCCACGAAGATTCTGCCAGCAACTCAACTGTAACCACGAAGATTTAAAAAATATGAGCTTTTTTATTTAAAAAATATCAGTTATTGTATCGTATAATGTGTGTATATATATATTCAAACTATACATTTTCTTGGCTCTCTTTTAAAAATTACATTATATTTTTTATCTTTAAAGTTTGGATCTGTTTTATTTTGGAACCTTGCTTTTGATATTTTTTATTTGACATACTAAATTTGATTTTGTTTTTAAAATGGTTCTTGTTTTCATTTCATAACAAATCTACTGTTAAGTGCCACCGTAGTTAATTAGTTGTCTTGCTCTCAGCTAATACTCGCCTGTGAATATGCTTTAATCCAAAAACACTTTGATACCACATGGCCTAGTGGTATGTTTAATTTCCTGCTCCTTTGAGACTGAGTCAAGGTTCCAATGCCAGGAACTCAAATGCTTAAACACCGATTTTGATCATAAAGTTTGCACCAGTTTTTTTTTTTTTGGTCCTTAATTAGAATTCCAAAAATAATAATTATATCCTTAAAGTTTGAAAATTATTCAATTTTGTCCTTTGAAATTTAGAAATTAATATGTAAATGATTGTGCACATTTACAATAAGAAAGTTATATGTAGTTTAAAATTTACATGCTAACAATCCTGGTGGATTACAAATGACATGTGATCACCCTGATGACTCATGAAATTAACATGAAATAGAGAAAATGGAATAAGAATTTTCACTTTCTGAACTTAGCTGAATAATTCTTTAATTCATGTTTAATTGATGAGAACATGTTAGAAAATTACAAGGATATAATAATGAAGAAAAAATATTGGAGTCATTATCTTACAAACTTCCGAAATATATATATACCGAATTAAAAAAAATTAAATGAGGCTGATAGGTGCAAGAATTGTTGAGGTTTGGTAGACTTAGGTGTTGGCGTGAATAACTCCATTGTTGTTGCTTTTGGATTTGCTAGTATTGAGCCAATGAAGTCATTTGTTATTTGTTAGGATTCTTTTGCTTGATTCACATTGCTGTTATAGGTCCTGTTATTTTGTTAAATTTTTTACTGAGTCAAAGTTAGTCTTTTGGTTAAAGGGTGTAGTGGCCCACGTTTGTTTTAATGGTCTTCTGTACTTCTCTCGTTGTAAAGACTTGTATAAAGTCCTTTTGAAATAAGATATCTGATTAATCATAAATATATTTGTAGTCTTTAAGATTCTTGGAAAGTTGGGTTTCCTTGAAAAACCTATATCTAGAATTCAGGATTTCCTCAGTTAAATCTATTTGAAGTTAGGATTTCCTCAATTAAATCTATTTCTTCTCTTTTATTTCCTTGTTTGCTCCAATTCTATTTTTATCCTTTATCCAAAAATTGTGAATGTATCAAAGGCAAACCTTTAACTTTAAGCACCAAATTAGATTATTTTTTACAAACTTTGAGGATTTAAATATTTGATTGCCATTACAACAACAAAAAAAAAAAAAAACAAACAAACAAACAAACAAACAAAACAAAAAACTCTAGGGAAAGGAATTGTTTAGGTCAAACTATAATCACTAAAATTGCTGTTTGGCACAAAATGACAAAAACAAAACAAAAAAGAGCAGCGCAGCACGCAGGGGTTATCATCTAGCACTTGCTTTTTGAATATTTATTAAAAAACAACAACCTGCGCCAGCTCGAAACAGTATGAGAGGATAATGACAACTTGGTATCCTTCCATGATGTCAATGAAGTAAGAACGAAGATGTCAGCATATATTCAAACACAATAAATTAGGATTTCAGGAAGAGATCACCGGCGGACTCCTCTCCCCTCTCACATGGGGACTGGGGTAGGCTCCACGGTTGACATTTGATTACGGAGAGAGTAACATGGTTCTCCATCACGTTGTTTATTCTGATGTAATTATTAGGGTATAGCAATTGAAAAATAAATAAAATAATAAAATAAGACCTTGTATTATATTCCTAATCTTAGGACTTGGATTCATTTTTTTTCGTTCTTGGCCTTGTCAATTTGTAGCATGTTTTTGAAAAAAGAACTCCGTTGAAGTCAAACCTTTAAAAACAGCCATTGGCTTATAGTCGCAGAGGCATTTATGGCTCGATGACTGGGTCAAACAGCAGAGAACAAAAAAAAAAAATGCACATTGCTGTAATAGAAAAAGAGTAAAACTTAAATACAATTGCTTAGGTTAGGTACATTAGGTTCCCCAATTGAATTCAAACATATGATTGCATTAACCAACAAAATACAAACAATGTTATTTTTTCTAAGAATATTTAAATTCAATGTATTTGAATTCAATTTATTTGAATTCAATTATAAACCTAATATATTTAACCTAAGGAACTGTAGCTAAGTTTTACCCATAGAAAAATGCATCAATGCAAAAGTCCCATCTATTCGTTTTTTCCTCGACAACTTAGAACAACCAATGGTAAATAAATGTCATGACAGCCAAAAAAGTTTGTTAAATATTGTTACAAGATGAGATGTGCACACACAATGGCGACGCCACGTATAACTTACAAGTTAGGAGGTTGAAACTTGACATTAAAAAATAAATAAATAAATAAATAAATAATATAGGTAATGATCTCTCTTGAAATAGAATATTGAACATTTTGACTTGAGATCCTAATAAACCCAATCAAAAAGAACTCCGTTGAAGTCAAACCTTTAAAAACAGCCATTGGCTTATAGTCGCAGAGGCATTTATGGCTCGATGACTGGGTCAAACAGCAGAGAAAAAAAAAAAAAAAATGCACATCTATATAATATATAATAGAGGAAGACATAAGCATTAAAACCAAGAATGTCTTACATCATGACAAGTGGCATTTCTATTTATCGTTTAAAATTCTCAACTGATACGTTGTTTTAAATTTTAAATTTCTCAAGAGTGGTATGATGCATGCGTTTTCAAAAGCATTAAACGCACAAAAACAATAATTTTAATCGTTGTTAAACACTTTTAAATAAAAATGGATAATAACAAATTATTTTAAATAAATCTCCTATTACTAAAAGTTATCTTAATAAAATATACTTCTCTAAGAGGACATGAGCATTAAAACTAAAAATATATTTCATCATAACAAGTGACATTTCTATTTATCATTTAAAATTCCCAAATAATACGTTATTTTAAATTTCTAAAGTGGTATGATACATGCGTTTACAAGAGCATTAAACGCACAAAAACAATAATTTTAATCGTTGTTAAACATTTTTAAATAAAAATGGATAATAACAAATTATTTTAAATAAATCTCCTACTATTGAAAGGCATCTTAATAAAAATATATTTCTCTAAGAGGATATGAGTGTTAAAACCAAGAATATCTTTCATCATGATAAGTAGCATTTCTATTTATCGTTTAAAATTCCCAACTAATACGTTATTTTAAATTTCTCAAGTGGTATGATGCATGCGTTTACAAGAGCATTAAACGCACAAAAACAATAATTTTAAATTTCTCAAGTGGTATGATGCATGCGTTTACAAAAGTATTAAACGCACAAAAACAATAATTTTAATCGTTGTTAAACACTTTTAAATAAAAATGGATAATAACAAATTATTTTAAATAAATCTCCTATTACTAAAAGGTATCTTAATAAAATATACTTCTCTAAGAGGACATGAACATTAAAACTAAGAATATATTTCATCATGACAAGTGACATTTCTATTTATCGTTTAAAATTCCCAACTAATACGTTGTTTTAAATTTCTCAAGTGGTATGATACATGCGTTTACAAGAGCATTAAACACACAAAAACAATAATTTTAATCGTTGTTAAACACTTTTAAATAAAAATGGATAATTACAAATTATTTTAAATAAATCTCCTACTATTGAAAGGCATCTTAATAAAATATATTTCTCTAAGAGGATATGAGCGTTAAAACCAAGAATATCTTTCATCATGATAAGTGGCATTTCTATTTATCGTTTAAAATTCCCAACTAATACGTTATTTTAAATTTCTCAAGTGGTATGATGCATGCGTTTACAAGAGCATTAAACGCACAAAAACAATAATTTTAATCGTTGTTAAACACTTTTAAATAAAAATGGATAATAACAAATTATTTTAAATAAATCTCTTACTACTAAAAGACATCTTAATAAAATATACTTCTCTAAGAGATATTAAAACAATTAGTTCAATTTAACAATTAACACCAATTTTTTTTTTACAAAATATTTTTTCTTAAAAAGAATCAAATTGATTCTTCTATTACTAATAGACTTCTTTCAAATATTTACTTCTTATATATATATTCCTTCTACTAACAATTTTGCAAATGAAATAGCTATAGGATACAAACTGAAGTAGAAGATGCAACGGGGTCAACAACATTCATTCTGTTTGACAACGGGGTTGAAAAGATTATACCGAAGACTGCAAAGGAACTTGCAGAAATGCAAGATGAGGTAATTATGAACTCAAAATTTTTAATTAAATCTATACATCATATTGTATCTTCTTATAACTTTATATTCTATTTGTACAGAATTTGAATGATAATAACCTACCAAAGGAACTGGAAAAAATTATTGGAAAGGAATATATATTCCAATTGCGCCTTGATGAATATAATTTGAAATATGGAAGGGAGAATTACACCGTCTCAAGAATATTTGATCCTGATATATCAGAGAAAAATAGTACCTCAAATGAAGCTGAAATCAAGAAGGTAACAGTTCAATACATTTATCTTATAATGAATTCTTTGGTTTTTAAACGCCATAACAAATTTGTGACTTTAACGCATATAAATATGTATATTGGCTTCTTTTTTTTCTTTTTTTTTTGGGAGAAAAGGTGTATATTGGCTTTTTAACTTTGATGATTCTTATTTTGATTTATTGTTTTTTGTGTCTTCACATTCAAGGAGAATGACCAGTAACACAAAGTCGATTATGGCTTTGGACTAGATTTATATTTTTCATGTTTGGGGTACTTTTGGTTGATTAATTTTTTGAAGGTTTGGGTTTGATTATGTTTTTAACAATATTAATTGTCAATCATTACAGGAAATTCCAATTAGATGTGTCGGAACTTCAAAAAGTGACAACTACTACAATAATCAGAAAACATATGCAGACAAAACAATGGATGAATATTCTCCAGTGAGATTGCCAATATATGTGGAAAATATGCAATCAGATGATGACAACATGACAATACAAAGGATTCAAAAGCGTTCAAAGGCTACTCAAGAAAAGTCATCAGAGAACAAAAAGCTTAGAAGTGCAAAAAATAAAGAAAAGTGTTAAAGATGAAAAAATAAAAAATTATTACAAACCATTGTTATTTGTTAACACAATGTTTTATATTTACTCTATACAATGTTTAGTGATTTATGGAGGTCTTAAACAAGTAATATTATTGTGAAGTAAATCTGTATTATCTGTATTGTTTTGGTATTTTTCTATTTGATTATAATGGATTGATTGATTATCTGTATTGTATTTCTGAATATTAATATAGATGATTCCGCGTTTTGCGTGGGTTATATGCTAGTTGCTATAATAGAAAAAGCGTAAAACTTAAATACAGTTGCTTATGTTAGGTACATTAGATTCCTCAATTGAATTTAAACATATGGTTGCATTAACCAACAAAATACAAACAATGTTATTTTTTCCAAGAATATTTAAATTCAATGTATTTGAATTCAATTATAAACCTAATATATTTGACCTAAGGAACTATATTTAAGTTTTACCCATAGAAAAATGCATTAATGCAAAAGTCCCATCTATTCGTTTTTTCCTCGACAACTTAGAACAACCAATGGTAAATTAATGTCATGACAGCCAAAAAAGTTTGTTAAATATTGTTACAAGATGAGATGTGCACACACAATGGCGACGCCACGTATAACTTACGAGTTAGGAGGTTGAAACTTGACATCTTAAAAAATAAATAAATTATATAGGTAATGATCTCTCTTGAAATAAAATATTGAACATCTTAACTTGAGATCCTAATAAACCCAACAAAAAAAAAAAAAGCCCAAATAACTACAATCGGTTATCAATGATCAATTTCTTTAGTCAGCCTAATTAGATTTCGTTCAATTAATATAAAAATAAAAAACCTAAATAAAAATAAAAATAAAAAACCTAAATTTTTTATTTTTTATTTTTTTTTTTTTTTTATCTAAGAGCATCTACATTGGTTTAGCCAAAACCCAATTTCAGTTAAAATATTCCTAATATACCACCAAAAAAAAAAAAAAGATTATTAATAGTCGATTTAGTTATTTATTGTTTTTCTCGAACCAAGCTTTATGCTCTCTATCAATTTCTTTGTTTTTCTCATTTTTTTTCCTGTTGATCTCTCTCTCTCTCTCTCTCTCTCTCTCTTGTGAGTGAAAAATGATCTTTTCCTCAACAACTTCCCCACGAAACAAGCGCAACTCCGACAAAACCCTAGGAATAGTGTCTTGCAGCACTGGCGAGACCTGAGAATGGTAGAACAGAGCAAAAATCATTTAAAAAACCCCCCATAGTTTTCTCTCAATCTTTGAACTTTTTAATTTTTATGAGAAAAAAATTCCAATTTATTTTATAAGTTAGACATTGGTCACTTGGTTGTTTTATGAGATAAGTGTTTTCTATTTTTATTTTTTTTAAATAAAGGCAACCTGCTTCTTTCTCTTAAGAGCACTCTTTAATTTCTTTTGATTAAAAAAAAAAAAAAATTCAAGATTTTTAACCCATTGAAAATTTTCCCTTAGCATTTCCTTGAGGATTTCTTTATTTTTCATTTACTTCTCTAATACCCCCATAGTTGATAAAAACATGTTATTCTCTCTAAACGCATCATTGCACCGAAGAAGACCAAAAAACACATCCATAGCTCTTCCTGGACACGATCTCCAACGACCAATCGTTTGAGAAAGGCCAGGTCAACATAGTCATGAAAGGACTCTTGCCTATTGTAAAGGTCTAAATTTTTGGAAAGGCTAAAATAGAAAACAAGCCCAATATAAATAAGAAGCCCAAAGCTTACATCAAGGTCGTGGGGCTCACTTAGCCCAAATATGCCTAACATCAAGCTCAAGTCTGGTGCTCTTCCCTTGGCCAAGTTGTATGAATAAGGCCTGCAATTTTAAGTTAACTGCAGTCAGGCCTAAGTTTATTTACTTGTACATGATTTTACTTATTACACCAGGCCCATGTATTCCAAATAATCAGTAATTAAAAGCAGGGCAAGATGGACTTTTGCTTGGATGATCTTAGATCTAGAAAGGTCACGCGTGATCAACTCTCTTTGATAACCAATGAACAAAAGATGAACGTGAACATGAATAGCCGAATATCTACTGAACAAAGTGGAGTACTCAAGACAACTCACTCCAACCAATTAATGCTTGTAGACTAGCGTTGAAGATTAGCTTTCCAGGAGGTCTAGATCCAACAGTTCCAAGACAAGTTTTCATATTTAGAGGGATCAACCTTAGTGACTTTCATGGAGGGAATTTCATGTCTAGGCAAGAAGACCCAAATTGTTATTTCCACAGAAATTGTCCACAGCTCAAGAGTAATACAATTTACGAACCAATGAGTACAATGAAGTTTGGAGGATTTTGTTGAGGTTCAGTCAACACTATAAAAGCACACGCAAGTCCAAGCCACATGAGAGATTTTTTTTGGGAGAAAAACTTCTGTACTTAGATTTAAAATCATTCAGCAGTTATAAAATCATTTTCTGTAGTTACTAAAATATATAGATGAGATTCTTCTTTGATTATTTATCAGATTTTGTTTCATTCCCATAAATCCCATCAGTGTAACTTATTTTGAGAAATTTATCCACTGTTCATTCTTTTAGAACAGCTGAATTCGCTCAAAATGCGCCATTAGCCTTTATTGTTATTGTGGTAAAGCGAGTAGTAGGCTTGACTCTCTAATTTGAACCCGAGTCAAAATCTTCGTCTAAGCAAATCTTGACACGTGTTGTTGAAGAAAATTCGACCCTAACATTTTGGCGACTCCACTAGGGAGTCAAGTAGCTCAAGCGAAAGAAAGCATGCCGCCGAAATTGAAGAGAGCCGGAACTGTTAACTCGAAGATGCCGCTTCAAGACGGCGCCACAGCATCCAATTCTTCTCTACAAGAAGTCCATTAAGAAGTAGAACAGGGGGCTGTAGGTCCAAATATCAACATGTTGTATGAGATGATCCAAAAGACTCAAACTGAGCTTGCGGAAATCGCCAAACATGTGAAGAAAACAAAGACTACCGATGAAGGTCTACAACACAAACCCCTGCCTGAAAAGAATCAGCACGAGAAAGAGAATAACGAAGGTGAAAAGACTCTGCATGAGAGAGCCTCCAACAATGGTTTTCCGGAAAGAAATACTAACTCGCAATTTATCATGCTTTCGGACGTTGCTGCACTCATTGAGAAGGAACTATAGAAGCTTCCTAAAGAGACTCGACATTTTTTCCGTCGACCACCCTATCCGTTGGAGCTGCTGAATAAGCCTTACCCTAAGAATTATGAAATACCCACATTTTCGCTATTTGATGGACGAAAAGGGAGCGCTTTAGAACATGTTAGTAAGTTCTTGGATGCAATGGGGCCATATGTTGGAGATAGTAATCTGTGTCTTAGGGAATTCTCTAAGTCGCTCACCAACCGAACTTATACTTGGTATGCGACACTTCAACCTGCCTCTATGAAAACATGGGAGGACATGGTCGAGATATTTTGTGGCAAGTTTTTCGGTGTTAAAGAAAGAGTTATCTTGCATACTCTACATAGCGTTAAGCAAAAGGTAGGTGAAGGACTACTCGACTTTATTAAGCAGTTCCAAGACCTAGCGCTCGATTGTTATGTTAATCACAAAGAGAGAGAGTTGATCAAGATTTGTATCGACAACATGCTGCCAAATTATCGAGCCCACTTGGAAAACTTGGACATAGCCCAATTCGCCCAACTTTTACAAAAGGCACGAAAGACCGCTGCATCGATGAATCCAGTAGAAAGGTCAAGAGCTGACAAAAGAAGTACCCCGCACGCACTTGTTGTGACTAGCAGCAATGACACAAGGATCAAGAAAAAACATGGCAAAGAAAAGGAATTTGAGGAATGGTCGACAATACCATGCACCACCGAGGAGATGCACGCGGTCATTGATAAGTGGATTGCGGATGGTTTCTTAAGGCTACCTAGCGTCAGCAAAGAGTCCACGGAAGATGACAAGAAGCATGCGAGGTTTTGCCGCTATCATCGTTATGTCCACCATCCTACATCGGAATGTTTTTCTTTCCAAAAAATTTTTCACTCAAAAATTCAAAATGGAACTCTCGACGTCACGCAAATTCCATACGGTGTGCAAAGGAACCCGTTGCCCAACCATAGCAAAGAGAGAGGAGCAGTTTCTGTGGTCATTCATGCAGGAACCGAGGATACAGATAAAGAATTATAAGACTCCTTGAGCACAAATCCAGCTACTATCAAAACTTTGCAAAGAAGTCCCAAATTTCAGTCTTTATTCAACCAACTAGGATTAGGACCTGATGCTAAGAAGGCAGCAACTGAAGCTATTGTCAACATAGTTGCTGGATCGGGATCTCAATGCTACACAGCCGAAGCTCACGCTAGTCGAGCCTTTTTGGAGACAACCAATGCTGTTACATTCACAGATGAAGACATGAAGGTACAGTACCCAGACCATCGGAAGTCGTTGTATGTGACTACAATGATAAATGACATTCATATATGACGAGCACTTGTTAACACCAGAGCATCTCTCAATCTGATTCCAACAAGCACTTTGGATGCTGCTGGAATCTCTAGAAAAAAGATCCAAGGCATACCGATGGAAGTCACCTGGTTCAAGGGAGCTGTTGAGTACACTATCGGCCACATACAGCTAGTATTAAAGGTCGGACCTATCGTGGTCCTTACAAGATTTCACGTTGTGAATACTGCTGTATCATATCATGCATTACTTGGGAGACCATGGCTACATAAACCCAAGCTTGTACCGTCCACGTACCACCAATGCGTGAAAGGCCATCTCAATGGAAAATAAATTCGCATTCCAGCAAATGCAACCCCATTTGATGAATCAGAGGCGCATTATGTCGAGGCGGCATATTATGATGAAGTGACACTAACGGAGGAAGGTTTGATATCCAAAGTAGTAGGAACTCTTTTACTAAGATGAGAAGACATAAAGGATGAGCTCGACATGAATCTTCGCAAGCTGCTGGAGTAGAAAAGGAAGAGAAAGGAACAAAGGGAAGATGCGCCCAAATGTATGCGTGTCCAACTGCTGAACGGACACACAGGCTACCGATTGTGAAGGTATGCGGGGCCCAACAACACAAAGCGGAAGGGTCCCGGACCTATACAAGGGGGCTACTCGCCCATCCACTGTATGGTACAGCAACAAACAGAGGTGCAGGAGAAGATATTGCCACTAGAAGATGTACCAACCGTTCCAAACTTGTCACCAGCCAGCGAAGAGTTCGAGACGATTAACTTGAGCAATGACCCTAATGTTGAGTTACCGATCTCCATTAGTTCTTCGCTTTCACTATCCGAGAAGGCTCAACTACTTCCATTACTAAAAGAATATAGGGACGTTTTCACTTGGCAATATGAAGAAATGCTGGGTTTGGACCTCGATTTAGTAGTTCACGCACTAAATGTTGATCCGGGGAGTAAACCGATAATACAACCAAAAAGAGTATTCCACCCCGAGGTTGAGGCTCAAATTAGTCAAGAAGTTCAGAAGCTTTTAGCCCCCAATTTCATCAAGCCGATTGAGCATCCGCAATGGCTGTCAAACATCGTGCCGGTGAAGAAAAAGAATGGAAAAATTAGATGTTGCATGGACTTTTGAAATTTGAACAAGCCATGCTCAAAAGATGAGTTCCCTTTGCCTAACATGGATCTCTTAATTGACTCAGCTGCTGGGCATACCATGTTCTCATTCATGGATGGTTTTAGCGGCTACAACCAAATTCGGATGTCTCCAAAAGACGCAATGAAAACTGCGTTTCAAACTTCTATTGGTAACTTTTACTATACAGCGATGCCCTTTGGGTTGAAGAATGCCGATGCGACATACCAACGGGCAATGACTGCAATCTTCCACGACATGATGCATTGCGAGCTTGAGGACTATGTGGACGATGTGGTTGTCAAGACGGAGACTAGGGAAGGTCACTTTAAAACATTGAGGAGAGTCTTTGAACGGTGCCGCCAATACAAGCTCCGCATGAACCCGTTGAAATGTGCATTTGGAGTAGCTGTTGGAAAATTCCTAGGATTTCTAGTTCATCAACAAGGCATTGATGTGGATCTTTTGAAAGCTAAAGTCATAGCTACAATGAAGCCTCCAATGACCGTCAAGGAATTTAAAAGTTTTCTAGGGAAGCTTTCCTATATCCGAAGATTCATCCTCGGTTTAGCTGCTGTAACCACTGCATTCACCCCATTGTTTAAGAAAGGTGTTAAGTATGAATGGACTGATGAGTGCCAGCAGACTTTCCAACAACTCCAGCAAGTCATGGCTAACTTACCCACTGTCAAAGCACCCATTCCAGGCATACCATTGCGCTTATACCTAGCCTCGAATGATAAAGCTATTGGAGCGCTAGTTGCACAAGAAGACAAAGAGGGTATGGAGCAGCCCATCTATTATGTGAGTAGGGCATTAAAGGATGCTGAAACGCGTTATGCAAGGGTTGAATGAGCTTGTTTATCACTCATGTATGTGACTCAGAAACTTAGACACTATTTTATGGATCATACCATGCACCTAATGACGAAGTCACATCCTATAAGGACACTTCTTCGACAACCCGTCCTTTCCAGAAGACTAGCACAATGGCTCTTGTAACTTTCGGAGTACAAGATTGTTCCTATCACCCCAAAAGCTATCACGAATAAAGCTATAGCCGATCTTTTGGCCCAATTTCTTGGAGAGGATGCCTCATCAATCAATGACGAAGTGCCTGGAGAGGTCAGCGAGGTAGCTTTTGCGGAGATAAGCGATGCGATTTGGACTTTGAGATTCGATGGCTCTTCTACCATTTTTGGAGGAGGATCTGGAGTTGTTTTAACCAAAGAAGGTGCTGATACACTCTCCATGTCATTCAAATTAGATTTCCCATGCTCTAATAATGCTGCTGAATACAAGGCATACCTCACCAGTTTAGCTTTGGCTCGAGAGTTAAGGATAAAGAGGTTAAAAGTGCAAGGAGATTCAAATTTGGTTGTAAGTTAGGCCAAAGGGAATTTTGCCCTTAGAGAACCCTCTCTAGCCCTATATCGAGTAATGGTACAAAGATTGGAAGATTACTTTAAAGAATTGACCATTGAGTACACACAAAGGTCAGACAATCGCCACATCGACGCGTTGGTAACCTTAGGCTCAAAGAGCATCTTTGATGGAGAGAGTACAGATGTGATTATACTAAAAAGAAGTTCACCAATCACACAGCTACTGCATGAAGAATTTGCTGTTGAACCTCCACAAGAAGAGGATTGGCGGCTACCTTTGAAAGAAAGCCTAACGAACCCCGAGCGAGGCGTTAATTTAAGGGACTTTAAGGACTACACGTTGGTAGCTGGAGAACTATACCGAAGACTCCCTGTAGGAGTATTGGCAATATGCATAAGTTCAGAAAAAGCAAAAAAGAAATTAGCCGAAGTTTATAAGAGGACTTACTGCCTTAAAAATCCAGTACCATTGTATTGTCACTTATAGCATATAGGCTATTATTGGCCTGAGATGAAGGCTCAAGCAAGCAAGATACAAAGCAGCTACTCGCGTTGCCAACATGTTTTCGAAAAAAAGGAAGCTTATGCCACCTTTTCCACTTCTGATTTGAGGACCCAATTCCTTAAGTATTTGTTGGAAAGCATCTTACCAGAAACTTCTAAGGAAGCTTATCATCTTAAGCAACTAGCTCGTTGCTACTTCATCGAGGGAGGAATTCTATTCCGAAAAGGCTTTCATGGTGAACCCTTAAGGTGTCTCGGGTTGGTTGAGTCACAAATAATAATGAAGGAGATACATGGAGGGGAGTGCGGAGAGCATCAAGGACAGAAGAAATTACACCAACAACTCTTGATTTCAAGTTATTTCTGGCCATCAATGAAAAGGGATGCTGCTGAATTTTTGAAGAGCTGCCACACTTGTCAAATGCATTCGAACCTCATTCATACGCACCCTACAAGCCTACAAAACATGACTACACCATGGCCCTTCCATACTTGGGGGCTTGATCTTATTGGGCCTATAAATCCACCCTCCAATGGATGCATATGGATTTTGGTCGCCACGGAGTATTTCACAAAGTGGGTAAAAGCCATCCCACTCAAAAAGGCGACTGGGGCAGCCGTAGCTAACTTCATAAGGGAGCACATTGTGTGTTGCTTCGGGATTCCCCATAGGATCATAAGCGACAATGGCATACCTTTTATCAACAAAGATGTTCGGAGAGTGGTAGAGCAATATAAGATTAAGCATTGTCGATCTACACCGTATTACCCACAACGAAATGGCCAAGCTGAGGCCACCAATCGAGTTTTGTTGAGAATTTTGAGCAAAATGGTATTCGAATATAATGGAGGATGGAGCATGCATTTGCTGGATACGCTTTGGTCATATCGAAACTTGGTTAAAACAGCCACAAGTTTCTCACCTTTTTGCCTTGTATATGGGATCGAGGCTATGTCACCCGCTGAATTAATCATCCCAACTGCGTGCATCATTCAAGGGCAAGAACTAGAGTTAGATACTAACATGTGCGCGGAAGTGCACATGGTTGACTTAGAGGCTGTTGAGGAGATATGAGAGGTGGCACGAGAGCGAATCTGAAGGTACCGACAACAAATGAGCAATGTTTACGAAAAAACGATACGTGAAAGAGTTCTTATAGAAGGGCAGTTGGTCCTTAGAGCTGCTGATTATGTAAGGAGAAATGTTTCGACCCCGTCCAAGTTCTCACCAAATTGGGAAGGGCCGTACATGATTCGAGAAGCCCATGGGAGTGGCTACTACAAACTGGCAAAAATGGATGGGATAGCTCTCTGTGATCCCATCAATGGCAAGTGGTTGAAGCTTTATCATGCTTAGGACTAGTTCTTTCTTAGGAAGAATAAAGGAAAACATGTGCTAGTATGTATCTTTGTGCAACTAATATGTGTTAAGCCTATTTTGTACCTGATCACTTGTGATCTTCTCATCTTTTGAATGAAATGAATTGAGCAGACTAGCTCTTTGTTTCCACTATTTACAACCCTCAATATTTATGTGCCTATGACTATCTTAAAAGCTCATATATGCACATGCTTACAAAATATATATATATATATATATATATATATATATATACACGTAGACAAGGAGAACATGAAGACAATATGACAAATAAAATAGTGGCCAGATAAAACGGTTGCTGCATAAATAAATAGTTGTTGGATAAACACACAGTAGCTACTGGATAAATACACGGCAGTTATTGGCTAAACACACAACAACTAAATAATTTTATCTCTAGCTGATAAAATAACACTACAATTGAAGGATAAAATGTATAGTAGTTGTTAGATAAATACACAACAACTATTGGATAAACATTCAATTGCTGGATAAATGAACAACCAAATAATATATATGTATATTATATGCTGACTGAGTTACATTCGAGAAAAGGGATAGCTGCTGAACTACTTTAAATACTATAACAGACAGCACCCAAGGAAGTTTCGAATGTGCAAAAAGAAAAACAAAATAGATAACAGTGCCTAATAACAGTACAAGGCAATAACCGAGCTAGGATACATAATTCAAGTTCTCAAAACTAGCTTGGGAAAGAAAGGAAACGTATATAAAAAAATATATATATTTATAAATATATATATATTGGGCAGCAAGTGGCTAATACATGACCATAACTTCATTCGCCGACAAAAAGAGAAGCCAACAACAACGCTCAAAACAGCCCATTAAACAAAGGCATATCAGCTGCAGGCGTAGCAAGAACAACGACACGAAGTTATTCCCATTCAGACTTCAAAGCTAAGAGTTCTTCCATTTTGGCAATCTTTGAGCTTAAAGACGTCAACTGTTTCCTTTTCTCTTTCTAAGCAAACCACATTTCTCTTTCTACAACAACACCAGTCGTCATCAAGTCTCTTACTGCAACCATCCACTCAAATAACTTTCCTTCACCCAAGAGATCAAAAGGGATATGATGTATGTCCATCAAGACAGCTGCCAAAAGTGCCAATGAAAAATCACCAAAACCCGTCCCAAGCTTGAATCCGTCCACAAAGTTCCCATGTTTCAACAACAGCTTCTCTAGCAATGGAGCAACTTCAATAGGAACGGAGAAATGAAGGAAATTCTCTTTTGCCTCCGAGAATGACCAAAAGTGGGAAGCAATACGGAGGTTAGCCTGGGTCTCATTAAGCCTACTTAAGAAAGAGCCAAAGTCCCCTTGTATAAGGTCAAAATCATTTTCTCAATAATGGACACGGATGCGTCTCGTTCAACAATATTCACGGCAAGAGAGTGAGCTGACCCAAAGTTAAGATGACAAGGATGAGTATTACCCTGAAAAGAGATAGACATGTATACAAAGATTTTAACACCAAGACCTTTTTCCTTTTTTTTTAAAAAAAAAAAAAAAAAAAAAGGAAGAGAGGTTCGGAAGAGTTTTGTTACCAATGCAACAACTCCAACAACAAGATGGGAAGATATGCCATGAGGAGTTTCCCCACATCGCTGAATCACAAGATCAACCTCAGAACTGCGAGTGTTATCAGTAACCTATAAAGGGAAAGTAATGTCATCGCATATGTCAAGCATGATCCCGGGAAAAGCGTAGGAGGAGTTGGTGAAGAGCTTAATACCTTTTCAACGATTGCAGTGGTGAAAACATTAGCCTATGAAGGTATTGAGGAAGAAGTAATATCCCATGGTTGGATGATAGTAGCCTGATCTATGTGTGGTCTGCCAGAATTTGTCTCCTCGTCCATAGCAGCATCTACAAGGTTAGAATTGGAAGGGAGCATACTGGCGGAATCCTAAAAAGAGAGACAGCAACAACAAGGTTTACAATAAAATAATAATAATAATAATAATAATAATGCAAAATATATATATATATATATATATAAATATAATAATATATATATATATATAAATAAAAGATATGCCTACTCACACGTATATATAACCATCACTGTGTATACATATGCATTATATTCACAAATGTATGTATATATATATGCAAACAAATATAAATATAAATACATATGCATAAATGAATGAATAGATAAATAGAAATGATGGTAATAAATGCATACGTATCTCGCTTACCACAGTATCAATTTGAGGTAACATGTTAACATCATTTTCTTGAGAGTGAGCAGAACTTTTAGGGATATCTGTAGTGGCTAGAAGAGCCATACTCAAAGGTACCTCTTGAATAGAAATGTCGTCATGATCCGGTATATCACTTGTGTTGCTAAAGTCGTCCCTTTCAATGACCTCGGGGATATACACCCTCCCTTTCGATGTGGAGGGGGAGGGAAGAGCTTGCGAAAGAGAAGCACAAGCAACAAGTTGCATACTTAACTTCTAAAAAAACAAAAAAAATCAAGAAGCAACTAAATATATATATATATATATATATATATATATATATATATATATATATATATAAAATAAAATAAAGTAATAATATCTCACTTGGCTCACAGGATCGGAAGGACCTTCATCTATTACTATGGGACTACTTGCCATAACATCCGAACCAACAGGAGCAACATGTATAGCAAGGACTACTTGCTTTGATTTCCTCAAATCTGCTGAATTACTAGCCTTTGCTTTCCCTAAAATGCGCGAATGAGGATTTGTATCATCATTTTCACGAGCTTTCTTGTTAGAGCCTTCACCGTTTGTTGAAGATATGGCCAACGCCACTGTCTTCCTCTTTTTGCAGGAAGTTTGATTTTTTTTAGGAGAAATTTCGGGTGCAACAACAGGTTCCCTCATGTTTAAAGCCTTACCCTGCTTTAAAGGCATCGCCAGTAAAGTGGACTCAGCCTCTTCACATCTAGACGACATGGTTTTACCATGCATAATCCAAGTATAACATCCAGCATCCCACTCAGCAAAACCACAACTCTTTTTTCATGAATAGGTTGTCAATGAAAGACTGTATGGTTTAAATCGAGGGTTAGTCAAAGGAATTTTGGGCATCTTAGAGATGGAGACAGTGTCGTAGCCCGATTCAACATATTTGGCAAATGCTTCATTTAATCGATCCCAATACCTATACATGTGTGAGGTGAGATTCCCAACTCGCATACCAGCTGGAATTGTCACTCTTACAGACAAGTCAGACCAATACTTAGAAGCTCGAATGATGATGAAAGGCGCCATTACACTATCACAATCGAAAACAACAACATTGGCACTTGGCACATCTTGGTCCAAGCCAAACTGCCATTTAACTCTGTGGGGATTTTAATGAATGGTTTCCATACCATTCTCTCCGAATGTCGGCAACCAGGCAAGGGTAATGGCTACCAAGAAAGTACAAAATTTCAGGTTGCCATCTTTGAAAAAGCAAGAGCTGTAACCATCTTTGAATGGCGTTACCGGGAAAATATCAAGGCAAGCAAATCCCTCTTTTACCTTTACATAAGGTCGCCAAACAAATTTAACCTCATCATCCAAGTCGTCCATCCAAGAAACTTTTGAAGCTTTAACTCCAACCCATTTGAACAAAATCGGGAACCCACCACTAGCTCAAGAAACCTTTGCCATCACCTAATGATCTCAGAACTCTATCTCGGACCACCTTGGAAGTCTTTGCATGACTAGCAAAGGAACGTATGTGCTCCATGACAAAAACTTGCAATAATGCAATGTTGACTAAAGACTCAACTGCATGGTATGGAGATCCTTCGACCTCATCATTGTGTAACCTGTCGAGGTGGATGTACAGATTTCCCAAACATAACGCTCCTAGAGGATATGAAATACCTTGGGCAAGTTTTATGCCTAGTTCAAATAAAAAGGGTTTAATTGAGTAAGAAGGAGTCTCATTGAAGGCGTACCTGCTTAGCAAATAAACGACGAATGCTGAGCGACGAACCCAGCAAGTATGATGATTTTGGAAGTGCTGAATCCAATAGTTAAGCCTAGCTTTCTGTCCCCCCAGTGATGCTTCACGACCACCAAAGCCCAAGTAAAGTGTGTCCTCCCATTTAGTCTCCTCAACGGTCAAATTTATGGTAGTAGGGTCATTGTCCCCTAAGCAGGGCAGCAAAAGGATTCTCTCGATATCCTCAAGTGTAATCGTGACCTCCCCCCATGCTAAGAAAAATGTATGGGTTGCGGGATTCCAACAACGAACGAATTGCCGTAAACCTTGGATATCGCGATACATGCTCAGAACCGCGAGACAACAACACAGCTCTGTAAATATTTGCCCGTCGTAAACATGATACGAAGTCATTATCTTGAAGCTCCTTATCAACCTAGTCATTCCAAGATTACGAATGGCCACACTGAGACATGAAATCGATGGGTACAGCGAGCAACTCCCACCGGTGAATACGGAGTTCCATTAAGCCTGATGGTGGAGGGAACCAAGCAACAGTAAGATTGCAAGTATCGGGACCACACAATAACTTTGCTGAAGAAGAAGCCACTGGCAATGGGGGCTTGGGTAAAAGACTGGTTGCTGAATACCAAAGGTCACATAAAAGCCGCATTGCTAGTACCTGTCTTTTCTGAGGTCGCGAACTGTCGGCACCGGTATCAGTTTTTGTGGCCTTACATGACATCAGGTGAAAAACAGAAGAAAAACAAAAGGGGGTTTAGGGTTTAAAAAAAAAAAGAAAGAAAGAAAGGGGCGGCAGCTTGTGGATGGAAGATTATAAGAGAAAACGGAGTTGGGTACAAAAGGGGGCAAAAAAAGTAGGAGAAGTCTTTAGAATCTGGTGATAAAAAAAATAATAATAAATAAATAAAATAAAGCTAAACATTGAGGAATGTGTGTGTTATGTGTATATATATATATATATATATATATATATATATATATAATAGTGAGACAAAGGAGAAGACATTTAGTTTAAACCGTGAGTTATGAAGTTTCTTGGCAAAACCATAACTCCTTGACATGATTGATGGGAATACTGTTCTGAAATTCATTGCGTGGAAGCAACAATGCCTAGTGCCTATCAATGAGAGGAAAGACCTGCGAGAATTTTCATTTACAAATTGCTCTCACACAGGCCACTTCTTGGCACGTGTGTGAGGAGGGCTAAATGTAAGGGTCTAAATTTTTGAAAAGGCTAAAGAAAAAAACAAGCCCAATATAAATAAGAAGCCCAAAGCTTACATCAAGGTAGTGGGGCTCACTTAGCCCAAATATGCCTAACATCAAGCCTAAGCCTGGTGCTCTTCCCTTGGCCAAGTTGTATGAAAAAAGCTTGCAATTTTAAGTTAACTGCAGCCGGGCCTAGGTTTATTTATTTATACATGATTTTACTTATTACACCAAGCCCATGTATTCCAAATAATCAGTAATTAAAAGCAGGGGCAAGATGGACTTTTGCTTCGATGATCTTAGATCTAGAAAGGTCACACGTGATCAACTCTCTCTGATAACAAATGAACAAAAGATGAACGTGAACATGAATAGCTGAATATCTGCTAAACAAAATGGAGTACTCAAGACAACTCACTCCAACCAATTAATGCTTGTAGACTAGCGTTGAAGATTAGCTTTCTAGGAGGTCTAGATCCAGCAGTTCCAAGACAAGTTTTCCTATTAAAGGGATCAACCTCAGTGACTTTCATGGATGGAATTTTATGTCTGGGCAAGAAGACCCAAATTGTTATTCCCACAAAAATTGTCCACGGCTCAAGAGTAATACAATTTACGAACCAATGAGTACAATGAATTCTGGAGGATTTTGTTGAGGTTCAGTCAACACTATAAAAGCACACGCAAGTCCAAGCCACAGGGGAGATTTTTTTTGGGAGAAAAACTTCTGTACTTAGATTTAAAATCATTCAGCAGTTGTAAAATCATTTTCGGTAGCTGCTGAAATATATAGATGAGATTCTTCTTTGATTATTTGTCGGATTTTGTTTCATTCCCATAAATCCCATCAGTGTAACTTATTTTTGAGAAATTTATCCACTATTCATTCTTTTAGAATGGGTGAATTCGCTCACAATGCGCCATTAGCCTTTATCATTATTGTGGTAAAGCGAGTAGTGGGCTTGACTCTCCAATTTGAACCCGGGTCAAAATCTTCATCTAAGCAAATCTTGAAACGTGTTGTTGCAGAAAATTCGACCCCAACACCTATCTACTACAATAAAATGTTTGCTTCACCTATCATGGACTTCAAACAACTGTGCAACAATGGAATGAGGATTGAAGACACCATCGATAGTGGTTGAATCGATAAACATGAGGGGAAGATCTCTGCACCTAGCAAGAAAACCTTTGGAAGCTCAAGCAAGGTGCCTAATGCTCAAGCCAATATCAATGCAGTCCAACCGAATCAGTATCAACATCAAAGTCCTTTTCAAGATCAGTATCAGAGCTCATACTCAAGTCCACCTGTAGACACCCCAATTTGTACTGGTCAATATTCATGGTCCCCGGTCTTAGTGATGATAATTTAAGATGTCTTATAAGGCAAATATGTGTTGAAAACCATTGGAAGTTTCTAGAAATTCGTGTCAAAACCTAGCTATTAACCCTAAGTGATGTACGCCACTTTTTATTGGGCGCATGTCTGTAGTGAAGAGGCATGCGCCTCTAAAAAGTACACGTACATCTCTAAAAGTGGATGTACGCCAGCGCCGTAGGAAACCCGAATTTTTAAAGAGCTTAGCTATAGTTAGGGTTGCCTCCTGTAACACTAATCAACTTGTCTTTCAAGAGTTCGAAACTACTCAGTATCAATTGTATTCTATAATATGTACAATATTCTTCATTCTTCTAACATGTTTCCAAGTGAGAAAAAAAACACACACACATACACAAACGAATCATTTAGATCAAGCAAAACAATAACAAGACCGTATATAAATCTCAAAGTCTCAAACATCATACAGTCAAATACATAGTCATTTGAATTTAAAGAAATAAAAAATAAAAAGGCCAAACACATAATCATTTTATTTTAAAAAAAACAAATACTTGATACTATTAAGACTTAATGTTTTGTTATGTAAAAGGTGATTTTTGTTTTGGGAAGGCTAATCGACCATAGGGATAGATTAGGTGATCAATTTATTTTTTAGGCTTTTAAGACCAAATTTAAATTTTAGAGGTTAAGTATAATATTTTTTTTTTATCAAATTTTAAAATTTAATATATCTATAAACTATGTTTAAAAAAAATTAAATTTTTAGAGGGCCATGATTCTATCCATGGTTGTTGACAAATGTCCTGCAACCATAGTTAGTAATATATATAGAGGACGTATATAATACATACATGTTACATTTGGTTCAAGATATAAAAAAATTTGTAATACAACATAAAAAACGGAAAAAATTTAATTAAAAAAAAACATATGTACGGGAATATTACGAAATGGAGCGAAAAAAAACAGGGCTAACAATACAAGTATATTTTCTAAGTGATTTATTTTATTTGTAGTTGTGTTTGACGCAGATGATATTTCCATTTTTTTTAAAACTGGACTGGACCGGCCGGTCCGACCGGTTGAACCAAAGACCGATGTTTAATCCGATTCGGTTTTTCTAAAAAACCAAAAATTTGAAAAAAGTGACCAAAAACCGGAAACTGACGATTCAATCGGGTAAACCGCGAACCAGCATGGTTGAACCGATTATGGTCCGATTCTATCAGTTCCAAAACTTATCGTTTTGAAGCCAAAAACTACACTGTTTTTGGCTCACCTAAGTCCGGTGCAAGAGACCTCATGTTCCTTATGATCTCAAATTTTAGACTGAACTGGCTTGAACCAGTGTTCCAGGCGGAATACCATCATGCTGGGCGAAATTAACGTGCCGAGCTGAATTTAGAAATGGCTATTTTAAATGTCTAATGTGAAAGAAAAAGAAAAAAAAAAAAAGAAATAGTAGGGAGTTACAGTGGGGAAAGGAAAAGAAAAAGAAGAAAATGATGAGACTAGAGATACAATAGAGACTAGAGAGAGATGATGCGAAAATAAGCTGTAACTTATCGGAAGGAAGGCAAAAAAAATGGTGAAGACTGGGGAGTTGTAGTGAGAACACTGCTTTTTGAAGAAAATAGAAGAATGAAGTAAAGAAAAAAGATAAACAGTGAGGGAGGAGTATTGGAGAAGATTGGGTGGATATTAGAAAGAAAAAGGTTTGATGAGATATTAATGTGATGGTTGGCAGGTGGTGAAGGAGATAAAATGATGAGAAAAAATAAGGGAAATGATTGAGTCTAGTACATAGGAGCACTAATTGTACACATGTTAAGATCTTAACGGGTCCAGTGCTCTTGATAAAATGATGAGAAAAAATAAGGGAAATGATTGGGTCTAGTACATAGGAGCACTAATTGTACACATGTTAAAATCTTAACGGGTCCAGTGCTCTTGTGCACTGAGAGCACTGAACCTAAGCTGCTCCCAAAAAATAAAATATTTTTAAATTTATGATAAGTTCGAACTTTAGTTTAGTTTAGTTTTGAGCATGACTAAACCAAACCAAACCAATTGTGAAAAGATGGGATTGGTTCCTCTCATCTTTTGGCATTAGTTCTTAATATACTACTCTTTTTCCCGCAAAGAAAAAACAGAAAAATAATGCCATAACATTTTATATCTATATCATCCATAAGAATATTAGTTTATTATTATTATCATTATCATTATTAGTTGTCATAACCCCATTTTTACCCTCGGGATTTTCTCGGGTGTCGGCACGTAAAACGAGACAGCCCGAACTGAGTCGGCCTGATCCGACGAGGGCTCACCACATCAGAATAACCTCAAGACGGGGTCTGGGCGCATTTCCCGGAGTCTGACCAAGTTTGACCAGGGTTGACCAAGTTTGACCAAAGTTTGACCAACTTTGACTGAAGTTTGACCGAGCCAATCTGACCTGACAGGAACTCACCACACCGAAAGAACCTCAGGACGAAGCCCCGAAGCACATTTCCAAGAGTTCGGAGAGGTTTGACCGACTTCGACCAAGTTCAACCAAGGTTGACCAAGTTTGACCAAGGTTTAACCGAAGCATTGACCGGAGCAAAAACTGGATTGGGCTAACCGCCCCCTAACCAATGTATAGAGCATGTTAAGAGCTTCGATTCGATACTTTACTGGTCAAAAACGGACGAAAGACGAGAGAGTTATGGGCAAAACTGTGAAAAATCGGTCCAACACTTAGCCAAATTTTGCTAAGTGTTGTTGACAAAACAGCCTGTTTGGGAGGCAGCGTTTACGCGTGGATTCTTTCCAACCGGCGGCAACTTGGTCCGCAAGCTGAAACCTTTAAGCAAGAGGGTTACTTCAACTACGACGTGCAACCCCCGGATCGCCAAGAGCTCTTCTGGTCAAGCCGGAATCTCAACCAGAAAATGACCTCTTGGCATGAGGAACACTCCAATGGCCTATGTTCGCAAGATCATATCTCGCGAACCCAAGTTCACCTTTGCTCAAGGCCTGTACTTTTAGACAGAGGGTAACACAAGCTTTCCAGTGACACCAAGATCGTCGAAATCCGACGTCGGGAGATACGTCTACCAAGCATACGAAAACAGGTCGATGAAATAAGGCTGTGCTGAAAATTTCATAACTTTTCCCCCGACGTTACCACGCTTACGCACAGAGTCTTCCTGACTCACAACGAGTTGATCCGCAAGCCTGGGTACGTTGGAAAGAGGACATGTTTAGACATGACATGGAACTCTCGAATCGTCAAGATTTTCCCCGGTCTAGCCAGAATCACGATCGGAAAAATGGCCTCTGACGGACCAAAAACAATCCGGTGGCCCCTGTTCGCGGAACCATATCTCGCGAACCCAAGCTCGGTTTCCCGCAAGTCCAAAACTTTAAGGGAAAGGGTAGCACAAGCTTTCCGATGGTACCAAGAACGTCAAAAACTGATTTCGGGAGCTAGGTCAAATATGCGCGCGAACGCAAACAAAAAGTAAGGAAAAACGCGTCGAAGATCTGACGCGTTTTTCTCCCGGACAACCGCCTTCGCGCACAGAGTCTTCCCGACTCACAACGAGTTGATCCGTGAGCCTGGGTGCGTAGGAAAGATGATGACTCCAACTACGACGTGCAACTCTCGGTTCGCCGGTGACTTCCCCCATTTGGCTGGAATCTTCGCCGGAAAAACACGAAAAATAGCTCTGGCACCCTGACTTCCAGGAGTCATAACTCTCTCGTCCGAACTCCGATTCGTGTAAACTTTATATCGTTGGAAAGTAGACGTCAAGAGCTTTCCGACGATATGCTGCGTGACCCATTTTGAGCACCATAAGGCCTTCAAAAGTGCCCCCGAAAATCGGGTCAAAAAAAGGGTACACGCACGAAAACCGAGGAGGATTCGGTGGAGGGGTCGCGTGGCGGATAAGATCACCATGTGGCACCTGTACGAACTCGCGCGCCACCATCACGCGCCACGTGGGATGGTGCCGCGTGAGGCGTGCAAGTCCGTCTATAAATAAAGCCCTCCCACCCCCCCCACCCCCAATTCCAGCACAATTTTTGCTCGGCTCTAGGCCTTCTTGAGCGTTAGTTTAGGCAAAAATAGGGGTTTAGGGGCTTCCTTAGGGGGTTTTTGGGGTAGTTTTTAGAGTGAGAGACTCCTCTCTAGCTACTCTCTCTCTCTCTAAGCTCTTTCTCTCTCCTCTCTTCCCTCTTTTTCTTCCTTTTTAGTGGAGGTGACTAGTGATGATCCCTAAAATGAGAAGGGATTCACAAGGATCCACTTTATGTGTTTTAGTTCATTAAATGCTTTATTTATGTGTTTTAGTCCATTAAATGCTTTATTTATGCCCTTTTAGTTCATTAAATGCTTTAGTTATGTTCTTTGAGTTCATTTCTTGCTTTATTTACTTGCTTTAAGTTTTATCTATTACTTCATGTCTTAGATGCATTTATTGCTTTCCATACTTGCTTTAAATACATTTATAGCTTTCCGCAATACTTTAAGTTTATTTATCGCTTTCATTTACATTTACTACGTACTTGTGAATATATTGTGATTATCCCCTTTCCCCGTGTATTTGGGCGTGACAATCCTTAGTGGCTTTGGTGGATTATATAAGCCCTCCATGAGGCCTTAACAACCATGTTAGCCCACAAGGCATTAGATCCAAGAACACATTCCCTTGTTTAAATTCTGTCATTTATCGCTTTACTATGTTGTAAATATTGATTTGGGCATGAAAATCCCAATTGGTCGTGGTGGATTATATAAGACCTCAACGAGGCATTAACAACCACGTAATCCCATAGGCATTGGACCCACGAAAAACCCTTTGCTTTAGATTCATTATTGCTTTAAATATATTTATCGCTTTCCGCAATGCTTTAAATTTGTCGCTTTCATTTATATTTGTTACTTACTTGTGAATATATTGTGTTTGTCCCCTTTCCCCGTGTATTTGGGCATGTAAATCCTTAGCGGTTTCGGTGGATTATATAAGCCCTCTATAAGGCCTTAACAACCATGTAAACACGCAAGGTATTGGACCCAAGAACACACCCCCCTGTCTAAATTCCGTCATTTACCGCTTTATTACGTTATAAATGTCCGTTATTTAGACCCCTTTTTCCCTTATGATTTGGGCGTGATAATCCCGATTGGTCGTGGTGGATTAAATAAGACCTCAACGAGGCATTAGCCACCACGTAATTTCATAAGGCATTGGACCCACGAAAACCCTTTTGCTTTAAATACGTTTATTGTTTTCCTTTATGCTTTAAATTTATTTATTGTCATCATTTCCATTATTTGCTACATTGCTATAAATATTGTCTATATTCTCAAAAATGATTTTTCATCATATAAGTCCTACACGGTCTTGGAGGTTTTGGATAAGTCTTTCAATAGCACTAAACCCCATGTAAATCCATGAGGCGTTGGACCCGCAAATTGCCAACATATTTTCAAAAATGATTTTCACTCATATAAGTCCTATTTGGCATCAAAGGTTTAAGTAAGTCTTTCAATAGCACTAACCCTTTGTGTAAGCCCGAAAGGCATTGAAACCCCTTTTCAAAAATGATTTTCACTCGTGTAAGCCCGAAAGGCATTAAACTCTTTTCTAAATTGTCTTATTTTATTCATGTAAACCCTAAAGTGGTGTCGAGATTCGAGTAAGCCTTTCAATAGTATCGAATCCCGACCCTTACGAGGTCTTGAGCCTTTCCCTAAAAATTCTCGCATTGTCATAAATTACACTTTGCCATTGCGATTAAGCATTATATTTATGTCATCCCATATTTGTCATTCTCATTATGATACATCCACTTCGTGTTAGTGATTTATGTGCTGCGAACATGCCGTGATCATTTGCTCGAACCTTTTTATGATTTATGTGCTGCAAACATGCCGTGATCATTCCATACTCATTCATTCTTGTGATTTATGTGCTGCGACCATGCCATGATTACTTGTTTGAATGCTTTACCGTTTTGATGTCATGTTCATTCTAGTGATTTATATGCTTGCGAACATGTCGTGATTACTTGTTTGAATATTTTATTCGCTTTTGTACTCGTTCTTGTAATTCATGTGCTGCGAACATGCCATGATTATTTGTTTGAGTGTTTATCGCTTTGATATGAAAATGTGATTAAAATGCACTTTGTCATGAAAACTTTAAAAAGAGTAAACGTGGTAATGTGGGCATTAAAAACGAAGTTGGTGCAACCCAAGGGCAATGGCTCGCCCTGGCTTTTGGGACACCATGGTATGAGTCCTTTACACGGGGGCGTGGCAGGTACGTGCTTTCGTGTAAGGGATTCTACACGTTCTAACTCCCATAAGATCATGGTCTAAAATTCCCCAAAGTGTGAATTAATCATCCAAAACCCCGCCATTTGACGGACCGCTTTACTCTTGGAAATCAAGGGTAAAGAGATCCCGAATATGGCACCAAAAACATTACTTGTTTGTCCTGGCACTAGGTGTTAGGATTTCAAGTATATCCTACCACCGAACTGCCCGGAAATTTAAAAGATATAAAGATGAGGGAAGGTGAAATAAAGAGTCTAATCAAAACCGAATGAAGTCACATTGCGTTTTCCATTTTTGGTATATCGCATGACGGAAATCGGGACATTTGTATATAATTAAAACCAACAAACCTAGGCTTAGCAAATAAAAAGGAACACTAGAAGGGAGATAACCGTTTTCTTAAACGGATGTCGTGGGGTGCCTAACACCTTCCCCACGCATAAGCAAACCCCCGAACCCATCTCTGGTTCAAGACCATTTTGTTGTAAATGTCTAAACAAGATAAAATCTATGAGACATAGGTGCCCAATCACACCTTAAATTTCCCATGATTGGTGGCGACTCCAAATTTGTGCTCACATGCACACACGTGTTCCCACACACACGCACACACAACTCATATCTCGAAACTCAAAGAGATAGAGAGATCACACACACCTCGCCAAATGGGGGTCGGGATCTAGGAAAAAGAAAAGAACACTTGGTATTTTTCCCGGTGTCGACATTAGTATTACGGTAGGACAAACTAAAATTGTGAACTTCATCCATGGATATTAATTTAAATAATTTTTGTGTCATCTATTTTAAAGATTATATTTATTTTATGAGTAGTAATTTTATATATATCACAGCAATCTCCAAACGGTACACTGACACATAGTGGTACAGAAATATTCTATTCCAATGACCAAATCGAAATGGTCACCGAAACAGTTTTCAAAACTTTGGTTTTGTCACGGTTTATTTTTCTTTTCTTTTTTTCATTTCTTTTTTGTGGGGTTTGTTACTAGCAACATGGAAACTCATAACATTAATCCATGCGGTAGAGGTGGAAACTTGGAAACAAATATAAAGTGTTTTTTCATTTCTTGTAATGTTAATGTTATCAATTTAGCAACAACAAAAAATTGTTAATGTTATCAAACGAATGTTTTTTGTTGTTTGAATGTAATGGAATTTAGAACTTATTTGATTTAATTAAAGAATTATTTTTCATATGGTTTAAGTATCATTATTTTATAATGATAAAATGTTTAGTTACATACTTACATAGTTACATTTTGCTTAATTTTGATTTTTTTTTTCCACAAAATATACAATGTGAAAACTCATATAAAGTGTTTTAAAATTTGTTATATATTTGTTAACCTAATATTATTGGTTACAAATTGTTTAGGTATTTATTTAATTATTTATATAATTTTAAAATTATTAATTAAATTATTTATGACGTCACCGGTTTGACCACCGGTCCGACCAGTGATACGGGAACCACTCCCCTTTCCAGTTCTCTTCTCGGTCCGATTTTTAAAACCATGGATATTTCACATATTATTTTATTTAGCAGAAAAATTAATAATAACAAAAATTATTGATTGAATAATATTATTATAAAGAAATGATTTTATTTTTTGTTTATTCAAAATCTACTATATATATTAGCCTCTTCACATGTGCTACGCATGTATTCGAAGGCTTTCTTTCTTTCTTTTTTCCTTCGAAGAATAAAGTTGCAAAAAAAAAAAAAAAGAACATAATATATTTATTGGAATATGCAATATAAATAGAAAAAAATTAAGGAAAATATAACAACCCAATAATAAGATAAAATTAAATCAATGCAAGAAACAATTGTAACTGTAAGCATTAAGCAGTTACTCTTCTTCTCAAAAACAAAAAAAGCAATTACCCTAATTTTTAGGAAAGTGGGGAGTGTGCTCATTTTTAAAGAACTTTATAATCTTTTGATAGTTTATTAACTTGAATTTTCTTACTTATTTTTCCTCATCTATCTATACTATAATGTAAAATCAAAACTTTTTGACTTTTGGTTGACCTCATCATGTTGCGCCACATAAGCTTTTGAAATCTTACAATTTTACACCTCATTGTTTTAATATATATTTTCTAATTGAATTTAAATTTTATTCTATTATTAAACCTTCCATTAGAATTTTGACACATCATATTTTCTTTAATATAAGAATATATTATTCCATATATAAAACACAATCATAATTAATGTATAATACTAAAATATATTCCATATATAAACACAATATAAATATCTTTTAATAATAATCATAATTATCAATTTTCATCAAGATTTTTAGAGTTCTTTTTTTTCTTATGTATTTCATTTAATTTTGTTACTAGCAATGGAGAAAGATGAATGGATTTGTTATAATGAAACCATGTGAGCTTGAAATGAGTTATGAAAATTATGTAGGTTTGATCATATAATCATGTGTCCATGTATTTATTTGTCCTTCTTATTTTAAGTATCTTTTATTTTATTTTTTGGATGGAAACATGATCCATATGGTAAATATAAACATGAATCGTGTTTTATAAAAATTGGATTATATTCAACTTATGCCAAAAGAAAAATTACATTATATTAAATTTTAATTATCCTATGGTAAATACTTTCTTAGTTATTTTTTTAAACCAAAAAGTAAGATCTATCCTAAATTCGATTCGTAAAGTCTCTTTATCGATCTTGCCTACAACATTTTGAACTTACAAAAAAAAAAAAAAAAAAAAATCAACAAAGGACAGAGTTTGGCTACAAACTGGTTTATTACTAGCTTGCTACAACTCACTACATGGCAATTAATAAGATCATCCATGTGTATTTTAGTCACATGATCTATTTAATAAGTCATGTGACTTCTTTAAATAATACATGTAGATGATCTTATAAGCTGTCACATAGTGGGTTGTAGAAAATGAGCTACAAATTGGTTTTTAGCTAAACCTTGTCCTTCAACAAAAGAAGTAAAAGGAATCAAAATTAATTTAGATTTTATTTTCAATAATTTTTCTGTGCATCGTACAGGTTTACAACTAGTGCTTATGTATAAGGAAGTAAATGTGCTCACCTTATGTCCTTAACATAGCTTATTATCACCAAAACATTCCTAATGGAAAAATCACAAAGAAACAATACTTAGTTTTTGGGAGGGGGTTTTGTTGGCTTAACATTTTAGGAGTCCATGATCTTAATTAATTTAAGTTATGGACCAAGCACTTTCTTAAAAATCATCTTTTGAAAATGGACATTTTTAAAGTAAAGATTGATTTTTGAAATGATGAAGAGTTTTGAGAAAACTAATATTGAAAGAGTTTATTTTGGAAAATTAAGTTTTCTTTGAAAGGAAAATTTCCATGGGTTTCTTTGGAAAGATACTTTTGAATCACATGAATTTTTGGAAAATGGTTTATTTTTGGAAAGAGATCCTCCATAGATTTTTGTAAAGATATTTTTTGTTCCATGAGATTTTGGAAAATGGGCTTATTTATTTATTTATTTATTTTTGGAGAAAACTATTTAATGTGCAATGCAAACCCTTACCTTGAGAGTTGGGATATATTCAACATATATATCTATACTATAATATAAAACCGAAACTTTTTGACTTTTGGTTAACCTTATCATGTTGCGCCACATAAGCTTTTGAAATCTCACAATTTTACACCTCATTATTTTAATATATATTTTCTAATTGAATTTCAATTTTATTCTATTATTAAACTTTCCATTAGAATTTTGACACATCATATTTTCTTTAATATAAGAATATATTATTCCATATATAAAACACAATCATAATTAATATCTAATACTAAAATATATTCCATATATAAACACAATATAAATATCTTTTAATAATAATCATAATTATCAATTTTCATCAAGATTTTTAGAGTTCTTTTTTTTCTTATGTATTTCATTTAATTTTGTTGCTTGGCAATGGAGAAAGATGGATGGATTTGTTATAATGAAACCATGTGAGCTTGAAATGAGTTATGAAAATTATTTAGGTTTGATCATATAATCATGTGCAAATGTATTTATTTGTCCTTCTTCTTATTTAAGTATTCTTTATTTTATTTTTGGATGGAAACATGATTCATATGGTAAATATAAACATGAATCGTGTTTTATAAAAATTGGACTATATTCAACTTATGCCAAAAGAAAAATTACATTATATTAAATTTTAATTATCCTATGGTAAATACTTTCTTAGTTATTTTTTTAAACCAAAAAGTAAGATCTATCCTAAATCCGATTCGTAAAGTCTCTTTATCAATCTTGCCTACAACATTTTGAACTACAAAAAAAAAAAAAAAAAAAAAATAAAAAAAAAAAAAAAAAAACATATTCAACAAAAGAAGTAAAAGGAATAAAAATTAATTTAGATTTTATTTTCAATAATTTTCCTATGCATCGCACAGGTTTGCGACGAGTTTCTTATTAATTATTTGGTCTGATGCATGTTAACGACATGTTTGGAGTATATTCGAGAGTATAGGAAGGTGGATAACAAGAAATTATCTTTTCTTAATATATAGAGATAATAATAAATACAAACATACATATTATATATAGAGAGAGCAATAAGATGAAATTATTCAAATTATAGAAAATCATATTGGATCAAAAAATATTCAAGATTATAATAAAAATATGAAAAATGTAGATGTTTGATATAAATAATATAACGTGGAACTAAAAATATTATTAATTTTGATAATTCCATTGTCATATATCATGATACACCTATACAAATAAATAATTCTACCATCCATAGAAGTATTAAAATTAAGTTAAATTGAAGTATTTTTGTACAAGTATAATACAAGAAATGTTTAATATGCGCTTTATAGTTTTAATTATAGAAAACGTATTTTTCATAATAGTTTTTTTTTATGCAATACACAAATGGTCTTTTTAAAATAAATAAAAAATAATTATATACATGTAATATACAATATAATTCGAATATCACTAATTACGTCTGCTACCGTACTAGCTTTTATAGTACATTTTTCTCACTTTTCAATTTTTCATTTTCTTTTATAATTCAATTGATACAAGGACGGTAAAGTATTTGAACTCGGATTCTCCTTGTAAAAGGGACGAACTAATACCACGAAGTTGCCTCTAAGCCATTTTTCAATTTTTGCTACAACAAATAATTATAGTCAACATAATTTTTTTCCATATGGACCAGAAAAGAAGTCTCTAAGCGAAAAATGTTTACATACAGAAAATGCGAAATGAAAACCAAAAATGTAATAAAACAAAAATCTTAAATGAATAAGGAAAACAAAGAGATCTTTTGCTTACCTTATCCTCTGTAATAATACCAAAAATAACTGATAAGAGCCTCAAGGATCCCACACCAATAAATGCCACCAAAACCCTTCCCTCCATCGTCTCTTCTGTCTCTGAAAAACTCTCCTCTGTAAAAATTCTAAATATTTTAAGCACGGTTGTGATGAAGTAAACGACCTGTAGCCAACTTATGCAAACTAACAAAGGAGCAAACGCCTGTAGCTTAGTGTGTGTTGTAAGTGCAAGTTCCAGAGTGTTCACTTAGAGCATTCCTATTAGACTCCCTATATTTTTCCTCAAATGGGTTCTAAAAAATCCACTTTTTCTTATTTAGCTAAAGCACTACTATACCAGACTCCCTATTTTAACTTTACTATTCCATTTTTTAATATATCTTTATTATATTTTTTTTTTCACAACTCCTGAAATCCTACACTAGAAAAAAGCACTACTACACTAAAAAAAAGTCTTTTTTATTCCCCCAAATGATGAACAGTAACTCCTCAAGTTGGGGGAGTTACTGTTCATCAATTTCATGTTTTCAACCATTTGTGGAGGCTGATGGCCTCAGCTTTTGCTGCCTCCTCCTTATTTTATGTTGTTTTCGGCCAATTGTTCACTCTAATGCGAATGCTCTTACACACCCACGTGAGCTCCTCATGATGTGGATACGGGCCAAAGTCACACAGAACTCGTGGGCTTAACACATTCCTTATAGTTTGGGTTTTAGTCAAATAAAGCCCACGTGCTCCTAATATCTTGGGCTATAGTTAGTTAGAGACAACTGTCTTAGCCCATATGTAATCTATATAAACACTGCCTATTACATCATTTATTTAAGCAAGCAATATTCAAAGCCTTACATAGTCTTTTACTTTCATTCTACTATATTCTCAATAATTCTTCAGTTGGTGAGTAATTGTTTTGTAAAATTATGATGTCAAATATATTGAGGACATATTATGGTGATATTCTTGAAACTGGGAGGATGGATCTGGAATTAACTGGCAAGAGTCCAGACAATGAGTATTATAGACATTCTCTTCACTATATATTTAATCAAATTTTGTTTATTTCTCAAAGCTTAAGGGATTGGCTATATAATTTTTTTCATTAATACAAGTCTATTTTATTGAAGGTCCTCTTTGATTAAAGTTGGAGAGAAAATAAATAAATAAATGAAAGGTTGCGAAAGAAGAAGACAACAATAACAAGCGACTTTTCGTGTAACCCTCTGCGTGATTTGAAGGGCAAAAGATAAATAACAAGTCTATAGCCAACAATAAAGAAGTGCTACGACTTTTTTTTTTTTTTAATTAAATGGAAGGTTGCAATAAGAAGAATACACCAACTAACAAGTTACGTCAATTTGAATAATATAAATGGAGAAGATTCTACTCCCTTTTCTTGTAACCATCTACGTAATTTATAGGGCATAAGATAAATAACAAGTCTATAGTAAAAAATTAGCTACTTTCATTATTGACATGCTAGATTTTTAAGTATCAAATTCTTTTGCTGTACATCCTAAACAAGTGGCTAGTCTTTTTTTTTTTTTTTTAATAATTTGATAGTCGAAGATGGGGGGTTTAAACTCTGGTTCTCCATATAAGAAGAACAAAAAATACAATTGAGATACAAGGCTATTGGAAACTAGTCACTAACCAATTAAGTAGCTAAATTTTATCTTAAAATATTTATATTTCATATATTTTAAAATTTTTATTAACAGATAAAAATACAAATACAAAATATTTATGTAAAAGAAGAAATATAATTAAATTAAAATTTTTTTAGTAAAGATTAATAAAAATTTAATTAATGTTGGATTGCCTTATTCTAATATAATATTGTGTTTTATTAATAAGTTTTAACTTATATGTAACCAAAAAAAAAGTCATAATATATATTATAATGTTGATGTGGAAAAATGTGGGTTTTTGAAACTTACGTGATAACATAAAACATGTTCAATAATAAGTCAAATCCTGGCTCCGCCACCACTTGTGATAAGATAGTTGTGGAATATACACCAAGCTGGAGAGAGCAATCAACACTGCTTTTAGCTAGTAACAGTGGTAAATTAAGTGATTTTCCTTTTTATAAAGCTAGTTGGGAATTGGGACTGCCAGAGTTAACGAAGATAACACTAGCGCAATAGTAACAACTCTAGATTGAGATTACATGCAAATTATTTTGTTCACAGTTTACACACGTTAGTTACACTTGGAACATGTGAAAATGGTTAGAGATTGACAGATGGTGAAAATATCCCAAGAAATTGGTGGTTTGGCATAATGCTGGAAAATAGACAAAATAAGAAACTTGTTCATCAGTTCAAAGCCTTTTTATATGAATGCTCAAATGTGACCCTAATGGTAACATAAACGATCGAGGCAAATATTGATAATTCTGGCGGAGTTTTATCGAACTTATTGATGAAATGATAAAAGAAAGTTTAAATTCAAACCATTTAACCAGCCAAGTCATGTGCTTTACAAATTTGTTCACAACGAAATCATATAAATGGCCATTCCCACTGTTCTTTCCCATTTCAATGAGCGCATGCACCGAAGTTCTGATTATGTTTAAAATCACAGATTTTGTAGCTTTTTTTTACAGAGCAATTTCATTGATAAACTAATTTTGTATATCCCAAATCTTCTCTCTTCTCCCTTTCTTTCTTTTTTTCTTTTTCTTCTTTCTTCTCCAGTTCTCCAGTAATCCGGTTCTCCCTTTCTTTCTTTCTCTCTCTTATTTTCTGATTCTCTACAGCGGTACAGCAATTTTTTTTTTTTTTAATTCTTTTACTTATTTCATTGTTTCAGTAATCAGTACACAATACATTATGTCACTATCAATCACTTGATTTATTTAATTATTTTAGACTATTAATAATTTTTATATTTTAGACTTTTAGTATTTTAGTCTTAAATGTGTCCCATTTGGATTCTTCAAGTTCCTTGTCAGACATAGTTGATCTTTGTATTGCTAGGCTTTGATGTTTTTGTCTTTTTCTTTTTCAAACGGGTTCATTTCCTGTGTACTTGTTTGGTTCTTTTCCTTTCAATGAATTTATTACTTATCAAAAAAAAAGTCTTGAATGTGGTGTGGGTGGGTGGGTGGTGTACTGGTATAGGTGTGCGTGTCAGTAGTGTATAATTTCAAACGGGTTCACTTCCTATGTACTTGTTTGGTTCTTTTCCTTTCAATGAATTTATTACTTATCAAAAACAAAATCTTGAATGTGGTGTGGGTGGGGGGTGTATTGGTATAGGTGTGCGTGTCAGTAGTGTATAATTTCACTATTTGTAGTTTTGTGGGACATGTGTTTGATAAGAAATACATTTTATTTAAAAAATTATCTTTGTAGTTTGTAGATTAAAATGTCAAGCCAATCTCATTAAAGAGAACTTACTAGAAATATCGATTCAGATTCGATAATTAAATTTTTACTCTATCAAGAATCGCAGGGCACCACTTAAGTAGTATCTTTTTTTTTTTTTTGGCTTTATTTAGGATAGTATCTATTGTATTTGCATTGCATTTTTTTTTTTTTTTTTTTTTTTTGCTTATGTATAGAATATGCATTAAGAGGTAAGGTTCATTATGGCCCCACCTGACTAGGTGTATTTTTCTTTTTATTTAATGAAATTTTCTCGTACCGTCAAGATTTATTTACTTGATATTCTAGCTCACCCTAAAATAAATTCCTGGCTTCGTCCCTAATCCCAACACAAAATCCTATGATTATAAGTAAACCTGATGGAATAGACCAACACTAAAATCTAACAGCATTCTACTTCCAATAAGTAATTATTTTAAGAGAGTAATGTGGTACCCATTTTTTGGCCAAAGTTGCTAAAAAATACATTTTTTTAAGTTTTTGGGCTAAACATGACTCTTGTGATGTTTATTTGAAATATGAACTCGTTCAAAATCGTCTTTGTGAAAGACACTTTTAAACGTAAAAATCGTCTTTCTGAAAGTCACTTTCTGACCAAAAGTTTTATATTTCTCAAAATCGTCTTTTCTAAAGATAACTTTTGACCAAAATTTGGTCAGAAAGTGTCTTTCAGAAAGATGATTTTCACGTTTAAAAGTGTCTTTCATAAAGACAATTTTGAATGAGTCCATATTTCAAATAAATATCACAAGAGTCATGTTTGACCCAAAAAAAAAAGTATTTTTTAACAAGATTAGCCCTTGACTTGATATGATGATGATGATAAAACCATATATATTATATTTATAGGCCTTGGTTTGCTTTTTTTCTTAGATGGGTCTTGGTCTTGTCAATTTGTACTATTCATGAATTGGTCATAAATAACACCAGCGAAGTCAAAGCTTTGTTTTTAGCAAAAAAAAAAGCAAAGCTTTGTTGGCTTTTCCCCTCACACATGAGTTGTAGGTTATAGGCTCCGCCGTCCGCGGTTGAGGCTTGAAAGATTACGGTTTTTTTTTTTTTTTTTGTAATTATTATTGTGATGTGGCATGAGTTTGGCAAAGTGGACGGCCTTGTCTTTTTAATACTAGTCGCAAACCTGTGCGATGCACAGGAAAATTATTGAAAATAAAATCTAAATTAATTTTGATTCCTTTTACTTTTAATTTTTTTTTTTTTTTAAGTTCAAAATGTTGTAGGCAAGATCGATAAAGAAACTTTACGAATCGGATTTAGGATAAATCCTACTTTTTTGGTTTAAAAAAATAACTAAGAAAGTATTTACCATAGGATAATTAAAATTTAATATAATGTAATTTTTCTTTTGGCATAAGTTGAATATAGTCCAATTTTTATAAAACACGATTCATGTTTATATTTACCATATGGATCATGTTTCTATCCAAAAATAAAATAAAGGATACTTAAAATAAAAAGAAGGACAAATAAATACATGGACACATGATTATATGATCAAACCTAAATAATTTTCATAACTCATTTCAAGCTCACATGGTTTCATTATAACAAATCCATCCATCTTTCTCCATTGCCAGCAACAAAATTAAATGAAATACATAAGAAAAAAAAGGAACTCTAAAAATCTTGATGAAAATTGATAATTATGATTATTATTAAAAGATATTTATATTGTGTTTATATATGGAATATATTTTAGTATTAGACATTAATTATGATTGTGTTTTATATATGGAATAATATATTCTTATATTAAAGAAATAATGATGTGTCAAAATTTTAATGGAAGGTTTAATAATAAAATAAAATTTAAATTTAGTTAGAAAATATATATTAAAATAATAAGGTGTAAAATTGTGAGATTTCAAAAGCTTATGTGGCGCAACATGATGAGGTCAACCAAAAGTCAAAAAGCTTCGGTTTTACATTATAGTATAGATTAGGAAACCAAGTTTTGCTTGGTTAGTGAATGCGTGCATAGTAAGGGCAGCACAACCTTGGAGTATATACATGCCTTATTCGGCCAACCTCTGGTGTGAAATTGTGCCGAATAGCATAGAGAATAAATTAAAGAAGGTTGTTTCTCTTGGTTTTATTCTTATAGTGAGAGAGAGTTAAGGTGTATTTAGGGTTTGGGTTCTTTGAGAAAGTCATGGTACCATTGTTGTAATCTTCATATTTTTTTTAGTGAAACTATCTTTCCGTCGCCGCTAGTAGATGTAGGCATATTGCCGAACCACGTAAATTCTTATGTTCTTTATTTGTATGTTTGATCTCTTTCTCTTTTCTTTAATTTGCACAAACAGTTAATTTTCACAACAATTATATTGTTATTATTATTTGACTATTGATGAAGCATTCAACTTTCGATAAAAAATTATTTCATGAAAAAGAAATGTAATACCCACTTTTCTCCATGGTGGTGTTTATTATGTGTCATTGTTTAACTAAAAAAAAAAAAATTATTATCTTTTGGAAAAAGTTTTCCTTCAAATCGAGCTGGAATTACGTTTCAGTTCATAAGACCATACATTTGTGTTAAAATAGTCTATTTATTTTCTTTTTCTTTTTCTTTTTGGTGTATTATACAGGCTTTAGTCTTGTCAATTTTTATTAGAGTAAAACTTAGGCACAATTTCTTAAATGCACAACATTAGCTTTCCCAATTTAATTCAAATACATAGTTGTAATACATTTAATTATTCTTGAAAATGAAAACACTATTTGTGTTTCATTGGTCAATACAACTATGCGTTTGAATTTAATTAGAAAACTTAATATATTGCATATAAGAAACTGTACCTGAATTTTACCATTTTTACTATCTATGAATACGTTAAAAACAACTATGTGGAAGGCATGGCTTTAAAAACAACCAATGGCTTCTAGTGGCTGTGGCACCTTTGCCACCTTGAAACTAGATCAACTGGTATAGAAAAAACAAAAAAGCTCAGTCTTTTTTATTTGAAATTGACCCATTTGTTGGTTCAGATTAAATATTATAAATTTAAAAATGTAAACAATATCATACCAATTAAAATTTTAAATGATATTCACTTTGTACACTGTTGGGTCAAAAAAAATAAAATCTTAACCGGAATCGAACTTACGTCCAACTAGATAGGGAATGTGCACAACTAGGTGAAATGCCCGGTGGACAACAAACTTGCTTTTTAGCTCCTAAGTTAAGAAGACTAGAGCTATAAATATGGGTTGAAGGAAATTGGGCCTGCGAGAGTTAACAAAGATAATACTAACGCTATTCTGAGAAGGCCCAAAACTATAACAACACTGGCTTGAGAGTACTTGCAAATTATTTTGCTCATACACGCTAGTTAAACTTGGAACTGTGAAAATGTTTTTTTTTTTTTTTTTTTTTTTTAACGATAGATGTGAAAATGGTTAGAGCTTGTGAGATGTTCAAACTATCCCAAGAATATGGTGGCTTGACTAATTGACAAAAATAATACGCATGTTCATCAATTTATGGTTCCTCAAATGTGACCCTAATGGAGACATAAACGAGGCAAATATTGACAATTGTGACGGAGTTGTCGAAATTAAAAAATAGTGTGATTTTGAATAGAGCAATTTCATTGATAAACTAATTTTGAATATCTCAACGCAAAATCTTAAATTTATGTCCATTCAAGATTTTGCAACTTAATGGTGTCTAAATTAGTCTTGTCCATTCATATGGGCATGTCATGCTTGTTAGAGATAAATTGGTCCATAAGATTCAAACGTATTGTAGGTTCATATTTTGTAAAACAAGCTGACCTAGTTCTTTTTGCACTAAGTTTCTTAGGTATATAAAGTATAAACCCTACATTGTGTCCATTGTAACACAAAAAATTATATAGTAAAAATGTAACCCTCAAATGTCTTCCTCCGTGGACGTAAGTCTTATTAAATGCACAGGTTTTATTTCTGCTCATTCTTTTCTCTTCTACACACTCCCATCACTTATCAACTTTAACAGTGAAATTATCACTGTTATGGACCAAAAGACATTTCATATCTTTAATAATCCATCCAACTCATAAGAATATAGTATGTTTCAGATAACATATACAGCCTAAGAAAAGACAAATTAAAAGAATTTACTGGTGCCAGCAAACAGCAAAATGTGATGAAGAAACCCCCATCTCCCAGTGAGCCAACCAGATCATCCTTTTTAGGACAGATTGAAGCATATTGTCAACCGGGGTTCAAACACAAAATTACTGATCATGTAAATTGTCGTCTGATATATGTGTCTTCATGTACAAAAACAGGTTCTTGAGTACTCTGTGGTGGGAACTGAGGTTGTCCCATAGCTATGCCTCCTTGATTAGGAACAGAAGGATTGCCCCATTGATTGTTAGCGATCTTTGCCGAAGTTAAGGTGATATAATAGATCAGACCAAGAATCACACTTGCAAGGGACAAAAGCGCGCCTCCAGCAAAGACTCCAGGTTTCACAACATAGCAATAGTAGTTGAAGTACACGCTTTCTTCACCATGTTGATCATTGAGTGCAGCACCGGTAAGCAACAAAAGAAATGCTATGACAAATGTAAACCTGCTCAAGTGTGAAATAGACTAAATCAATAGAAAAGCAATACCAATGATATATATAACTGAAAAAATGAATCTCTACACAAAGTGATTGGTCCAATCTCAATGGAAACAAATAAACAGAAAGCAACAGTACATGGTGAAATAATAATTTATGGTATAAAGAGAGGGAAGAAAAATGGGGATTATGTTAAACGTAGTACCACGAGAGCTATTCCCAAAGTAAGCAAAAATTGAAAAGAGAGATAAACCCTAAAACTTAGCCTTTAGATTCAAATTAAACCCTATAAATTTGACTGCATCAATAGTTTTAAAATTATTACAATCTAGATCCCTGGTGAATCTTTGTTAACTAAAAATAAGGGAAATCCACATAAGTTGTACTTAAAACCTATTTACTCGCCAACTATTACTTCATGTAAATCGTAAGTGGTATTTTGACAAAAGAAAACCTCACAAAACAACTAATTTATAAGGAAAAATGCAAACAAATAAACATATATTAATGAAGATGCCATCATTTTGTGTTTTATTTTTTGGCACAAAATTACTGCCTGTGTTCCACATGAAAAAGTCTTTAGTATCCAGATAGGTCTGAAATGCAGTTTAATAAATTTCCATTATGTTCACTTAATAGAGACTACTAAGGGTCCACAACGATTTTGAAACGTATAGGATAGATATCACAGGAATTAGAAACTCGGATTTTAATTTGAAACCACCCTAAAACTCTAAGGGAATGATGTAATTTTTCCCAATAAAATATGTAGCAGCATAAAAGTCAATTTGTCAATATTCTTCAACATCACTCCTTCAAGTCCAGGTTTGGCACCCAAAAAATAATAAACAAGGGCATTTCTTTGTGCTCTTAAAGGTTGGTCATGAAAGGGGCACATAGGAGTTGAAGGGTTACTAAACCCAGTAAAGGAAGAGCAGAATACACATGACCATAAGAAAAGTCTTTACGTTTATCAAGAAAGATATAGCACAAGTGTGGATACAACAAGTGAGCTAATCCTAATTCAGTGACAAGCAACCATTCATTTTTAGAAGGTAATATTAAAAAGAAATGTTATAAGCAACAAGAAACATGACCCAATAGCGAATCAATTAAGCTACGAACACAATATTTTCACAACAATTTCACAACAATGCTGATGTGTCAAGCTGTGAATGTTAAATAATAAAGTGCACTAAGTGGTGGGTCCAGATGATAACTAATAAAAACCTATCAACTCAGTATTGTTGTGAAAATGTTGTGTCTATAGCATTGCACATAGCAAATTGATTGATGTTATTTTGGAGAAATTTATGAATTGTCTATCTTGAGGATATTTATGAAAACTAAACATGGATTTTATTTACTTTATACTCTAAAAATGTGATTTTCTTTCTATTGTTGCTTGAATATTAGTTTTATATATGTGCTAAACTACCATTTATTTAAAAGTTTAATCTAATAGGAAATGGTAAATTTAATCACTTGACCATGATTCTAACAATTTTTCTTTCAAAAACATTTTTAGTACTTGCTATTAATCTTCTAAATGAAACAATCAACATGACTTATAGACACACAAGTGCATATTTATCGATAATTAACGTGTCCTAGCTATATAGTATCCTAGTATTTCAAGAATTATCATATCGCCATATCCATATCCAAGTTGCATCCATGTCTCATCTCAATATCGATGCTTCTTAAATCGCAACCATCTAAATTAAACCAATCCAGGTTTTATATTCAGGGCTGTCAAAAGCCAGGTCCTCTATTGAAGAATGCTTTTAATTCAGACATTGACAGCCCTCAATCAGAATAAGCTCTGAAAGGATAAGACAACAACAACAACAAACTGGAATAAGAGTTTCATCAGCAAGTAGTAAATGAAACTTACCAGGAAACAACAAAGCAGATCAGTGCTACAGTCCAATTGCTAGAAGGAAGAGGACTCCTTTTGCAACAAATACACCCAGTTGAAACATTTATAATTATTTGAGCAATCATAAGAGACAGTGCTGCAGTTAAACCAAGAGCCATAGCTGGACTCCGAGGGTATATACATTGAGTAGGAGAAGGCAACTCAACCTGAGAACTCTGGAAATAAAATTAATATAACATTTCAGAAATGCTTTCTTCATAAAACTATGACCACTGTAGACAAATAATAATAGTGATTCTGCACAAAATATCTGAAGACTCATAGGAGGTACTAAGCATCAATTGCCTGATACTCCATATATGTGGGCATAATTTGATCAAAGGTCCTGCTAATGTACCTGCCTTTTGAGTAAATTAGCAGAACTCCTGTAATCCCGTTTCATCTCAAATAATAGTTTCCCCCAACTGAGGGCATTACTATCATTTGGCATCTGAAAAAGTAGATTAAAAAAAAACAAAGAGGACACTCCAATTCTCACCCTAATATCCATCTGACACAAATTTAATTTTTTTTCATCATTGAGAACAAGGGCCAGTCTGCAGTTCCTATTTGATTAAACTGCCCAAATCTTAAAAGCTGGCTATGCCAGTGCATTGGTGCAAAATACCCACTCTATACTGCCACTAAAAACACTCCAAGGAGTGGATGACAACTCTTTACTTCCCAAGAGCAAATATCCACCTCAGGTTAGTGAAGATTAAGTGACATATTCTCAAAGACAGGAAGATGGGAAGATGTTAACTAGGATTTAGAAAGAAAAACTATTGTGACATTTTCTGATTTAAGCTAAAGATGCTAACATGTCATAAATAAAGAGGTCTTTATTCTAGAAACTTACATAGAGGAGTACAAAAAGGAAGATAGGGATGGACTCATTTCATTATAGTAATAGCTATAACTATTAATACAGTTTCACAAAAAGATTATGTTTGAAAGTGGGATCCACAGATAAAGCCAAAAAAAAAAAAAAAAAAGATTTAATTAAGGTAAAATACACTAATAACCACCTTTGAACTTTTACGATGTTGCAATAAGACCCCCCCTTAACTTTTTTTCTCCCACCAATTTAGTACATAAACTTTGGTACTGTAGCAAACAGATCCATTTTGTCCATTCTGTGTCTATTTTAATGTTTTTTTGCATCAAATCATTAAAAAATTTAAAACGAAAAAGGAAGGGATCTTACTGCAACAACATAAATTTTAGGGGATCTTGCGGCAAAAAAACATTAAAATAGAGGGAAAATAGACTAAAGTGGTCTATTTGCTACGATACCAAAGTTTATATACTAAATTGGCAATTAAAAAAAAAATTAAGGGGAACTTTCTGCAACAGCATAAAAGTCTAGGGGTTTAGTGCATTTACGATTAGTTTTTTCTATTTTTTAAGTTGATAGATTTGATCAAGTTTTATAATTATCTTGTGACCAGTAAACAACATTAAAAGACTCCTTCAGAGATATTTCAGCAAGTTGAATTACACAAATACGATAAATAAATAAAATTTTTATCAGACCACAGTTAACAGTATTTCTATTAGTAAAAACATCAAGCTTTATGTACTTAGTGCACGGGAGCAGAAGAGCTCCTGATATTGTGTTAAAAAGCAAATCACAATGTAAGGATTGTGCCAAAAGAATAACAAACATTGCAGATCCGGAGCAATTTCTGCTTCTAAAATAAAATAAGCTAAAGTAGGTGTAGTTTTTTTTTTTTTTTTTTGATAAACTAAAGTAGGTGTAGGTTGTGTGTTCATTCTCCAATAAAGAAAATATTTAGAGACATAAACAAACAGTGTTGCAGAACAGAACAGCAATCATTAAGATTCTCCCAACCTTTTTGACTTTTTTTTTTTTTTTGGTGGGGGGGGGGGGGGGTTATGTTGAAGGTGCATATAGTTAATAAAAGAAGCCTCTGTAAGTATGACTTTGAACCAAAGGAATCCACAAGATTGCATCATGATTAGCCTTAATAAAGGCATAATTCAGAACACAGATGCATGTATAATGTATTTGTGGAGTAGGGTGATACAAATACAGGTCACAATAGAGTAGAGCCCCAACAAGCTACAGCACAAGTTAAAATTTGATGACAGAATCTTGATTCCATCTCAACGAGATGTTTAAAAACCAACAATTGCCAAAGTGGACCATTATCTCTCATTGATACAGTGAAGCAGCACAAAGAGATGCATAGTTAATATCTTATAATTGAAGCATACATGATAGATCACCATGTCTAGTCGATTGGAATCGGAATTGGAAAAATCGTCTTAAATGACTTACACACAGAAAATTCTGTCATTATATGAATGAATGCATGTAAGCCTAAGGACCAACTAAAAATATGTATAAATTTTGCATGTCTCAAGGAAGGCTTTGCCTTCTTTTAAGCTATAATTTTGCTAGCAGCATACTATATTGTAAAAATGCATGAAAATGCTATGCTTCTATTCAAAACTCTCTCAACCTATACAAAATGGGTTCTTTCTTAAAGGTTCTCACAGTGCAGATAAAAGTGCTGCTGAAACCAATATAAGTTACCCCTTTTGATGTCAATACCACTTGAGCGGGAAGGATATATATCAGTAGAGACTAGGGAAGGTGCTGTACTATTAGCATAAGGTTGAGGGACTAGGGAACATGCCCGGCCCTGGGGTAAGCCCCACAAGCCCAAGGGCTAGGGCAACCCCCCAATGGGGGCAATAAGTGAAGAAAAAAAAAAAAATTAGTAGACTTAAAAAAAAATAATAATTATTAGTTATACAACTATACATAAAAGGAAAATATATATATTAGTCTACATATAAAAAAAATTATTAGTATACATTTTTTTTTTTTTATGGGAGTGTTGTGCTTTTAATAAGATATATGTGAGACATATGTGATGTGTTTTAGTATTTATGTGAATAAGGCTGGTCTCCATTGTGTGATTTATTGATTTGTTTGAAAATTTTGTTCACACGTGTATGTGGTCACTGGCCATGTGTTTTTGTATGTAGGGATGGTTTGTGGGGGGGGAAGCCATTGTTTTGTGTTGTCGTGTAATGTGTTCCCGTGTTTATTTAATGATTTTTTTTATGAGTTTTAATTTATTATTAGTATTAATTTTGTTATCCTTTATAAGACCGTGATTTTTAAAAAAAATTAATAATAAGGAATTTTTTAGTTAAAAAACTATTAGACATATAATTACTATAACTGAGATTATATTTTGTTTTAATTGTTTTTTTCAATGTAATTTAAGCTAAAAATATAATGTAACATTTATTTTGCATAAAAAAAATTTTGGGACTTTTATGGTGTTTTTTAATATTTAATAATAAGTGGGCAACTAAAATTGTAACGGGCTTGGGCAACCCAAACCCTGGGGCCGGCCCTGCTAGGGAAAGCAAAGGTAACCAAGCTGTTGTGCTATTAGCATAATTAGCTGTTGTGCTATAAGAAGACATATTCAATAATGGAATTTATGTTCCTCTTCCTTGAATCACATGAAGCTGCTGGACCAAGAGTGACACAATCAAATGGATAGGTTGTGAAATGGAAGAGATCTTCCTACAAAATGACTTTAGCCTTTATGGTGTTCACCCCGACAAAGCAACTAATCAAATAACAAACAAATGTCTACAACCAGACCAGAACAAAAGTTCCACAAGAAGCAAGTCAATATTTGGTTAACATGCATGTGCTTTCGATTGAGATTACCATTTTTGACATTATATTAAGATAAAATTATTAACAAATGCATCAAAAAGAAAACTAAGAAGCCACCCAAACCAAAGCTAAATATTACAACAAGTACAACTCAATCAGGTAACAATTCCCTTCTAACTTCCCAAGCAAGGTGAATTCTACTATACAATTTCTGGGTTTTCCCACCTTTTCTCAGCTTACAAGTTTAAAACTTTAAGTTCACCAAGAACCAAAACTAAAAGCAAAAGCAACAGAGGTTATTGCGCTTTGTTTGGTCACAAAGAGATGCAAATTTAACAAATTAGAACTGTATAATTAGAGCTGTATATCTCAGATTCTCCACCATCAAAGTTCTTCTTCTAATGAAAATTTACAAGAAAACAACAAAACAGTAAAGAAGATTGTTGTTTTCTTTAACTTTTCCTCGGGTTTCTCAGCAACCAATCAGAGGAGTACTAGGGAGAGCAAGTTTATAAAGAAGAAAGCAACAAAATAACAACTTTAAATAAACCCATCAAAGAAAAAGCAAAAAAAAAATCTGTGTAATTGCATTTTTGTTTACCTTGATCCTTGTACCCTCTGCACCAAAACCAGTAGCAGCTGATAATAGTCCCAAGAATCCAACAACACTGCATATCACCACAACCTTTCTCTCCATCATCTCTCTTTTTTTCTCTCTCCACAAGTTCTCAACAAGTATTTTTTACTGTTTTTTTCTTTGTCTCAGAGAGAGGGTAGGGAGAATAGCGTAAAGTTTGTGAAGCACTTTTTTTTGAGGTGAGTTATGAAATTATGATGTCCAATATTGAGGACAGAAAAAAGATTTACAGTATAAAGTTGTAAATCATGTTCCTTGAACGGCTATATCGTTATATCCTTCAACGGTGAGGGCATATATGAAATTATCTTTTTTAAACTGGTTCCTTTAATTTAAATCAAATATAAGTAAAGATATAATATTTGTTACTATATTACTTTAGAAAAAAAAAAAAATGGATATATGTCAGTAGGAAAGTTACTGTGCTATTTGCATAAGGTAAACTGTTAAAGTGACTCAAAAAAGCAGTGTTCCGACTTTAGTCTCTTTTTTCTTTTTTTTCTTTCGTAAAATTTTATTAATAATTTGACAATGAAATTCCAAGTATTATGAACATTATCTTAAAGCACGTAATTATTTATGTAAAGTTTATGTCATCCTCAGCAATTCAGCATAAAAAATGAACAAACAAATTGAAAAGTAAAAACTCAAGAGTCATACATCTTATTACACGTAAATTCATAATGAAAATGGTTTACTTCTAACTCCGTTTGGTTTGAAGGAATGAATTAGAAGAAAATTTTGTCTGGAACCTAGATTTTGATGAGTGAAAAAAATTACAAAATTTAGATTTGAGAGTTTATATCAACCACTCACAACCTACAATTTCAACAAATTATAAATTAGATATGAGTTGTGACAAATAATATGTGCCTAAAAGCAATAAATTAAAATTTTTAGCATGACTGGTCGACCGTGTCTGTGACTCTATAGTCCATAACTTCCAAAACACGTATCTGACTTTCTTGTTTTTTATATATATATTGTTTGTTATTGGGTGCTTGAGGATTACATGTTATCTGTTGCCAAGCTAAGTGGTCGTGGATGCAGTGTCCACTTTCTTTCCTTCAAATAGGATCGCTACGAAAAAAGTAAAATGCTTGGATTATTCTGGGTTGAATTTTTAAATCTAACCTGCCACCTGGGTTGATGATTACTTTTAACCATAGAGATGTTGATGGTGATGTTGTCAATACGAATACACCAGGTGTAAGTGTATTCGTATTGTTTAAAGTAATTATTCAATATTTTAATTGTAATACTCTCTTATCTTACATAATAATAAGTTTCATTAATTAAATGTATATTACAAAAGGTCCCATGGGATTTGAGTCAATTACAAACACATTCTCTTGGATTTTAATTTTGAGTCAATTACTTAAGGTTTAAGAATTCACTAAATTGACCCCTTTGTTAATATTATATCTATTTTTATTATAAAAATTTATTATTTTAAAATAAAATTGAATAAAAATAAGTTTTAATGTAGACTGGACTGTCAATTTTATTAAAATTTATTCAAAAGATGAACACATGGATCAACAAAAAAGAACAGATCATCTTAGTCAATCTATAAAATGATCTTGAGGTCATATAGATAGTATAGATTTGCCTACCTCAACCAACAAGCAAACCCTTCCTTGAACGAAACCTACTGATGATTATCACCAAAGTGGAACCCCTCCATCGTCCATTCTCTTTTATTTTCATTTATTTGCACCTAATTTAGTAATTTCCCCTATCTCAGAGTTGAGTCTTTCAACCTTACTAGTTACTACTTACAACTTCTCAACCTTTAAAACACCAAATAAAACCTATATAGGATACATGTTACAACCTTTAAAACACCAAATAAAACCCATATAGGATACATTATTGTTTGATACGCAACTCACAGTTTTATATTTCGTCAAACATGTCTTAATCATTAAACCTGATTATAGAATTGACAGCACATCAAAATTGGAAGGAAACCAACTTAAAGCTACTTCAAGTTATAACTCATGCACTTTTACTGGTAAATTTCTAAACTCTCCTTTCACATGTTCACCTGGTGAACTGAATAATTTCTTATTGGGTGACGTGGTTCACCCGTCCACCATTCCAATAATTAAATAATATGTGTGATAATTAATACAGTCAGCTTGAGGTTATTTGGTCATTTTAAAAGTATGGGGTTAATTGTTAAAAATTGACTGTATTAATTATCAAGCTGACTGTATTAATTATCAGACGTGTCATTTAATTATTAGAATGGTGGACGGGTGAACCACGTCATCCGGTGGACTGAATAATTTCTCATTATTTAGAGCAATGGAATGCCATTTGCTCCAAAGGTACTTCCTGCTTCTCTAGTACTACTCTACAAAAGTTCCATTGCAATTCTTTATAATAATTATAAATTAAAAAATCTAATTGCCTTCTTCTTGTGGACTGATAACTCTAAAGATTGTGTAAGCATATTTCCCAGCTTTCCAGTCTAAATTGACAAATTTTGCAGTTTCAAATTAGAATGAAGCAATTTCTAAGTGCAGGCAATTAAAAATAAAAATAAAAGAGCTTAAGCATTAAATAACAAAGTTTTGCATTGCAAAGTCTTTCAACAAGATCTAGTAAATAGCTTTAAGGACAAGCTTACCTAAAGGTCTTAGCATTAAGATCCATTGGAATTACCCTACCAGTAATCAAAACACCCCAAAAGAAAATAGGTAACTTGTTTAGGCAAATTGTTAGTTTACTTGTCCTGCATATTCAACCATGCGAAATATTGAAACTTTCAGCACAACACCCCTCCTCTTGACCAACTCAAAGACACATGCATCCCCTTCCTTTAGATTGTTGTCCCTACAAAATGGACTCCATCCCTTGCCGATTGTCTTAGGTGAAATTGAACCATTTCTTGTATTGCACCTGCAAAGCCACTCTTTTCCCCCAGAAGCCTGAAGCTTGATAAAAATTTTCCCACGAATATACTTGTTAGCAAATTCGGTAGGCAAATACTGTACAAAGAAAGAAGAATTGCAAATAAGCATATATCAAGGTGGCTTAAATACTTCAAGAGCTAATCATACAGATATAACCAATGCTCACCACAAAGTTGTATAAATTATATGCCTGAATGACGCGGATGAAAGAAGGATTTTTAGGCATGAACATTCTTGCCGCTTGAATTGTCCTTTCTCTTCCTTCAGACATCATGTCTCTTCTTTTTGAAGACATGTTAGAAATTTTTTGGTTAACAGGCAATTCTATATCTATTTCTTGTTTTGCATACATCTCATGTGGAGTAGACATTTCATTTTCATTCGGATTGCCCTGCCTTGTCTTATCCCCATTTGATGGATACTTGATCTCAGTAGCAGTCATATCAAACACAAGAACATCGAATTTTGAGTTCCCTTCGTATTTGAAGACTAAGAAGTACCCATAATTTATAGAATGGTATTCAACAAATTCCCGCCAACCGTCACAAAACCAAAGATTATTTTTAGCCTTCTCCAATCCCACTTGCCAAATGCGACCATTAGGAACTGTGAGTGTAGCAACACGGGACAGTTTATCCCCAAATTCCCTAACAAACTTTACAGGGAGCCTCTGCAGGTACAAAATTTAGTTACATTTTTTTAATTCCAATATAAAATTAAATCTAGGAAACTATGCTTCCAAGGTTTACATCAATGGCTTCTGATCATCACAATTGAAACATTACTGATCTTTGTAGCAATGCTACACAAAACAATAAACGAATGAAACAAGTTAAAGATTGATCAAGCTTTTGGCTTTTCACCCTATGTCTAAGTTTATTAAATTGTCCATGATTTTTGTCCAATCCAATACACAAAATTACCTGACAATATCAACTAAAGAGATATCTAATTAAACGAAATGAGAGAAATACATATATTTCAACAATGAAAAGTGAAAATCTCATTACCACTAGTAGAGTTTTCAACTAATATGATACCTTCAGGATTTCCATTACAACAAAGAGAATAAAAAAAGTTGGAGATCTTCTTTGTAATAATTCAAGACTCCTAATTTTATCAAAAAAAAAAAATTCAAGACTCCTAATTTTTTCTCAAAATTCTATCCATGAAAAGTGAAAATCCAATTCATATGTAACCAATGTAATGTGACTATGTGAGAGACCTTGTTGAAGTCTTGAAGACAGGACAAACAGATCAAGTGAAATGGTATTCACTATACAGTCTATACTACTGATTCATTCATCTGCATATATATGATATTCATGTTATTTTTTCACTTTCACCACCCTAATAAGTAACAGCCTGAGGTGTGTGAGTGTGTCATTTACTGTTCACACGTTTTATACTGTGAAACAAGAAACTTCATGCACCAGCACAACATCATAATGTATGATATGATTTTGAGAACCTCTTTAGAAATTCTAGAAGAAAAAAAAAAAAAAAAAAAACGTTTTCCCCATATTTTCTCCAAAATATTCAGAGATTGCATGAATCCTAACTATTAATGTTGCTGCATGTGAGCCAAATCACGAATGATACACACAATTATATTGTGAAAATTGTATAAATTAATATCTATCCTCCTGTTCTAATTTCTAAAAGCCAAGAATAAAGAAGAAACAGGGTACCCATATAGCAACAAAGAAACAACAGGACAACAACAACAAGCAAGAGATTTCCCTTTGTTTTATTGGAAACCAAACAGTACAATATATAAAGAACTTAAGCCCAAAAAAACAAATCAAGATATATAGTAATGTAGATTACCAGTTTCATTTCATGCATGGTGGAGGGGAGTATTATCTTGAAGAAGTGTGACTGTGATGGTCTACACCTGGATGGAGAGGAACTAGATGGCCGGTGACGGTTCCAGTTGGGGCCCAATGTACTCCGGCGAGTTGTTGATTTAGGTGCCATAGCTAGGAAAAAGACAATGCCAGATCGATGACAAGTTGGTAAGTTTGTATGTGTGGTGTGGATGACACTCCTAGTCCTTGTAGTTGTACAGCTTCCCAACTCTGTTCTGTTCTGTCTCTGTCTATATTATATGATCATATCTATACACTATACTTGATTTGATTTCCTGTCAAAGTTTCTGTCGCTTTTTGGTAGTGACATGAGAGACCGTGCAAGTGCCCTGTTTCACTTTCACCAAATGGATTTGTTGTTACGAAATGGACACACAGATTTTAAAAATAAAAAGATATTTCAGCCCCACTCTTTAATTATCAATGATAAAGCCTAGTAGTACACACTATTTTTAGTTCCCTGACTTATTAAGTCATTTAAAACAATGCACATGTGACATGACTATTAACAAAGGATTTTTTTTTTTTTTTTGACAAATATTAACAAAGGATATGGACTTATCAAAAAAAAAAACAAATGATATGGCTAAAAGCATATATTAATTGTTATTTGATTTAATCTTTTTTTTATATATATATATAAAAGGTAGAAATCAAAACCTAAACACTAATATATATTTAAATCTCAAGAATCTATTTCACACCTTCGTTAAATGGGTGGGACTTTTGAAATGGAGGGTTACACTACTAGATTGAATTAATTCAGTTGGTTAGAGAAAATTCTACTCCAAAATAACATTTTAGTCCTCATGAAATTTGGATCTCATTCAATAAATATTAGTATTTATCGTCAAATTAAACCAAACATTTCAATACTAAACATTTTATCTAGAGTCAGTATTAATATTGTAATAAATAATTTTAGTAATTTTGTCAAACACAAAGGAAGCTTGTCTTAAGCTTTGTTCTATGTAATACATCCGTACTACTTAAGTGTTGTGGCAAAGAACCATGTGGATATGTGGATGAGGGAATCAAGATTCAAGACTCTGAAAATATTGAATTCCCCAAACTAAAAGAATGAGATATGTGTATAATTCTTTCGATGAGAATTCATTTGGAAAAAATTACCACAACTAAGGATGTTTGGGATTACATGGCAAGTTCGTGTGGGCAATCAAACTTTGCAATCCTAAGTTTAGGGAGTGATAAAGCGTAATTTAGGTACATAGCGAATTAGCGATCTTTTATTTAAGGATAGAATGGTACTTTACCTTCTTGTTCCTCTTATTTTTCTCCCTAGTACAGAGTGTGCATACAAGACACACAGATGAGTTATTTGCAGCCTCTTTTCTTGTTTTGTTAAGCACCCACTCTAATTGTCTTTTTCTGATAGGCTTATAACTCTAAGATTGTGTGCATAATTCCCATTTCCATACTTTAATTGACAAATTCTCCAGTTTCATACTAGAATGAAGCAATTTCTAAATACAGGAAAATACAATTATACAAAAAAACAGCTTAAGCATTAAATAACAAAGTTTTGTATTACATACTCTTTCAACAGGATCTTGTAAGCTTTAAGGACAAGCTTACCAAAAAGAATTAGCATTAAGATCCATTGGAATTACCTTAACAGTAATCAAAATCCCCAAAAGAAAATAGGTAACTTGTTTAGCCAAATTTTTAGTTTACTTGGGAAATATTGAAACTTTCAGCACAACATCCTTCCTCTTAACCAACTCCAAGACACAGACATCCCCTTCCTTTATATCATTGTCACTACAAAATGTATGCCATCGAATTGTCTTAGGTGAAGTTGAACCGTTTTTGAAATACAACCGGCCAAGCCACTGTTTTCCACTAGAAGCCTGAAGCTTGACAAATTTTTGCTGACAAAGATACCCAGCAAATTCAGCAGGCAGATTCTGCACAATGAAAGAAGAATTGCAAATAAGCATATTTCAAGGTGACTCAAATACTTCAAGAGCTAATCATATAATAATAAAGGCTCACCACAAAAGATTTTTTTATATTATATGACTTAATGATACAGCTGAAAGAAGGATTTTCAGGCTTGAAAATTTTGGCTGCTTGAATTGCCCTTTCTCTTCCCCCAGTCTTGTCACAAAATTTTCGCTTAACTGGCAATTTTGTATCTACCTCATGTTTTGGATTCAACTCATGTGGAGTAGACATTTTATTTTCATTTGAATTGCCCTGCCTTGTCTTACCTCCATTAGATGGATACTTAATCTCAGTTGCAGTCATATCAAACACAAGAACATGAAATTTTGAGTTCCCTTTGTATTTGAAGACTAAGAAGTACCCATAATTTATAGAGTGATATCCTACAAAATCCTGCCAACCGTCACGAACCCAAATATTGTTGTTAGCCTTCTCCAATCCCACTTGCCAAACACAACCATTAGGAACTGTGAGGGTAGCAACATTGGACAATTCATCCCCAAATTCCCTTACAAACTTGTCTGGGAGCCTCTGCATGAGGTAAAAGATTTAGTTACATTTTCTTAGTTCCAATATGACATTAAATCTAGAAAACTTTGCTATGAAGGTTTACATTAATGGCTTCTGATCATCACAATTGCAACATTAGTGAGCTTTGGAGCAATGCAATGCAACACAAACCAATAACTTGAATAAACATTTTAAAGATTGAAAAATGGACCAGCCTAATCATTTTGGAGACCTCAAGCGAAATTTTAAATTGCGCCTTTAACCATTCAATACTAAATTAAATTAATCTATCATTTACAACTAATTAAAGCCACTATATACTACTACCCACAAAATTTAATAGTTTATATATATATATATATATTGATTTTTTTTTGAGAAAAATATTTGTGTTGATTTAATTGTCTTTTAATGATAATGATACAAAGGTAAAAACAAAACAACTGATGCACATTGTACATCACCCCACTGGGCCACCCAATTAAAATTATAAACTTATACCCAATAATAAATAGTCACTAGCCTATCATTCTAGCTCAAGCCCAATAACAACATACTTTATCAAAAAGACTCAAGCCCATCAAAAATCTACATCAGTGGATGATTCAAGAAAAAAACAAAAAACTAATTAAACTTACAAAAATGTAAGGTCAACTAACAAGTACTTCACGTGGGGGTGAGGGGCTCTAGAAAAATAAAAGGTGAGGAGGAAGAGATGGTGTGGCAGATTGGGTCACTTTGTTCACCCCATCCCCATATCAAGAAAGTTCTATTTTAAGAGAGAGAGAAGAAAAGAAGTGGATGATAAAGATGTAGAAGAAGAAGGGCCTCTTGTGCTGTGCTGTGCTGTGTGACGCAAAATAGCAAATAAAATTGAAGGCTGACATGGAGAAGAAGCAAGAGAATTGTTGGTCTTTCTAAAAAAAATAGTAAAAGAATAAAGGTCCTGCTATGCTTTGCTTTGTTGTGTGCTGGGCTCTTTTTTCTTTCCTCTTTACCCCCAAAGTTCTTTTAAATTGGGGTACACTGTAAACCTTTTTTTTTTTTTTTTTTATGATTCAGAGCCTTGTTTAATAAGGGTTTTTTTTATTTTTGTGCAGGGGACTCAAGAGATGGCCTAATTCGCTTAAGGGCTGGGCCAGCCCACTTGATAAAGCCTCCATTGTCTAAGTTAATTAAATTGTCTATGTTTTTTTGTCCAATCTAATACTCAAAATTACCTGAAGACTGAAGATATCAATTGCTGAGCAACCTATTTAATCAAACCAAATGAGAGAAACACATATTTCAACAATGATGCAGTTACATGGAAAACATGTGATTTAGAGAAACTCTTTACCAGTTTATGGTTAATCATTTTCTCCAACATATTAAAAATATAAAATCATTGACCACCAGCGTGGCTTGCTTTAAGAGTTTGGAAAATTTGGTTAGCTATATAAATTAAAAAATTTGCTTAAGAAAATTAAATCAGTTGTTCTACTAATTATTAAAATAGGAAAATTGCTTTCCATTCATTTTTTTAATAATAAAAAATAAATAATGTCTAATAGTTTTTCTCCATGCAGAAGCCAACTTTAAATTTCGGCCATCCATGTAATATTGCATTTGCATGTGCCATAGTTTTTCAATATATCAATTTACAGTAAATAAAAAAATAATAAAAAATTTGAGGCGACCAACATTCTCCTGGAAAAAGCTTTCAATATTAAATTGTGTGAGAATAAATTTACTTGTGACAGGACAAGAAACTTGGGAATCGAACAAATTAAGTGCTCCTGTTCTAAGTTTTAATGCCGAAAATAGTCAAGAAGAGGGGGTACCCAAAAGCACAAGAATCATATATATATAGGAACAAATTAGAATAACATAATGAATTTACATTACCAGTTTCATTTCATGCATGGTAGAGGGGAGTATAATCTTGAAGAAGTGTGAGTCATGAGAAGGTGACCGAGAACTAGACGACGGCCGATGATGTTTCCAGTTGGGCCCCACTCTACTCCGGCGAGTCCCTGATTTTGGTGCCATAGCGCACGATTGTAAGAAAAGAAGAACATCTGTATTTTCTTTTTGCTAAATAGGAAAGTTATCACGGGTTGTGATGTGAGATGAGTCAGATCATAACACTGGTCCAGGATGACACGTGGCTGAAGTAATGCATGCGTAAGAAAATTCAGCAATCTAACCAAGGAGATGGGTATCCAAACCAGTCCTTCAATTGGGCCGGTCATGATGGACTGGGCCCTCCAAAAATATTTAAGCCCAAAGCTCCTTATTAGATTAGAATTACCTACTGACCCACTTCAGAAATGGCTCAAATTGAACATGAACCTATTGATTTAAAGCACTTGGATAGAAGCGTGAATAAAAAAATAGAGCTAATTACTTGTGCTCATGCTCCATGGATATTGATTACATTTCATGTTTTATGACCAGATGATGATGATGATACATTATTACTTACTCTGTAATGGACCTGATGAACTATGCAATAAATTTTTTTTTTTCTTGAAACAAAAGTTGCTAGTTCAGGAAGGGGGGAGGTTTAAATGGGTCAAACATCAGGCAGTCCATACAAACTTTTTGTCGAAGGAGCTTCATACATCTTTCGACTAAATATCAATGGAATCTTTATTTTGGATAAGTTACTCCCCTGTTGTGACCCCCCAAAAATAAAGTATTTGAAAGATGATCACAAGAAAAAGGTAACTTATTATTTAAAAAGATATTTCTTACAACTAACTGAAGAAATATAACAAATATCTTTATGGTTAAATATTAACCGAGGGGACTTACTTACTAATATTTGTAAGGGTCTAAATTTTTGGAAAGGCTAAAGCAGAAAACAAGCCCAATATAAATAAGAAGCCCAAAGCTTAAATCAAGGCCGTGGGGCTCACCTAGCCCAAATATGCCTAACATCAAGCCCAAGTCTAGTGCTCTTCCCTTGGCCAAGTTGTATGAATAAGGCTTGCAATTTTAAGTTAATTGCAGCTGGGCCTGGGTTTATTTACTTGTACATGATTTTACTTATTACACTAAGCCTATGTATTCCAAATAATCAGTAATTAAAAGCAGGGGCAAGATAGACTTTTGCTTGGATGATTTTAGATCTAGAAAGGTCACGCGTGATCAACTCTCTCTGATAACCAATGAACAAAAGATGAACGTGAACATGAATAGATGAATATCTAGTGAACAAAGTGGAGTACTCAGGACAACTCACTCCAACCAATTGATGCTTGTAGACTAGCGTTGAAGATTAGCTTTCCAGGAGGTTTAGATCCAGCAGTTCCAAGACAAGTTTTCCTATTTAGAGGGATTAACCTTAGTGACTTTCATAGAGGGAATTTTATGTCTGGGCAAGAAGACCCAAATTGTTATTCCCACATAAATTGTCCATGGCCCAAGAGTAATACAATTTACGAACCAATGAGTACAATGAAGTCTGGAAGATTTTGTTGAGGTTCAGTCAACACTATAAAAGCACACGCAAGTCCAAGCCACAGGGTAGATTTTTTTGGGAGAAAAACTTCTATACTTAGATTTAAAATCATTCAGCAGTTGTAAAATCATTTTTTGTAGCTGCTGAAATATATAAATGAGATTCTTCTTTGATTATTTCTCGAATTTTGTTTCATTCCCATAAATCCCATCAGTGTAACTTATTTTCAAAAATTTATCTACTGTTCATTCCTTTAGAATGGCTGAACGCTCACAATGCGCCATTAGCCTTTATCGCTATTGTGGTAAAGCGAGTAATGGGCTTGACTCTCCAATTTGAACCCGGGTCAAAATCTTCGTCTAAGCAAATCTTGACACATGTTGTTGCAAAAAATTCGACCCCAACATTTTGGCAACTCCACTGGGGAGTCAAGTAGCTCGAACGAAAGAAAGCATGCCGCTAAAATCGAAGAGAGCCAGAACTGTTAACTTGAAGATACCGCTCCAAGACGGCGCCACATCATCCAATTCTTCTCCACAAGAAGTCCACCAAAAAGTAGAACAGGGGGCTATAGGTCCAAATATCAACATGCTGTATGAGATGATCCAAAAGACTCAAACTGAGCTTGTGGAAATCGCCAAACATGTGAAGAAAACAAAGACTACCAATGAAGGTCTACAACACAAACCCCTGCCTGAAAAGAATCAGCATGAGAAAAAGAATAACGAAGGCGAAAAGACGCTGCATGAGAGGGCCTCCAACAATGGTTTTCCGGAAGGAAATACTAACTCACAATTTGTCACGCTTTCGGATGTTGCTGCACTCATTGAGAAGGAATGAGAGAAGCTTCCTAAAGAGACTAGACATTTTGTCCATCGACCACCCTATCCGTTGGAGCTGCTGAATAAGCCTTACCCCAAGAATTATGAAATACCCACATTTTCGCTATTTGATGGACGAAAAGGGAGCGCTTTAGAACATGTTAGTAAGTTCTTGGATGCAGTGGGGCCACATGTTGGAGATAGTAATCTGTGTCTTAGGGAATACTTTAAGTCGCTCACCGACCAAGCTTACACTTGGTACGCGACACTTCAACCTGCCTCTGTGAAAACATGGGATGACATGGTCGAGATATTTTGTGCAAGTTTTTCCGTGTTGAAGAAAAAGTTACCTTGCATACTCTACATAGCGTTAAGCAAAAGGCAGGCGAAAGACTACTCGACTTTATTAAGCAGTTCCAAGACATAGCACTCGATTGTTATGTCAATCACGAAGAGAGAGAGTTGATCGAGATTTGTATCGACAACATGCTGCCAGATTATCGAGCCCACCTGGAAAACTTGGACATTGCCCAATTCACCCAACTTTTACAAAAGGCACAAAAGACCGCTATATCGGTGAAGACAGTAGAAAGGTCAAGAGCTGACAAAAGAAGTACCCTGCACGCATTTGTTGTGACTAGCAACAATGACACAAGGAACAAGAAAAAAGGTGGTAAAAAAAAGGAATTTGAGGAATGGCCTGCAATACCATTTACCACCAAGGAGATTCACGCGATCATTGATAAATGGATTGTGGGTGGATTGTGGATGGTTTCCTAAGGCTGCCCAATGTCAACAAGGAGCCCACGGAAGACGACAAGAAGCATGCGAGGTTTTGCTGCTATCATTGTTATGTCCATCATCCTACATCGGAAGGTTTTTCTTTACGAAAAATTTTTCACTAAAAAATTCAAGATGGAACTCTTGACGTCACGCAAATTCCACAAGGTGTGCAAAGGAATCCGCTGCCCAACCAAAGCAAAGAGAGGGGAGCAGTTTCTGTGGTCAATCATGCCGAAACCGAGGACACAGATGAAGAATTAGAAGACTCCTTGAGCACAAATCCAGCTGCTATCAAAACTTTGCAAAGAAGTCCCAAATTTTGGTCTTTATTCAACCAACTAGGATTAGGACCTGATGCTAGGAAGGCAGCAATTGAAGCTATTATCAACATAGCCGCTGGATCGGGATCTCAATGCTACACAGCCGAAGCTCATGCTAGTCGAGCCTTTTTGGAGACAACCAACATTGTTACATTCATAGATGAAGACATGGAGGTACATTACCCAGACCATTGGAAGTCGTTGTATGTGGCTGCAATGATAAATGGCGTTCATATACTACGAGCACTTGTTGACAACGAAGCATCTCTCAATCTGATTCCAACAAGCACTTTGGATGCTGCTGGAATCTCTAGAAAAAAGATCCAAGGCATACCGATGGAAGTCATCGGGTTCGGGGGAGCTGCTGAGTACACTGTCGGCCACATACAGCTAGTATTAAAGGTCGGACCTATCGTGGCCCTTACAAGATTTCACGTTGTGAATACTGCTGTGTCATATCATGCATTACTTGGGAGACCATGGCTCATCGCCTAACGATCTCAGAACTTTATCTCGGACCGCCTTGGAAGTCTTTGCATGACTAGCAAAGGAACATATGTGCTCCATGACAAAAACTTGCAATAATGCAACATTGACTGAAGACTCAACTACATGGTATGAAGATCCTTCGACCTCATCATCGTGTAACCTGTTGAGGTGGATGTACAGATTTCCCAAACATAACGCTCCTAAAGGATATGACATACCTTGGGCAAGTTTTATGCCTAGTTCAAATAAAAATGGTTTAATTGAGTAAGAAAGAGTCTCATCGAAGGCGTACCTGCTTAGCCAATAAACGACAAATGCTAAGCGACGAACCTAGCAAGTATGATGATTTTGGAAGTGCTGAATCCAATAGTTAAGCCTAGCTTTCTGTCCCCCCGGTGATGCTTCACGACCACCAAAGCCCAAGTAAAGGGCGTCCTCCCATTTAATCTCCTCAACGGTCAAATTTATGGCAGTAGGGTCATTGTCCCCTGAGCAGGGCAGCAAAAGGATTCTCTTGATATCCTCGAGCGTAATCGTGACCTCCCCCCACATTAAGAAAAATGTATAGGCTGTAGGATTCCAACGACAAACGAATTGCCGTAAACCTTGGATATCACAATACATGTCGGAACCGTGAGACAACAACACAGCTCTGTAAATATTTGTCCGTCTTAAACATGATACGAACTCATTGTCTTGAAGCTCCTTATCAACCCAGTCATTCCAAGATTGTAAATGGTCACACGGAAACATGAAATCGATGGGTACGACGAGCAACTCCCGCCGGCAAATACGGGGTTCCATTAAGCTTGATGGTGGAGGGAACCAAGCAATAGTAAGATTGCAAGTATCGGGACCACACAATAACTTTTATGAAGAAGAAGCCTCTGGCAATGGGCGCTTGGGTAAAGGACTGGTTGCTGAATACCAAGGGTCGTATAAAGGCCGCATCGCCAGTACCTGTCTTTTCCGAGGTCACAAACTGCCGGCACCGATATCAGTTTTTGTGGCCTTACACGACATCAAGTGACAAACAGAAGAAAAACAAAAGGGGGTTTAGGGTTTAAAAAAAAAAAAGAAAGAAAGAAAGGGACGGCAGCTTGTAGATGGAAGATTATAAGAGAAAACGGAGTTGGGTAAATATATATATATATATATATATAGAGAGAGAGAGAGAGAGAGCATATAAAGAATATGGAAGATTGCGATTTGGAGAAAAACAGGGAGCTTTTGTTTCGTAGCTTTTACTGGAGAAGAGCATTAGTAGGGCATGAACCTTCAACAAGGTTTTGAAGAAACCAATTCCATTTGGTTTAGAAGTCAAAAGGCGTGTAGTGTAGTTCCTTCTAAAAAAAATAAAATAAAATAAAAAGTAGGAAAAGTCTTTAGCAAAGTTGTGAATACCGTTTCGGCACCCGTTTCGGTTTGGCCATTGGAATGGAATCTTTTGATACCGGTCAATATCAGCGTTCCGTTTCAAGTTTACCGCAAATATATATATATATAACACATTTTTACTACCATATAAAATTATCAACTCTAAACAAGTAAAATCAAATAATACAAATTTTTAAGTCTTAATATCACATAACAACTCAAAAAAAAAAAAATTAAAAATGTACCGGTCCGGAATTGATATTCCGCTCGAAATGGCTCAGAATTTAATCCAAGGTGGAATAGGGGGGGTACCTCGTACCAGTTTGCATACCGATACGAAGATATTCTGCCCGTTCCGGCCGGAACGGAACGGTATCCTTAACTATGGTCTTTAGAATTTGGTGATAATAATAATAATAATAATAATAATAATAATAATAAAAAGAAGCTAAACATTGAGGAATGTGTTCTAGTGTTTGTGTTAAAATCGTGAGACAAAGGAGAAGACATTTAGTTTAAATCGTGAGTTATGAAGTTTCTGGGCAAAACCATAACTCCTTGACATGATTGATGGGAATACTGCTCTGAAATTCATTGCATGGAAGCAACAATGCCTAGTGCCTATCAATGAGAGGAAAGACCTGCGAGAATTTTCATTTACAAATTGCTCTCACACATGCCACTTCTTGGCACGTGTGTGAGGGGGGCTAAATGTAAGGGTCTAAATTTTTTGAAAGGCTAAAGCAGAAAACAAGCCCAATATAAATAAGAAGCTCAAAGCTTACATCAAGGCCATGGGGCTCACTTAGCCCAAATATGCCTAACATCAAGCCCAAGTCTGGTGCTCTTCCCTTGGCCAAGTTGTATGAATAAGGCCGCAATTTTAAGTTAACTGCAGCTGGGCCTGGGTTTATTTACTTGTACATGATTTTACTTATTACACCAGGCCAATGTATTCCAAATAATCAGTAATTAAAAGCAGGGACAAGACGGACTTTTGCATGGATGATCTTAGATCTAGAAAGGTCACGCGTGATCAACTCTCTCTGATAACCAATGAACAAAAGATGAACGTGAACATAAATAGCTGAATATCTGCTGAACAAAGTGGAGTACTCAGGACAACTCATTCCAACTAATTAATGCTTGTAGACTAGTGTTGAAGATTAGCTTTCCAGGAGGTCTAGATCCAACAGTTCCAAGACAAGTTTTCCTATTTAGAGAGATCAACCTCAGTGACTTTCATGAAGGGAATTTCATGTCTAGGCAAGAAGACCCAAATTGTTATTCCCACATAAATTGTCCACGGCTCAAGAGTAATACAATTTTCGAACCAATGAGTACAATGAAGTCTAGAGGATTTTGTTGAGGTTTAGTCAACACTATAAAAGCACACGCAAGTCCAAGCTACAAGACAGATTTTTTTGGGAGAAAAACTTCTATACTTAGATTTTAAATCATTCAGCAGTTGTAAAATCATTTTCTGTAGCTGCTGAAATATATAGATGAGATTCTTCTTTGATTATTTGTCGGATTTTGTTTCATTCCCATAAATTCCATCAATGTAACTTATTTTGAGAAATTTATCAACTGTTCATTCTTTTAGAATGGCTGAATTCGCTCACAATGCGCCATTAGCCTTTATCGCTATTGTGGTAAAGCAAGTAGTGGGCTTGACTCTTCAATTTGAACCCAGGTCAAAATCTTCGTCTAAACAAATCTTGACACGTGTTGTTGCAAAAAATTCGACCCCAACAATATTTCATAAGAACAACTTTCAATTGCAATATATTGAGCTTTATTCTTCTAGTTTCTCTTGCAAAGACTCTATTGTTATTATATCTGATTGTACTATTAAACTTTGAATTTGTTGATGTTTACAGAAGTGGTCAGTTAGTGGAAAACTTCCTTACCGTGTGAAAACCAACACTAGTTGGATATTGGAATGGATGATTGTACTTCACATCAGGACAGAGAGACAAAGGACCAAATGATCTAGCACCAAAGAAGGTTATTGGAGACATGTGGAGGCGTAAAGGGACAAGGGAATTGTCCACTCTTTTGTTTCTCTTTTATTTTTTAAAATTAAGTAATTAAGAGAATGAGAGGCGTAAAGCTTCCATTGGATTAGATACCAATTGGAGAATGATCAATCAGAGAGTTGTGAAATCAGGGTTAGGGTTGTACTAACCTTTAAATTTTTATTTTTTTATTTAAGAATGATTTCTTCAAATGGTAAGACCTCCCCTGAAGGTGTAAGAGTAATCACACCATAATAGTGTGGACACTCATATACCATAGCCTAGCCTTTTTGGTGGTTGGTTATTCCCTTGAGAATAGAGAAATCCAAATAACTGCTATAGCCGTTTGGCAGTTATTAGAAATTGAGAAATTGTAGGAGTTGCAACTGTTGATAGTTCTATTATAAATAGAACCGTTAACCATTACAATTGATTCTAATGTTGTATTCTCTTTCTCATGCGATAAACACCCTTACGAGAATCCACCAGTTTATTTGTTTTTACTTTGTTTATTCCATCACCCCCAAGATAAAGGTTTATAATTTCATTTCAATTGGGTACTTTGGTGTTTGATCCAGAATTAATCAAATCAATTCAAGTTTAGCCTAAATTAATACTTTATCACGTCATTGTCAATCAAATTTTCCACACAAATATGAGATTGGCTTATACAATTGAATTTGAAGGTTTAAACTTTAAACTAGTAACTTGGGTAGAACTGTTCTGACTAACTAGAAATTTGGGTTTATATTTTAGGGGTGATTTGCTAAAAATTAAATCCACAATGAAATATATGGGGTGGAGGATGGTTTCTTATGCATACCAGATAGTAATTAAAATACATGCTACATAATTATGGAGTATATCAGCGTAGAAATTAAAAATAAACTACAAAAAAATAGAAACCCATGATAACATTTGATCATGATAATAACTAATTTATGCATTTTTGGTACAACTACATAATTAGACAGCCCAGCTCATGGCCTTTAATCTAAGTAAATTGGCTTAACAGGCTCCCCCCCTTCTTTTGGTCTCAAAAACATGCAAACAATTCAACAAGTAAATTCAAGACATACATGCAGCCTTTTTCCATTTGTACCTTGAGACTAAGAAAATTGTACTGAAACTAAGAAAATCATAGCATAGAGATAAATATGTAAAAAATAATAAAAAAGAAAAGAAAATTAAAGCATAGAGAGATTGAGTCAGCAAGCAAAGGCCAAAAATAAAGAACAACCAAAGACCTTGAAATAGAGAATAGTGAGGGTTGCACCGGTAGTCTACTTGCGTCAGCCAAAGCAAGTATGGGTGGTTGGTCCGGCGATCTAATTGCGGCGATTTGTGGGTATGGGTGGTCATGGGTGAAGAGGGAGAGGGAGGGCTGATTCAATTTGAGAGGTTTTTGTTAACTAGAGATAGACCTTTCTGTTTTGTATATAGAAGGGGTGAAATACTCTACAATTGTTATAGGTGCAATCAAATCTAAAAAACAAAACTATGTATTAAACAGAATTTTTTTTACAATCTTGAATTCAAATTAGGATTAAAGTTTCAACTTGAATACTGAAAAAAGTCACGAAATCAAAACAAAAAGCAAAAACACATACCAAAGCCCTTGTTGACTTAAGCATCGAAGACTCTCCTTCAGGGCCCATCCCGGCAGGTCCTTCGATTTTCTTCTTCTTTTTTGCAAGTGTCAACAACTCGAATTGACTGTGCAACTAGGGATGAAAATTCATGCATCATCATAGTCAACCTCTGTAAAACAATCTCCAAGGCTAACTGCACTGCCTCCCCATTCATAAAAAAAAAAAAAAACTGCACTGCACCACTGGCTATCTAGTCCAACAGGTATCAGTCCATTCCCTTACACACACACACACAATTTTCCAATTAAAGCACTGTGGAACTGGTAAATAGGTCTCAGGATTATTTTGTGTATTGCATGCATCAATTTATCATGAACTTTTTAGATGATTCTAGTTGTGATCTTGTGTGCAGAAAAGTTTTCTCGCCATTTAATTATTCGCATTCCAAAGACTGCTTTCAAGGACAATCTACATGCAGGTGCATTTGTTGCTGAGGTATGCCTGATGAAGTAAACGACACCTCACTGCAGAGACATGTTCAGTAGACGACAGTAGCTCAAGTGAACTGGAAGTGCAAGGTTCCAGATTCATCTCACGAGCTCTCCGCATGAAGTGGGTTCAGGCCCAAGCCCAGTGGACTCTACGCATAGTTTGGAGTCCAGCCTTAGTCCAGCTATTAAGCACGTGTTACACTTAAGTTGTATTCGGTTATTTGTAACTAACTTAATCTCTCTCTCTGTATCTCTCTCTGTATAAATACTGATCACAGTATATCCATTAATCTAAGCATATTATTCAGTCACACTTGCATTGCTGTTATCCTTTCATTTTACTCTTATAATCTCACATGGTATCAGAGCCATTCATGGCTTCCTCAAACACTCAAAGTAATATTGGTTTCTCTAACAATTCATTGCATTCTTCTTCCTCAATGCAAGCTCCTCTGTTGGTACTGTCAAACATGTCGAACCTGATGTCAGTCAAACTTGACAGCTCAAACTTCATAGTTTGGAAACACCAACTCTCCTCAATACTGAAGGCCTATTCCATGATTGACTTTGTGGATGGCACTGTTCCATCTCCATCTCGATTCCTCACTGATGAAGAAGGAACTCTTACTTCTGAAGCAAATCCAGAATTCAGGCTCTGGAATACAAGAGATCAAGCTCTTCTGACCTTGATCAATTCAACTTTGTCTCCTCCAATCTTGTCCACGGTGGTTGGACAAAACTCAGCACAGGCTGTGTGGAAAACACTTGAGCAGAGGTTTACTTCAACCTCTCGTGCAAACGTACTGAACCTCAAGATTGAATTACATAATCTCAAGAAAGGTGGAGAATCTATAAGCTCTTACCTTCAGAAAGTCAAGAACACCAGAGATAAGTTAGTTGCAGTTGGCATACTGATTGACAATGAAGAATTACTTCATATAATTCTCAAAGGCTTGCCTAGAGAATATGGTCCTTTCTGTTCTGCAATCAGAACTAGAAATGAGCCTGTCAGCTTTGAAGAAATCATGGTGCTATTACAGACTGATGAGCTATCATTAGTGGAATGTTCAGATTCTGCTAAAGATCTACAAGCAATGGCATTATTTGCTTCTGCAGCACCAAATAACAGAAACTTTAATTCACAATCCTCGTTTTATGTCAACAACTCTCATTCTAGGGGTCGAGGAAGAAACAACTCACAAAGAGGCAGAGGTGGAAGGAACAACAACAACAATCAGTACTCTCCACATCAGTACTCTTCACAGTCCAATTCACCTACTCAAGGTCAGTCCACTTTTTCACAGCATTCTCAGAACAAGTCAGAGAATTCTAGGCCTCAATGCCAAATCTGTGGAAAGCTTGGACATCAAGCACTGGATTGCTATCACAGGATGGACTTTGCCTATCAAGGTAGACATCCACCTGCAAAACTAGCTGCTATGGCCTCTACCTCTAATGGTACTCAAGCTGGAGAATCATGGCTCACAGACACTGGAGCTACTGACCATCTTACTGCCAACATGAGCAATCTGAATGTTCACACACCTTATAAGGGAAATGATCAAGTTGCTGTGGGAAATGGCCAATCTATTCCTATCAACAATATTGGCACAGGTCAGTTATGCACTAAACTCTATAACTTTAGGCTTCAAAGTCTTTTACATTCATCCAAAATTTCATCCAATTTACTTTCAGTCCATAAACTCTGCAAAGATAACAATTGTTGTTGTTACTTTGACTCTAACAAATTCCTCATTCAGGATTTACCTTCGGGGAAGGTTCTCTACAAGGGTTTGAGTGAAAATGGATTGTATCCTATTCACACCACTCATCCCTCTGTACAAACCAACACTGCCTCCCCCTCTGTTTCAGCATTTCTGTCTTCCAAAAATAAATGGCAACTCTGGCACCATAGGCTAGGCCATCCAAGTGATCGAGTTTTAGTTTCAGCTTTACCTAGTCTATCTTCTTGTATTTCTGTTCAAAATAAGCATGTGCAGCATCATTGTAAACATTGTTTAATTGGTAAAATGCACAAATTACCTTTTGAACATTCTAAATTTCAAAGTACTCAACCTCTTGAGTTGATAGACAGTGATGTATGGGGGCCAGCTCCAATTACTTCTTTCAATGGATATAGATATTACATCTTGTTTGTTGATGACTATACTAGATTCAGTTGGTTGTATTTGTTGAAAAATAAATCTGATGTCTTCTCTACCTTTAAGACCTTTAAAGCCACAGTTGAAAACCAACTCTCCAAAAAGATTAAGTTCCTTAGAACTGACTGTGGTGGTGAATACACCTCCAATGAATTCAATGCTTTTTGTCATTCAAATGGCATTACTCATCATCTTTCATGCCCTCACACCCCTCAACAAAATGGTACTGTTGAGAGGAAGCATAGACCTATAATAGAGTGTGCCCTCACTCTCTTGTCTCATGCTAGCCTCTCTACTGTCCATTGGACTTATGCCATCACCACTGCCATCCACCTTATTAACAGATTACCTACACCAAAGCTTTCTCACAAATCTCCATGGGAAATACTTTTTCACAAAGTCCCAGACATTTCTCATCTCAAAACTTTTGGGTGCTTATGCTTTCCCTTACTTAGACCCTATAACTCCCACAAATTACAACCCCGGTCCACTCCTTGTTTTTTTCTGGGTTATCCTGCCTTTTCTAAGGGATATATTTGTCTTGACCCAACCACTCACAGGCTCTATATCTCAAGACATGTTGTCTTTAATGAGACTGAATTTCTGCCTAATCTGCCCTCACAAGCTGTCTCATCTCATACTCCAGTCACATCCACTTTTGACTCCTCACCTTGGTTGCTGGTCATGCTGCATAATTGTTCTGCACAATCCCTTCCCACACATACTGAGTCAATCTCTTCTACAGAATCACCAAACACTGTCTCCTCTTCTGCACAATCACAAAACACTGCCTTATCTTCTGCACAATCCCAAAACACTGCCTTATCTTCTGCACAGCCTATACAATCTGTTGAACCTCATATCACTGCTACACCTCTCTCTGCAGAAACACATCCCACCTCTCTTTCTGAGTTACACTCCCTTCCAGAGTCACCTCCATCTGTTCCTCCATCACAGAACCTCATCCATACCCCTATTTCTGCAGATACACTAGCTCCATATTCACATTCCTCACAACCAGCAGTTCCACCAACTGTTACCCCTCATCCTATGATCACTCGAGCCAAAAATGGGATCTTTAAACCCAAACTTTACCATACCACCCTCACTGACTACACCTATACAGAACCTCCTACCTACCTCACAGCTTCCAAATATCCCCAATGGTGTACTGCCATGGATGAAGAGTTCTCAGCTCTTCAAAGACAGCACACTTGGTCTCTTGTTCCCTTACCTCCAGGTAAAAATATAGTTGGCTGTAAATGGGTTTTCAAACTCAAGAAAAATAGTGATGGTACTATCTCCAGATATAAAGCCAGACTAGTGGCAAAGGGTTTCCACCAGCAGTATGGCATTGATTTTGCAGAGACCTTCAGTCTAGTAGTTAAACCTCCTACAGTCAGGTTGATTCTTGCTTTAGCTGTCACCTACAGTTGGCCACTCAGACAGCTTGATGTTCGAAATGCTTTCTTACATGGTATTCTAAAAGAAGAGGTCTATATGCAACAACCTACTGGCTACATTGATTCCCATCATCCTCATCATGTCTGCAAGCTGCAGAAATCCATTTATGGACTTAAACAGGCTCCCCGAGCCTGGTTTGACAGCTTCTCTACTCAGTTGCTCAATCTGGGCTTTCACTCAGCCTCAGCAGACTCTTCTCTGTTTATATACAGGGATGGTTCAGTTATTGCCTACTTACTTCTATATGTTGATGATATAGTTCTTACAGGCAACCACCCCTCATTTCTCACTCAATTGATCTCCAATCTCAGCAAGGTTTTTGAGCTTAAAGACATGGGCACCCTGAATTACTTCCTTGGTCTGCAGATTCAGAGATCATCCCAAGGGCTCACACTCACACAGACTAAATATGCTACAGATCTTCTGATCAAGCATAATATGCTCAATTGTAGTCCTTGCAAAACTCCATGTGTTCCTCACACTCGCCTATCTGCTACTTGTGGCAAACCTCTCACTGATGTTCATGCTTATCGTAGTCTTGTGGGAGCCCTCCATTATCTCACTTTTACCAGGCCAGATCTCTCCTTTGCAGTCCATCAAGTCTGTCAGTTCATGAATGCTCCTACTGACATCCATCTTATTGCTGCCAAACGCATTCTACGTTATATCAGAGGCACCATTGATCATGGTCTGTTCTACACTCCAGGTCCTATTTCCCTTTCAGCTTTCTCTGATGCTGATTGGGCTGGAGACCCCAATGATAGGCGTTCTACCTCAGGTCTGCTTGTCTTTCTTGGCAACTACCCAATCACCTGGTCAGCTAAGAAACAGCTTACTGTTTCTCGGTCCTCCACTGAAGCAGAATACAGAGCTCTTGCCTCTGCCTCTGCTGAGTTATGCTGGCTTCGCACGTTGGTCAAGGATCTTGGTCTTTATCTTTCTGACCCTCCCATACTATGGTGTGACAATGTCTCTACCCTTGCCATAGCTTCCAATCCTGTTTTTCACGCTCGAACCAAGCATATCGAGGTGGACTTTCATTTTATCCGGGAACGTGTTCTACGCAAAGATCTTGCCGTCAAGTTTGTCTCTACCAATGATCAATTGGTTGACATCTTTACCAAGGGTCTCTCTTCTCCACAGTTTCATGATCTTCAATCCAAACTTCTGGTTCCAGTGGACACCATTTGTTTGAGGGGGGATGATGAAGTAAACGACATCTCACTGCAGAGACATGTTCAGTAGACGACAGTAGCTCAAGTGAACTGGAAGTGCAAGGTTCCAGATTCATCTCACGGGCTCTCCGCATGAAGTGGGTTCAGGCCCAAGTGGGTTCAGGCCCAGTGGACTCTACGCATAGTTTGGAGTCCAGCCTTAGTCCAGCTATTAAGCACGTGTTACACTTAAGTTGTATTCGGTTATTTGTAACTAACTTAATCTCTCTCTCTGTATCTCTCTCTGTATAAATACTGATCACAGTATATCCATTAATCTAAGCATATTATTCAGTCACACTTGCATTGCTGTTATCCTTTCATTTTACTCTTATAATCTCACAATGCCTCCATGAGAAAGCAAATTGACTTTTTATCTAACAGTGATTGAGATGCATCTTTTTGTTGCTAAATAAAGATGACGGTTAAGACTATTTTCATGTTACTATTATAATTTTTTTATTGTATCTTTCGATTATTACTATTTAATTCCATCCAACTTTTGAAATATAATGTCAATATTTAATTTAGTTGTGAAGTCTTTGTCATGCAGTCTCTTTTGTTAGCCCACTAGAACAGAATCTGCTTGAGTTACTAGAATCTTTTGTTCTTTTTTTTTTTGTAGAAATATCATTGATATATATGCTCTCGGATTCTGAGTGCAAGGAAAAGTGATGAAAGATTTGAAAGATTATTTGTGACGAAAGATTCAACGTCCACTGAATCATCAAGCCAACTTTTTGTGGACACCGCTGTCTATACTAGAAATCGTTGCATTCGTTTTGCTCTATCATCAAAGGCAGGGATAAATCTGTGCTTTTTCCTACAGGGCGATTCAAATATGAGGACATGATATGGTATCTTCTTACTGAAGAATAATTTCTTAATGTATATTCTCAAACTAAGCAATATTATTCTCTCATTGCATTATCATTGCATTATTTTTATAAAGCAATGGAGGAGCTATTCAGATGTCCCTTCATTAACAATAGTATTCAGATGTCTTCATTAACAATAGTGCATTTAATAATCCTTCTTTTAAGAAAAGTTTGGTTACCGTGCATGTGGGTGGCATCTAGTTTTAGATTTCAGCCTTGTCTGTGGCACGATGCGATTATGCACTCCTATGGTATCTCCAAAGAAAATTTTCTCTTTGATGGCTTGGCTTCATTAGTTTTACATAAGTTTCAGACCTGTTTGTGACAGAATTAAAGTTAGTCATGTGCTGTTTGTGACTAGTAAGCAAGATAAGGTTACACTTCTATGGCTTATACTGGGTATTGGTCACAGAATTATCTGTTCTTAATTTCCTTAAATTATTAAAATATCTTGTGCTGTTGCTAAGTTTCATTACTAGGAAGAGTTCAATGAGCACTTAATGTATAGGATCACATATCACCAAGTGAATCCAAACAATAACGTCCATCATCATGATAAAGTTAGCATGTTAAAGGCAAAACCTATCTTTTTAGTGGTTTTCTGGTATGCCTTATTCATTGACTGTTAGCATGTGGTAATTAATCTTTTATGTCATGAAAGAACAGTGTGAGGAAGAGATGTTCATGGCATCCTTGATCTGCAATATGGATGTTGATTGCGAGAAGCTTCTAGTCTGCAAAATGGAGTTGGATTGTGTCAAGACCCTGCTCCTTGATACTGAGGTAGTTTTGGACTCTGCATCTTTTACCATCAAAATACACTGGAATATTAGATACGTCTCATGATACCTTTTAAATCTTTTTTTATAGTTCATGGGTTTCACATGTCTGAATCTACAGTGCATAAACCATTTTCGGTTTGTGCAGTAGTGGCTTGTACATTTTGTATTGAAAATTGATCTATTTAACAATTGGAATTCTTCCTTACTGTAGGTGAATCATAGTATTGGCAATTATTACAGTGCTCCTCAAGAATTCGCATTGAGTGCTTGCACAAGTGATCTTTCAACAACATACTTCCTGGGGAAGTCACCGTTTCCAGCTCTAGACAAATTTGTAGAGTCCATTGCCTCCATTGGCAATATATCAGGTGCTACTGCTGGTTCAATATTATACTTTCAACAAAGTAAAAGAACATATTTATATATATATATAGACATGGCTTTGCTTGAGGTATCTGTCTGTCTCATCTCTTGCTAAATTCACCCTTTTAACAAAAAGATTCGTTGTGTTCAATCCTAGGAAATTTAGTTGGACACACTCCTTCAGCCCTTCAAGTTCTATTTATTTATTATTAAGTTTCGTGTATTATATCATATTTATTTAAGGAATGAGGTTTCTTGTCCAAAATTAAGAAGAAAAAGAATGAGGGTAAATTGATTCAGCTTTTAATTGGTCTATCCTTACTTGCAATTTTAACAGCAATTTTCTCCACCAGCTTTCGGACGAGATATAATTTTGAGCTTTCATGAAGTCTTCTACTTCAACAATGGCCTGTGGAGGAGTAACAACAGAATAACTTTTATTGCAACTAAAGTTTGAATTTTTAACAAGCACAGACAGGTGTATGTAACATATGATTTGTCATGTCATAATGCATTCATGTTCCAGAAATTAATATTTCAAAGTTGACAAATAAAAAGGGGGAAATATTCTCTCTATTAAAGATATAATGGCCACATCCCTATTTGTTCTTTCATAGGTGCTTAAATAATTTATCTTAATCTCCATATGCTGACTGTTTAATATTTTTTTTGGTGAGTATACTATGAAGACATTGATAATTTAAGCCAATTGGTTTATATGAAAAGATTTTCTCCCAATCAATTAACTCTTTTCTTTTTATTTTTTATTTTTTTTGGGTATGAGCTGCCACAAAAAAAAATGTTCTATATTTAAGATACTGCAGAGGAGAATAAGAATATAGCAATCTAATTAAGGTAAACTGTTGAAATTCAATTAATTAAAATGGTCATAGCATATGGTAATGGTAATAGTGATAATACAGTGCATAGGACTTCTCTTGACCAGAATGTATGAAGCACTGAAGCGTGGAAGGAACATGCTCAGACAAATTGCCTGTGATTACTTAAACAAGCTTAATATGAAAATTCTACCAGCAATTGCAGTTGTTGCTAAGTAATTAAACCAGTAACAAGATCAAACAAGTTGTGTTTTTCAATAAATGTCAAGGATGACATGCTTCAATTCATAAAGAAATTGACCAGCAGCTACATATATAATGTCAAAACACGCCTAAGAATACATTTTAGGTTAGTTGATTGCATGGTCAGCCACACGAAAAACCGTGACACTAAGCACATCAGGTTGCTTCTCGATCATTTCGAAGACACAAACATCTCCTTCTTCTAAATTGTTGTGCTTAACAAACTCTGAAAATCCCTTCCCCATCCTCCTTGCTGTAGTTGCAGCCCTAAGAAAATTGCACTGGACTCGCCATTCCTTTCCATCAGGAGTTTGAAGTGTGACAATCTGATCCCGACTAGTAAAATTGATCGCAAATTCAGTTGGCACATACTTCACAAAAAACAAGGTTGCAACTATAAGCATGTATATATTAATTGCAAGGCAAAATTTAAAAAATTTTAATATCACAAAATGCATAAACAGGCTCACCAAAGAATAAAACCGTATATTATACGGTTTCAAGATACTCATGAAAGAAGGACCACTTGGCTTGAACATAGTGGCTGCTTGGATTGCTATCTCTCTTCCTCCTTTTGAAGACGTGCCAAAATGTTTTTTCTTTCCAATTTTTTCCCTCACTTCTTCATGTTTTGTTGACAACTCTTCATCTACATCAATAATCTCCACCTCATCTTCCAATGGATATTGAATCTCGGTGGTAGTCTTATCCATTATAATAACATGGAAATTTGAATTTCCTTCATATCTAAAGACTAAAAGGTGGCCCAAACAGATTGAATGGTATTCAACAAAATCCTTCCAACCGTTACAAAAACAAAGGTGGTTGTCAGATTCCTCCAATCCAACTTGCCAAATACCACCAGATGGTACAGTGAGTGTAGCTTCAGTGGATAACTCATCCCCAAATTCTCTCACAAACTTTACAGGGATCCTCTGCCGCCACCAAAAAGTAAGTTATATTGTATTATTAGTTGCAATGTAAAATAGGGTCAGACTTAGGTCCTATTACGAGACCCGTGTTGATTTTGATAAAATATGTATGTTTTGTGGTAAAGGTTGTGTCTGTAGTGATAAATGTTATGTTCGTAGTGATAAAGTGTGTCTATTGTTGTAAAAATAAAATGTGCGAATTCCAGTAACATTAGTAATATTTGTGATAAACTTAACTTTACTACAAACTACACACATTGTACAACAACTAACACATATTTTATCAAAACACACACAAATATTACATTTTTTGACACCTTTGGTGGGACGGCCCCACCGTGGAACCTAAATATTTCCGTCTAAAATATAGCTAGAAATATGACTTCTAATAATTATATTCAAAAAATTTCATGAATCCTAACTATATGTGAATTAATGTTGGTGCATATGGATTCCATATGTGAGCCAAATAACAAATGATGCACATAATTAATATATATATATATATATATATATATATAATATATATAATATCTATGTATAATATATCCTCCTGTTTTAATTTCTAAATACCAAAATAAATAAGAACTAGGGTTCACAGTGTGGTGCATGAAAAAACACAAGAATCATTTAGCAAAAAAGAACAATAAGGAAAATAAACAAGTGATTTCAGTACAGTATTTTAAGGAAATCCCCCTCATTTATTTCTCTTTGTTTTCTCGGCAATCAAACAGTAGAAGGTTAAGAACATAAGCCAAAAAAAAAAAATCAACACAGTAGAAGCTAGCTAGGTTAAGTACATACCAGTTTCATGTCAAGCATGCTGGCGTTGAGTATTATCTTGAAGAAATGTGGGTGTGAGGGTGATCGAGAACTAGACAGCCGATGATGGTCTGAGTTGGTTGCCATAATCTTGCCTAGCTACAAAGACGGCTTAACTTCACTGTGAGATCTGAACTTGTTCCGGTGGGGGCTCTTCAATCACAAAGGAAGCTCTTTTTTTCTGCACTAGAAGAAAGAGGATTAGCATGTGTACAGAAGTAGTATAACATTAATCACCATCTACTTTCAGCTTTAGTTTAATTTAGACACCAACTTTGTTTCCAACTATGTTGTCAGATAGATTACTGACGAGACCAAGTAAGCCTTCTCTTATTTCCCTCTACCTTAATACTAATTCAAACCAGTTAATCGAAAACACACTATAAATCTTCTCACAAAAACAATAAAAATCAGAGAACATCTTATAAAAAATGATAACATAAAATCTTCAAAAGAAAATCATTTTGTTTGCTGAGGAAATGAAAGAAAGAAAGAAGAAGAAAAAAACGCAGAGTGAGAAAGAGAGAGATCTAAGAGTTACCGTCTGGATTGAGAGCTTTGGAAAGAGTGAGGTTCAGTGATGAAGGGGAACTGTGATGGTTTTGCCAAAATGCAAAGGAGACTCAAGTAATCAATTGTAGTTAATAATGAGAAATTATTGCACAAGGTATAATTATAGTCAATTGTAGATATATGTCCAATTCCTATGACAATATTATTGGAAACTAATTAAGTTGATGTCATCTCTTTATTACTTGATGTTCACATGCAGCTGGTCTCCTCCTTGTGTCACCTATCCCTTACATTTTTCTTCTTTATTTACTCAGCTCACCCATCTACCCTATCTCAAATTCATAGCATCTTTTTCTTCAAATGAAAAAATAAAAAAATAAAGCCATAAACATCCTTTAAGGATTGGATCGTTTGGAAACACACCTTTTATACTATCAGTTTAAAAAATTTAATCCCCCAATAACAAAATTGACCCCTCTATCACAATATCGTTAATTCTAAATGGTGGATTTGAAATTTTATTGTTGATCTTTTTATATGTTTGCTTCGGTTTTTCTTTCAAGTTTTAATCAATCACACTTTTTTTTTCTGAATGCCCAACCAAGGATAATTACACAAGGTTTGGCTTACATCCAATATCTAGTGCATTGGAGGGAGACATGAACCCGACAAGTGTCCTAAAATAGACACATGTCAGCCCAGTGTTCGTTGTAGTGCACTGAAGCATTTCCCAATTACACATACTCATCTGTGAGTGGGGCATTTTCACTTTATCTACCCGTGGTTTAAAAGGTTTTACTTTGCTTATTCCCAATTCCCAATCATGTATTTATTTCTGAACTAAAGTGCTTTGTCCACGTTTTAAGTTTGGCCAGTTTGGATTTCTTCCCTTGATGTTTTAAAATTTTGGATAAACTACCTTGAGGTTTGATTACATTTTGATAATGGTCTTTCCGTCCCAAAAAACACTAGGACATGATCGTTAAGTGGCACCTAATCTAAAAACGCGGATTTCTTCTCTCTCATTCTCTTGGATCGATCTCTTCCAAATCAGATCTCACACTGATTAATTTCTTTCCCTCTCTCTCTCTACCGCGTGTAAGTGTACTGTTTGACCGTGTATAATTCTTACAAAACAAACAAATATTTCCCCAGGAATAATATGTACATTATTTACTATAAATAGTGCCTCCAAACGTGTCATTTTCCAATAGGAATATGTACTATACAATGCAGATGTAAAATACTTCCATGCATGGCACTTTAATCTTATTGATCTTAAACAGTACTATTATTTTTTATTTAGAAGATATCATAGGTCAAGATATTTCGCTGAATTAATTTCTAGTCATCATCATTGTTTTGATGGTAAATTGAACATGTTAATCCTTAAATAATTGAATGTAAGAATTAATGCTGGAAGCCTGATAGGTTGTAGAATATAGAGTCTCTATGTAGTCGTTGGAGTCTATATTCTGAACTGCTAGTAGTGCCTAGTGCATGTGCATGGACGAAACAAGAAACTGAAAAATCAGCTAAAAGTAATTACTCAGACATTTCAAGCCACAAATCACGTGAAGGGAGCAGAATTCAAAGTTGAACTTGTTGAAGATGTGCAACAACACCTGTAAAACCGGGTGAGGTGAGTCAAGTTTTTTAACCAAGGAGCCGGGTACCCAAACCAGCCCTTCAATTGAGCTGGTCATGATGTACTTGGCCCATGAAAAAACTTTGGGTCCGGCTCACCTCCCATTCAAATACCTCATGTTCTCTCCAATTTTTAAACGGATGTAAGACATGTGGCAATAAGAAATCTAAAGGTTTAGAATAAACCACGTTATTGTCTTCAACTCTGTCTCCTTCTATTTTCTTTCGTTCTTTCTTCTTCAAGATTTTTTTTTTTTGGAAGCACTTGGTTTCTCTCTTCCCTCACTGATTTCGTTGGTGTGGGTTGTTGGTTTGTTTCGCGGTTGTTGGTTGGTTTTACCGGCGTGGGTAGCTGGGTGGGTCCGAAGGCTGGATGGTTGCCGTGAATGGGTGGGATTCATCGCAGCGGTGTGGGGTGGGTTTTGGGTTGGGTTCGCCGATCTGGTTCCTTGTCCAAAAGCTGCTTGGGTTATGCTCGGCACTAGTCGGCAGTGGGTCGAGGCTTGACTGCCAGGCATGGTGGCCATAAATGGTACGCTTCACCGTGAACGATGGTGTGGGGTGGGATTTTTGGTTTCTGTGATTTGGGGGTTTGTTGCGATTTGTGGCAAGGTGTAATGGGGCTTTGTCTTATTTGAGACATTGGTTTGCTTACCCTTTATTACAATGGGGAATGGATCCTATTTTATTCTTTTCTATTAATTTCAATTGTCTTATGCTCAATATGGTTTCTGTCTTAGATCATAGTAGTCTGTATTTGGTTTTTTATTTTTTATAAGATTTGGTTTTGATTCTTAAATCTCTATGGTGGTGCTCTGTTTTCTATATGGTTAAAAAAAACAAATCTTGAAGAGAAAGAATGAAAGGCAGTTGCTTGAATGGACTGTTGCTGTTTTGAAAAAAGGAAAAGAGAGTTTTAAGGAGGAAGAATGGAGGCACTGCGTGAAAGGGGCTAGTAGTGTTTTGAAAAAAAAAAAAAAAAAAAAAAACTTGAGCAAGAAGAGTTGAAGACAAATGGCGTGAAAAAGGAGTACACAGGTGCTCTGTGTCTTGTGTAGATTTGAAGAAAGAGACAGAGAGTTGAAGACAATGACGTGGCTTATTTTAAACCTTTAGATTTCTTATTGCCACATGTCTTACATCTGTTTAAAAATTGGAGAGAACAGCTGGTTTTTGAACGGGAGGGGAGCCGAACCCAAAAACTTTAAGCCCGCAGCTCTTCATTAGACTAGTACCAACAGTCCCACTACCCAGGTTGGAACCCACCAGGCCAAGGTTTTTTTTTTTTTTTTAGATGATAATAAGATCGAGGAGGCGGACCTGATCATAACCCAGGTGTCGCCATGATTGAACTTGATTGGAATTGTCTTTGGTGGCTCAACCTGCAACAATTCGTCACCTTTGAGTCCTAGTATGCTCTCTACACCAAAGTTGTATTTTATTACAAGAAAGAAAAGTAGATTGTAATATAATGAAATCAATAATCGTTAGTTTAGATTTTCTAAATCACATTTTGATTCTAGCTGAGGTAAACTTTGAGGATTTTGTTTTGGTTAGAAAGACAACTTAGACATAGAATTCACTGTACAAACCCAATACTTCATTAATCTTTTGATATTTTCCCATCCCCAAAACAACCCCTGGATGCTTACCGCGATATATGGCCCACAAACATTAGGGATTAAAATTTTAAAAATATTAACTTCAAGTACCAAAAACAAAATTCCTCCAAATTTAGTGACGATTTTAATTATTGTTTTAAATATGCAAATCTACAATATCTTGACTAGTACCATTTCACTGGGAGTCTACTGTGTCCTCGTTTACTTGTAGAGTTGTAGCAAATGGATCTATTTGCTGATGTACATGACAATTGACACACTTCACATGCAAAATCTCACAAAGAATCGGATAGACACCACATCAAGATATTACACTAAATTTCTAATTATCACCATTTTTACAAGCACTACTAATCCTTGTAAACTTAAATTATACCATTTCAAATGTAAAGAGGAATATCAGAAAATTAAATGAGAATGCCAGGTGTTTCCAGTTTTTTCAAGGACAATAGTTCAATTTTCATCAACAAACTTAGCTTATGAGACAGTTTTTGCAACACAAGCTTACAAGTCTTACAGTACTTTCTCTATTACAATGAGGATTCTAATTGCATTCCTCTTACATGTTGATTCAAAAACGCATTCTGCTAACGGAAGTATAGTTAGTTTGCTGGATTTTATAGTAGATTTAGCTTGAGCATCAAGTCTCTAAATTCTACCATTCAACAAATTGAAGCAGATCAACTTCTAGGCTTCTTTAAAATCCAACCATATATATATTAGGAAACAAAGTAAAATACTAGTAATAAAGTATTTGTTACAAACTCCTTCCCTAAGAACCCACTTACATAAGGGCCTGAGCAGCTGCATTAACATCCCTAAGAATCCAAACAAAACAGCTAGACTAAAAAGATTATATCTTGAATTAAGCTCACTTTTCAGCTAGACTGAGTACCATGTGAGTTAATAGCATCTATATAGGTTTTGAAACCACTCTCGAAAATAACATTGTGGCTGTGTGTACAATACTAAGCATCAAGACCCATCAAAATAAACCATACCAGTGAAGCTTATTACACTGGCACTGCATAGTCAACTATGTACACGAAATATTGTCACCTTAAGCACAACAGGCTTCCTCTTGAACAGCTCAAACACACAGACATCTCCTTCTTCTAAATTATTCTCCTTCGAAAACACCATCCATCCCCGCCCTATATTCATTCCTGATGATATTGAAGAATTTCTGTAAAAGCAATTGACAGGCCACTGTCCTCCATCTGAAGTCTCAAGTTTGATAATTTGATCTCGGCGAAGACACTTGATAACAAATTCGGCAGGCACATACTGCACAAGAAAGGAAGATTACAACTAAGCATATTTCAAGAGAATGTTTGAAAACTTAAAAATCACATCATGTATAGAGGCTCACCATAATATGGTGGCGCATATTATATGGCCGCATGATACCCATGAAAGAAGGATTTTTAGGCTTAAACATTTTGGCTGCTTGGATTGCTCTCTCTCTTCCTTTGGACCTATTGAATTTCCCATTTGAAGACGTGCCCCAATTTTTTTTCTTTACAAACTTTTCTCTCACTTGTTCATGTTTTATGGGCAACTCATCCATTTCATTTTCATTCAACTTGTCATGCATTGATATCTTTGCATCATCTAAATCCATAATGTCTACTTGATCTTCCAATTTACAATTCTTCCTTGATGGATACTGAATCTCAGTGGCAGTCTTATCAAATACAAGAACATGGAAACTTGAATTTCCTTGATATCTAAAGACTAAAAAGTGCCCATAACAAATAGAATGATATTCTACAAAAGCCTGCCAACCATCACAAAACCAAATGTTGTTGTCAGCTTTCTCCAATCCCACTTGCCAAATACGACCATAGGGTAGAGTGAGTTTGGCAACAGTGGACAGTTCATCCCCAAATTCCCTCACAAACTTTCCAGGGATCCTCTGCACCCACCAAATTAAGTTTTATTGTCTTGAATTACAATGTCAAATGAAATCAACCAAACATGTGTTTCCAAGATGTAAAAATATTTCTTCTAATCATTACAAATTCAAAATTAGTGACCCCTTGGCGACAGAAACCAATCACTTCAATTGAACTTTTGAAAATTTGATCTGGTTTCTTGTTTCTCAAATACTCTAGATATATTCACAAAAAATTCCACTAACTTCTTTCACAACTATTGAGGTGACAAATTGTAATTAGTGTACGATACAAATAAAGTCAGTAGTGATCCATGTGGCATTAATCACACAATTTGTCACCTCATATGTGCAAAAATTGTGAAATTTGTTGTGCCTTTAGCATTCCTGGTTTGTTTTTAGAATCACCAGTAATCTTTCCAAGGATTCAAAATTAATTATCTCAACATGGGCAATTCTAATAAAATGAAATGAGGAAAAAAAAAAAAACACACATTGATATTTTCTCTGAACAACAATCTAAACTATGCTATAAATGAAGAAGTATTTTTTTATGCAACCATGTTGCATGATGCACGCATTCTACCGGCTAATGGTTCATCACGTTTTACCTCTACAACTTAGGCTATATTATTGAAATTCTTGCAAAATGAAGGCTTCCTACTATTTTTCTTTTTAATAAGTAACAAAAACGGTAATATGAAATTAAGAAAAAAAATAAAAATAAAAAACACCAAGAGAGCAGCTCCTAGCTTTAAAGGTGCAAGCTTCTCAACACTGGAGAATCATTACCAATGCGCGTTGTGAAAGACAACAAGGACAACTAATTTTGAAATGGGATAAAAAAATTTCATCAGGAAAGCGTTAGCAATAGCACCTCCTTTGTTTTTTTTTGCTAAACTGCGAATTTGTAAAAGACAAAGCTACCCCAAATCTCTAATCCAAGCCTCATGAACAGAGGGAGGGAGATTGGAGTTGTTACAATGAAAGCAAGAGGGAGAGGCAGAGGCCTCTTTGGCCAGAGAGTGGTGACACAGCAAACGATTTTTTTTTTTTTTTTTTTCCCATTTTGTTTATTATTATTTTTAATTATTGGTAGCCAAAATTTATAATTAAATACTAGGCTCACTTTTTGTTCATGTCTACACACACACACACACACACAAGACCGAATAAATGTTCTCTATCCCATCAGAATTTCAAAACCAAACATGAAAGCCATTGCAATATAGTGCAATAAAATTATTCCGTTTTCATTTATTATCCTCAGTGACCAAACAAAAAGTTAAGATTTCAATGAAAACAACAAGGTATTAATTAGCGTAAAAATTAAGGTAGTTAGTAGTGGAGGGTATTTTCATTAATTACCAGTTTCATGTCTTGCATGGTGGAGGGGAGTATAATCTTGAAGAAGTGAGCGGCTGTGCTGCCCGTCGTAGAACTTGAAGGCCAGTTAGGCACCACTGACCTAGTCCGGCGAGACTTTGATTTAGCTGCCATAATATGACCAAGATGTTTGATCCAATATATGGTTGTCAATATCTTGATGAAACACTGCTGATTTTCCTCTGTGATTTGGCTACGATTTCTCGTGGAGTTTTGAGTGTTTGAGACCATGTGGCTGATTTTATTTATTAGAGTGATAGTGGACAATAATACCAACAACAAATTGATGCTTTTAAGGTGTACTACAGTGCTGACATTGGATACTGGGATGGATGATATGGTGCATGTTTGACTACGATTGAGAGTGATTGAATGAACTTGCTAGAACGTACCTAGACTGATAAAATATAATAAACTTCGTGAGGTTTCAAGGTGCTGTAAGAGCAACTCCAACACTAGTCTTTGTTTTATCTCCACACATGTAGAGAATTTTTTACATGTGGAGAGTCATTTTTACATTTTCACTCCAACACTACTCTCTATTTTATCTTTATTTTTATTAAAATAATATTTTTATTATTTTATTTTAACTTTTTTTTCTCTCTCCTCATTTCTCTTTTCTTCTTCCTTTCTCCTCTCCGGTGACCCACACCACACCGCCTCCCTCCTCAGTCCACACCACCCCAGGCCGAGACCCACACCACACCACACCACCTCAGGCCGAGACCACCACCCCACCCAAATACCCGAAACCAAGACAAGACCGAACCACCACGAGACCCACGCCGCAGCTCCTCCACCGCGAGCCTAACGCCGTATTCCCCTCCACCGCGAGACCCAGGCCGAGACCACCACCGCGAGCCTGACGCCGTCAACACAAGACCAGACCCACCTACCGGTTGGGTTTGATGAAAACGGAAGCACAGAGAAAAGGAAAAAAAAGGAAGAGAGAGAAAAAATCGTGAAAATGAAAAGAGAAAGAAAAAAAAAAAAATTTATTGGATACAGAATGAACAGTAATGTTTTATTTGGGAAGAATTACTGTAGCAATATAGCGGATGAAGGGTTCTGTTGGAGCTTGTTTTTGGGTTTTGGCTCTGTATTTGTGGAAATACAGAGCCGGGTTGGAGTTGCTCTAAAAGTCTAAATAGATATTACCAAGTTTTAGTTTGAATGTAACCAAATTTCAAGAGAAGATTTATAAATAAAGCTTATTTCATTTTATTCATAGAAAATTTGATACGTAGTCACAGAGCAGTGAGCGTCAAAAAACCAAATGTATAATCCCACATCTCTAATTTTATGGTTATTTTAAATAAGTCATAACTTTTGATCTCAGAAAAATTATGAATCCCACAAATTATGTTCGGAAAGTTCTAGAAAATTTCAAGATAGAGATTTGAAAAATTCGCGCGTTTATAAGCTGTTTCAGAGCATTTTAATTTATTGCATAATTTTCGTATTTATTTATCATTTTTCGTAATTTCTTGTTTTAAATTAATTAGGATTTGCTTTAAACATTATAAGTACGGATTGTAACAGGCTTAATTTGATGATTCAGCCGTCAATAAAATTTATCTCTTAAGAGTTTCTTTCACTAATAGATCTCAGTGTTAGCAAAATGATGATTCTATAATGCAGAATATACATTTAAAAGGAATCGAAAAACTTAAATGCCAAGGAAACAATACCTCTAGCCATTGATGTTCCTCACGATTTTGCTGCAATCTCTCACTAATGTTTGGTACTTCCAAACTCTGATCACTCTATTTAGATGGTGTACGACTGAGGGAGATTGAGTGTTGAGTCCGGAGACTAAACTGTAGTATTTATAGCCAAAACTTCTATCAAGCTTTTGGTGTTTATATTCAGTTTATTATGGGAAGTTCATTGAACATTCTAGATCATTTATGATATCATAGGGAAGTTTATTGAACATTCTAAAACATTTATGATATCATAGGGAAGTTCTTTGAACATTCTAGAATATTTATGATATCAAGTTCAACGTTCTACGAACATTCATGATATCAAGCTCAACGTTCTACAAACATTTGGGGTGGACCACACTTCCGTGAGAAACGGTCAACACTCAGTTCTTTGAATACTAACACAATTCGTATTTTTTTTTTAATTATCACGCTTTATTCTACGTTAGAAACCAATTTCATCTATCTTTTGTATACAAAAACACAAGGATATGAAATGGAGGAGATGGGGTTTGTTCCTCCTAATTACAAAATGGAACCCACTTAACAACATTGTGTGCCACAAAATTTATGTCTAAAAAAACATGGGCAGCATACTATAAAGAGAGAGTGAAATAAAAAATTTCTTGCATCAGTAATAATTGACCTCAATGGATCAGTGAGGAGTGGTGGTGGAGCTTTGGATAGAGAAGATCACATTCAACAAAGGGAATGTGACTTTTTGCATTCCTCAACATCCTGCTCAATTCTTCATTGAGCACAAAGAAATTTGAGTCTTCAGAATAAATGACCATTCAATTTTGCCGTTAGGCCTTTTTCATATCTAATTTGAGCAATTCTACAATTCTCATAACCTTTTTTTTTTTTTTTTTTTTTTTTTTTTTTTTTTTTTTTTATAGTATCTCTATAAAATGTTTGATGGTATTAATGTCATTATATTGCTTGGTACCTTAATTTTTTTATTTAGATAAAAAAAGAAATAGATAATATCATCATCATATTAGATGGTAATTAATAATATGATGATATTTACTTCACATTTTATGGTAACAATTAAGTAGATATCCACAAAATAAGGAAAGAAAAAAAAATGTGGATATTAAAAGAGATGGTATCTTGTGTAAGCAACATCCCTTTCACATGGAAGTGGATCTCATACTTATGGAGTCTTCCCCCATGTGAGAGAGATGTCCCCACGTTAGAGAGATGATAAATGCAACATTTTCATACCCTTTTGCTTTCATTGAGAATGTGAATTCATGGGTATATATTATCTTGGCTCACAATATTATCTTACTGAATCTTAAAAAAATTTCTTTGAGTCGGTTTTGTCTAGATTAAAATGAGGATTCTGATTGCATCCCTCATACAGGTTATTCTAATTTAGCTTATAGACCGAAGCAGCAAGTCTCTAAATGTAGTCACATACAAAAATTCCACCAGTCCACAAATTGAAGCATATCAACCGTTCAAGCCCAGTACAATACAATGGTCTAGGAAACAAAAGTAACATAACAAAGTATTTCTTACAAGGTATTTCTTACATACTCCTCCAACAAAATCCACTAAGTTGTGCGTACAAGCTAATTAGATAAGTTTTAGCATCAATACCAGGCCATCAGAATAAGCCATACCAATTAAGCTTTATTTCACTAGCACTGCATAGTCAACTACGCGAAATATTGACACCTTAAGCACAATAGGCTTCTTCTTGATCAACTCAAACACACACACATCTCCTTGTTCAAAATTATTCTCCCTGCAAAATGCGATCCATCCCCGCCCTATATTCATTGCATGACTTGAACGATTTCTATAACTGCAATTGACAGGCCACTGTCTTCCATCAGAAGTCTCAAGTTTGAGAATTGGACACCGACTAAGATACTTGAAAGCAAATTGGGCAGGCACATACTGCACAAGGAAGAAAGATAATAATTAAGCATATATTTCAAGGCGATATTTGAAACCTTCATAATCATATCATGTATAAAGGCTCACCATATAACGGTTCCTTATATTATACGGCCGCACAATACCAATGAAAGAAGGATTTTTAGGCTTAAACATTCGGGCAGCTTGGGTTGCTCTCTCTGTTCCTCCTTTTAAAGACATGTCAGAAAGTTTTTTCTTTACAAACTTTTCCTTCACTACTTCTTCATGTTTTGTGGGCAACTCATTTGAGTTAGACATTTCATTTTCATTCAACTTGTCATGGATTGATATGTTTGCATCATCAGATTCTATTATTTCCACTTCATCTTCGAGTTTACAATTCTTTCTATTTGGATATTGAATCTCAGTGGCAGTCTTATCAAATATAAGAACATGGAAATTTGAATTTCCTTCATATTTGAAGACTAAAAAGTACCCATAACAAATAGAATGGTATTCCACAAAATCCTGCCAACCGTTACAAAACCAAATGTTGTTGTCAGATTTCTCTCCAATCCAACTTGCCAAATACCACCTGAGGGAACAGTGAGTGTAGCTACAGTGGACAACTCTTCCCCAATTTCACTCACAAACTTCTTAGGAATCCTCTGCAGCCACCAAAAGTTATGTTGCAATGTAAATTGTTGCAATGTAAATTGTAGAAATATGACTTCTAATGATTAGAATTCTAATTTTTCCGGCCATGAAGAAAGATTAGGATCCTCTCCATTTGTGCCACATCATTTAAGTTTTTAAAATGATCTCAACATATATATTGGCATGACAATTCTATTAAGGTTAAAAAATATGTTTGGTCTGGTTAATTTATTTAGTCTTTGACCTTTGAAATTTTTATTTTAGTCCCTAAAATTGATATTATGTTTTATTTTAATTTTTGAAATTTGAGAAGTTCTTTTTAGTCCTTAAAATTGTTGTCGGTTCCATTTTAGTCCCTAAAATTTATAAAGTCTTTATAAAATGGTCTTTCTATCATGAAGTATTAAAGAGACAATTTATAAATTTCAAGTACTAGACACTTTATAAATTCCGAGGATTAAAATATAACCAGATGCCAATCTTAAAGACCAAACACATATTTTAGTCTAGTATTAAAATGAAATGAAGAAGGAAAAAAAAAAGGCTTCGATAGCTCAGATTGAGGCTTCACATTTTCTTTGAACAACAATGAAGTAATGATATGTAAACCATGAACTAAACATGAATTGTTTCTGAATGCCAAAATAAACAATAAAACAAGAACTGTGAAGCCCATCATCAAATTAGTGCATGCAACAAGACAGCACCAGAATATTCAAAGAAGGTTAAGATATCAAATAAAACATGGCAAAAATGAAGGTATAGCTAGTGGAGTGGGTACATTACCAGCTTCATGTCTTGCATGGTGGAGGGGAGTATAATCTTGAAGAAGTGAGACGGTGTCTTGGTCTCAGTCTTGCCCTTGCCCGCCAAAGAACTTGAAGGCCGTTGATGATGATCGTAAATGTAATTCCAGTTGGGCACCACTCTAGTCCGGCGAGTACTCTTTGATTTAGCTGCCATGATTAATTAAAAGTACCACCACGATGTTTGATCCAATTAACAGTTGTATATACCTTGATGAAACTCTGCTTTCCTTTGTGATTTAGCTACGATTTCCAGTGGAGATTGAGTGTTTGAGAGTTTGGGGCTGATTATATTAAAGTGATAGTATGAGTGGACAAGTCCGACAGCATATTGATGCTTTTAAGGTGTACTACATTGGAAAATGGATGTATAGTGCAGTGCATGTTTGACACCTCAGGTTGAAGCTTCAACGTGGCGGTCACGTGTCTTACTAGTGATTTATCAAGGAAGAATATACTTGACCAATATCTTGAGAATCACAAAAATTAATAAACATCGTGAAGTTTAGTTTTTGTAACGAATAATTAGTATTCGGGAACTTTTTTTCATAACTTATTTAATTTTCTTTAAATTTATGTTTCCTAAGACTACTTATTATTATTTCATGTGTGAACCGCAATTTGAAGGGATCAAAATTTTTAGTATCCCAGTAACAAATCTTAAAGTGAAGATTTAACTATAGATTTGTTTATTTTCTAAAAAAAAAAAAACTATAAATTAATCTTAAAACTTAAGAAACTTATATTTAGACCTAACAAACGAGTCGGGTCAATTGGGTTCGGGTAAAATAACAAGTCGTCATAAATGGGTTACACAACCTATGATCCATATCCGGTCTTTTAAGGGTTGTCAAAACCGGGTTGACCCGTATTTTTACACATGAAAAAATATATATATATATAAAATGAAAATAAACTTGATCCTATAGTCCAAAATTATCATTTAGTTTTCTTTGTCTTCCTTTCAATACAAATAAGAGAACACATAAACAAAAACACTCACAAATAAAAGAATATGGGAAAAAAAATACTAGATGTCATAGATATCAAATTATCAACCTCCTTAGATGTACTTAGTCGCATGAAAATTATGAAATTAAATTAAATTACCTATCAAGATGACTATATATATAAAGTTTCAAGAATAAAACATATATATAATATATATATATATATATATAAGTTTCAAGAATAAAACATAATATGTTAGGTAAAAAAAAAATAAATTAAATTAATATGAATTAGACCTCAATCTACTCGAAGTTAATAGTAGTTCTAACAGTGAAAATATTTATACTTGAAAATTGCACCTCAAGTTGGTGAGTAATTTCATTAATATTTTCATTTACAATACAAAGTTTTAATATAACTTTAGTATACAATGTAAACGGATCAATAAATATTTAAAAGTTAATAGATATAGCTATTCTATTAATGAATAGATATTATCTTCAAATCCATTTAATTAACTTTAAGTGCAAATCAATGTTTCTACACTTTTTTGCAAAAGACAAGATTGATACTAAGAATTTTACCTCCAATGCAAAAAGTTGATTCAAAAGTAAATGCAGTTATACTATTACTCAAAAAAGCGTATGCCATTAAATAAAACTAAGAAAATAGATTGCAATTCTCTTTCTACCAAGAGAGAATATCCAATTTTGTGTGTTGCTTTTGGTTAATTCTAGGCTATTTCAAATACAAATTTAATTTAAGAATTGTTTTTTTAATTGGCATTATATGAACTTTTATAATAGTTAAATTCCAAATCATTCAAAAAACAAACTCTCATAATACTTTAATTCCTAACATAATAATATAGACTCAAAAAGCCAAAAAAAATAAAAACATCAAAAACAGGAGGGAAGGAAAATATATATATATATATATCCTTTGAAAAAAGAGTCGACCTGTGTGACCCGCGGGTTGACCCGACCCGTCATTTTGCGGGTCGAGTACGGGTTGACACCATATTTGCTCCCAAGTCAACAAACCCCTACTCATACCCATATTTTTCCTTCGGGTTCGGTTAGGAAAATGGATCCGTGTCAAATTTTGTCAGGTCTACTTATACTACAATGACAAAATTAAGAAAACTCTTTAAAGAAATCATATGGTTTTAAGTCCTAGATACAAGTTAAAAGATATAAAATATATATTCCTATCTACAAATGAAAAAGATTACGAAAGAGAAAAGGAACAAGACTATATTTATGTTTTTTGTACGAAGTTTAGACGTTAAGTTACAGAGTGAGAAGCTGCTAAACATTAATTCCGTCTAGTCCAAGAATGGATTCTTTAGGTACAAATGTACAATGACTAATATTAACAATCTATCCATTAATTAATAATTACACAATTAATTAAAGGCACACCTGTAGTCGACATTCATCATACATTCAAGAACCAATTCTTTCGGATGTAAAGTTGGAAGCTCAAAGTGATGTTCTAAAGCAGTAAGAACATGTCTAATTAGATCCAATGGGCAACCTTTTGAAAGTTGAGGGAAAGGATCCCCATCTCCATCCCAGGTTCAATTTTGTTTCCTTCTAGTGGAGATGAAGTTGCTCCATTTCATAGAAGAAATTATAATTTTGTTTACTTTCGCGAAATGTACATTCCAATTCATAATTAAACATTAATATTCCCTATCTTGAACCCTTAGAGCATCCGTTAACAAGACTTTAATTGCATCCGAGACTTGTTTTATTGGAAGATAAAAAAGTGGGAGTATAGAAAATGTTGGAAGGATAGAAAAAATTTATGTTTTCCATTATGTGTCTTTGATTGGGGGTGGAAAAGTGAAAAGATATAAAATGTAGTTTATATGTATTTACTATATTATGCCTATATTAAAAAATAATAATAATAATAATGTAATGTTGAAGTGCAAAGGGCAAATAAGTCTTTTGACTTCAATACTCCCCATCCCCACATTTTCTCTCCAATTTGGAAAGAAATTTTTTTTTTGGGGTGGGGGCTAAATAGAAATTGCCCACCCCATTTTCCTTCTTATTTTTCTCTGCTCAACCAAATTATGTAAAGCATCTCATTTTCTCTCATTTCCTTTATTTCCTCCCTATTTTCTACCCAATCAAACGAACCATAAGGGAAAACCCAAAAGGAAAAGGTAAGTGAACAGAAAAGAAAATGTTTTTTCCATATGTATGTTTAGATGTAGCTAGACAAGAAAATGTATGTGGGGTGGTTTTCAGTTAGACACAATTGGATCTAATTGGACTTAAATATGACCACGAACACTTGGATGAGTTCACATAGAAGCTAATCAGGGTTCCAAGCACCAATAGCTCCCTGGTTGCTCGATCATATTGACATGCAGCAACTCACCCAAAAAAAATGACATGCAGCTCCATTTTTACAAAATATGTGTAACATTTTTTTAAACACAACCGGACAGTACATAATATAGTCACTTGGTACTTTAACAGTCATTGTCCATTAAAAACTTATCCTAAATAAGCAACAAATCGAAAATATTCTGTGGACAATTTTACAGATGAAATTATTCTTGTTATGCGTGGGAAGCTGATACTAGATGTGACTAAAATAGCAACGCATAGATCCTGAACTCGCAGACTTTTTTCTTTTGCTTTTTTTTGGGGGGGTGGGGAAAGAGAGAGAGAAGAAAATTAAACTCTAATGGTCACAAATGTTGCTCCTGGAGTTTCTTAACTTTCTTCCACTTTCAAGCACATCTTTTAGATTCACTTTTCATTTTAAGACACATACAAAGGCTCCCAAGAGTGAAATCTTGAGATATTGACTACCAAAGACAAACTCAAACTTCAGAATTGAATGTTATATGAACCAGGCTAATTCATTTGAAGAGGAGAACAAAGGATTCGTATTCTGAAGGCAATTGTAAATGGAATCATTGAAGACCATAAACAAGCAATGCTCCAACTCCACCAATACCAGCCACCAGTCCAATGATAACCCCAATTGGAGGCAGCCCTCCTCCAATTGGTTTTCCAGTGTTTACATCATACCGTGCAAACCTCTTCTTTGGTGCTCTACATTGAGGGCATACATATGCATCCGGCTGCAGGAAAAAAAAAAAAACCAAATATCTCCATAAATTATCACCTACTAGGCTACTAAGAAGATATCAATAATTGACTAAAAGGATCACAAGGCAATGCATATGGAAAATGAACTCATGGTGAACCAGGGCTTAATTGGCATGGCAACAATGTTGCCAATGCTGTGATAGCACAGCATTGAAGGCCTAAAGGGGTAGAGGAATCTTGAGTTTGCTATTGACAGAAAACAAAACAAAAAACCAATGCTGTTCTAGTTTTGTTGCCGTCTTATTGTATCATCATCTTTTCATAAAAGGGGGAGGATTTGCTATATGTGCTTTGATGTTGAGAAGTACCCAAGCTGAGATTGGTTCCTTCCCTGGTCTAAAGAGGAATTATGAAGGATGACAAATTTCAGAAATTAAGCTTACCTGCTCTTCAAAAGGTTTCTGTACAGTGTATACGTATCCACAATCAAGGCATATGTGAGTAGCTCTAGCCTGCAAGATGGGTCACCATTTAATAATTAGGTGTTAAAATAACATTTATAATCTTGAACCCAGAAGATAAGTAAATAATGAGTAGCAGAAACTTATTATGCCAAAATTATGATAACCTTTTGAGCCTCAGTTAATTTCCTTCCAAAGCGGGGAGGAGCTGGACGCTTTGGTAGTCGCTTAACATCTACCTCAGCACCTCTGTATTGCAGATGGATAAATGCACCATAAGAGATAGAAAAAAAATAAAATAAAATACAGACAAAAAGAGAATATTACAACAAATTCAACATCATCAGCTCACTTCTGAATTTTTCTTGTTATTATAATTTACTTTACTTTATTCCTTTGAGTAATTACTGTGTTTTACGTGGAATAAATTATGTGTACAATATGTATGTCCCTGAATGAACCTAAAAAGACAAATGTGCTGTAATTGAGACCAATTCTACTTATGTATAACAATTAATAAACAAATTAGATGAGTCTAATTAATTTCTTTAGTGTTTTTTCTTTTAAATTACGTTGGTTAGTATCATAATATATATAAAGTAAATACATGATTAGATACGAATGTCCCAAATTACTTTAATGAGATAATGACACAAGGTTCTGTCTAAAAAGAACAAAGAAAACAAACTATTGGAAACTAGATATTTGCATTTTGCACCCCAAAAATAGACTACCACAAGTGGTGAACAATAACCTCCCCTCTCTCTCCATAACATCAAATATTCTCAGGTTTGATTCTTCCAAATTGCACAAAAGGGAATGAGAAAGACCATCATGTTTAGCATACTACAAGTTTCTTTGCACTTCAAGTAAAGATGAAGATCCAAAACAGAGTAGAAACACTAAACAAATTCCCACACAAGATGTTATCATGAATGGGAAATCAAGATTGCAAGTATTAATGGAGATCTTACAATTGGAGCCCACTGATATTGCAGTTTGACCCTTTATGTATATTTTAATCCAAAAGAATAGTATTATATAATGAATTGAGTGTGTTAGGTTTTTTTTCCCTTCACATTTTCATCATTGGAACCATTTCATACTCAAATTTAATGCGTCTTGATGAAGTTACCATGTTGGGAGCTTCTAATTACTGGCATGTTCACTATCTTTGAAGGTTCTTTCTTACTTCAAGGTCCAGATAAATTATAATAGGAAAGTCTTACCATATTGTCAATAAATCCATTAATCCGTATCATAAATAAAAGACTCAACAACCGTTTGATTAGCAAACAAAAGAATTTATTACATTTGATCAGCTGAAATTCTGGACAAAAAGTTGAGTCCCCACTTGAGATAGTCTATGAAAGGGCTATGATGCACGTCTACAAAAGCATATATCAAACTTTAAAATTTGAACATGTTGAACTTGTAGAAATTACTGTCACACCGATACTCCATCAGATATACTTGAAAATTATATATCAATCTTTTCTTGAGTATACAGGTAATAGGCTAATAGCAGATGGCATATAAAATTCAATAATCCAAAGTTTTTTTAACAAGATCCTCATAAAGTACAATTTTTGTCTAGTAATTTTAGACAGCTTCAGATAAATTGTCAATTGTACTAATAAGCCTCAATCATGATCAATACTTTTTATTTTATTTTTAAAACCTTCATCTATCTTCCATAGAATTTTCACCAACAATGCACAAATAATATGAAAGTGAAGAAGCAAAAGGACACAAACAAAAGTTAAGGAAAGTGAACCTGCTAACAACGAAGTAGACAGAGTCTGGCTTTGCTTGGATAGCAGTTTTAGTAAATCCCAGCTTATCAGCTGGCCATAGCTCATCTCCAAAGAAACTGCTAGTGTACAGTACCTGGTCACCTGACTTTAGTCCTGCTTTTGCTGCATTCCCACCCCCCTCCACAGCCTGAATCAAAATGAGTTGCCATGAAAAAACGGTTAGAATATTAGTTAAATTATTAAATCCACAATTTTCTAACCGTTTAAACTTTTGGGATAATTAGTAATTTATCATGGTATCTGAGCAAGTGGTGTTCAAACCATGTTTCCGCTCTGGCGAGTCTGAGCCAACACGTGTGCAAGTCTTAGAATATTGGTTAAATGATTAAATTCACAATTTTCTAATGGCTCACAAGTTATAATTCATCACCAACATCCACAAAGTACACTTACAAAAGAAAATTATTAGATTATTCATACTTTTTTTGGTGCATACCAAATTCTGCAATTGAAAACAGAAACCATAGAGATAGCAGAACTCACGGTAATGACAACTTTACCGCCAGGTTTTTGACCGAGAGTGAGGCCTAGTGGCTTGTCAACTTCAGCCTCAATGGTCTTTGAAGCCCCAGCAGTTCTTGCAGTGACCTCAAGCCCTCTTCTTGTAACATTTGTGAAACTGCTTCTATTATCAGCTTTGAAGGAATCGAAGACACCCCTTTTGGCTTCTTGTAGTGAGAGGCCTTGGAAAGCGGTTTTCTGGAGGAAAGAAAGAGAGTAAAGGCTTTTGTGGTTAATGGGTTTTATTGAGAACAGAAAATATATGAAAATGGGATATGTTGGTACTATATATAGAAGTCATACCTGGCATTTAGATTGTATAAAGAATGGCTTTGCTTGTGTTATTGAAGAAGTTTTGATGGAGCTGTTCCTGGTGAAGGTGGCAGTGCAAGAGGAGGAGGAACCTGCTGCAACCACAGCTGAAGACATATTTGGATTTTGGATACCAGTTAAGTTTAATGTGTGAGAGGGAGAGTTTAACAGGCAGTCATGGTTGTGGTTGCTGAGGATAACCTTTAATTGGCAGTGGAAGACGAACAGAGCATGAAGCCACACGCCCAGCCACAAATTATGAGTGACTCGAAAATTGGAGGATCCACAATTTTCCACCTCAACCTCCTTCTTTTTTTGTTTTTAAATCATTCATTTTTTGTGGGAATAATTGAATAAGTATTTTGTTTTTTTAAATTCTTGCTAGAGACACAATCAATTCCCACCTTTATCACGATGCCTAATCTCTCTTAAAATTATATGATTAGATAAAGTTCATTATTCAAAACTTTAGTAATTACTTCAAACAATCACTCCATTCCGCTCTATTAGGCCTGCCCTCATTTGGATTGCGCTTGGGTCACATGATATAGTCGTTAAGTGTCACATTAGCTAAAAACTTCATTTTGTCTATATCAAGAAAAACAAATTATCACTTTTTAAAATAATTCTTTTGTGAATTTTTTTTCTTTTTTTATTTATACCATTTTTTTCTCTTTTTTCCAATTGCATGTTGATTGCCCTTTCTCATTTTTATTTTATCAAAAATCTAAATCCTCTTGCAAAAAAGGAAAACACAAAGACATTAAATTCATCTTTTTTAAAAACTTGTTTGATTCATCAATGATTAATATAGCTCTAAATTTGGTTTTTGGTTGGATGGAACTGAATTGAGATCTCGTGCAATAGTTTTGAACGACCAAGATTAAAAGTTGAATTTTCAATTTTTCATCTTGGTCGTTCAAACAAATATATTAAAACAGTATAAAAAGTTAACAAGATATTTTTTGTTTGGTTGGTTGAGATGAAATTTTAAAAAAATAAAAATAAAAAAAACTTTCAACCTTGATCGTTTGAAGCTATTACACTATGCAATAACTTTGGATCTCGATCCAATGAACTCAAGTTCACTTCATGTCTACACTCAACAGAGCTGCAAAAGGTGTGAAACTACTACATCCAACAATTGAACCTACTACATCCAACAATTGAACCAATTCCTGAATTTCATGGAAAAAAAAGTAAAAAACAAACAAACCTGCATCTGCCCACCCAATCTGTCAAAACTGTTCATAGGGCCTTAGGTTGGGCCAATTCAGACTAGGAGATCACGTTTTCAGGGTCTGTGAAATGTAAATAGCCCTATGCGTAATTGAAATTTGTTAGCATATTATGTAATATTTATTATATTTATTTGTGTCTATATTTCACCCTCAATTATGACTGGAATCAATAACCTTGATTGAAGACATAAACAAGGCTTCTTCTTTTTTATTCTTTTTTCTTTTTCATTTTTAGATATGATAGATTTGAACCTATGGCGATCTATAATGATTGTTCTTTATCGTCATGTCAAGACACCAATTGACTTCTGGTGTAAGTGAGATTTAAATTCAAATTCTTTTATTCGATGACGGCTAAAAGGAGAAATGTATTCATAAAAGTGACAAAGATAACAAATCTTTCATTCATGCCTCGTTAATAAAGGGAGGGAGAGACTTGGCTTGTTATGCTAATTGAAGCCCACGAAGACCTAAACAAGGCTCTTAGGTCAACTATATTCTTGTATATGGTATGTATGCTACCCTTTGTGTAGCGACAAACTATACATTGAAAATATACATATTTTCTATTTTCAAAAGGCATAATAACATATATTCAATGGGTAATATTTATTATATTTATTGTTCATAGCCCTCAACTATGGTTTGAATCGATAACATTGATTGAAGACATAAACAAGGCTCTTAGGTCAACTATCTTCCAGTATCTTGTATATGTATTCCCCTTTGTGTACAAACAAAATCTATTGGAAATATAGAGATTTCAACAATAAAGAACTACCTCTCTATTCGTTTTCGTTTTTGCTTAATGAAGATATGAGAGAAGAATAAATAGGTATTTTTTTATTGATCGACAATGTTACATGAAATTGGCAAACACTACTGTTTGGAGCAATCAGTCGGCTTGAATGAGACCTTCATTGTTTCCCTGTCAAACCCAATCAAGAAATTTCCTTGAGCAAAGCTGCCATATATACCACCATCACTGCCAGAACTTACGATTCCAAAGCAGAAAACCCCATCTTTAGGTGCTGGAATGAAGGTATGTATAGGCATTAACTTCACTTGCGCACTCTCAAAATGTACAGTCAATATTGGTCCATCAAGATTAGTTTGAGTTCTATAACAAAGCTGTGTCCCCAAATCTGGATCACCCTTTATAGGCTCCAATGAAATCTGATTTTGCACTTCCACCACCAAACGATCATAAAAATCTTGTGGCAGAAGTATTGGAGGTGTTCCTGAATCAAGAAACATGTTGCCCTTGGAAACCATACCTGAAGACATAAATGGCACGTATGTGTCACCAACACTAATTCCTTCTAGGGTAACAAAATATGGGGTTTTGTCGTCTTTGGATACTAAAGGTGTTGAAACCACATCTTGACCTAATACTTCAGTGTCATTGCCAAAACTTATCTTGCTTGCAATACTGGGATCAGTAACAAATGGCAACAAGCATTGAGAAAATCTCTTGCTACCCAATTTGGAACCAATTTGTGAAATAAATGATACTGACCCTCCTCCTAGACCAATGATTCCCATTTCATGGTCATTGAAAGTCCCCGTATTGTTGTGTCCACACCCAAAAACAATGTCTAGGGAAATTTGGTTGCCCTGAGGTGGAAGTAATGGTGACTTTTTCTTTGGCCATGACACCTTGTGTTAATGCACCGCTTCCATAACCATATGTGTAATTGCAAAGATTTTGAGGAGAACAAATGCCTGTGTCAATTAAATGACATTGTTCTGATTGACAAGAAATGTCACTATATGTGGAGGACGTTTGAGGATTGAACATGGGATTAATTTGGTTGTAACAGCCCTCACATGGTACACATTGTGTCCATAACAGGTCACTGCCTGTATCGGCTATGCCATAGATGTCTACCGGTGGTGTTCCAATTGAGACCTTCATTAGATGATGACCTTTGTATGCTGTGACTTGTGATTGGAGGGAATTATAGAAGGGAGAATTGGGAGAATCTAGGCGGATTAGTTCAACACTAAATCCACCATTGCTAGAAGCTGTAGCCAAAAGGCCGATAAGAAAATTGGAGAGAATAGACACGACAAGGAAGCATGGATGAAACATGAAAGTATTGCCTGCCATGGCTTTGGGATAGAGAGTCACACTAGGGAAAGTTTAACATACACCTCCTATATATTCTACAATAATTGTGCTTTTAAGGAATTGCCCTTTAATGATTTTCAATATTATTCTTATACCTTTAAATTGAAAATTGAAAAAAAAGAAAAAGAAAGAAGATTATATTATACCTAACAATTGATGATAACATCATTTTTGGAAGAAAAAAAATATGACCAATTCTTTAAATTATTTGATAGTAGATACCAATTGTGAAACAACCCAGAAAATAATTCACTGCAAATTATGCATGAACTAGCACACGAAGACTTGCGTATAAGGTGCAAATTTATGAATTAGGTAGGTTTACGTTGGTTGCCAAATCTACGGACCAAACCAAACCATCCATGTCAGGCCTGGAAATGGAAGAGTTACAAGACAACCTAATTGACCATAAAAAGAAGATATAGTCACCTATAATGATTAATTAAAAAAAAAAAATCTCCAATTGTGAATGGCATTAAATGGCCTACTAAAATATGAAAAATTTGATATCCATCCAAATTTGTTGCTTTTTTATTTCACTTTATACTCCATCAATCACAACTTATCACATATTTTTTTTTTCTTTTCCTTATAAAATACTCAGATTTAAAATGAAAAAAAAAAAAAAAAAAAAAAATCAAACACAATCTGACACGTGATATATTGCAATTGATGAAGTATAAAATGAAATACAAAAAGTGAGATAGAAATTTATTTGCGTATTTGAACCTTATTTAATTTCTTTTTTCTTCATTCTCTATTTGGCCATCAAGAAAAATTCATATTTTGGGGTAAGCTGGGCCGGCCCCAAGGTTTAGATTGCCCAAACTTGTCCCAATTTTGATTACCTACTTATTATTAAATATTTAAAAAAACAACATAAAAGTCTAATTTTTTTTAATGCATAATCAAGGTTATATTTTGCTTTTAGCTTGAATTACATAAAAATAAAAATAAAATAAAGCAAAATGTAACCCTAGTTATGATGCTAATATGTATGATCCGATTAAAAAAAAAAAATCATTTTCTCCTTTCATTTTTTTAAGCAAATTCAATAGAAAAATCCAAACTAATATCTATTTAATATTATTTTATGTCTAATAGTTTTTTAACTAAAAAACTCTTTAGTGTCAATACTAACAAACCACAACAAAATTAATAATAGGATAAATTACACTGACTCTCTATTCTTTTGGGAAAACTAGACTTGTTACACCATAATTTAGGGAAATGATATTTCGCTCCCCAATTTGTAAAATAATTAATACTCTGCTTTCTTTTTCTTTTCTTTTTATTAATTTTTTAATCAATGTCTAACTAACCAAAGTTAAAAAGAAAAATTATATTTCAATTATTTTAAGTTAAGTGATGAAAATTCCTTTAAAAATGGAGGAAAATGGAGCTGAGACTGAGTGTTAAGTTGCAAATTATTCATAAGGTGCCGAATTATGAATAGGTAGGTTTACGTTGGTTGCCAAATCTACGAAGTAAACCAAAGCTTCCATGTCAGGCCTGGAAAAGTACATGAGATGATGAGAACGGAATTGACCAGAAAAGGAAGTATATGGTCACCTATAATGATTATTTGTTTCTCCAATCGTGAATGGCATCAAATGACCTACTAAAATATTGAAAATTTCATATCCACCAAGATTTATTGCTTTTAATAATATTTAAACAAAGACCATAAAGGATGCCATAATTAATATCATAACAAATATATTATTTCGTTGAACAATTTAATAATTAATAAATGCTTATTTATGTAAGAATAAATTTGGTTAGAGCTTAAATATCATAATATTTAATATTTAAACAAAGACCATAAAGGATGCCATAATTAATATCATAACAAATATATTATTTCGTTGAACAGTTTAATAATTAATAAATGCTTATTTGTGTAAGAATAAATTTGGTTAGAGCTTAAATATCATAATATTAAATTTAAAAAAAAAAAATCTTTTGTTTACCCAATTATTGTAAGTAGAATAAGCAAGCTTAGTTAAATTTTAAATCCCATGTTTTAATTAAAAAAAAAAAAAAAAAAATCTCCAAATCATTTTGGAGAAATCTCTTCTAATCTATTTTGTGCTAGTTCATAAAATCAGGCATCTATATATTTTTTAATCACATAATTCATTAAGTCATCTAAATAAATTGCATCACAATTAAATATGTCATGTAATTAAAAGTGTATATGAACTTTTATTTAAAACACTATATAGTGGGTTGGAATAATTTTTCTTGAAAATGATTTTGAGAAAAATTCTATCCATAAAATAAAATTCATGACAAGCGAAACATTATTGAATTAGTGAAATGTAAGGATTGCCTGAAATACTATCTCAAGGCATATATATGATCTGAATTTAGACAAGGTAAGTAACCCAAATCCGATGACTGTATAGTTGTGTCGATTTCCCACATATGACATCGGATAACCTACCCGTACAACATCTAACATCATGATGTAAGACATATATACCACGTAAAGTCGTAAACCTATTCGTGCATCCTAACAAGTCACAAGAAATAATACCAAAAAAGTGTATACTGAAGTTACATTGACCTAACAATTTGCAATTAACATTCTTCGTGTAATGTAAAATACTAAGTTAATCTAAAATTAGAATTATCTTGTAAATAAAATGCTCAAATCAAAATTCCATCGAGGTTAGGTGCCCTCAATAGAGATGATAAAGGGGAGGTTTTCATGGTCCTTGGCGATAAAATCAGGTTCTTGGGAGATAAGGTGCAGTTGTATACAAAGATTGTGCTAACAGTGGTGAAATTTGTCCATAACCTGGGCTTGAGGCCCATGGCAGTGAAAGGATAATGTGCTTCTCTGTTTTCTATTATAAACAACAATGAGGCTTGCTATCTAGAAACTTCTCTTTCTTTCCAGTGTAGAAGACCCTTGGCCATCTGACCCTTTTTCTTCCCTGTTCAGGGCTGTGCGGCCTTCCCTCACCTCCGTGTGAGGGAGATCGTGACCAGAAATGGTCCGATCTCGGTAGCGTAGCCATTTTCCTCTCGTTTTCCCTTTTTATTTTTCTTTTCTTTCTTGTTTTGGCACCCAGATCGGACGTTGCCGAGCCGTCTCCACCGCCCCACTCCTTTCCCACTTTCCGTTTCACCTCTCCTTCATCTGATCTGGACTTGTATGGGTGGGATTTGATGGAGGCTTTGGGTGGCTCGAGCTTCCATCAGACTCTCTCTCTTTTGTCGGCACGACTTTTCCCTTTCTAGTGGGTGTCGAGATCTTCTACAGCCATGGATGTTTGGTGAGCATCGGATTTGGAGATTTCTTCCAGTTTGAGATTCTATCGACTACCCTATCTTTGGGATAGATTCTACAAAACTCTTCTTTTTGAAGGGGCCCCACCACACCCGAATCGCATGGCACCGCTTGTCATGGCCAACTCGATTCGACTTCTCAATAATTTGTTTGGCTAGGATCAAGGCTCCAAACCTTCTGCTGTTCCGGACATCGTTGGTTGTGGTTGTTCTTGTAATGTTCTGGATTGTGGTCAAAATTTATGTCATTTGGTGTTGTTGTAGTTGTGTTGTTTGTTGTTGTTGTTGTTGTTGTTGTGCTATAGTTATGTTTGTTGTTGTTCAATTTGGTGTTGTATTTTTGTTGTACTGTGTTGCTGCCCTCTTTGTAGGGTCATATTTTGCTACCCTCTTTGTAGGGTTTTGGGTTGTGACGAATGTCACTTTTACTGCCCTCTATGTAGGTTCTGTCTCCCTCTTTGTAGGATTGTGGGCCTTATTGTATAATCTTTTGTTATTCAATAAAGCCTTGTTTTAATTATAAAAAAATAAAAAAACAATGAGGCTTGCTTATCCCCTTTTAGTGTTTTAGTCAATGAAATTAAAGAGGTTGTGTAAGCATTTTGGATAATACATTTTATTTGTGTTAATTTTGTATGCAACAAAGAATGATGCCCTTGTGTCGGCAAAAGAGGCTTGTGTCAACAATAGCATTGTGGGTATGGTATCTCTAACTATAGTCAACCTTATACTTCCCTTCTCTAGAATACAAAAGCAAGCATTCACTTGCTTTAACTCCTGCCTTGTCCACCTTAACCTGAATCTTAGGCATAATTTCTCACTCATCTTTGCAATGAATGCCCTATTCACTTGGAACCTTCTCATCAACTTCCTTCTAATTGTGTCAAGCATGGTTAAAATAGACTTGTCCCTAGCATCCAAGATATAAGAGTTGAAACACTCTGACAAGTTGTTTACAATAAGATCACTCTTAGGATTTGTGGTAAATTTAGACCTAGACCACGTGGCTACAGGAATCTTAGAAAGATAATTATATGCTGGAGGTGACAACTTCTTCAATTCAACCATATGAGCATCAAATTCAAACCCTGTATAGGCTGATGCAGCAGCCCACAACTTATCTTTTAATGCTTTCTCTCTATGGCCGCTATCTCTAAAATTGGTATATATATGCCTAATACATACCCTATGGTCTATCTCAGGACAAATTTCTTTAAAACTTTCAGTCAAGCCCTACAAATATTAGTAAATAATGACAAACGTTTTTAGTATATTAAAATAAACATTATAAACACTTTCAATAACTTTAAACAATAATAAATAATAAATACAATTAAAGAAACACAAAATATTAACAAATTACCTTTTGTCTATCAGAAATAAAGGTTCTTCCACCTGTCACCTCTCCAATGTCCTTCAATAGTGTAGAAAGAAACCAAGACCAGCTTACCTTGCACTCAGATTCCACAACAGCCACACAAATAGGGTACATGTTATCATTAGCATCTCTAGAAACAACACTTAATAGATGCCTTTATATGACCCTTTTAAAAAGCACCCATCCAACCTAATCAATGGTCACCCTTTTTTAAAACCAGTCCTTGTAGCTGCCAAGCAAACATATAACTTCTGAAAAGTGACTGTCACATCAAGACAAGGTCTTTCTATATCTAGTAATGTAGTGGTCCTTACATTTTTCTCCTTCAAAGTCTCACAATAATCCCAAATTTTTCTGTATTGTTCCTTATGACTCCCTTAAATGTTTTCAGCAGCCATTTTTCTTGCCATATAGACTTGCATCCTGCTAATATCAACATTCCATTTGCCCTTGATCTGTTGCTGCAATGCAAAGGTAGGTTTTTGGATGTCATGTCTAAAAGTCTCCATATACCTCTTAGCTATCCACCTTGATGTCAACTGACTATTCTTGTATGCTTTTGTGCAAGTGTGATTGGGATTATAAGTCTTAATCTGGAAGGTCATCTCATCCCTAACCTTAAAACCATAAACTTTGTAATTACAGTGCTCATCCTTACACACTATAATTACCTTGTCTTTTTCATTTTTCACAAATGATAAATCCTTCCCTTTCTTCAAATTGTACTCTCTCACAGCTTCTCTAAACTGATACACATCACCAAACTTCATTCCATTTTCCAACACTGGATTACTCATATCCACCATATCAAACTCTACACTCTTAGGTTTTGGACCCTTTTCTTCATCAGTTGTGGCCTTAGGAGATATCAACTCATCACTATTAGCCATTTCAGAATCTCAATCCTTTTCAAATTCTGGCTCTCTAACTTGTTCTGTAATAGTTTCAGAAGTTGGTTCCGTAACTGTTTAGCTGGCTGGTTGACTTGCTGTTTCACAAGCTGGCTGACTTGCTGGTTGACTTGTCATTCCTTGGCTATAGGCAGCAACAACAACATCAAGTAAGTCTCCATCACCATTAAGTAAGCCATCCCAAAGATCCAGTTCAGAATCCTCATCCTCCACCTCCAATCCAGCTTCATTGTCATTGTCAAAGTCACCACAGTCAACATCATCATCTGCATCATACTCCTTCTCAACAGAAACCTCAAACATCTTCTCTTTCCCTTTACTCCTATCTGCCACTTCCTTCTCTTTCCCTTTGACTGGTGGTTGCCTATCAGTAATTTTAATACCTTTGTTTTTGTTTTTTTCCACCAATTATTGGCAACTTGTCTTTCTTATTACTAGTCCAAGTCTATTTTTCTTTTCCTTTACTCTTATCAACCACTAAAACTTGGTATACAGTCATCAGCAGAACTTACTATATATAATATAACAACATTCTCTTTCTTATGAAAATCCACCATATTCAAAACATTATTATCTATTTTTAATTGCACTAAATACCAAGGCTCATGTCAGTAAATTTGTAGTAAATAAAGTCCCCACGTTGATACCCATATTTCCTTAAAATTGACTCTAACTCAAAAATAGACAAACAGTCACTATCAAAAGGCTCATCATGCAGAGTAATATCACCATTAAGATATACCAGATCATTTAAATTCTTAAATCTTCCCCCAAAGTGAATCTTAAATATAAATATCATCATCATCCATTGTTTGGAATAAAACACAGAATCTAAGCACAAAAATGATAGACTTTGTAAAAAAAAATGACACAGGATAGTAAGAAGTCAACAAAAATGACACACAAAGCACATGCAAACAAAGAATCTGTATTAAATTAAATTATGATGCATATGCAAACAGAGAATCTATATTAAATTATGGTGCACACACAAAGCACTAAATTATAACCATGTGGGGACCAAAGAGGCACTTATACAGGACCCAGCACACAGATTCAACAAATTATGCAAAAAGGGCAACACATTCAACAAAAATGTACCAAAAAGACAAACATTCAACACAATAACCAACCCTTATAGGGACCTAGCACACAAATTCCACAAACATCTTTTAAACTTTCACCACCAAAAACCAAAAATGAACATCTTTGATTTTTGACTTCCCTTCTACCAAGACCCATCACAACAACTAATATCTTTCATTTTTCCAACAATCTTTAAAAAAATAATAATAATAAAAAAAAAGAGCTTACTGAGAATTTTCTTGTCGTTTAGGCTATGGGGGTCAGAGCTTCTAGTGGGTCAATGTTTGCTCGAGTTAGCGCCAGTGTTTGGGGTTGAATGCTGAAGTCAACGCCGGTGTTTGGGGGTTACTGATCTAGGGTTTCACTTTTGGGGGGGGTGAATGTGTTACGGTTTAAGTGGGTAAAGTGTTGGCCTCAGATTTTGTTAAGTGGGGGTAAAGGGCATTTCGGGGTTTTCAGAAAAATGAAATGGGTCAAGGGTGGTTTGGTGGGTCCAGGATCACGTGCGTGTCACGTGATAGACGATTTCGTCTATTATAACTCGATATTGGCCACAGGGGGTAACAGTTGTGCAATTGGATGCAATTGGGGGGGGTCAATTGTGCATTTTTTAAGTTTAGGGAGGAAGGATTGAAAAAGTGGTGATAGTTGAGGGTGGTAAAGTGTAATTTTCCCTATTTTTTTCGTGGGTATGGTACCTCTAATAGGTAAAATGTCACATTTACCAATATCATATATGATGGTACCTATTATCGTATTATTTGGTACCCTAATTTTTTATTTATTTTTATTTAAATTTAATATATAATAAAATTGGATACTACCAACATTTCGTTGGATAGTAATACGTCATATATGGGGGTAATTACATATATCACATTTGATAGTAACAATTGTTAAGATTTGAGTGAGTACCATACCAAAAAAGATAAAGAAAAAGTGTGGGTATTATGAATGTCACATTTGATTGTTACGATATAGTATAATAGTTATCAATTAGCTAGTAATTGTCCAAATTGCATAATCACACTCTGAGGTTTGAGCAATTTACAAACTGATCCCTTGGGGCTTCAATTTTACAATATAACCACCTAGAGTTTTTAAATTAGTGAAATTGACTCCTATAAGTACATTTTCTTTTTTGTCAATTTTGCTAATATAATTTTGTCACATGCATTGTACTTGGGTTTATAATAATTAATTTTTTTACTATAAAGTGGTCACGTGTAATACACGTAACAAATTTCTGTTAGCAAAATCGACAAAAAATGTACCTAAATGGGTCAATTTCACCAATTTTAAAAACCTTAGGTGGTTATATTATAAAATTGAAACCCAAGGGTTCAATTTGCAAATGACTCAAAACTCAGGGGGTGATTATGTAATTTGGTCTTAGTAATATTAACAAAAATTTATATAAGTTTAACATGAAAATTTTGGTATAATAAGCAATGTTTTGAATTCCATTCATTATGGCTTAGAATATTTTGTTCCAATACCTAAACCAGTCCACTAAACCCTTATTTTGTATTTTATAATATTTTTTTAAAGTAATACTACAGACACAATACTTTTACAACAATTTCACAATAATATTAAGTTGACAGGTTTTTATTAGTTCTCATCTGAACCCACCATCGACATTAATTTATTATCTATGATCCACAACTTGAAAAATTGTAGTAAAAATGTTATGTCTGTAATTTTTTTTTTTTTTTTTTTTTATGTTTATGAGATAAAATACTTATTATATATTATTATTTTTACATCGCTCTAGGTCTTATAATTCTCACATACTACACTCGTGGGAGCATATACAAAGTTGATTATGAGGAAGGAGCCGAGTGGTGGGTTCGTGAGTACGAAGGCCTTAAGCAGTGCTTGAACCCAATGGGTTGCAATGAAACCAAATATGTCCAGGTTTTGATGGACATGGAACTTGGAGCCCATGAAGCCCAAACTGAGAAAGAAGATGGAGTCGGTGAGAGTTCGGATTCCGGAGCTTTTGGGTACTTGGGTCAGTGAATATTTTGCAGTATTCTTGTTTTTTTTTTTGCTGGATTATATTTTGCAGTATTCAAATGTCACTACAAGAAATTTAGCCTTTAGCGACCAAAATTTCAGCAACGACCAAAAAATCGTTGCTAATAAGTAAGCATTAGCGACGACAAATTATTGACATCGCTAATTTTCAAAAAAAATTAACAATAGCGACGACTTTATAGGTCGTCGTTAATACGATGGATGCTAAAATGGGAGATCTATTTGCGATGAATATTTACTTTTTAGCGACAAGATTGGCGTTGCAAATTAATTTTTTATATCAGTGACGACAATAGTCGTCGTTAATTGTTATTTATTTGTGATGACATTGTGTGTCGTTGCAAAAATATGACAAAAATAATAATAACAAATATGATTTTATATTAGCGACAATTATTTTCATCGCTAATATATTTTATTTAGCGACGATTTTGAGTGTTGTCACTGATATGTGACCAAAATAATAATAACATATAGGTTTTTATATTAAGTTATTAACCGTTTAGCGACGAAATTTGGAATCGTCGCTAAAAGTACTTTATAGCGACGATTTTGTGTGTCGTCGCTGATATGTGACAAAAATAATAATAGCATATAGGATTTTATTTTAAGTTATTAACCGTTTAGCAACAACATTATAAATCATCGCTATAAGTTCTTTATAGTGATGATATTGTGTGTCGTCGCTATTGTGTGACCAAAATAATAATAACATATAAGATTTTATATTAAGTTATTAACCGTTTAGCGACGACATGGTGGATCGTCGCTATAAGTACTTCATAGCGACAATATTTTGTGTCGTCGTTGATATGTGACCATTTTTAAAATCTTAAATTTTAGTATTTATTTTAATCATAGTTTAAAGCATAAAAAAAAAGGTTCAATTCATAGAGAGAAAACCTAAGTTTTCCCCCTTTTGTGATTTCTCTCCAAATCTACTTCCCTTCTTGACATCTCTTTTACCATTCTTCTTCCTCCTCACCAAGAACTATATTCCTTGTGTTTTCCCCTTGAAATTTCATACCCAACCTTGATGGCTTCATCTTCTTCCTCAAGTCAAATAGGCTAAGAAATAGGAGATTCATGACAACATTCAACCCGGATGATGGCCTGCTTCAAAACAAGTGACAATTTTTTTCTAATGGTACTAGAAGTGAGGTATGTAGTATCAAAAACTCAAATCTGAAATATTTTAGATTTATTTATGCAATTTTCGGATGTATGGGTATTTGGTGTGTTTTGGAGTTGATTTTTGCATGTTTTGTGTTTTTATACTCCAATTTGTAATGGGTTTTTGTTGTTGTTATCTTAGAATGTTATTGAAATATGTTTAGAATATAGATTGTGTGTGTAAACTCTATAAATGTATGTAGGAAAAATGGATATGTGAAAAAAAACTCATTTGTAATGTAATATGTAAAATTGTCTACCAAGTGTTTGATGAAATGTCCCTTTGAAAGCAAATTCCAAATGGTGAAGAATTTGGTCATGGACCCTTCATAAAAAAATGTTTATTTTACCATTTATAATGAGTCTAAAACAATTTTAGGATGATTTGTGCAATTTAGGAGCAAAATATGCTTAGATGACCATGCTTGATGCAATTTTGACCTCCATTTGGCACCTTGTGATTTTTTTAGAATTGGGTCACGGACCCTTCGTGAAAAATATTTGTCTCATTATTTAGAGTAAATCTGGAAATTTTGAGAGTTATTTGTGAATTGTAGATGCAAATCTCATTTTATAACCAAAAATTAACTCGCGGAGACCATTTAAAACCAAGTTCTAAACGGCTTTGAATTGGGTCACGGACCCTTCATGAAAAACATTTATCTTATAAGTTAGAGTAAATCTGGAAATTTTGAAAGTAATTGGTGCATTGTTGATGCAAATATTATTTTTTAACCGAAAATTGACTCGCGGAAACCATTTAAAACCAAGTATTAAACAACTATGGGTTGGGTTACAGACCCTTCATGAAAAAAATTTGTCTTATAATATAGAGTAAATCTGGAAATTTTGAGAATAATTGGTGCATTGTTGATGCAAATCTTTTTTTTTAACAGAAAATTGACTCGCGAAGAGCATTTAGAACCAAGTTCTAAACGTGTGAATTGGGTCACGGACCCTTCACAAATTCTATTTGTTTTAGGCTTTGTGTGTGAATTTCTATGCGGGTTGTGGGAAATATATACATGTGCTATTATCTATGTGAATGATTTGAGGGAATTTTTTGTTTTTGTGACATAGACTTTGCTTAATTTGTTTAGTTTAGTGATTTTTTTTTTTAGGTTTTGCATGTGGGTTGCTAGGGATTGATGGGTTGTGGAAGATAAATACATGTGATTATAGCCCTTTGAAGTTTGAACTTTGTCTCAATTTTACTCTTTCTAATATCTATGTATGAAACTTTACATTTCTTCCAATCCTTCCTGATGAAACTCATGTTGTTTTAAAGATTTGGTATTTTTTTTTTTCAATTCATGGATCTTCTTTTGGGTTTATAAGCAAATTGTTAATTAAAATTGCCAAAAGTATATTTCTTTATTGATACAGTAACCAGTCATTAGCACTAACCCTTTGTGTGTCTAAATTATATATATATATATAGGAATCTTTGCTCAATTGTCTACTGAAAGCTTTGATTTTGCAGTATTTAAATTTAGCTATATTGTTCGTGCTAGGGGAAGATTTTGCAGTATATAGGATGTTTGGGATTGAGACTCTTTTGCATGGAATGTGATGATTTTATTGTTGAGATTCTCAATTTTGAAAATTTTGCTACTCAGGTAATTTTATCTTGTTAATTGTTACTTTGAATTGATATTTTGCTATTCAAGAAGTTTCAATTAGTGTTGCTTATAAAATTTGTTGGAATCATTAATTTTTTGTATCATGTGGTGTCGTGATTGATCTTAGTATTAAGATGATTTATTTTTTTTGCGATTTAGTTTATTGAATTTTGTGGTTTGTGATTTTTCTTTTGTAATATTTCTAGAATTCAAAGGTGGAATCTTCACCCCCAAAGCGGGTGGCGTGCATTGTAACGCACAAGTTTATTTAAAAAAAAAGAAAGAAGGGATACGTATGACTAGCGCTCTCCCACATCCCGGTGGCAAAGTTCCACTCTCTCAAGTCGGTCACATTACATAAAAATCTAAGGTGAAGCTCTTTGACTCATTCTTTAGTTTCTTCATAAATTTATTCAAGCTTTGTTTGGAATTTGTTCTTGATTTTATGGGTTTTGAATTGGGTAATTGTTTGAAGAAGTTTGTGGGAACATTTGAGACTTGCGTGAGTCAAATTTTGTTGTTTGCCTTAGAGTCCGAAAATGCAAATCTTTCTCTTCCTATTGTCTTACAATTTTTTGTGTATTAACCTTACCAGTCAACATTGAAACTAAGACACATACAATGTTATGCACATTAAATGTAAATTATGTATGTGATGATTTTTGTATGTACCAGTTTTGTTTTTTAACTAAGCACATATTTTGTAAGCACATTGTCATCAATATGTTTGGTAACTTTTTGTATATTGAGTTTTGTTTCTTACTTCAGGAAGAAGAAATATTTCGTGTCATGACCCACATATCCATGGAAGATTCATCTCAATGCAACGAGTTTAAAGTTTATATATCCAGATAAGAGGATTTAATTAGTTAGTTGATAAAACAATATGTTTAAATGTGATTGGGATTGAGTGAATGGAATGGAAGATTCAACTTTGTATATGATAGACGAGTTGAAGTTTATATGATAAGTATTGTTTTTTATATTTTTCTATGTGTCAATTTTAATAGATTGTAATGATTTTATAACTATTTATTTATTGGATAGTTGTATGACGATGTATTGAATGTGTTTTTTTCTATGTATAATCATGTAATGATAAACTAATCAGAATAAAAAACTATTGTAAAATGTAAAATGTGTAAAATAGTATTCAAGTAAAATCAGAAGTAAACTAGTAAAAAGTAAATAGCAACGACTTAAGTCGTCGCTAATTTGTACCTATAAGCATATTAGCGACAATATATTTATCGTCGTAAATAGTAACATATCAGCTACGACTTATTCACTAATGTTCTTAAGTTATTTGCAACGACAATAGTCATTATTAGCAACGAAAAATGTCGTCGCTGTTGGTAGTATAATAGCAACGACAAAATATCGTTGCTGAATTTTTGATAGTGATGGAGCTATAGCAATGACGATTAGTAACGACTTTGTTATCGCTAATCAAAATTAGTGATAACTTTTAGAGTACAAAGTCATCGCTAAACGCCAAATTTCTTATAGTGTGTGTATTGGTTTGAATCTTGATTACGATTTACGCATGAAAAAAAGTATTATTGTTTTTGTTTAGTTCAGTTTCAGCTAAATTGAATCGTGTGGTTGTCTATTTGACGTGACTACTTATTTAAAAAATTGAAGGAGTTAAGTAACACGGAAAGGCCATGAGAATAATTTAGTTACTTAATTACTGCTTTTCTTTGGAATCTAGTTATTTATTGTTGCCGACAGTTTTTATATAGTTAAATTAACACTTCGAACAGGTTTTTAACCAAGACATTCAGATTTCAGTCTTGTTAACATTACTATTATATCAAAATTAGTTCTACTATGACAGTCTGGTAAAAGAACCAAGAACGTTCCAGAGAGACCCAAACCTCCTGAACCCAACTAACCTTTCTCCTCCATGTTCAGGGCTGCGCGACTTGCCCTCACCTCCGTGTGAGGGAGATCGTGACCAGAGATGGTCCGATCTCGGTTGCGTAGCCAGTTTCCGTTACCTTTTCCTTTCGTTTTCCCATTTTATTTTTCCTTTCTTTCTTTTTTTGGTCACCAGATCGAACGGATCCGAGTCGCTGCCACCACCCCTACCATTTCCAACTTTCCATTTCACTTCTCATCTTTCCGATTTGGTTTTGTATGGGGGAGATCTGCTGGAGGCGCTGGGTGGCTCGAGTCTCCATCGGCCTCTCTCTCTTTTGTCGGCACGAATTTGCCATTCCAGTGGGCACCGAGACCCTCTACGGCAGTGGATGTTCGGTGGGCATCGGATTTGGGGACTTCTTCCAGTCTGTCCTTCTATCGACCCTACCTTTGGGGTTGATTCTTTAAAACTCTCTTTGAAGAGCCCCCACCACACCCAAATCGCATGGCATCTCTTGCCATGGCAAACTCAATTCGACTCAGTGGTTTGCTTGGCTGGGATTACGGCTCCAAATCTTCTACTATTCCGGACATTTAGTCGTGGTTGCTTTTGTTCTTTTATGGATGGTGGTCAAATTATGTGCCAATTGGTGTTACTTTTGTTGTGCTGTTTGTGTTTGTTGTTGTTGTTGTTGTTGTTGTTGTGTTTGTTGTTGTTGTTGTAGTTGTTGTTGTAATGTTGTTGTAGTTATGTTGTTCTGTTTTGCTGCCCTCTTGGTAGGGTCTTTTGCCGTGACGTATGTCACTTTTTCTGCCCTCTATATAGGGTTTTGTCTCTCTCTTTGTAGGGTTATGTAATTTATTTTTCTTTTAATAAAGTCTTTGTTAATTATAAAAAAAAAGACATTCAGATTTCAAAACTTTCTCACAACTATCGTATTGTCAAATAAAAAATTATTTATTGTTAAATATGGTGGTTTATCATAGTAAACATATTAACATAGCACGCATTAGGAAACTGATTTTTTTTGTTTAATAATATTATTTTTTAAACTATTTTGCAAAAAAATACTGTTTGAAAACTTTTTGGGGAATAGCCTGAAAGGGGGATAGCCTCCTCGTCTCTAGGAGAGACGAGTTGCTCGTCTCTCCTAGAGACTTCAAACTTGCCACGTCCTCCTCAGTTTGCCACGCATGATTGCCACTGATGATGCGCAGCTGGAAGAAAATTTTTAGCTGGAACTCGTCTCTTCTAGAGACGAGTTCCGCTTAAAATGAAAAATGAAAGAAATGTCTCCCCGCCAGAAAGAACCAGAAAGAAAAAGAAAAACTCTGTCTCTCTCTCAACTTCGGTTTCAAAAGCTGAAGCTCTACTCTCTGGGTCTCAAAAGCTGAAGCTCTTCTCTCTCGGTCTGAAAAGCTGAAACTCAAGCTGAAACTCTACTCTCTCGGTCTTATCTGTCTCTGTCTCAAAAGCTGAAACTCTCTCGGTCTCAACTCTCTTACTCTCTCGGTCTCAACTCTCTCTGTCCCTCTCTCTCTCCATCGCAACTTCCTCTCACTGGCTCCGGTGACCACCGGAAATCAGGTAAAAAATTTCTCTCTCATCTCCCCCTTTTAAATAAAAATTTTCCTATAACATTGTACGTACCTTGCAAATGTATATTTAGAAATTTTTTCTTTTAGAGTATTCAAGTTTTAAGAGTAATTAATACTGTTGTGTGTTTTAAGGTTGTCTTAGAAAAAAAATTAAAAAAAAAAAAAAGTTACACATAAATGCCTAAACTTTAGGGACCTTTTCATTTGAGCCTATGTATACTAATTTTTGGTTTTATATTGGATGGTAAAATTATGAAAAACTAAAAGAACTTGAAAATTGCAAAAAACAGAGATACTATAATAGCACCAACCCAAAGATTCATTCTAATTTTGTTGTGAGTAGCATAAAAAAAATTGTATTCAAATCAATATTAAATTGGTGCAATTCTTGAATCGAATATATTTCAAGGAGATTAAATGGAGAAACATTGGCGGGTATGGGAGTCAGTGTACTTTATTTTGAATAGGTAAGAGTTTATGATCAATGTACATATGAAGGAGAAAGTTGGATAATAACTTGGTTGACCTAAGTTCTCTTGAGTGTTAAAATACTTATATATGTTGGAGTTAAAGCTTGTGCCTAATAGTCATTAATCAATCAATTATTAAGAATAAAAATAAATGTAATTTGGAGTGAGAAAGAATAAGAGAAAAAGAATGATGTAATATGATCAATTTGCTCTCAATTGGTAACTCCTTAATTAAGATATGTAACCATATTATATAATTCAAGATTTAATATATTTCTTTAGCTCTCAACTTGATGGTTGATTGGGTATATCACTGCTTTGATTTGATGGTTGCAGTAGTTTTCACTTATGGAGCCTCGCCGTTTTGTGATGGATCCAGGTCCTAGTGACCCCTCTGTGTTGACTAGACAGGATAAACACATCTCCAACAAAATTTGGGAAGAGGGATTGGTATGTATTTAATATATTTATTATTTGATTTTTGCTTACATTAGTGATAAAATAAATTGACATATTTTTTTCATTTTGTAGTATACTTTATTACATTGTCGTCGTCGTGAGGCAGTAAGAGAACGATCTGGACGACTTCATGCCCGTTTTATCCCATACCTTCAGCGAGCTGGCTTTTATGGCATAGCCAAGCTTGGTTTTATAAAAATGGATTGGGCGTTGATCACAGCATTAGTTGAGAGATGGCGCCAAGAGACCCATACCTTCCACCTTCCCCACGGTGAGATGACCATCACCTTGCAAGATGTTGAGGTCATGTTGGGTTTACCCGTTGATGGAGAAGTATTGGTAGGGAGTACCGAGTTAAATTGGTCCGGATTATGTCTTCAGTTACTTGGTGTCTCTCCTCCTCCAAATAAGTTAGATGGGTCACGTTTAAATATGAAGTGGCTCCAGGACACGTTTGCTGTCCTACCTGATGATGCTAATGAGGTGACCGTGCAGCAGTATACACGAGCTTACATATTAGAGCTCCTTGGAGGTAGTTATTTTGCTGACAAGTCTGGAGAGAAGGTACACCTTATGTTCTTGCCAATGTTGGAGGATTTTGATGCTGCTGGACGGTATAGTTGGGGTAGTGCAGTTCTAGCATGGTTATATAGAGAGTTATGTAGAGCCACTGACCCGGACTCATGTGACATTGCTGGTGCACTAATCTTGGTGCAGTTGTGGGCATGGTCTAGATTTCCACACATATCACCTGCAATAAAGTCTATTCAACCGATTGTTAATGCTGTGGATGATGCCAATGCTAATGCTAATGCTGATGATGCTGATGCTGATGCTGATGTGATGAGTGAAGTGCCTGCTGATGCTGCCCAACCATTGCCAGGGGGTCCTTATGGCACTAGGTAAGTAATTATTTAGTTTTTTGTATAGACATTGAACATGTTTTATGCCTTACAAAATAAGGTTATGGCAAAATTTTCCATTGATGAATACTTTCCATTGTAGGTGGCGCAATGCGAAGGACATAAAGGATGTGTCCACTCATGTGCTTGAGCAGTATCGATCGGACTTCTCTAGGCAACGTCCTGATCAGGTAACGTGCTTGTTTTAATTACATTGTTATTGTTATTATATTGTTATTCAATACATGGTGAATTTGAATTATATTATATTGTTATTGGGCATATATCATTTATTAATGCATTTTATTTTTAAGCTTTTGTAGGTAATTTGGGAACCATACACAGATGATGTGTTGAGTTCGTTGCCTGAGTATTGTCGGATAGGGCAGGAGGTATGGCGTTCAGTGACGCCTCTAATATGTTTCCAGATCGTAGAGTGGCACTTACCTAATCGTGCTCTACGTCAATTTGGTATGCAACAAGACATACCCCAGCCTGCTAATACCGATGTGAAACTACATGATTGTGATCTTAGGGGTAAGGTACATGAGAATTGGAGGCAACGTTGGAGGCATTACATAAGTATATGGGACCATCGACGTGAGCATGTTGTCACTCGTGACAAAATGGTTGGTCTTATGGCATATCATGATCCATATATGGATTGGTACCGTCGGATTACTCGACGCTTTATCAGTCGCAGGAGCGGCTGTTATGAGATGATGGTAAATTTTTTAACTTAATAATTCCGTGCATCTTTTGGATATCTTTGAGACACAATTTTTTACTGACATACTATGCATTTTGACAGACGTTGTGCAACATGCGAATATGCGAAATGTTTCATCCTGAACAAGAGTTGGATCCGGCAAAATTTATGGAGCTAGCAGCGGAGGCATATCAATTGGCATTTAATGCACTAGAAGCTTCGAATGAGCTGCATCGGCTTGATTCTGTGGAAAGAGTTAACACAGACTCAGACACCAATACTCATACAACTGTTCCTCCAACCGCTACTCGGAGGCGACGTCCACGTGCGCAGCGCCCGCCACATCCACGTGCGCAGCGCCCGTCACGTCCATCCGATCCGAGTAGTAGTATGAGTGTGCCTCCCATCCAGTTGAGAGATGCTACCACCGTTACTGAGACCACCCCTATGTCAGTTGCCCACACTACCACCCCCATATCAGTTGCCCAGACTACCACCCCCATCTCAGCTGCCCACACTACCACCCCCATCTCATCTACCAACACTACTACCCCCATCTCAGTTGCCCACACTACCACCCCCATCTCAGTTGCCCACACTACTACTCCCATCTCAGCTGCCCACCATGAGCATACGATCAGTTTTCTGACCCAGACATTCAGCCCACTTGCATCATTTTCAGATGTTACCCCATCCTCACCCACACAGTCAGTTGGTCCATCCTCAGTGCCCCAGTCAGTTGTCCCAACCTTAGTCACCCAGTTAGGTGCTCCAGCATCAGCCACCCAGTTAAGTGGTCCAGCACCAGCCCTTCCTCAGCCAAGTGGCCCTTCCTCAGCCACCCAGTTAGAGGACTTGGTTCGGGATATTGAAGTGGGTGATCATGGTAGGGGTAGGGGTAGGGGTAGAGGTACAAAACGGCCACAACCAGATATGCCTGTTGTACTGAAGAGGAACCCACCTCGCAATAAGAGGAAACCTTGTTGTGGGACTGAGTGATAGGTTGAGATGTGAGTTTCAGAAGATAGAAGTCCATTAACAAGCACCAAAATGCGGAAGTTGAATGACCTTGAAGTCAATGTATAGCTTTTAACTTGCTACTGGAACTTTTATATGTATTTATATTTGTATTTTTTATTGAGCTCATGCTCTTACACTAGAAAGACCGGGATGGGGATTGTCATGTGCAATTGTAAATGGAAATCAGCTTAGCTCCAAATGATTAGTATGGCTTGTGATTTTACAAATGGCTTGTGATTTTTTTTTTAAGGTATTGTTAATTTTACTATAGAGAAGGTGACTTATGGGAATGGTGTGACATTAATATGTAAATTGTTATGGTCAAAATGGAGTGAATTAGATTTTATTATGTTATTAATAATTTTAACAGAGATTACAATGATAATAGTTAACATTTGAAGATATCAATATGTCCACATGCCCAATTGCTGTGGTGGAAGTTGGAAAGCCATTCCTGCTCCTGTTGAACCTAGATTTACATAGTATTCCTTGATAAGCATCAACAACCAACATCTAGAACATGCACAAGGGCCTAAACCCATTTTTCCAATATTAAAAACTGGATTATGCTTTAAAAACTGGAAGAAATTTTTTTCAACCTTCATCCAGGCGCCTGCATCAGGGAGTCCAGGCGACTGGATTATGCCCAGAAATTTAAAAAAATAATACTGGAGCCTGATCCAGGCGACTGTATAGTGTGTCCAGTCGACTGGATTAAGCTGGTCAAACTTTTCAAAAAAGTTTGACCAATATCCAGGCGACTGTATAGTGTGTCCAGTCGACTGGATCAGGCAGAGAGTTTTTGAAGCTTAATCCAGTCGACTGGATAGTGTATCCAGGCGACTGGATTAAGCTGGTCAAACTTTTCAAAAAAGTTTGACCAATATCCAGGCGACTGTATAGTGTGTCCAGTCGACTGGATCAGGCAGAGAGTTTTTGAAGCTTAATCCAGTCGACTGGATAGTGTATCCAGGTGACTGGATTAAGGTTTAAAAGCTTTTAAAAAAATTTGACCTAGATCCAGGCGACTGGATCTGGTGTCCAGGCGACTGGATCTGCGTTTTCTGGGTTTTTAATAAAATTTCGCAGACTTCATTTTCTCTATTTTCTCTCATTGTCTCTCGATTTTTCTCACTCTCTCTCTTAGGGTTTTAGTCGAAAATCACTCCCAATCACTCTCAATCACTCCCAATCACTCTCAAAACTATCACATTCCCAAAACCCCCAATTCAAAACCCTTGAATTCGAATGGCTCCAAAGAAATCCGTGAGTGAAGATCCAAGAAAGAAAAGGCTCAAATCAAAGGCTCAAAGGGATGAAGCTCCATCATTGGACAAGAGCCTTCGCTTCTTCGGAACATTCGGTAAGATTCCATGACGACATTAGCCGTAGAACGGTAGTTTTTGGGAAAATTGTTGATTTCCCTTACTTTGCTAATCACCACATTCATATTAGAGAGCTTTTTCAAGCTCAAGGATGGGAAAATTTCCTTTCAACGCGTCAAAAACAATACACCACTCTTGTTAAACACTTTTACACACACTTTGAATTTATCCATTCCAAAATCACCTCCTATGTGAAGGGTAAATCCATTTCACTCCCCCATTCCACACTAGCCTCTATATTAGGAGTTCCTCGCACCGGTGTTCAACGTTATACTACAAATAGTTGGGTGCAATTCGAAGGGTATGACCCTTTAGAGTCAATTAGGCAAATGTGTGGAAATCCTAACATTCAAGAACTCTCTAGACCCAAAATTGCCGACCTCACATTAGAAAGCCGACTCATTCATCACATCATAGCCCACAACATCCTTCCTAGGAGTGGTTCATACGAATACACTTCCTATCTAGACCTTTTCATACTGTGGTGCATTCTCAACAAGGTCAAACTTGATCTTGCATTCTATATTGGTTGGCACATGGAGACTTGTGTCAACAAGAAGAATGGCGCCCTCCCATATGGTCTCCAGATCACTACTATTCTTAATCATTTTGGAGTAGATTTAAGTGGTGAAAAAGAGACTCGAGACGTAAGTCATAAGGATGTTTATGGAGAAACTACCATGAGACAAATGAGGTATGAATTTAAGGATGACACTTGGGTTAAGAAAAATGCACCTGTGATGGAACAAGTGGGTGAAGAAGCACAAATGGATGAAGCTGAAGCTGAAGCTGCAGGGAATGAAGAACCAATGCAAGAGGATCAAGAGCCTCCAAGCGCACCTTCTAGCTCCTCTCGTGTCAATGAGGACAACTTCCAACTCGTGCTTGGACGTTTGGACTCTTTGGCCACTAGCATGGGAAATATTCAAACAAGCATAGGAAATATGCAAACAAGCATCGACAACTTCTCAACTATGGTTACTAAAAGATTCTCGACTTATGATGAGCATTTTGCTACTTTGGAAACATCCATGGAGGAAATCAATGAGCGTTTGATTAATCAGGGCATATAGTTATTTGTCTTTGAATTTTTGTTTTTGATGATGCCGAGGGCATATAGTGTATTAAAACTGATTGTACCATTATGTCAAACTGAATGGTTTTACTATGTTGTTAGTGTTTAACCAGTGTTGAATTTGTGCTTAATTAGTGTTATCAATCTTGTATTCATCTTTGTGCTTTTTTCTTTCTTTGTCCTTAGTTCTCTTATTTTCAATGTGATGCAAGCATGCTATTTGGTAACATGGATGAATGGTCATTGTGGTGAAAAAGAGCAATCACGGTTGGGCGAGATTGGTGTCTTTGTACAAAGATTATATATATATATATAAGTTGCTTGGTGGGACCACTAACCTCCTAAAAGTCAAATAATCAGTTGGCTTTGTGTAAAAGCTGTTTTCTGTCCAACTAGGCAACTGCATATACTAAATAAATATTAAAAATAAAAGCAACAAATAAAATTGCTTTAATTACATGATAATTGTGTAAAACCTTTTCTTTTCTTTTTTCAAAAACAAAATATTGTAATATATAGTAGAATAATTTAAAATAAATAATGATTATAGAATGTTGCTAGTCTATGAAAAAGGATTTCTTGGATAATTGTCTTCAGATGGTCACGGTTTTTGTGTACAGACGAAATTTACAGACGAAATTAGTTAAAGGTTGAAAAAAGATGGATGCAGTCGACTGCATCAGGGATCCAGGCGACTGCATCCTTGATCCAGGTGGCTAAAAAATGGCCCAGTCGACTGAAACCACACCCCCAGGACTTTCTGTCTGATCCAGTCGACTGGTACACCAATATAGTCGACTGGATCATTAAGGTCTGCTATAATCCAGTCGGCTGGACTTCCAAATCCAGTCGACTGGAATGCCCTTGTTTTGAATTCTGCAGTTCCCAGCCATTCCAAAATTTAAAATTAAAAAAACCTAATAGCACCCCCATCAAATACTAGCATTTCACATGATTACAAGCACATGTACAATTACAAAAGCGTAATGGATATAAAAAATCATCTTGTAGCGTATACGTTCCTTCCTAGAGACGAGAGAATAATATTATTACACATAACATTATTACAAAGAGCAGAAATATTCCATTTGCAACCAAAAGACTCTTGCACAAAATTTGGAATCACTCTCTACCATTATCCAATGTCAATTCTCAGATTTTGCAAGTTGAAGTGCCAAAGAACAATCTTGTTTGGGCTCCACAGGTGATTATCCATCCAAAATATCTACAATATAGAAATAGAAAAGCATAAGCCAAAATAACACAAACAAAGTTGAGAGAACATAATTAAAAGACATGTTAAGTGATAACAAACAAAGTTGATCAATACAAGTATAATATTCATAGTAACCACTTACCAACTTTGAGGCAACACCGCTTCTTGATTTGAAATTGCATTAGGACATTTTCTGCGATTATGCCCCTCTTCATTACACAATCCACAACTCTGCTTATGTTGATTCTCCCTCCAATCCATCTCATTCCGAATTCTTGTTGACTTTGGACGACCACGTTGTCGAAGCAATCTTGGGTCAGGTCGCAACATAGGGAAGTTAGGGTGCTCCTCCCAATACGGGGCATCTTTCATCGGTTCAAAGTGTGGTTGATAGCAAGCTAGCATTTCCGTAAGACTATAAAATGGATCAATATATTGGTACACATTGATGTGCTGACTAGCACAAGCTGCAATTACATGTGAACAAGGGATATGATACGCTTGCCATTTCCCACAACTGCATGTTCTATCACCCAATTTCACCACATGTCTATGGTTCCCCTTATTCATACTGGTTAGACTAGGTTGTGTTTGGATTTGAAAAGTACCTTCCTCCCGATTAAACTCTATTACGTGATGCAAACTTGCCTTCTCACTCCACTTCTGAAAGATTTCCATGGCATGTGTACTGAACGCTTGACCAGAAGTCAATTGAGCTTGAGTTTTAACGCGGCGATCATTAAAATAATGCACAAGCTTGAAATAAATGAATTCTACCATTGCAGTAATGGGTAAGTTGCGTGCACCTTTCAGAACACCATTGAAGCACTCAGACAAATTCGTGGTCATTGCCCCATAGCGCCGTCCACCATCTTTTGCTAATGTCCACTTTTCAACGTCTGTCTCTTTGTCCAGTATGTCAGCAGCATCTTTATTATAATGTCTAATGGAGTCCATTGTTGCATTGAATTTTCTTAGCTGGTTATGTTCACCTGCTCTCTGTATCATGTTCTTCAACCTTTTGTCATGAAATCGTGTGTTGAAGTTGCTGACTAAATGTCAGATGCAAAATCGATGATATGCATTTAGAGGCTGCAATTTACTCCACTTCATTGCATTCAGGATACCCTCATGTCTGTCTGATATGATGCAAAACTCTCTATTTTTTTTTGACATGTTTCTTCAGGCAACGCAAAAACCAACGCCATGTATCCTTCGACTCTTTTTCCATAACCGCAAAGGCAAGTGAATAAATACCATTGTTCGCATCAGTTGCCATGGCAATCATCAACTTCCCTTCATATTTTCCATACAAATGTGTTGCATCAATACAGACAACTGGTCTGCAATGCACGAACCCCTGAATTGAAGGACCAAAAGCCCAAAATACACTCTCAAATATAGCACTACCTGCATCTTCACTCCAATATGTCTTCCATTCCACTTGTGTACCCGGATTCGAGTCGATTAGTGCTTTCATAAACTTCGGTAACAACTGATAAGACTCCCCCCAATCCCCATATATGTTAGCAATTGCCTTCTGCTTGGCATCCCACACCTTGTAGTAAGAAATTTTATGGCCAAATTGTGTACACATGTGATGCCGCAACGATTTCACTGAAATAGTTTGGTCATTGGCTACATAGCTCCTCACTTCTCTTTCAATAAAATTTGAATCAAATACCTTGCCATCTTTACGGATGTTGGGGTGTCTACAAGTGTGGGGACCATTGTATTTTGTAATCTCCCAAAATCCATGTGTACTACGCATGCATGCCCGCATTCTCCATGAACACTCATTACTGCAACATACATGTAATTTCCTTTTGTTTGACTCCTTCACTTTATATTCTTGATTGACGCGTGAAGAGTAAACCTTCAATGCATACTGAACCTCAATTTTACTCTTGAAAAACAACCTTTTTTTCTCAACTCTTGCATTTTATCCCAACTATCGAGTGGTGTCACCTCATCATTGAAGGAAGTGTCATTTATATTATCTCATGTGTTTGTAGTAAACGATGAGGATTTGGGTTTGAGGCTAGGGACCACATCATCAACTTCGTCATTATGAACATCAGTTGTTTCATTATCATCATCATCATCAAAATACGCATCATTATCATCATCATCAAAATACGAATCATTATCATAATCAGCGTTTTCTTCTTCATCATCAGCAGTAACTTCCAACATCATCGTATCATGCACTCCAGGTAAAGGGTTTACCTCGTATGGAACATACTCATGTCGAGTGCTGGGACCACAATCCTCCACCGATGTTGGTATCTCATGTAATTGTGGTGTACGCCTTCCAACTGTAGAGGGTTGTGTAAAAGGAGCAGTATCATCCACAGTCATTTGTTGTACATCTTCACCAACACAATCTTCCGCTTCTAATCCATCCCCATCACCTTGTGTAAGAGGCTCAGCACCTTCACCAACACAATCCTCCACACTTATATATAACTCAATACCTTTTAATTCAGGCGTTGCATCTAACATGTCAAACATGAGATTAACACCGTCGTCGTCTGTTATCAATAGAGTCATGTAATTAATGTGAGGTGAAATCACCTCTTGAGGACAACGGTATGTAACTGTTATACGATGAGATTGATTGTCCAATTGTAGTGCATTGAATATCTTCGTTTCCAATTCGACAAAACTAATCCCACGATGAACCCGGATGAACTTCATTTGCGACCCTTGATACTCAGCTCCATTTTGACCATAAATAATCTCTCCCATTGAAGCGAAGATAGACAATATACATAGTTGGCGCCATATGCAAACCTATTTAATTTAAATGTAGTTTACAATTAGTTAGTCACATAAAAAAAACAAGTAATAAGATGATAATGGTAATATTTCATATCCAAATGTTACATAACATATTATATAAAAATGGTTGTAATATCCAGTAGACATCTCCAAGAAGATTTGGGAAGTCTGGAGTACTCGTTCAATCCAGTAGACTGGATGACACGTATTTGGCTGATCCAGTCGCCTGGATCAGTGGTCCAGGCGACTGAGTCAGGCAGAAAATTCCCAGGCACTACATCCAGTCTACTGGAACACCAATCCAGTAGACTGGATGACATGTATTTGTCTGATCCAGTCGCCTGGATTTATGGTCCAGTAGACTGGATGTAGTGCCTGGGAATTTTCTGCCTGACTCAGTCGCCTGGACCACTGATTCAGGCGACTGGATCATTCAAACACTTCACATCTTCACGTTACAGCTTGTTACTTCATGTTCAATCAAACATACTTCATGTTATGCAAGAAATACAGAGATGCTTCATGTTTACCAAAGGAATAATGTTCAACACCCACACAAAAAACGTTTATAAGCTAATAATGATACTAACTTTAAACAACATATAAATAAAAAAAAATGACAAAAGTGAACTGATGTTGGAAAAGTGAAATCACCTTTTAATTGATCAATGATGTTGGTTGGAAAAGTGAACTGATGTTGGAAAAGTGAAGAACGATGAAGAAAGATAAGAATATGTTTTAAGTGTAAATTGAAGGTGGGCTGAAAAAACTGAAATAGAGACGAGTTCCACTTTTTTCATTTATGGCCACCGGTTTTGTCTCAACTGCATTGTATATTTTCAATGGAACTCGTCTCTCCTAGAGACGAGTTCTAGCAAAATTATTTTTAATAAACACAGTTTCAGCCAAATTATATATATTTTTTAAATAATAAGTTTCACCCAAATTTTTTTTAAAGAATAAGTTTCAGCCAAATTTTTTAAATAATAAGTTTCAACCCCAGAATTTTTAATGGAACTCGTCTTTACCAGAGACGAGTTCAAGCCAAATTTTTTTTTTTTTTTAAAATAATATCTGACAAGTGGTTATAATTTCAATGGAACTCGTCTTTAGCATAGACGAGTTCCAGCCAGTTTACGAGGAATAACAGTGTTCGCGCCAAAATGAAGGAATTAAAAAAGAAGCCTGCAACTCGTCTCTACAAGAGACGAGTTCCAGCAGGCAATTCACTGCCACGTCAAGATGCCACATGATCATGCCACAGAGCAGTTTTTGTCTGGACAGAGACGAGGCTGTATAACTCAATAGTTTCGGAACAGTGCTTTTTTGCGAATTTCTTTTTAAAAACGGCCTATCGTGCGTTTTCCCCCTAGGAAACTTCTAAGCCGTGAACAGTTAAGCGGCCTTTATTAAACAAATTGTTCTAATAATTTCTTTATGCAGTGTAGTCCCGAATCAATTATGCTGCCCTTAGAAGAATATTTTCTTTTTTGTGTTTGCAATTGAACTGTCTGTTGCTTCTTTGGTTGAACGCACACATATTATTTTGGGATATTATGGATTAAATTAGATTACATAATAAGTTATAGCTATGAATGGTTAAATTAACGTTTTTGAATTCTAAATATATCTATCAAAGTGCAATTTTTTTATTTTCTTTTTTATGGTGCCCTTTATAGTTTATACTACAATAATCAATTATATTTTAATTTTTTTTAGTTGAATCTGACACGTAAGTTTATAAGTTAAACACTAATCTCTTTTAGGTAAAGAAAAAAAATCATGCTGCGGCCTGTAGGTACCAATTCATGGTTTAAATTCTCTATAATTATATTTAAATATTTTTAGTTGAATCTGACACTTAAGTTTATAAGTTAAACACTGGTCTCTTTTAGGTAAGGAAAAAAAATCATGCTGCAAGTACCAATTCATGCTTAGAATTCTCTAAGGTCATTTTTAGTTTTTAAGTAGGGACTGTGATTTTTGTTTAAGCCACCGGCCAAACCGTCCTTGTCCACATCCTGAAAATCCCAGTCTAGTTTTCTTTGTACAAAATCCTGATCATTCCGCGTCGTCCAATTATTTGATTATTTCCCAAAGTTCCAATTGAAGTTGCTTACGAATGATAATATAATTTATAGTTATATATATTAAGGGTGCTAATATCGATAATATAAATAACGATAAAGATGACAATAAAGACTGTATAACCAATAAGGCATATTTGTCTTGTCTTCTATTAGTTTCTTGATTTCTTCCACTCCATATATGATATATCCTTTTTCAAATAGCTAGTGGAATTTATATTGAGTTTCACCTTACAAAAGGTGGAATATTTTCTCACAAAAAAATACAAAAGGTGGTATGGAAACCACCATTCGTAACATAAAAGTAAGTCCATTTTATTAAAAAAAAAAAAATGGCATGTTTCTTGCCTATCAAAGGGCTTTGTTAATGAGTGCCCTTAGGGCAATGGTTAAGGAATCATTTAATACTTCCACTTTATAGGAAGTAATAAAATTTTAATCTTAAAATAATACAAAAATAACTTTTAAGGGTATTTTAGTCTTCCTATTTATTATTTTAATATTAAAAGTTCGTTATTTCTCGTAAAATGTAAGCATTTAATGCTCCTTAGCCATTGCCCTAAGGGCATTAGTTAACAAAATCCCCTACGAAATAATAATAATAAGGTAGGTCGTATTCATTCTTTCTTTTTTTTATCCTTTTGGAATTTATTGTGCTTTTTTCCTTAGCGGAATGTTTCTTGATTTTATGACACGCCTTGTTCTTTAGCATGCACTTAGATAGAAGTTAGAAGTTAGAACAAAAGAAAAAGGCATTAATTTTTATAATTATTGATGAAAAGAGCATTAGGGCATACCAAAAAAGGCATTCAACTCCAACATGAGATTCTCCACCTACGTATATGATGCTTTCTAATTAATTTGCATCGCAAATCTCAGTCAGTCAATCGATCACACGAATATATTGAAGTACAAAGGTCGTAATATATTCTCTTATAGGACGCGTAGTCAATTCATCAATGTTCTTCTAAGTAACTTTGGAGTTTTCAATCAATTTGATGCCAAATAATTGACTACCTTTAAATGAGAATCGTTATTTTTGCACCTATGATTGTTGCTGCCACGCTCACTTATCTTGCATGAATCGATTCTTTTAAGCAATTCTGATGTTTTCAATAAATTTAGTGTCAAGTAGTAGTTTACAAACTTACTTAATTGGGATATATTATATATAATAGATAATGTAAGACAGATCAAAGTGAGAGGAGGTAGAAGATATTGAATTTCTATCCTTTGTATTTGATAATTTTCTATCCTTTGTATTTGGTACTAGAATAGATGGAGAGTAATATAAATTCATTTATTTGGTAGAAAAGAAAAATGTGAAGAAAGAAATTGTAATTTGCATCAATTTATTATTAAATGCTAGCTTATTATATAATTAAGAAGTTTTTTTTTGGTATTATTTTTTTATATAGAGTATGAAAGTTTATTTCAATAACAAAGCTAAAAATGCAATAACTAAAAAAAAAAAAAAAAGGTCAAATGAGTGTTAAAATGGTACTTTTATGCATTCCTTGATCCATAATAATTTTCCTTTAAATTATGTCTCCATATTGTGTGGAAGAGATTAGGCGAATCAGCTTCAATAAATGTTTAGGTAAATTATATCTAAAATCTTCAGATTTATTAGGTAAATTATATCTAAAATCTTCAGTTTTCTATATTAGCTAACCCACTACTCACATACACTTAAATCAAATATTCAAGAATAATGTTACAGATAAAACAATTTTTCAAAATAGATAAGTTGTCACGTTTTTATTAGTTCTTATGCATGTGGACTCATCACTTGCATCATTTTATTATTTATTATTTATAACTTGATACCTCAATATTTTTGAAATTTTTTGTAAAAATTATTATGTCTAAAGCATAACTGGTAAGAAACACTAGTTTGGAATATTGCATTATATGCTGCCAAATTGGTATCTACTTTCAGAGACAACGAAAGATTTGTCTAATATGAGTGGTGAAGTGTCATTCGAAAGATTTGTCTAATATTACTTAGATGTCTATCACACTACTGATAAAACAAAAATAGATGTCTATCACACCTGGTAAGATAGACATCGTGAAGAAACCAAAGAAAACAAAAAGAAGATAAAGATGAGAATAGAGAGGGGAAGGGTACGAAAATAGAGAAGGTGAAGGAGTGTGTCAGGTAAGGAAAGGTAAAATGAGAAAGAAAATAAATAAAAAATGTTAGGAAAGGTGAGTAAATAAGAATAGTCAAAGATTTGATTGAATATTTAAATTGAAAGGAAGCTTCTTGGAAGGTTCGTAATCTAAAATACCCTTATATACTTGCTTATTTACAAAAAAAAAGTCATATTTGATTTTTTTCTTTTTTAAATAGCCAATCAAATCACTTTTTTAAGATTTGTTTTTTAAGATTACATTAGAGACATTTATATAAAGTGGCCTCCAAACTAATTTGGGATGCCTATCCACATTTGATGACATTAGATTACATAAGACATTTGTATTGGCATTTTTTAAATTGAGCATTTCTTATGTTCTTATTTGCAGCTAATTTGGGATGCCTATCCACATTTGAAGTCCTCCAAACTACAATAACGTTTGATCTTTTTAATGGGCTCCAAATTTTTATATCAGTATATAAGTGTATTCTTTTTAAGGAATATAGCACTAACAGCAGATGTACAATTTAGTAGTGCTACACTTTTTCTTTTTCTTTTTTTGCTAAGCAGTGGCTAAACTTTATAAAAGTTTGCTGTAATTTGAGTTAAGAAAATGCATTTACTTTGTAGTAAATCTATTTTGAAAGTTGTGATTGATTTGCAAGTTTATGTTGATGAATAAATGGCCCATTAAGGTTTTCAATTGATCTTGGATTAGTTAAATTATAAAAAAGTGTGCAATTTATTTGAATATTGGTCTTGTGCAAGCAAAAGTGTTTACTTTTCTGACAAGTGGTTTCAGATGTTTATTTCAATAAATGACACAAACATGTTATTTCAATAATTTTTTTTTTTATTTGTTATAAAAAGGAAGAGCCTCTGAACATGCGCGTAGCGCGTGTGAAAAGGCTAGTCTAATCTAATACTATTAAGAGGATTGATGTCCTCATGTCTAATTTAATGTACTGTCAAAAATACCCCTCACATCTTCAAATTATCCTAATTTAATCACTCACTTTAAATAATAATGTTTCTTAGAAATAAGGGTATAATAGTCACATCCAAATATAGAAAAATGTCCACTTTAATGCACAGACTAAAATACCCTAACACATTAATATTAGATAACTTGAAATAATTGGGGCAAATAAGGAAAATATAAATTTTTCAAAATCCTAAAATTTAGGGTCCATTTTAAAAGGAACCCAAATTCCACTTCCACTTCCCACGTTTGTTTTTTTTTTTTTTAAGCAAAATTCCACTTCCCACGTTAAAAAGGTTCTCTAATTTATTAAAAATCAAATTTTAAAAAAGAAAGTACAACTCTTTAGGGAAAGAGTTTTCACCAAATATTTATTTAAGGAAAATAACATTTTAACAAATCCTTAAAATCCTTAGTTTTAGGTCACCTTAATCTAACAAAATAAAAAAATGAAAAAACTAAAAAACATATTCTAATTTTTCCACTAATTTTGTCATACTAAAAAACTTTTATTCTCTCACTCTTTTATTTATTTATTTTATATAATCCTCTCACACACGTTTTATCACTTTTTATTTATTTATTTTTTATAATCCTCACACATGTTTTAAAATTTTATCTTTTAAATCCAAGCAGTTACTTTAAAAGAAATTATAAAATCCTATTAATGTTTGAATTTTAAATATAAATCTTTCTCCCAAACCTAAGTCCACTCAAATTCATTTTTCCTACTTTTAGCCTTTAATTGTGGAACAAACCAATTAAGAGGATAGAAAAAAATAAAATAAAAAAATAATTTTCCCACCAATTCTATCATTCTCCTTAAAAAGCTTTTATTCTATCACACTTTTTTTTATATAATCTTTTTTTTTATCAATTTTTTTTTTTTTTTTTTATAATCCTCTCACACACGTTTTATCACTTTTTATTTTTTTTTTAATAATCCTCACACATGTTTTAAAAATTTATTAAATCCAAGCGGTTACTTTAAAAGAAATTATAAAATCCTACTAATGTTTGAATTTTAAATATAAATCTTTCTCCCACTCCTAAGTCCACTCAAATTCATTTTTCCTACTATGTTATCCAACTTCTCCCCAATGCTCAACTTCTCCTAATTTTTAGCCTTATTTCTCCTTATTTTTCTACAAATGAATTTGGTGTTTACTAATAAGCTTACGTGAAAGAAAAAAATAAAACACACATAAATATTGAAGCAAATTGAACAAGGAAAAAAAAAAATGGAAAATAACAAATGGTTTCTAAATCCTAAATCTTAGGTGATTTGAAAATTTTAATTAAAGAAATATTCCATAAATTCGAGTCCCACAATCAGTCAGTTTCTAAAACTTTAGATTCCATGTTCATGGTTTCACGTTTTTTTTTTTTTGGTTATATGGAGTTAAAAAATATTCGGTTATATTGATATCAAAAAATCCAAAAATCTCTTCATCCTTATCAATACTTCCACAAATCCACTACCAAGGGGTTACCCAATCTCAAAACTTCCACACGATCAAACGGTTTCACTATATTTCTGTCTTTTTCAACCCACAAAACCCACAATGATGTCGATCAATTCTTTTGATCCCTCTTTTACATAAAAACTTCAAAAACACATGATATGTGCAACAAAAAAAAAAAAAAAATCTTTTATAAGCTTACAGACGGCAGATTGCTACAATCAAAAGTTATGGTTATTAACATCACTTTCTTCCTATCAGGATTTTAAACCATCACGCCATTGGTATGGTCTCTAATATCTTCTTTTATATAAAAACACATTCTTCAACTCATTGATTTGTTATATATTCAATTAAATATTATCCTTATATGATTACATGTTATTGATGCTCAATTACACAATATGAGTTTACACAAAAGTAACATTTCATATGCAAAATATTAAAAACATCATTATATTTATATGTTACAATTAACACAGTTCCTTACATGTTGGCATTGTACATACATGATGCCCAGTACATTTTATTTATTTTGTATGAATAAAAATTTCTTGCATCTTATTCTCCAAGTTCGGTATACTTTTGTGAAAGCTAACAAGAAACTTTTTCTTTTGAAGGGTAGGTAACATGAAACCTAAGATGCTGCATCCATATTCATCTTTCATCCAGGTAACATTTGTAATCTGATTCTTTAAAATTTATCTATTAAAATAATGATATTTTGAATTCTAAAATATTGCATGTGATGCAAATTAAACACAATATTGTTTCCATTGCTAAGACGTAAGATTAGAGGGTTCTACTGGAAAATTGAAATTGAAGAATAAAAATAAAGGAGTTTGATAATTCACAACCTGAATTTTAGCGAAATGAGATCAGAGATGTACCACACAGGTTTATATGGATAATGTTGCTTTACTGTTTTGGATTAATATGTTTAGGAGATATAGTGTTTGCAATTTTCTTCATTATTTTTGGTTCTTTTTCTCCAACAAGTTTGTTACTTATTTTCCATTTTTTTGGAGAAAGTTGATTGAAGTCAATCCTTTACGCTTAATTATAATTTGTAAACTACATCTAATTATTTTTAGATAATAAATGTCATCAATATATGTTAAATATCAAGTTTAGTGTTTCTTTTTTCCTGCAAATTATGCGCCAATAATTCAAAGTTGTATTTTTTTTTTCTTGATTAGTAATGTTACTCTGCGATTTGTTTTCAAATGTAAAAAAGGCTTTTTGTACATGTGATATGGATTGAGAATTTTAATATTTAGAACTTTTATGTTTAGCTACTAGATGAATGCATTACTTAAAAAAAGAAAAAAAAAATGGACTTTACAATTTGCCAATAAATAGAAAAAGTCTCTAAACACGCACGGAGTGCGAGTGAATTTTATTTTAAAGTAATATAGTAGGAATATTTTATTTATTTAAGGTATGGTATATATAGATTTAATATATATATATATATTGCGGTAATCCCGAAACAGTACATCAAAATCACCGGTACCGAAAATATTTTATTACAATGGATAAACTGAAACGGTCACCGAAACGAAATTAACAACTTTGGTTTAGAGACTTATTGGACTCTCAATTCTATCTTCATTCCATCGAAATATTGTATTATTTTATTTATCTCTCTCCACAAATATGATTTCATCCTTCCCCAATTTTTGCATTCTCTCTCTCAGCTTTCTTTCTCTTTCACTAACAAATCATCAATCATCAATTTTCTCATAAAAAATCCAAAATATTTTGTTAGTCCCTAAAGTATACACATACTGTGCTTTTAGTCCCTGGTATTTCAAATGAGTGATATTAGTTAAACTTCCAAAAACAAGCTCTATTGGTCCTTTTGTCTAATTTCATTAAAAAATTTCATGTACATGGCTAATAGAGCAATGAGGTCGCCTATTTTCAATGACAAGCTATTTGAATTTTTTTTTTTTTTTTTATACAAAAAAAAATACATAGTCGCATTATCCATTAATAAAATTCATTTCTCTTTTCCTTTACCCGAATTTTCCCAACTACCAAACGTCAGGGATTTTTTAGGATATCTATAATTTTACATAATATAAGAAATAAATTATGAACACAAACTCATCCAAACAAGGACTAAATTCTAAACCAACTGATTGAACCAAGGGCAGCCCCCTAGCTAGATTTACCAAATGACAATAGACAAAAGAACTAAAATGATTGTGTTGTCAAGGGTAACAAATTAAAATAACAAAATTTAAATTTGGGTGGACTAAAATGATAATTTACCAAATTTACAATTCTAACAAACTATGAAACAACGACATTTTTAGAGAATTAACGGTGTTTTTCAAACGGCAATAGACATAGGACTAAAATAACTGCATTGTTAAATTAATGGACTAAAATGAAAAGATTTCAACTTACTGTGACAATTCACCAAACTTATAGGGTGTAGATTTTATTTTTACCTTTTTGTTATATATGAGAAAATAACATATATTAAATCATATTACAAACATACATTATGTATATAAGAAATAAATATATATATACTAGTCAATGTACAGGAAAATTTAACAAAATATAAGATTCTCTTTTTGTTTTATTTTTTGAGTGATGTATCTAGAGATACTACAAATTTTATTATATAGTCTTTATAAACTGATGTGTCATCAATGATGAAAAAATAATTCAAACATTCAATTATTATGTTTTAAAATATATCAATCATATTTATTATCAAGTCAGTTTATAAATCTTATTTAGTAAAATTTACCTGGAGGTTGAGGTGTGGTGTGAGGATCTCCCACCCTTTTTGGTTCAATACAAGAAAATTTTATTTATTTTTGTTGTTAAGCAATAAACTCTGTTGCTTATTATTGCTGATATTAGAATTGCTTTTGGGATTGTTGTTTTTGATCCTGTAGCCAAAGAAGTTTTCCTATGACTCTTTTGAGTGAATGATCTCGATTTTCTCCTCTATTATCCAAAATTAAGTGACGGAGCTAAGGTCTCTCCATTGAGGCCTTGGGCCTATTTGGTACGTGTTTTCGTTTTCTGTTTTGGTTTCGTGACTTTTTACTTTATTGAAGTTGGAACTTTAATCCTGATTTGAATTCAAGATTGTAAAAAAAATTCTGTTTGGTACATAGTTTTGGTTTTTTAACTTGGTTGCACCTATAATAATTGTAAAGGATTTACACCCTTCTTATATACTAAACAAAAAAAAGAAGTTTATTTTCTTATCCTATTATATTTTTTCTCTCTCCACAAATCCCCCAAACCCAATTAAATTTCTACATGTACCCCCTCCATCTCTTTTACCCGTACCCACCAACCCAACCCCCTACTCTTTTCCTCTGAAACCCCAACCGATTTCCAAAAGCTCCATAGACAACAAATCAAAGAAGACCCATTTTAGTGTGGTTGCCCAAATTTTACACACACTCTCTCTTTCACATATGTCCTTTGGTTCAGGCAAAATTCTTTGGCTCAGGCAAAACTTGAGGTGGCTGGGACACGGGGATGGTTGGATCTAAGATGTTAAGGCGGCAACCTTGGCCGTGGTGGTTGTTCTTAATTGTTGGGTTTGTTTTTTATTATGGGTTGAATGGTTGTGGTGGATTTGTGGTTATGGGTTGCTGGCGTGAGGGAAAAACCGGCGTGGGTATGGGTTGCCGGTGTGGTTTTGCAGGCTGGCGTGGGTATGGGTTACCGATCACCCGCCTCACAGACCCGTCGAGTCACCGTCCCCCACCCCAGACCCAAGTTGAACTCGTTCCGAGCGAACCGAGCCAGTATCTGAGATTTTCCTACCGCCGAGTCACCAATCAGCACCGCCTTGAACACATAGTCTATCTTCTGGTTCGAATCTCCATATCGTCTAGGCCGAGAGCAAGAGAGAGAGAAGCAGAGAAGCATCTGGAGGAGAGAGAGAGAAAATGGGGAGAAAAGAAGGAACATGTGGGCCCAATAACGGTAATAAACTAGGACTCACATGAATTCAGTCCGAATTTGAATCCAGATTGGATTCAAAAATAGGTCAAATAGTGAACTCAAATTTGGCATGGGATCCACATAAAATTCAAGTTGAGATTTCAGTCCTGTACCAAACATATTTTTTTGATATGGAACCAATGATTTTGTATTTGAATCACTGAATCCAGATTTGAAAAGCATGTACCAAACATGCACCTTGAGTATGCTGTTTTTGTTTTCCTTGATATACTAGTACTATAAAAAGAAAATTACATAAATGCACTGCCCTTATAATTTTTATTTTTATTTTATAAAAATGATGGTAATTATCATATCCGTTGGTGATTGGTGAAATCGAGGGTAACGGAAACGGAATATTAAAATTAAAAAGCAGAAATATTCCGTAAAGTAACTAACGGAAATATGAAAAAAAACAAAGATGAAAGAGACTCTCTTCGTTCGTTTGGTACAACATAAACGTACGGGGTAGGTGCGGACTAGAAACACTGTTACCTGTTGGGGCAGTTAACAACGCACCCAAAATCCATTCACAAATTACATTACATTGGGATGCTTTCTCCTCTCTTTTGTCTCTTTGTCTTTCTCTCTCTCTCTCTCTATATAAATCCACACAAAAGAGGTTTGTGCATTCCAAACAGGAAATATACTCCTCTCTCTGTTTTTCTTACTGCTTTTGCCTAGTCAGTTCTTCATTGTATGGCCGCCAATTCGAATAGCCGAGGGGTCGCTCTGAGCTTGAGCAAGCGTGTTGTCAACCGGATCTGGAACTCTAACTCAAGCGATCCCACCAACACTCTCAGGTTCCACTCTCTTTTTCTTCACTGCTTTCTTACATGATTACACTCATTCACACTTTTAAATCCAATACAACTTATACCACGTTTTATTGTGATCCGTGATCATCAGTCTATCAAAATTAGTAAGAATTTTTCATTTACTATTTTGATCATAGGGGTAATATATTATGTAATACTATCGTATCATTTCGTAATTTTTTTTGTTGGTAGTTCAAAATAATCATAAGAATAATAATGAAAGACCCCGATTTAGAATCTTTTGAGATACCTTGATCACTAGGTTTCCCGAATTAGGAATTCTGAATCTAGTATCTACGTAAATTTGGGAATTTTTTGCTCTCGGTGTTGTGGTTTTGTTTGTTTATTTCTTTCTTGAAATTAAGGGAATTTCACACGACTTCTGGATTATTTGTCTGTTTTCTAATTTTCTGACGGGTGGGTGAGATTGTTTTCTTTCCTCTTCTGCCATCTGATCTTCTTTGTTGTTGGTGAACTTTGATTATTTATTTATTTTTTCTAAATCAAGTAGGATTTATTTTTATTAAAAAAAAAAAAAAATGGAAACGACGAACAATATGTAGTTTATATTTTTTGATTCGCAGCGACCGGTTGGGGCGGTCCATCCGGTGGCGGAGTGAGTGGATAAGGACAAGGCCAACGTGGTCCGTACTTTTTATGTAGTAAAAAGAACAAAAGCCAATGATCCGTACATACGGGTCTTTCGGTAATTGTATATTTTTATCATTTGATATTTATTTCGTTTTTTCAATCAACATTAACGCAACAAATTTTATGTTATGAATTTTCTTCTAGATTTATCATTAATATCATTTTATTATTTATTATTATAATTTCACACATTAATTAATTGTGATTTTTTTTTATAAAATTATGTGTAGGTCTAAAATTATTGAAATTATGATATAAAGACTTTTTATTTGTACGACCATATCTGAGGTAATTTTAGTGATTCTTTAAAGTGAAAAAACCTCCTACTTTTTCAAGTCAAAAGCCTTTGCTGGTTAGATAGCTCGTCCAAGTTCTTTGTATGATTTATTAGTTATTGAGTTATACGCAACGTGTTCATGGGTGGGTAATGGGTCATCTTTGATCTGAAGTACACTTTAATTAGCAGCCAAAGAAAGGTAGATAGAAATAAGTAGTCGATTGACACGTCCCACATGGGGTTAGCTCAGGTTCAAAACCGACATAGGAAAGTCCCCCTTTGTGTTCCCAAAAAACTTCTTATTCTAGCGTTGAGTTCTAGGGTGTTGACTTTTTTTTATTCATACTCTTGCATTCAGCTCATTTAATGTTACCCTTCTTTGTTGGCGTGGTTATTGGTTGTCGAGATTTCTAACCCCAAGAGTAATAAGTTCAAGGTTTGGCAGTGGAAGCAAAAGAGTTTATTTATTATTAACTATTTATTAATTAAGGATGATTTGGAGATCTTTAAATATTTAAACTGTTTTAAGTTGAAAAAACTATGTGGATATCAAAGTCTTATGGATCTTAATAGGGTGTTACAATCTTACCCATTTGCACTTATATTGGTGAAAGTTTAATAGTTTATACTTTATAACAATTCTGTAATGGGTTGAGAATTTTTTTTCAAAAGAGATACCAAAGTAAAAGACAACATTTTAAAAGCCTTTTAGTACACAAAATAAGTGTTCTAATTTAATTGATATATTCTAGTAAAAGAATAAGTCACTTCATGCATTCACTTGGGATTTTTCATGCATTCACTTGATATATTCTAATTTAATTGATATATTTTAGGCTTCTGGATTAGATGAGCAAATTATAGCACCATGATAGAAATTGCTATGGAAATATTTGCTTATGCCATTATGTATTCACTTGGGATTTTTCATGCATTCACCATTTTATTTCAATTATTCTTATGTGGGCCATAATAAGATAGCATTTTTTTTGCATTCACCATTTCATTCATTTATTCTTATGTGGATCACCTTTGCTTGTTATCATGTGACCTCACAGTTGACATCATTTTTTTTTCTTTTTTCTTTTTGGTTGGAGGCAATATCCATTATTTATTACAACTTACGCATGTGATGATGTAAAAGGTTGCTGTGATGATGATATGGCTTAACAATTGTGTTCATATTATAATTTATAAGTTCTGGAACCCCCTAATTATAAAAATAACAAATTAAACCGTTAATTCATATTAAATCCCAAACACAGTTAGGTTAGGTTATACTTAAATGGACTGTGGTTTAATTTATTAGTTTTTTTTGCTAAAAAAAATTTTATGAATTAATTTATTATTTTTAAAATTATATGATTTAATTTGTTACATCTATAATAATAATAATAATTTTTTATTTTCCTTTAATTTCTTTTTAACTTTATAATATTTGGAATGTGACTAGGTCTGCAATCTGCAGTCTGCACCATATCTCTACCATATAGTGACTGGTGGTCTACCCTCGGGTTATGTATTATAACGTATGTCATATTTGTCACCCTCTATGTAGGGTTATGGGCTTTTTTATATAATCACTTTGGTTTTCTTCCATCTCGGATGAATAGAAGTTTTTCTTCGTGTTGATTTTTAATGAAGTTCTTTTTATTCATAAAAATATATATATATAGTGACCGGTGGTCTGGTAAGTAATTTTCCCTTAAACCTGGAATATAATACTGGAAATGAAGACCAAGAAAGGAAATAGAGAAAAAAAAAAATTACAGAAACACAAATTTAAAAAGTAAAAAGAAAACTAGTTGATTCTGACCAAATATTGATCATTTGGTCTAGTATTCTTTTGATCTCGCAGTTCTTGGTTTTTATGACACCAAAGGCCCAAGGCTCAGATGCTCCTGTGACGACAAAATTGTCACAGTAGAATGATGTTAAAATCTCTTCAACGCTCACTTTGCCTGCTTTCACATCATACTTTGCTTTTTCCTTTGTACCAAGCGTAGGAAACGCGTAAGCCAATTATAATTTAGCCTTGTAAAATATTTTTAAAAAAATATTTTTAGATTTATGAGTGTTTATTTTACTGTAAAATGATAGCCAAATAAAAAATACTTTTCGTTGATTAAAAAATTTATTGTTAAAATTTGAAAAATGATTTATGTCCAATTTTCATAAACCATTTTCTAAAAACGTACGCCTCACCTTTCGTCCTTTTTGCTTTATCTTTCACACAACATTGTAAAATATTTTTCGAAGTATTTTTCGAAATGTAACCAAACACAGAAAAAAAAAATCATTTTCATCTGAAAACATTTTCCAATAGAAAATATTTTACAGCGAAAGAAACGGACCCTAGAGCAAAAAATTGTTAGGTCGGTCACGAAGTTGTGATTGGGTCATATGCTGATCACGTGACTATCATCCTCTTTCACTTTGAATATTATTTTTTTGAATATCTTGAAATGTAATTCACATTTTTTATTTTTCTTATTTTGCCATATAGTCTTGAAAGTTTTATTATTCGGTGACACCAAACACCATCAAATGCCACATGGGTTATGGGTCACACCTACCCATCGTCATTTTGGAGTTAGATAAGATTAATCTCGTTTAGATAAACATTGTGTGTAAGTGCCAAGTGGGGGCAATGATTCAAGTGGAAGCCTAGAAGGTAGCAAAAACAAAATCCCTCGTGGAAGTGGGACACGTCTATCTTTAATCTTTAATCTTTAATCTTTTACACCAACATATGATAAGGACAGTGACATTACTGGAAATATGTTTAATCTTAGGCTGTTAGGCATACCCTTGTTCTTACAGTAAATGCCATGCATGTCCCCCTCTCTAATACGTAGTTAGAGTAACTTATCCAAAAAAAAAAAAAAAAAAACGTAGTTAGAGTAGCCGTAGACAGGCACTTATTTTATTCATTTCTTTTTTCCTTTTTGGTGAAGGAGGCTTATTTTACAATAATTCATAAGTATTACATAATTGTTTGAGATTATATTTGATTGATACTAATAAAAGTAATAACAATAGTTGACTAATGTGAAAGTTAGCTCACACATACTCTTCTCATCTCTGATATGCCAAAGATGTTGCACTATTTTCTTTTTGGGTTTTGATATTTCAATTGTTACAAGTGAGGGTTGAACATTGGTCTTTCTTATAAAAAAAATCAGTAAATGTAAAAACTAACAAGGCTCTCGGCAAACATGCTTGCACTGTTTAATCTCAGCTTCTTTGTTATTTAATAATAGTATCATGAAATTTGATTTGTGTATACCATAGTACTCAAAATACTGATTATTGTGCAATTACTGTTAATAATGAGTTCAGGAGGGCTGCACACACCTCCGTGTATGACAAGAACTTGGATGATCACACTCCTCCGAACGTGCTCCCAGACCATGTGATCCCGCCCCACTCTGGCAAATACTGGGAACCGCACCCTAAAACTGGGGTCTTTGGACCGCCTGCTGGGCAATCGACTGCAGGCGGTGAGCGTACTGCGAATGGTGGTGAGGACTCCGTTCTCGAGCAGAAGGCCTGGTTCCGTCCCACCGGTCTCGAGGACTTGGAGAAGCCTCACGCTCACTGAGCACATATACAAGGTCCTGGCTAGACCCGTCTCCATAATATTGACGGTTAACTACTATATATAAATAAAGTATAGGCTTGGGGTACGTAGCCAGCTATAACAGTACTTGGTACAAGCAAACATCACTGGTGTTATGTTCATACTAGAGCAAGTACTAGATTTGGGAGTGGTAAAACCTATTATATATGCGACTTACATATCCTGTTGTGAACCTAGATATGTATGTTTTGTTTTTGTGGGTTACGTTCCCACGGTACTTGGTTGCAATAAAAGACTTGGTTATGTTTAATTGCTTGTGATCTTCACTATGATTGTGGCTTTCTAGATCACTCTGAAAAAATAAAAATAAAATCTGGAATTATAAAGCTAAGTAATAAATTAATTATCGATAGCAAGCTGATTATATACAGGTTTATAGTCCAAGTATTACAATCACCACATACCAAAGAAATAAACAGAAAGCAAGGATTTTGATGTCTAAGTATAAAACTTTTGAATAAGTCTTCAAAAGAAAAGCCATTTCAAAGCCAACTAACCTCACAAGAAATTTCCTATATAGAAGAAACAGTTACAATCAAACTATACTCATAAATCCTTTGTAGACTAAACAAATCTAAACAAACGAATGTAGTACGCTTCAAAGAAGTGAAGAACTATTTGGAGGGACTCTACTAAACTGGTAAAGCATGACAATTATCTGTGATATGAGGATATCTCACAGAGAAAATTAAAGATAAACTCAAGTGAGAGGTTCTCTTATACTTTTAGAGTAAAGAAAAGTAAGTCTCTTATAAAGTTATAACTGTTTTAGAATGACGGGCTCTCTTACCTTAAAAATACAAAAAGGGGCTTTTTTTAAGGTAGGTTAAAATCTGGCATGGTAGGTTAAAAAAGTAGGGAAAATCTGGTTTGTGATTCTATGTTTTGTTCTATGGGACTTCCCCTGAGAGAGCTTTCTAATGCTTGTTCTAACCAGAAAATTATTAATACTCTGAAAGTAATGCTTCTCTATCTCAAAGCAACTATCTGAAATTGTACCTTACTCCTAAATATTAGCTCTAGGTCCACAAAGAATAAGAACCATCTCTAAATTCTAATACTCTTTTAACATACATGTTAAAAGAATAAGAACCGAAGGAAGGATACAATATCGACTTGTTGCACTTAGTCAAAACATCCAAAACCCTTTCAGGCTCAGAAAGCTATCAACAGTGACTTAAATTAAACACAACATACACAAGATTAAGAGCAATAGTGGAAGCCTGCTATAGGTCCACAAAGGGATTAGCCCCATAACAGAATATCATATCAAAATTAGATTTAAGAGGGAAAATTATTAATATGGAGTAAGAGTGTTGACACACATTGACATGTATCTTGGAAGTTGAAACCATTCTCACTGAAGTCCAAAGAATTAAAATAAAATTGCTCAAACATATAATGATCTAAATAATCTTGAGCCTTCTTCATGCAATGTTAAGGGATGCCATAAAAAGGTCAGTGCACTTATGCTTATGAATTTTGAGAAATTACCGATTATCCCAAAAGCTTAACCTATTAGAATATGGTGAATTTAATCATTTAACCAATATTCTAACACTCCCCCTTACGTGTGGGCTTAGACTCCCCCTTAATGAATGGGACCCAACACGTGGAATATTTAATTTTTTAAATAGGAGGTAGAGTGGAGTCAAGGTTTGAACTTGGGATCACTTGCTCTGATACCATGAGAAATTACCGATTATCCCAAAAGCTTAAGCTATTAGGATATGGTGAATTTAATCATTTAATCAATATTCTAACAAATTTAATCAAAACCTGTAAGTAACAAATCATTTAAAGTTAACTCACCCAAAACAAAAGCATACTCTTACTTGACTGATACAACATCACAAAGACATGGGATGATATTGGAACATTGACATTTAAATGAGGCATTATTTTTTTTTTTTTTGGGTCAATGTGAGTGTTCAGGACTAACTATCCCCCGTATAAGTATAGTCCTCCCGTCTTACACACTCTAGATATTATAGGATGAATTCCTTGGAAGTGACCCCATGGATTGATCTAGTGGTTTTCAGGCCTCATGTTAAATCACTTGAGATATGTTCTAATCAGACCGTTGAACTAAACTGTTGCCTATTTTTCAAGGGTCTCTCTAAGGAATTAATCCTTATTCCTATCAAAATAGCTCATATTTCCATATCCAACAACCAAAACATGACCTTGGGCCAACACTTCATACTTCATAAGTTCGTGCACTGATTCCAAAAGCCTTTAGTACTCACATACCAAATCTAGGTAGTGCATATTTATCTAAGCACGTGCTAGTCTATTCCTCACTTCCTTACTCTGATCTTTACCTACCAAATTTTTTCCTACTCCATCAAAATAACTGCTTCCTCATCTACTGCTTCTCACTCTAAAGCAAAGGCAAGCCTCCAGCAATTCACAGTTATCACCCGGTATCAAAGATGATGCACCATGCAGCTTTGAACTTGAATACTCCAAGTTTAAAATTCTTTCTAATTTCAAAGGATAGAGTGATTTACCCTCGAGTCTTGAGATAACAAAGTAACTCATGCTCTTTCTTTTTTGGTAAGTAACTTGTACTCTCCATTTCTCAAATAGAGAAGTGACCAGTTGGTTCAACAGACCCCAACATCATCCATTATCCATGTCAAGCCCAATCCAATACATACATCCATCTTCTCCTTGGTTGCCACTCCAATTTTAAGAAAAGACTTTTGCCTCCACATCTATCAATCTGCAACAATCCATGAATTTTTTATGAGCTGAAATCCAGTTGAAGTAACCAATGCATAATAAAGCCCCCCCCGCATATCTGCCCTGGATGAATAGAATAGGCGACCATTGCTTCCATTGCTTCGTGCAGTATAAGGGCTTTGCTTCTTGTATTAATTCTCCAGGGGCAAGAAAAGGAAAGGGCTGATTTAAGCCCCCTATGTTTCTGGCTAAAATATGTATAGGCAATATATGGATGGTTGAGAGCCAGCCTTTGGAACCCTCAGAATTTTGTCAGCCAATATTAGACACCACAGATGGGAACAATTTGTCAGAAGATCCTCTGCTTAATAATTCCTTCTGCCCGGAGCATCCTTTGCCAGTTGTTTCCACTACAAAGCAACACTCAAATGCTCTAAGTCCAATTGTGAACAAATTTTTGAAGTCCCACAGAAAATAATTAGTTATCATACCAAGTGTCAAAAACCCACTCAATCTGAAAAGTCATGAGCCAAAAGCATATCTGTGACATCCAATCTCTACAATTAGAGGGAAAGATAGCTCACCTCAGCTCAAGCAAGATTCATTCCATTTTGGGTAAAGGTGTGTCGTCTGGACTATCATAATTTCCACGCCTACCAAACACGAGCATATTACCACACAACTCCAGACCAAGCTAGTACTTATAATGTCTCTGTTCAAGGGCCATTACTGCAACTTGTCTCTCTAGCCTTCCTATCTGGAGTACATCCAGCATATTCCATTTCCTTGTATATTTCAGGGACCTGGCCAACACATGAATTAGGCCAAGAGATATAGAAAACCATAGAGAAGGAAAATGCATCCAAGGCATCCAATTGGGACCAATAATATCCCACTCAAATTTGGACTTAATTAGATGTTGCAGAGCACACATAACCTTGTAACGTGTGCTACTAACATATATATCTTATATGGATGAGAAAGATTAATTGGATGTCTACTGTAGGATCTAGAGTACCTACCTCGTCAAATTTCCTTGCCCTAATATGTGCCTTCATAAGCGTACTATAGGTAACCACATCAGGACAAATACCCTTCAAAAGCAATAATAAAATTATCATTAGAAACCGCATAAAATATATATATATATATATATATATATGTATCTTGAAGAATGAAATGGACAAAGAAAATGCAAGATTCTACAGTGTAAATAACTAAATTCCCATGCCTAAGCATATAAATGTAATGCAAAAGAAGGCGGCTTACACTTTCTTTCATCTGATCATAAATTGATAATGCCTCCATATGTCTCCCAGCAATACCAAATGCATTGATCAACACATTCAGCATTATTATATTTGGCTCAATTCCCTCTGCTTCCATGATCTGAAGCACCTTAAGTGTCTGTTCACATAATCCCTGCCAAAAAACAAAAGTTATAACTCAGCGAACAAAGTTTTCATGTGTTGATTCAATTTTCTATTTAAAAATAAATAAAAAATAGTATCACCAAATGATCTTGAAAAAGTAGCAAAACTCATTTGTATTTTACATATCAATCTTGAGTTGTTATTGTTTACTTTGTTATATTTAAATAAATATGAACTAGAAGTACATGCCTAGTCCCTTTTTGTTTTTTTTCTCCTGGCATAAAATACTCCTATAATTGACTTGCCTTTTCAGAGGAAATCCATCCCTTCTAGAAACTTGAATGTATGACACACTCCAAACAATTGACACAAGCCAATAACATGGAGAGATACAGATACTATTCTACGAGTATAGGAGTAAGTGTTCCAAAAAATTGACATGTTTTGAGAAATAACAAGGGCCACTTATGTAAATGGAGACAACATTAAGGATCTTCCACTGTGAGGGGTAGCAAAGTTGTTGCAGGTAGGTCTCCAGATCACCATGCTTTCTAATTTTCTCTCTCCTAAAACAATGCTTTGCAAAAGTCAAGACTACCATTTGGGTTTTCATCATCTTCTCAGTCAGATAGATTCCAAAGTATTTACTAGACATGATCCCTTTATGCTTTAAAATTTTCAACCTATGAATTTGGAAGCAAAGGGCTTAAATATTTGGAGCAATTTTCAGAGCATATATCATTAGGATGTCAGGATAACTTGTGCAGCAGTACAAATGCCTGAAAATGGCGAGCTTATAGCAAATTAAAGCAGCCACTAAAGCAAAAGTGTAGTAGTTAAAGTGGTGGTTGAGATGTTCCAGCAATGCTCGTATGGGGGAGGCTTCAAATCTCTAACGTATATTAAAGGAGAAAGGCTTCAACAATTGCTAAGTATGATGACATATATTGCAGAAGCTGCTGGTCTTGATGCCATACTATCATGATTTACCTTGTGAGCCCAGATAATATAAACAGAATAAAGTATCATTCTAAATCTATATAAAGATGAACATGAAATGTAAACACCCCCCAAACAAAAAAGAAAGAAAGTAGAAGTCAACAAATAAACAATAATTATACAAGGAGATAATAAAAAGAAAGGAAGCAGGAAACAATGGGGGGTGTAAAAAAAAATGGGGGGTGTGCAACAGCGGACCTGCTGAGCATAAGCATTCGCTAAGACACAAAAAATGCTAGCTGAAGGTTGAACACCTTCTGATTTTAGAGCAGATATGCACACCTCAGCATCATCAAATCTCCCATATTGCCCATAAAACTGCATAAATGGCACCGCTTTTTTTATGTCCTCTGTATTTCATAGTCTCAAAATTCTTCTTTATCACATCCCACTTTCCCTGCTCTCCCAAGTGGCTAATAATGGTAATGAAGATCTTCGGATCAGGATATAACCCTTGTTCTAGCATTTGGGTGAACAACTTATGGGCCTTAGATGAATCCCCAGCCTTTCAATGCCACCTAATCAAAGAATTCCACGTTGTTATATCAGGCTTTATACCTTCCTGTCGCATTTTGTCAAACACTTCCAGGGCTTCATCTAACTCACCATATTTCCCAAACGTATCTATAATGCTGTTATAAATCTGTTTGTCTAGTGACATCCCCATCTCACTAATCTCTTCCACAATACCCATTGCTTTCTTCCACATCCCATTATCCCTGTAAAGACCAATAACCTTACAATACAAAAATGAGCTCAGTTGAAACCTCTTGTGCCTCATTTAATTGATTATTGCCCAAGTATCTTCCAACCGCCCAGCATTCACATGGTAATCCAGAAGAACTTCATACGTTTCTTGATTCCTACGAATACCCAAATTGTCCATTACCTCTAACACCTTAACAGCAACTCCTAGGAGGCCTTTCTTTTAGAAAACTCTAAGCAAAACATTGTACACTTTCACTTGGGCTTAAACCCAGAACATATCATTTCATGAAAAACTGCTTCAGCTTCCAAAGTCCTGCCAATATTTCCTAGGGCTTCAATCAAACGGGTGTAGGATATCAAGTTGGGTTGAAACCCCAAAGCCTCCAGTTGAGCAAGAAGAGCCATAGCCCTGTCGATATCTCCTACTTTGCAACAATCACAAATTATGTCGTTGCGTAGCTCCCAAGATAGCTCCTTTCCAGTTCCATGACTATCAGTGCACTCAATAATCAAATTCTTATTGCCAAGTGCTCTTAAACTTACTTCTTTGACACCCTTCTTTTGCATAAAATGATTAAAGGAACTAAAGAAGAAGAAACAAGTGACACCACGGATCGATGATAGTGAAAGCATTACCATTCCCATATCATATCTCTTCTATTTCTGCAACAAACTAAGCATTACCATTCCCATAAGATAAGAATTGGAATAAGAGATTTGAACCAAGAGATTTATGTTAGTACGACAGAAAAGCAAGATATTAAGCGTGTGTTTGAATCCTCTACTTAAAGGTAATTTTATGGATTTTTATGTATAGAATGGATTTTGTAAAAAATCTGAGATGTTTAGTTAGGATTTTAAAAAATGCAAAATACATTCTAGGCCGAATGCATTTTGCAAATTCTCATTTATAGAGCAGAAGTCAAAATCCAAAATATTTTGAATTCTGATTCTAGCTTCTACTTTTAATTTTTGCTAAAGTAAATAGGACCCACTTACAACAGTTTATTACTAAAACAACTCTTTTTTCCCTATTTAATTTTTCTCTTTCTTTCTTTTATTTTCCTTCCCTCTCTTTTGTTCCCTACTTTTTCTGTTTTTTTTATGTGTTCCCTATTTTTTCTCTTTCTTTCTTTTATCTTTGAAAAAGTATTCTCATTTTGTATCAAAGAATCAGGGATGATTTGGAATGATCGTTAGTAATGTTTTTTTGTTTGTTTAATGTAAACTTGTTATGATGTGCTTTTTCTAGCACTTTATTTGTATTGTTTGGATTTTATGTCACATTATGTTTTTTCTTTTATTTTCTTTTCTTTTATTTGTAATTTTTGTAATGTTTGAATGTTATATAAAAGAGAGAAAAAAAAAAAAAATGGGGGAGGGGTGTGAACTGTGAGGAGGAAATGAGAGAAAAAAAATGAGATGGGTGGGGGGATGTATGTGTGTGGTTGGGGAGAAGAAAAAATAAAGGCAGGGGGTACATGGGTGGTGGGGGAAAAAAAAAGGAAATAAAAAAGAAAAAAGAAATGGGGAGTGGGGTTTACGTGTATGGTGGGAAAAAAAAAGAGCGGAACATAAAGAAGAAAAAAAAAATTTTGAAAGGGAAAAAACTAAATTGGTTTTATTTGTATATTCACTTTGTTTGGTGCAAAGTGTAGAATTGTAAAAATTTATTTAAAGGATGTCTATGATATTTTTTTATCATAAATGATTTATGTATATCTCTATTGCACACACAATATACATTTTTCTATATATTTTTTTATTACATTGTTCAAATTTTATAAAAATGTGTGCAAGGAGATGTGCACAAATTATGACCTATTTTTTATTTATTAGTAGACATTAATTTAAATCACAACGTAATACTTTATTTATTTATTATATTTTTAAAATTGTATTGGTAGTAAATGTATTTTTAGTCTTGTATTGAGATATTTAAAAAAAAAAAAAATTAATTACATAATCTATACTAATAATATATTATTTAATAGGAAGAATGCATTTTTTAAAATACCAACCAAACACAATTTCTTTCAGCATAATCACTTCTTATAAATAATTTTAATATTTTACCAAACGCACTATTTTCAGCAAAATGCATTCTAGAGAATGCATTCTAATAAGAATGCATTTTAGAGAATGCATTCCCAAAATAGAGGATCCAAACATAGACTAAGTATATAGATGTCAAATATATGTATATTTGATGAATATCATTTTTTTTCTTGGAGCTCTTCGAGCACCTAACTATTTTCTCGGGTGTGTACAGTCTTTCTGTCCCACACACACAACGGATAATTATAGGGAGGAATTCTTAGGAAATGGTCCCAAGTGCTTTTTTCCTTTTCAAAAATATCTAAACAAAGCAAAATTCCACAAAAGAGTTCCCATAAAGCATTTGGAGGATTCTCAACGAAGAACATTGAGTTCAATGTGCATAAAAACACAAACTTTTTCCAATAATTACTAATTAAACCCCCAATTGCAACAGAATATCTCAGAATCCAACAATTTCAGCAACTGGGTCCTCGTCAATTCAAACAGTTTTCAGAAATATTATACCATAACAATTGTTCAGTGCTTAACCTCAATAGATTTTTCAAAGAATAAGAATAAAAATGGAATGAAAGAGCATATAGTTTGTAATGATTAAGGAAGTAAAAGACTTAGAGCATCTCCAGCACTGCTCTTCATTTTATCTTCACATGTGGAGAGTCATTTTTTTAACTTCACTCCAGCACTACTCTCTATTTTATCTTTATTTTTATTATTTTATTTAAACTTTTTTTCTCTCTCCTCATTTCTCGCCTCCCTCCTCAATCCACTAGCAATCCCACAACCACACCCACGGCTCCACCACCACGCCGAGACAAGATCGCAAACCACCACATCCAGGCCAAGATCGGCAATCCCACAACCACACCCACAGCTCCACCACCACGCCGAGACCAAAACGCAAACCACCACACCCAACCCAGATCGGCAACCCCACAACCACACCCACGGCTCCACCACCATGCCGAGACCAAAACGCAAACCACCACACCCAACCCAGATCGACAACCCCACAACCACACCCATGGCTCCACCACCACGCCGTGACCAAAACGCAAACCACCACACCCAACCCAGATCGGCAACCCCACAACCACACCCACGGCTCAATCACACCCAACCCAGATCGGCAACCCCACAACCACACAGCTCCACCACCACATCCAACCCAGATCAGCAACCCCACAACCACACCCACTGCTCAATCACACCCAGCCCAGATCGACAACCCCACAAACCCAGATCGGCAACCCGAGACAAAGGGAGAGCACAGCGAAGAGAAGGGAAAAAAATGGAGGAGAGAGAAAAAAAACCGGGGAAATGAAAGGAAAGGAAAAAAAAAAGGCTTATATAGCCGATCAAAATAAAATAAAATAATCGATGAAGAATGAACAGTAAGTCTTAATATGTGAATTTTTACTATAGCACTATAAGGGATGAAGAGCGGGATGAAGAGCAGTGCTAGAGCCGGTTTTTACATTTTGGCTCTTCATTTGTAGAGATAGAGAGAAGTGCTAAAGCTGCCCTTATTGAGTCAGTGGGCCAGTTGGTGAACATAATGAACAAGATATTAAGTCTTAAACTGAAATACCGGAAAGAAACTTACACGTTCAGAGGAGAAGAAAGAGATGCAAATTGTGGATATTGATGAAGGACACGTGGCATATAACAAATCCAAAGGTCAAAAATAAGCCAATCCTTTCATCACCTCCCTTACACTCTGTTAAATGTTATCTCCCCCAAACTTGAACCGAAGCAGCTGAGCTAACTGAGTCTGAGGCCATGGCTTCCTCAGGAACGCTGGCCTTTACTTCATCAACCTTAATACTACTACATTCAGCAGACCCACCATCTTCTAAGGTATGCAAAACCACCACCTTTCTTTCCTGTTCTTCAAATTCTACTACTACTAATGCCACTACAAGCACTGGCTCTGAGCCAGTGACTAACAATAATAATAATAATAGTAATAGCAATACGCAGAAATTTAGCTATAGCAGAGCCTCACCATCAGTGAGATGGCCCCACTTAAAACTCACTGAAACTCACCAATCTTCTCACACCCAATTCACACTACCATCTCCTCCTCCTCCTCCTCCTCTCACTCATGATTCTGGGTCCAAAGAGGAAACCCAGAATGGGGAAAATGTAGAATCTTTGCATATGAGTGATGAAGCCCAAGAAGTATTGGGGAGGCCTAGCAAGACCAAGGCTAAGAAAATGACCAAATTGGCTCTCAAGAGAGCTAAAGATTGGAGGGAGAGAGTCCAATTCTTGACTGATAGGATTTTAGGATTGAAACCTCAGGAGTTTGTGGCTGACGTATTGGATGACCGCAAGGTTCAGATGACTCCCACTGATTTTTGCTTTGTGGTCAAATGGGTGGGCAAGTCGAGCTGGCAACGTGCGTTGGAGGTGTACGAGTGGTTGAATTTGCGACATTGGTACTCCCCCAATGCGCGGATGCTTGCCACCATCTTGTCGATTCTTGGGAAGGCTAATCAGGAGGCGTTGGCCGTGGAGTTTTTTGCCAGGGCGGAGCCTGCGGTGGGTAATACTGTCCAAGTGTACAATGCCATGATGGGTGTGTATGCGCGGAATGGTAGGTTCAATAAGGTCCAAGAACTGCTTGATTTAATGCGCGAGAGAGGGTGTGAGCCGGACCTTGTGAGTTTTAATACTTTGATTAATGCCCGTTTGAAGTCGGGTGCTATGGTGCCTAATTTGGGTATTGAACTTTTGAGTGAGGTGAGGAAGTCGGGGCTTAGACCGGATATAATAACTTACAATACTCTTATTAGTGCTTGTTCACGTGAATCAAATTTGGAGGAGGCTGTGAAGGTTTACGGTGATATGGAGGCATGTAATTGCCAGCCTGATTTATGGACTTATAATGCTATGATTTCGGTGTATGGGAGATGTGGACTGTCTGGCAAAGCTGTGGAGCTATTTAATGATTTGGAGTCGAAAGGGTTTTTGCCCGATGCGGTGACATATAATTCTTTGTTATTTGCTTTTGCAAGAGAAGGGAATGTGGAGAGAGTGAAGGAGGTTTGTGAAGAAATGGTGAAAATGGGGTTTGGTAAAGATGAGATGACATACAATACTGTAATCCACATGTATGGGAAGCAGGGTCGACATGATTTAGCATTGCAACTTTACAAGGACATGAAAAAATCAGTTCGGAATCCCGATGCGGTTACATACACTGTTATGATTGATTCACTTGGGAAAGCAAGTAAGATAATGGAGGCTGCAAATGTGATGTCAGAAATGTTGGATGCAGGAGTTAAACCCACTTTGCGGACTTATAGTGCTTTAATTTGTGGGTATGCAAAAGTTGGGATGCGGGTAGAGGCTGAAGAGACTTTTGATTGCATGATCAGGTCTGGGATTAGGCCTGATAATCTGGCATACTCAGTTATGTTGGATATCTTACTGCGGTTCAATGAGACAAAGAAGGCAATGGTGTTGTATCGGGAAATGCTGTGTGATGGCTTCATGCCTGATCATACCCTTTATGAGGTCATGCTCCGAGTATTTATGAGGGAAAACAATATGGAAGGTATTGAAAAAGTGACAAGAGATATGGAAGAAGTATGTGGTATGAATCCGCAAGTTATTTCTTCCATTCTTGTTAAGGGGGGATGCTATGACCATGCTGCTAAAATGTTGAGATTGGCCATCAGCAATGGCTATGAACTGGACCGTGAGAATTTGATATCTGTCTTGAGTTCGTATAGTTTGTCTGGAAGGCACTTAGAAGCACGCGAATTGCTTGAATTCTTGAGAGAACATGCTCCTGGCTCAAAGCAACTGTTAACTGAGGCATTGGTCGTCATACTTTGCAAGGCGCACCAATTGGATGCTGCCTTGGGGGAATACACTAATACTAGGGGATTTGGTTCATTTAGTGGAAGTTCTACCATGTATGAAACCCTGATTCAAGGCTGTGAAGAAAATGACCTATTTGGTGAAGCTTCTCAGCTTTTCTCTGACATGAGATTCTTTGGTGTTGAACCATCTGAAAATCTTTACGAAAGAATGGTGCTCATATATTGTAAAATGGGCCTCCCTGAGACAGCGCACCATTTGGTTGATCAGGCAGAAATGAAAGGCATTTTGTTTGACAATGTCTCAATATATGTTGATGTTATTGAGGCATATGGGAAATTGAAGTTGTGGCAGAAATCAGAAAGCTTGGTGGGAAATCTTAGGCAAAAACGTACAACAGTGGATAGGAAGATTTGGAATGCTTTAATACAAGCTTATGCCGCAAGTGGTTGCTACGAGCGAGCCAGGGCTATTTTTAATACAATGATGAGAGATGGCCCTTCCCCAACTGTAGAATCCATAAATGGTCTATTGCGAGCTTTAATTGTTGATGGGAGATTGAACGAGCTTTATGTGGTAATCCAGGAGTTGCAAGATATTGGTTTTAAGATAAGCAAAAGTTCTATTCTTTTGATGCTTGAAGCATTCACTCAAGCTGGAGACATTTTCGAGGTGATGAAAATATATCATGGAATGAAGGCTGCTGGTTATTTTCCCACCATGCATCTTTACAGGATTATGATTGGTTTGCTGTGCAAGGGAAAGCGAGTGAGGGATGTTGAAGCCATGGTATCTGAAATGGAAGAGGCAGGATTTAATCCTGATCTTTCAATATGGAATTCTATTCTTAAGTTATATGCAGGAATTGGGGATTTTAGAAAGACTGCTCAAGTGTACCAGCGAATCCAAGAAGCTGGACTTAATCCAGACGAGGATACTTACAATACTTTGATTATAATGTACTGTAGGGATCATAGACCAGAAGAAGGTTTGTCACTGATGCAAGAAATGAGCAGGCTGGGTCTGGAACCTAAGTTGGACACATACAAAAGCCTGATTGCAGCATTTGGTAAGCAGCAGTTGTTGGAACAAGCAGAGGAACTTTTTGAAGAGTTAAGGTCAAATGGATGTAAATTGGACCGTTCCTTTTATCATATAATGATGAAAATGTTTAGAAATACTGGAAACCATTCCAAAGCAGAAAAGCTATTGGTTATGATGAAAGAAGCAGGAGTAGAACCCACCATTGCCACAATGCACCTGCTTATGGTTTCTTATGGCAGCTCTGGACAGCCTCAGGAAGCTGAAAAAGTGCTTAACAATTTGAAAGTAACTGGCTTAAATCTTGATACACTACCGTATAGTTCAGTTATTGATGCTTATCTCAAGAATGGAGATTATAATGCTGGAATACAAAAGCTCATGGAGATGAAGGAAGGTGGTTTGGAGCCAGACCATAGAGTATGGACATGCTTCATTAGGGCTGCAAGCTTGTGCAAGCACACAAGTGAGATGCTTATCCTCTTAAATGCACTCCGGGATGCTGGTTTTGATCTTCCTGTCAGGTAGTTATTAGTTTTTTAATTTTAGAATGAATATAAGGTGTCAGTGTGTCACCAATGGATTTTTTTTTTAGTTTTCTTCTAAACGTTTTCTGTGAATTTGCTTCTAAGAGAATCTTGTATTGTAGGCTTCTGACAGAAAGATCTGAGTCACTTGTTTCAGCAGTGGACCGTTGTCTGGAGAAGCTAGAACCCATGGAAGACAATGCAGCCTTTAATTTTGTCAATGCTTTGGAGAATCTATTGTGGGCATTTGAACTTCGGGCTACTGCTTCATGGGTTTTCCAATTGGCGATAAAGAGGAGCATCTATCACCATGGCGTGTTCAGGTAGGTGCTAGGAAATGTAGTTTTGAACTATCAATTTGTGTTACTTATTTATCTATGTTAGAAATTTTCCAAGAAAAGCTTGAGTAGCTTGGGATTATCCAACAAAATAGGATCTGTATGTATGTATGTATTAGTTTCCATTAGTTTGCTTATACCTTGCAGTCCATAAATTGCAGAGTAGCTGACAAGGACTGGGGGGCTGATTTTAGAAAGTTGTCTGCTGGTTCAGCTCTTGTTGGTCTTACTTTATGGCTTGACCATATGCAGGCAAGTTCTTCTTCTCCTTTTCATTTCTATTAAAAGCACTCTCTTAAGGCTGCCAGGTCAGAAGTTTAGAATAAATCTTACTGGCTATTATTAAGGATGCTGTGATACTGTTGTCATTATTACTATTAGTGTGTGTTTGGATAGCTTACCGTAACCGTAACCACCATGAACATCATTGTGGTTGTTGTTGTTTCTGTTTTCCGACAAGATCATGAATGAGTCACCAGTTTCAGGACCTATGATATTAATTCAAAAATTGAGCTTCAGCATCCACTTTTTTCAGATTATCTAACACTATTTGTGATGATAAATTTCAGTTATCAGGAATATTTTGAACTATTGAATTTCGAAAGTTCAATAGCTTTGTCCTTCAGTGAGTAACTGGAACTTGTAGCATGTCACTAAAATCAACTCAACTCAACTAAATCTTGATCCCAATTAAATTGGGACCAGTTTATGAATCCTTATCAACTAACTAGGGTCAGCCACATATATTCTTTTCTATCATTCTACCACATGTTTGTTACTTGTAGCATGTTATTGGAATTTTTTATTTTTTTTTAGAAAAACTCTCTCTCTCTCTCTAAAGTAGCATCTTGGTTCAGCAAGAAAAAATGAAAAAGAAAAAAGCTAGGACCCTGGCCTTATACAGTGTCCGTTTGGCACCAGCTTATTTGGTTTTTTGCTGATCGCCTTTTACTAAGTATACTTGCACCTAGAAAAAGTGTGGCTTTAAAATTTTTACATAAGCAAAATAAGCTAAAAGCTAAACAAAAAGGCTCATGGAAAACTAACCTCAAGCAATTACCCGATTCGACAGGAATTTTTTACAACTCCAAAAGCATGAAACATTGTCTCTACTCATGCATATCTGAGAAATAAGATTTCAACTAATGTTGGTTAGTATGTGAAAGATGTAGCCTTATTCTAGTCTCTGTACATCTAGCTACCTGCAATCATTTAAGCATCCTGCATACTTGCACCTTCATCCACAGATATGAGGATGAGCACACAAAACATACACAAGGTGTAAATCAGAATTTATATGTCAGCTTAGTGATATTCATTATTTTCAAAATCTGAGAAGGATGCAAATGTAACATGTAATTGATAGAGGAGAACTTTAATCCTACTTACTAGGGTCTGCCACAGGAACTGTCAGTGTCACTGAGCTTTCATGAGGACTTTGACCGTCAATTTTGTGTCTAACATAGAGATTCCTATACTATGGCAGGATGCATCGTTGCAGGGTTATCCAGAGTCTCCAAAATCAGTTGTTCTGATAGCAGGGACGGCAGAGTATAACATGGTTTCCCTTTATAGAACATTGATGGCTTGCCTTTGGGAGATGGGGTCCCCTTTTCTGCCTTGTAAAACACGAAGCGGGCTCCTTGTAGCTAAGGCACACTCCCTTAGGATGTGGTTAAAGGACTCCCCGTTTTGTTTGGACCTTGAGTTGAAAGATGCCCCATCTCTCCCTGAATCAAACTCCATGCAGCTCATTGAAGGATGCTTCATCAGACGTGGCCTTGTTCCTGCATTTAAGGACATAACTGAGAGACTTGGACTAGTGAGGCCCAAGAAGTTTGCCAGATTGGCTTTGCTATCTGATGACAAAAGAGATAAAGCTATTCGAGCTGACATAGAAGGGGGAAAAGAGAAGTTGGAAAAAATGAAAATGAAAATGAAAAAAAAGTTTGAGATTAGGAGAAAGGGGAAGAAGCTTAGAAATGGGAAATATATTCAGAGAGCTTTGACGTCAAACATTGAAGAGATTGGATTGGAAAAACAAGCCAAATAGAGTTGTCAAATGAAAAAAGATGGCATGTCTATCTTGCAGCTAACGAAGTTTTTCCTTCCATTTCGTTAATGTTTTGAATGGAACTGGCAAGTTGTGACAAGGTTGAGTGTTCGCTTATCTATTGTAACAATAGATAGACGAGTAAAATTTTTGTATATATTACTACACTCACAGAAAAGTAATAGAAGATCTGTGTTCTGCTCAGATGTTATGCCTCAGCATGCTTGCATGACAGCATCTAATTCCATGAAGATCATCTCTGATACTTAAATTCTAGTGTAAGGCACATTTATTTTCTTCGTTAAATCTTGTTACTTGGTGGATTTCTACACCGTTTCTTGATATTTTCCTTGTCTTCGTTCACCCTCTCTTACATGCAATTGTAATTCTAAGAATCAAGGAAATTTAAGGGGTGAACAAAGTGTTTATCTTTAATCTCTTTTTTTTTGTGCAAATATCTTTTTGCAAGTAATTTTTTTAAGATTTTATAAGCCAGATTTTCTTATCTTTGCTGTCTCTTAGATATTTCCCAAGTAGAAGACCTCTCTGTTCTATCTTCTCTTTTTTTATTTGATAAATATATGTAATACCTTCGTTGGGGGGTATCTGCCTATCCATGGTAATTCCTATATATCTGCATCATTTTCAGTGAAGATCAATGATAAGAAGGTTTCTGACATTGCTGGTGACAGGTACGCCTTGTTAGTTTTCATGTTTAGAGCTCCTGCACTATCTAACTTCTTTTTCTTTGCAAATGTGGTCTCCTCCTCTTCTCCTCTTCTTCTTATTATGCTGCTGCTTCTTAATATGTTGTGTCCCTCTCAGATTTGGTCTAAAACCTTTACCTTGCAAGGGTTGTTGGTTGACAGGGGTCCAGATATGTTAGGATATAAAACTATAATGTCTTCCTAGGTTGGCAAAATCATAGCATATGATTACCATCTTGATTGATTAATTTTAAATCCCATGATTCAATAATTTCTTATATTTATATATAAGCATCAATTTTTTTGACTTTAGAAGATTATAGGCATTCCCCTAAACATAAAGCAAAGCAGAGACATAAGGTCTAGAACTAGCTAGTGGGTATATCTTAACTGAATTGTATTCTAATTTTTTTGACTTTAGAAGATTATAGGCATTCCCCTAAACATAAAGCAAAGCAGAGACATAAGGTCTAGAACTAGCTAGTGGGTATATCTTAACTGAATTGTATTCTAATTTCTAGTTACAGCTAAATTTTATTTTTGTTCACTCATAGAAGTTCATACTAAGCTTGATGCAGGTAATATATATATATATATATATATATATATATATTAAATGTACTTTACATCCTCTAAGTTTGGAATCGCTTCTAAATTAGTCTCTCGACTTTCAAAACTTGCAATTTATACCACTGATTATTATAGCAATGTCAATGTACCTCTTTCGTTATGATTTGTTTCACATTCACCATTAACCCATCTAAAATCGTTGTAGTCTTTTTTTTTTTCCAGTTTAAAATGACCTTTTTGGATGGGATAACGGCAAGATTTTAAAGGGTGTTGATGGGTTAACGGATTTTTATTTTCTGTTCAAAACAACATTGTACGCCTTCCATAGTTCCATTATGGTTCAGCACATTGACATTGTTGTAATATTCAATGATATAAATTGTAAGTTCTGATAGTTAAGGACTGATTTAAAAATGACCACAAATTTAAAGGTTATAAATAAGAAACTCTGCAATCCTTTATTTTGGAAGATCCGAAGCCATATATCTGGTTGCATGGTCTTAACTCTTAAGGTCCATAAGGCTATCAGATACTTAAAGGGGATCTTCACCTAATTCCCTGCCCTAATATTCGTTTAAAAGAGCCTGAAAGGAATTTTAGGGCCCCTTTTTACTTAAAAAGTAAAAAAGGAAATTATAAAAAATTCCTAGATCCTTCAGGGCTGCTCTTTAGAATTCAGATGCCATTCTATTAAGTGAAAGATGATTTAGACCATGTTTAATCTAAAAGACACTGTCATAACGTCTATAGTTTATGGTATGGGAAAAGTCTGAAAAAATCAATTAATCTTTGTTAAAACATTTTTGTTGTCTTGCTTGTTTGTAGCCAATGATGGTTTAAGTTAATTGTGCTTCTAAGAAATGAAAATCAGCAACACGTTTTCTAATTATTATTGTATACATATTCATTTTTCACAGTAATATTAATCTTTTTGCCATTTGTGTTTTCGCCAGTTTGGGATCCTTGAATTGTTCCAGTACAGGGTTAGTAGTTAGTCTAACTGGATACTATAAATTAGATGTTGAATTGATGGAGTAATTTTGACTTGAATTCGATGCATTGTCATTGAGGCATTAAAAATTCAAGGGTTTGGGATTACCTCAATTAAGAGGACTTAAGCCAATACGTGATATATTATAAAAATAATTGAATGTAATTCAAGAGTGCCTAAAATAAACTGTGCAGAATAAAATTAACTTGAATGGGAATAATAAAATATGAAACTAAATTAACTTGAATGGGAATAATAAATTAACTTTTTTGCATTAACGTGATGAAATAACTACAATCGAGGTAAGGGAAGATTACAATGATAAACAAGTAGAGTTTTGTGTGGAGTCTTAATTTCTCCCTCTCTCAAATGAAGGTTTTTATTTATATTTTCAGCTTGGCAATTATAGTCAATTATGGTAGAACATGTCTTTTAAGCATAGCTGTCATGATGCTAAAAAAAAAAAAAAAAAAAAACTATTGTGATAAGTTGTTGAATCTTCCTTGATTTTTGGGGAGTTGCTTAGTCACTCTAACTGTCTAACCCTTTTTTCTTTTAAATTCCCGGTTGTTTGTAATTTCTACTCTAACCAATATATATATTTTTTGATGGTTACCATTATATATATATATATATATATATATATTATATATATATTATATAATATACTAGTCGCAAACCTGTGCGATGCACAGGAAAAATTACTTAAAATGAAATCTAAATATGATTTTTTTGTCTTTTATATTTTGTCTAAATATGAAAATTGATAATTATTAAAAGACAATTTATTATTATTGTGTTTATATATAAAATATATTATAGTATTAGGCATTTATTATGATTGTGTTTATATATATGGAACAATATATTATTTTTATTAAAGAAAATATAATGTGTCAAGATTCTAATATGATTGTGTTTATATATATGAAATAATATATTATTTCTATTAAAGAAAATATAATATGTCAAGATTCTAATGAGATGTTTAATTATAGAATAAAATTTAAATTCAATTAAAATATATATATATATATATATATATATATAAAATAATGAGATGTAAAATTATAAGACCAGCTTATGTGGCGCAATATTATGAGGTCAACCAAAAGTAAAAAAATCGTTCGGTTTTACATTATATGATAGATGATAGATATATGGTTGTCACATAATATGCACATGATTTTTATTTTTTTGTTGTGAAGAAATATGCACATGATTTAAGTGCACTAAGGTGTTAAACCGTGTGTTTAACATTGTTTGGTGTTTGGCTACCAAGAAAAGAAAAGACAAAATTAAAAGCTTAAATAGTTTTGTTATTTTATTTTAATTTAGAAATTAAGATTTAGTTTTATTTATTTATTATTTGTTTGTTGCTGACTTGGCCAAATAATGGTGGACATGTCACTTTCCATCTACCACGTAGACAGATTTCTAACGGAGATGACGTCAAAAGTATAATTGAAAACGGGTTAAAAACACAGGGACTCAATTGAAAAAATTTAAAATCTAGGGACCAAATTGAAACACCCCCTAAATATAAGGACCAAAAGTGTATTTTTGCCTAAAAAAAATCTATTATGGCCTGAAATGTAATAAAAAATAATAATTTCAAACTCATTTTCTTTGATGTAATAATTTAAAATTCAAAGATGTATTAACTTTTGATGAAACACTGTTAAAAAAAAAAAAATCTTTTTTATAAAACATGTGTTATTTAAAAAATAAAAATAAATCAATCAAGCTTGTTTTATATATCATCGTGATATTCAAGCTATGAAATTTTCAAGTTTTATTTTTCTTTTTTAATATTTATGGATGTATTAATATTAATTATGAATGGTTCAATTTATACATAATAGGATGTTAATTGAGAAAGTGTAAATATAATTTTAAAAGGATATTTTAGATAATTTGAATGGAATATGATTCTATTCCTCCGTTGTACCAAACTATAAGATTTATGGTTCTATTTCTATATTATCACCAAATAGATGAATATGAAAATTCCATTACAACATATTGTATTCATTATCATATTCATTTCTATTCTCAAATAATCATTAATTTAGTGTACCGAACATTCCCTTATGTTTGAACGAGACCAAATTAAATCAATCCCACATGTAGCTCTAAGTATTTTTTTTTTTTTTTTTTTTTGGGTTCACTTACGTATTTGTGGGGGAAGCATCTTGTTATAATAAATTGTTTACTAAAAAAAGGTTTGTTTTTTAAAGGATTTTTTTATTATATAAGTTATAGTTATTTCATGCTTATATAAGTTAATTACTACGTACCATTGCGTGTGTTATATGATACGAGGTACAAATGAGAAATAAAAGGTGACAGAGGAGAATTAAGGTGTGGAAGGCAATTTCAAGGATATAGGCATATAGCACATATTGATTTTTTTTTTTTTTTTAATAATTTTTGTGCTTAAAATTTTTTTTTGTTTTATTCATTAACTTTAAAAATGCATTTTTTAATTCTAATTATTGAAAATGTTATACTTTATCTCCTTTAAATTTAACAAATATATATTTTTCATCTTTAAACTATTGATTTTTTTTTTTTTCTTCCATATTTTTTTCCAAAGTTATTTGAAAAAAAATCTTTAAGAAGTTTAATGACGAAAAACGAAATTCATACACACTTTAGAGATAAAGTGTGATAGAAATAATATTGTAGGCTTTTTTTTTTTTTTTTTTTTGGGCTGAAGCAATGCAACTTGCAACAAAAGGCAATATATGAATTTTTATAAACTGCAATAGGAATAGTGGCATGAGGCATGTGAAGTATTGAAAGATAGCAAGCTTAACAGAGAGAAGGGAGAGAGATTGATCAAGAGTTGATCTATATGCTTGCATGAATTTAGAAAATGATTACAACACTTGTTTATATACAAGTCTGTATTTGGAGAAATTATTCAGTCCACCAGGTGAACTACGTCATCTATCTACCATTCCAATAGTTAAATGTCATATGTTAAAAATTAGCCAAGTCAGACCTTAGCTTTTAATAATAAAACACACGTTAAGTTAACGAAGTTTAAACTTAAAAAAAAAAAAATCTGATTCTCTCTCTCTTTACGTTTTCTCTCTTTGTACGTTCTCTCTCTCCCCCTGTACGTTCTCTCTCGCCCTTTACGAGATGGCTGACTTGAGGATTACATTGGACTATAGGATTACCCCCATCTGCAGCACAAATTCTATTAAGAACAGAGTCTTGAACTTTGTCTAAGCTCTCCCATCTTTCTTTATATCTCTAACAACCAGCAGCATTCAATATATGAGATCAAGCAAAGATTCATGATATTTCTTTTGGTTGGAGTAAAGGAAAAAAAGAAGAAGATGGTCTCTGGTTTATATACAAACATTCCATTTATCTACAAATACTCTTTTTGTAGATCAATTATCGGATCCAATTTTCTTAAAAAATACTTTCCTCCACTAAACAAAAAAAAAAAATTCCAGCGGAAAGATTTTTTTTTTTTTTTTTCAAAAATGAACATTAAGGAAAAAGAAACTCAAATTAAAGTTAAGCAAGATATTTTTACCCACAAAACTCCAGAAATCTCCTTTTCTGAAACCCAAATATTCAAAGCAAGAGAACCCCAAATCAAAACCAAACAAAAATCAAATAGAAAACCATGACCTTACCAATAAGGTGAAGGAAAACACCGATGAGGGAGCCTCAGGTCAGCCATCTCGTAAAGGGAGAGAGAGAACGTAAAGAGAGAGAAAATGTAAAGGGAGAGAGAGTCAGATTTTTATTATTATTTTTTTAAGTTTAAACGTCGTTAACTTAACGTGTGTTTTATTGTTAAAAGCTAAGGTTTGACTTGTCTGATTTTTAACAGATGTCATTTAACTAGTGGATGGTGGACAGATGACGTGGTTCACCCAAAGTTGTATATTCCGTTTCGGCACCCGTTTCGGTTTGGCCATTGGAATGGAATATTTCGGTACCAGTCAATACCGGCGTTCCGTTTCGGGTTTACCGCAAATATATATATATAAAATTAGCAACTATAGACAAATAACATCAAATAATACAAATTCTTAAGTCTTAATATCACATTGTTAAGACAAATAATATCAAATAATACAAAGTCTTAACTAATATCTCATCAAGAAGTCTAATTAAAATTACATTACATAACATAATATAACATAACAATAAGTCTTAATGTCACTAAGTTTTAACATTACTCCTTATCAAATTCCCCAAAATAAAAAATATCATTATCATCAACACCATCAACAGCATAAGGATTAAAGCCATCAGCTGGGGTATCACAAGGAGTGTCAAAACTTCTAGCAAGAACCTTTCTTTGATTTTCCTTAACCACCCGATCATCATCTTCAATGTCTTCATTTAGAACAATAACCATGGTTTTAAAAACCGGACCGGACCGGCCGGTTTAACCGGTTCAACCGTGAACCAGTACTGTATCCGGTCCGGTTCTCTGAAAAAACCGAAATTTTTAAAAAATAGGCCAAAAACCGGAAACCGGCGGTTCGACCTTAAGAACCGCGAACCGGCGTGGTTGAACCGGTTTTGGCCCGGTTCCACTAATGAGAAAACTACACCGTTTTGGCCCGGTTCCAAATTTTCCAAACCCTAGCTTAACTTCTCTTTTTTTCTTCAGTTTTTCAGTTTTTGCCTCTCTGCCTCACGCCGTTGCCCCCTCTGCCTCACGTCAGTGTCTCCCTTATGCCAGTTCCACTTTCACTCTCACTCACGCCGCTCCTCCATCTCACTCACTGTCTCGATCTCTCCTTCTCTGTCTCGGTCTCTCACTCTCACTCTCACAATCACGCCGTTGCCCCCTCTGCCTCATGGTGACTCAAGGGTCTCGTCTCTGGAGTTTCATGTTGTTGTTAGTAATAGCATTTTTTAAGCGGTGGAGAGTGAGAGTGTGAGTCTGAGTCTGAGTATGAGAGTGACAATGACTGTGAAGAGAGAGGTATTGGGTTTTTTTGAATGCAGAGAGTGGGGTTTGTTTTTGTGGTGGGGAGCAGCTGGCTTCTTTCTACTAAAGACTGGAGCATTGTCACGTGAAAGTACGGAATGGGGAAGATATTTGTTTAGACCCCTCGCCTTGCCTTTTGATGCTTTTGAATAGTAATATATTTGGGCAGCTCATTTTGGTTTTTGGACCTACCTAAATTAAATATGGTAATGTTATATTGCTATGTCTAGAATCTAGACTAAACTTTGATCCCTTAAAGTGGTCCAAAGAATAATGTCCTTAAAATAAGAGAAAAATGATATTATGACTGTAAAAACAAAGTCAGAAGTCTTAATGCTATGGTATTGTAATTCAAAGGGTTTTTTGATGGCCTTTTAAAGTCACATGTATTGATTATGTGTTTTGTTTTCAAAAGGGTTTGTTACTGGAGGTTAGGGTTTTGTTGTCTGGATGTAAAGGAATTCAGAACTTATTTGGTTTAAGGATCATTATTTTGTAATGTAAACATGTTTAGTTACATATTTACATAGTTACATTTTGCTTAGTTTTGATTTTTTTTTTCCGCAAAATATAAAATGTGGAAACTCATATAAAGTATTTTAAAATTTGCTATATATTTGTTAACTCTATATTATTTTTTTTTGTATTTATTTAATTATTTATATAATTTTAAAATTATTAATTAATTATTTATGACGTCACCGGTTCGACCACCGGTCCGACCCCGGTCGGACCACTAGTACGGGAACCACACCCTTTTCCGGTTCTCTCCCCGGTCCGGTTTTTAAAACCATGACAATAACTTCATCATCATCTTCCACATTCACAGGAGCTATTGGTGCATTAAGATTATCCCAATTCAAGTCATCTTCATCAAGAAGCCCAGGTTCTTTAGCCACCCACTCCACCATCAAATTAATGTTATCCAAGCTTATAGGATCAAATGTATTTTTGGTTCTTCTAATGTTCCTACCAATGTGAAATGTGAATATCATACATTAGCAACATTTTCATGATTATTGACAAGTATATTTGCATTTGCATAAGAGTAATAATAATAATTTTACATTTCTCGAAGCTTCAAATTATAACAAACAAAAACCAAATCATTTGTTCGCTTATGCTCTAATCTATTTCTCCTTTTTGAGTGAACATTCTCAAATATGTTCCAATTTCTCTCACAACCAATTGCATTACAACATTGACTTAGTACACGGATAGCAAATGAACGTAACTCTGGAGTTCCAAGTCCAAATTACTCCCACTATGAAACTACAATAACAAAATTAAACAAGTATGACCCATAAATAAATTAAATAACAAATATAAAGGATAAATAGACAAAGGTTAGATAAAACCTTTTATATTATACCTGAATTTAGCTTCTCACGTTGGCGGATTGCTAGTGACATACCAAAGTCACCAATTGACTTTTTGTATTCATCAAGTTGTGAACTAATCTTGTCTTGAATTTCAAGATCACGAACCAATCTCATAATAGTGGCTAGTAACCCTCTGTGAACTTCATTTTTCTTGGTAAATGTAGGCCTAAAGTAAATTGCTGGGTTTAGAAAATAACATGCTGCATGTAAGTGACTATAAAGCTGTTTATCCCATCTAGAATCAATAACTTGAACATATGGCCCATACAAAGAATTTTTGTGCTTCATCCTCACTTTTATTTCCTCCTTTGCTCTGTCTATTGTTTCATACAAGTATCCCATAGCAGGTTTCTCATCCCCATCTACAAGACGAAGTACTCTGACTAAAGGCTCAGTAATTTTCACTATGTGATGACACTGACTCCAAAATTCATGATTTTCCAAAACAATTTTAGATACTTCCTTCCCCACAACACTCTTAGCATAAGCAGATTCAACCCATTGATCATAAGTAAACATTTGTCTAAGCTCTTTTTTGAATTTTATAAAGCACTGAAGACTTAAGAAGTTGGTAGCAAATTTTGTAATTACAGATCGACGTAACTCCCTACCATTTGTATACTCTCTCCTCATCAAGTCCAAACCCATCCATGGTTGTAAATAAATTTTGTTACATGTTTGCCTTTCTAACAGTATCATCAACAATTGGGAAATATCTCCTATCAGCAATATTCTCTAACATCAAGTCTAAGTAATGAACTGCACAAAGAGACCAAAATAAAGTAGGATACTTCATCATCAACTTTTTTCCAGCAGCTTTGTAGCTGGAATCATTGTCAGTAATAAATTGCATAATATATTCCACACCAATTTCTTGGATAACAGTATCAAATATACCAAACAATGTTTCAGCATCCTTTCTAAGACCTGAAGTATCAAGAGATTTAAAAAAAATAGTACCCCTTGGACAAAACACCAAAAAATTCATTATTGGTTGTTGCTTTTGATTTGTCCACCCATCAGACATCACTGAACAACCATATTCTTTCCAATCACTTTTAATATCTAACATAAAATCATTCACTTCACGCACATTGCTTCTCAATAGAGGCCCTCTCAATTCTTGATAAGTAGGTCCCTTAAAAACTTGGGCCAATGCTAGCTATGGCATCTATAGCAGGTTGATAATACACAGAATTAGCTGCATTAAATGATATATTAGAATCAAACCACCATTTCAACCAAGCCATTTTTGCCTTATCAACCATTGCTTTTGAAGCCAAAGCACTTTTTATGGAGGGTTAAGCCCCAGGAGTTGCTCTTGGAGCAAAATAGTTTTGAATCCCTGGACCTTTCTTTCCACTTGTAGTCTAAACACCTTTTCCCTTAGCACGTTTACCTACTGATTGAGAAACACTCCTTGCAACAACATCCCCACCCTCCTCCTTCTCTTCCTTATCAACATCAATTGGATCACCATATGGGCTCGCAATTTTTGCATTAATTTTCCTTTTCGTTTGTTTAGATTTATTTAAATCTTCAATCAGTTGTTTCATTTGCCATTTAACATCATCAGGTGCACTTTTACACGGTTCAACTTGACCCCTAATCCCAGCAAGATGATACTTAAGTCTAGTAATACCACCCCTTTTAATTAACTTATTGCAATACAAACAAATTGTGTTATTCCTAGCCTCTGACACTGTATGGGCATGAGCCCATGCAGGATCATCTGATCTTGCAGGAGTAGAGGCAGCAGAAGACCCAATTGTTGAACTATTATCAGCCATATTAATACCTAAAGTTTATGAAATAAAATTCAATCACAATTCACAAATTCACAAATTCACAATCACAATCACAGTAATCCCAATTGTGGGTTTCGGTCCTACAAAATTCAGATTGGGAAATCCCTAATCCCAATTGGGTTTTTCTTATTCAAAGTTCAAAATTTCAAGATTTTTTAATCAAATTGAAGAGGAAAAGTTTAAACTTAAAAATTCAATCCCATGGTTTAAATCAAATTGAAGAGGAAAAGTGAACTTACCCTTCTTACTTGCTTGGCCGATTGGGAACGTGAGTTGAGATGGAAATCTAGTAAAAAATCCAGGGAAGTCTCAGCCTCAGAATCTGATAAATCAACACGATTTATCAATGATTCAATCAACTGCAATACCCCCAAAAGAAACAAACAAACCAAAAAAAATTTGAAACCAAATTTACAAATAAACACACACACACACACACACACCTCATTAAAAAATGGTGTTTTTTGGGTTGATTTCTCATAAATAGTGGGCAAAGGCGCAAAGCAGCAACTAGATTTGTAGGCTTGAAGCTGGAGGCGACTGTGATGTGGTTGAAGGTTTGAAGCTGGAGGCGGACTAGCGGAGAGATCAAAAGAGAGTGGAGAGAGAAGTCGAAAGGCGGAGAAATCAAAAGAGACTTAGGGCCGGTTAGGTCAAAAGAGAGAAAAAAAATAAAAATAAAAACCCAAAAAAGTAATCCGGCCGAAATGTACATATCGGCCGAAACACATCGAAATTCACCGAAACGGCCGAAACACCCCGAAATTTTACTCGAGGTGGAATGGGGGGTGTCTCGTACCGGTTTGCATACCGGTACGAGATTTTCCATCCGTTCCGGCCGGAACGGAACGGAATATACAACTATGGGTTCACCTGGTGGACTGAATAATTTCTCTTGTATTTGAAGCTAAAAGAAGAAGAAGGTTAACTAACTATTCAATAAAACCATACCTAAATTGACAGCTGTATGCCACTAACACTAAACATCTATTTACAGAATTGCCTTTAATGAAAGAAATACATTAAACTACACGCATATGAAATACAATACACGACAAGCTACTGTTGTATAGGCCATGTCTTCAACATGAGCATTCTTCTACTGTGATGGAGTAGCTTGTAGATGATGTAGCTCCTTGATGCAAATTCCATTCTTAATATGAAGACTGCGCTCCCCATCGTTCGCAAGCATGAATTAAGGTGTGGAAGGCAATTTTAGTACATATTGATGGTTTGTTTTGGGTAAAGCATGCAATGATGCAATTTAGAGACAATGATGCAATATTAATATATAATTTTTGCTATTAATTGCAATTGTAGCAGTAACACTTGAAGCTTTGACAGTATCCCCACAATGCATACTCCCAGTTTATGCATTGCTTGCTACAATGTGATGAATCCAAGCATACCCCAGACCAGGTTTTGCTTCTCTTATAATTGCAGTGATTTGATGTATAGGATGTATTGGATGTGTGAGGGGGAGTTTTTTGTGCTAGTGCCACGTGTCGTGTAGAGAGCGATTACAACATGCACTTGAGCTTTGTGAAGAGGGAGTCAAACTCAAAATTCAACCGAGGGCCCAAAGGTTGGCCCAAGGGCTAATGGGACATCTTCCAAGCATAGTTGAAAGCCAAAATTATCGAAGCCCAAACAAATGAGAACAATGACCAAGAAGGTTTGACAAGACAATATTGCTAACAAGAAACCCAAAGAACAATTGTTGAACAAGGCCTTTCACTGTTCCACAATTGGATTAGGACTAAAACACAATAACTTTAATCAAAAGTCGTTAAAACACATGTTTTCCATTTCTCTACTGACATCTGCCATAAGGCAATTAATTAATAATGATGAATTTGTTGAGACTAAAAAAGAGTTGACTTTGTGGAATAGAGTCAGTCCCATGAGACATGAATGAGGGTAAGAGAAGGAAGTGTTTGGGCCTTTTGTGGAGCTAGGTCACTGGTGGAAGGGTATTATGATCTTAGCAAGACATTCTAGGACTTGAGCCTAGACATTTGCTACGGGAGCTTTCTGGAAAGTAAATGAGTTAAGCAATGAGTTTTAATCTCTCAAGTGGGGATTTTTTTTTTCTGGGTTGGGATTGGGGTTTTCAGGTTGAAGATAACCTCAAAACTCCTATTTTCTGGGGTTTTCCTCTAGAGAATGCTCTAGGGGTGAACAAGTTAGCTCTTAAAGAAAGCCTCTTTTGTCTTGAACTAATTGTGTTGATAATTGTGTTCTAGTGGTGATGATGGTGTTGCTGTTGGTTGTTGTATTAAGAATGTAATTAAGCCTATTTATAGGAGTGATTAGGGTGGCTTAAGCTGATGGGGAAATCAGGTTTTAAGCCAATGAACTTCCAAATTTAACCATAAATGGTATATTTTGTAAGAGTGAGTTTAAAAACATTCCATAAATGGAAATAAGTATGGTTTCTTCTTCATTTCGGGATTAGGCTTCTTCTCTCCTTGAAATGGTTTTATCAGAGGCATTAAATGCTTGATTGGTTGGTTTTGGTGAAGGGTTAGGCCATACATGCTCTATAGACTTTAGTTCCCACAAACTAGCCACCATGTCTCCCAGCAGACCCAATGACAGCTGCTTAATGGTTACCAAGGTTTTGGGACTCACTCTCCACTTCCAAACCACACTCCTAAATTCTCAACAATATAAGGGGAGTAATACCCTCACGGGTTTGGGCCGTGGGGTTACTCCCTGGGTCCTTTTGGGATTGAAATAAACATGGGTCATGGGCTTTCATCATGTTTTCCCAATTTTCATATGTCTTGGCTGTGCCCAATGGTCCATTGAGCTTTTACCCAGAAGTCGGTTGTATGTATAGTACCAAATTCAATGATTTCCAGTGAGATAGAAAACTATGTTGAGTTGGTGATGTTGGGACGACTTGGAGAGGCTCAAGCAAGAAGGCTGGTTGCCTCTGGTACGTGTAGGGAGGGAGGAGTTCACTGTTCTCCTTTCTTATGTTGAGAAGATGATATAAGGCGGGTCCCACTAGCAGTAGACGTTGAGCCCATAAGCAGACAGCTGGTGATTCTGGCCTTTGGGGCCCACGGACAGGCTGTCTAGAGCTGGGTTTAAGTGTTGGGTTGTTCACTGTTGGGCTCCAGCTGTTCCTTTAATTGACCCAATGATATTTGAGCCCAATAATTAATTAGTGTATTTGGGCTGTGAGACTTCACATGGGTTTCCTTTGGGTACTGCATAGGATAATTTTTTGTGGCTAGGCTCAATGGGCTGGTCTTGTAGATATTTTAATCAAGCCCAAATAATTAATGGAGGCCTATTCAAATGTGGATTTAAAAAATGGGCATGTACAGGATGTTATTACATAAAATAGAATAATTGCCAAGTCTAAATTCATAACCCCACACATTCCACCAGTCTATGCTAATGAGTATTATGTTCTAAAATAGAATTAATTATGTAGCGGATCTCAATTAATTTATTAAGGATCCATGACCGATTTAAAAAGTTTTGAAACTAAAGTTTTGTCGTTGTTGTTGACTTGTTGTATACCAATTACTTTTTCTTTTTTTTTTAATCTATATAGTTGTATACCATTTGCTTATAAGAACACTCTTCTTCTAAACAAGCATATTTGTGCTATATATTTTGAATTTTTATGGGTCGTAATGTTAAAAGACTTCCAACATTGGTTTAGGTTTGTGTTGAAACTTGAAATGGTCATTAAATCTTCGTGAAAAAACAAGAAAGAGTCCGTTTGTGTTCATGTTTTGGGGTCCAAATCTACTTCCTAAGTTTGCTCTACCAAGGTGGTCTCCTCCTATTGTTCTTTCATGTCCCATTCAGATTTGGTCAAAACCTTGCACTGGTTGTCGATTGACAGGATCCAGATATCTTAGGATAAAACTATAATATCTTCTTGTTTGGAAAAATCCCAATACGTGAATTACCTTCTTGATTGTTTGATTAATTTCATATCCATTATTCAATAATTTCGTATTTATTTTTAATTATGATTTTTTTACTTGAGAAGATTATAGGCATTCACGTGAATATAGCAAACCAGCGACACAGGCTCTAGAATAGCTAGTTGATAACTTGATATATCATATATCTTAATTGAACTGTATTCTTATAGCTAGGTATGTCGTATGTAGGAAAAATGGATTTTTTTTTTTATCTGAATTGTTGGAAAATGGAATCACGTCCAAGGATGGATTTCAACTGATGTAGAGGTCGAATGTCCGAAGGCCCATTAAAACGGGAGTCTAAAGGAATGAAAAACTTACTAACTAGGCCGAAGAACAATCAATGGGATGGGTCGGAGACACTCCGAAGTTAAGACAATATAATCTTTAGATAAAAATTACTGAGTAACGGTAATCAATAGTGCATACCTTTTTATTGGTTTGAGGGGGATTGGTGAATGTTTCCCTATGAAGTAGAGAAACATCCTATTATAACACACAATTCTCTGAGGTCGGTTGATGGAATATGATCCTAGGGCGCCTTCCCTATCGCTGTAGAGGGAAGGCCCTTGCATTGCATTAAATGCAAGTGACACTTGGTGAGCCACAATAAATCTGAATGTGAGGAGTGATGGCCTTGTGGTATTTTGGTCTGACTTGGGATAGTTGAATTAGTGATATCATAAATTTAAGGGCAAATTACATGTTCTCCCGTTAAGTATGAGACAGTTGAAGAGTCTTCATTTTAGTTTAAAACGTAGACATGTGCTCCTCTTAAATTTTCATAATATATACATTTTTTTTTTACAATGAACCAAAAAAAGTACATTTATAGTAGGCTAAATCCTAGAGCAAGATTACAATACTTGCACTACAAGTATGCTTTGAATTTTTTTGCTTATATTCCAATTAAGATTAGATACAATGAACTTAGACTAGTTATATAACAAACTTGGGCCTTGTTTATGATTGAGACTTGAAATATATTGGCAATAATATAAGTTACACCCCTTAAATTTGGTCAGTTGCTATTTTAGTCCCTTAAGTTTATTTTGTCAAATTGGTCTTATTCCATCCACCGAGGTAAAATACTGTCGTTAATATTAAATATATATATATATATATATATATATATATATAGGGTAACACTTACGTCCAGTCACTATTCATTTAGTGGAGAAATTTTTCAACCGTTGGATTAGTTAAGGTTTTTTCAGCCCTTGGATTAATTTTAAGTTTGATGGCAACCGGCTGTATTGGTTATATTATTGGGGCATTTTCGTAAAATTGCTTGCAAGATATTTTCTAAACCCCCACCCCCTTACGTGACCACTCATTTCCCCTTCCCTCTCTCTTTCTCTACCCGTCTCTCTCTCCTCTCCCTCATCATCAGCCACCCCAGCACCATCCCCACTAAAGAGCACCACCTCCGGTCATCACCTACCTCCTTCCAGCCACCGTTTTCCGGCCAGCTCATCAGAAACATCCTTAAAGCTTTTAGATACTTACGAAATCGTTTTGAAGGTAAAAACTGAACTTTCCTCTCAAATTTCTCTATGAGATCCTTTGGGTTTTGTTATAATATGATTATTATGGTAGATACTTGAAAGATTTAGTGTCACTATGAAAGATTGGGAAGGTTAGGAGGATTTGGTATCAAAGGTTTTGTGAAATCCGAATTTTCCATATCATTTGGGTATTTTGAAATTTGGTTGTCAAGAGTTATGGTTGAATCTTTGTGTGTGTTTTATTTTGTGGAAAGTAACAACTATTAAAGTTGGGGTTTTCGCTTTGGTTGGATTACTAGTCAAATATTTTGATGATAATCTAAAGATTTTTACTTTGTATTTGTTTGAGTGGTTGATTGAGCTGCTTTTGGTTGCTGGTTGTATAATATGAGGTGTATAGAACACCACTTGACATGAATTTTACAGCAGATAGACTACTATTAAAACTATAATCAGTTTCTGTCAGGGGACAGATTTGAGTCAGCCACATTGCGGGATTTTTAATAAATTATGTAGAACTCATTTTGAGCTGAAATTTCTGTGGTACATTATAGACATATAGATGTACATCCCTAAAAATTTTCAGGCTAATCGGATGACTCTAAGTGGGTCAAACGAATTTTACAAAGGGCTGACCTGCTTCCATTTTAATCTGAAAATAGATATTTTTGCAGAATTTGTCCCAAGCTTTTATTTATTGGATTGAGTTGAAATTTCATATGAGTATTCTTTAATGTGTGTACAACTTTCTTGATTTTTTTGGTGGCTTGGTTCTATTGTTTAGTACCCGAAATAAATATAAATGTTTTGCTACCTCTGTTCTTAATATTGCTTGATTCCATGGGTGATGTGTCTTGAGTCATCCTAGTTAATACGCATTGCTGGTTTTATAGTTTAGACTGAATCAGCAATGTGGTACAGTGTATCCATCCTATATTCCTAAAGTAAGTATAACCAGAAGCTTTTGTCGCAATGCTCTCTGTGAAAAATGAAATGAATTTTAGAGAAACTGAAGTTTGATTCTTATTTTTTTGTGTCTGCAACCATGAGAGGGTTCAGAATTTACCTTTTCTTTAGAGTCCAGATTTATCATGCGGAAGGTGGTTTTGTTAGTTTTCTGATACACCTTTTCCTGTTTTTTTGCCTAGCATTTTTGCTTGACCTTTTGGTTGAAGTAATGCTGACTGGAGTATTAGCAGAATTTGCCATGATGTAACTCCTACTGTAAATTCTGGATATTTGTTGGGATGCAGTATTGAATGTGACTGTTACTAAAGGAGCTTCATAAACAATTTATATTAATTAGAAACTGGTTTGTATGTGGTTTCCTTGTGACTGTTTAAACAAGCATCATGATAGAGATTTCCTCTGCTTGTGTGTTTGAGGAATTTGATTTTGGCTTTAAAAAAAAAAAAAAAAACTTTACAGTACATTAAAGATAGAAAGTGCAGATTTTGCCATCCATTTTTCTTATATATATGTGTGTGTGTGTGTGAGAAATCTTTTCTCTATCTTCAGCATTGCTTCTTTCCCCTTGATACTTGATAGCAATTAAACATTAATAGCAAAAGCTTGAGTCCCAGGTTTTGGTAAAAAATTTAGAGTAATTTGAGACATGGTATTGTGAAAGAGATTGGCAGATTGACAGAAAGAAAGTGAGACACAAAAGAGAGAGCTGGCCATTTCTCAGACAGATTCTTGGTAAAAAATCCAGGGGATAGGTATGGCCACCTATGTGCTCCAATTGCTTTGCTTTTCTCTTTTGCTCCTTTGTCAACCACTGAAGATTAGAGAGAAGGGTAAGAATGATTTGGTTGTCTTATTGGTTGTAATATAACATCAAAATCAGCAATGCTCTCTCTCTCTCTTCATTTTAATTTTGGTGCTCAATGCCAATGAGTTTGAACTCAAATGGTTTTCTAATTATAAGGTAAAGAATGAGATTGATCTAAAATTCATTGGGTGAGTGTAATTTACAAATATAATAATACCTGGACTTGCTATTTCCATATAGGTTTAGAAAAAAATGGGCTTTAACAGCCATTAGTAATATGACAGTTAGTATTAAGTAATAAAGTATTTTTCCCTTTGGGTTTTTGCCTTTTTGGTAGAATGATTAGGATTAAGAACAGTATTAAGGAGAAAAATAGAATACTGAAAACATATGTGGGCATTTGGTCTAGTGGTATGATTCTCGCTTTGGGTGCGAGATGTCCCGAGTTTGATTCTCGGAATGCCCCTTATGTCATTTTGAGTTTTGACAGCTCTTATGAGCGTTTTGTTTATTTTTTAGTGCATGTGAATTTCTCACAATTGTGGTCCCCCTATAATCTTATGGGGATACACTTACGTCCAGTCACTATTCATTTAGTGGAAGATTTTTTTAACCGTTGAATTAATTAAGGTTGTTTTAGCCCTTGGATTAAAGTTAAATGGGATGGCAACCGGCTGTACATGTAACACCCGGTTTGAATTGGTTATATTATTGGGGGCTCTTAGTTCTTTTTCCTCTTTGTCCCCTTTTTTTTGTTCGGTTTTAATCTAGTTACCTTTTTCTACTTCTAAGATTCATTACTTTGTTCACTTTCTATATTCATATTTTGTAGCTTCCTCCTAGAACAATTCAAGTTCGACCTTTAATGATTAAAGTTGAGACAGATCCAAAACTTTTGAATATCAGAACGGAGAATTCATTGGAGATTGTGGGAACAAGGCAAGCATCATTTGACACTTTTATACAATTTTGAAGTTTGTATGCTCTCTGCAGTTAATGTGGTACCAGTTTTCATTATAAACTTGTTAATAAGTTATCACTTATATCTTGGCACTTCTGCTATAATGGACATAATTGCTATCGGATGATATTGTGACCACGCTTTACTTGTATTGCTGTTTGATGATATAAATTTATCATGAAAGAGGAAATCAGATACATTAGAAGTGTTACTTTTTTGTTTTTATTTTCTAGTGAAGTGATCTAATTTTAATTTCTAGTCTGCCAGTAATCAGCCAAAGAGAACATATTTGTGAAGGACCTTTGATTGCATTTTTAAGCTATGGAGGAGTCCCAAAAGAATATTTCTTGGATGTACTTTCAACTGGTCTAATAGATGCTCATGGAGTTTTATCCAATAAGCGTGCTGCACTAAGAGGTAGTTTTTCCTGTTAAAGGTTATAACAACTATTAAAGTTGGGGTTTTCGCTTTGGTTGAATCATTAGTCAAATATTTTGATGATAATCTAAAGATTTTAACTTTGTATTTGTTTAAGTGGTTGATTGAGCTGCTTTTGATTGTTGGTTGTATAATATGAGGTGTATAGAACACCACTTGGAATGAATTTTACAGCAAATAAACTACTATTAAAACTATAATCAGTTTCTGTCAGGGGACAGATTTGAGTCAGCCACATTGCGGGATTTTTAATAAATTATGTAGATCTCATTTTGAGCTGAAATTTCTGTGGTACATTATACACATATAGATGTACATCCCAATAAATTTTCAGGCTAATCGGATGACTCTAAATGGGTCAAACGAATTTTACAAAGGGTTGACCTGCCTCCATTTTAATCTGAAAATAGATATTTTTGCAGAATTTGTCCCAAGCTTTTATTTATTGGATTGAGTTGAAATTTCATATGAGTATTCTTTAATGTGTGTACAACTTGCTTGATTTTTTTGGTGGCTTGGTTCTATTGTTTAGTACCCGAGATAAATATAAATGTTTTGCTACCTCTGTTCTTGTGATTTTCATGATAGTTGAACTTTATGCAACCTTTTTTTTTTGGGGTGGGGGGTGGGAGTTGTAAATTTTTATTAAGATTGATTGGGGAGAAGAAAAATCCCCGATGAAATTGTGGAATTTAAATTTATGATATTGTATAGTTTGTTATATACTGTAAATGTGTCTGTTAAATATGCTTTGGACCTTGACAACCATGTTATGTATGTATTTATTTTCATTTTGGTCATTGAATTGATATGCATTATGATCTAAAAAATGGCACTTGGAATTTTTAGTTTTTATTTTAAATGGATCTCTTTTATGTGTGCAGCATCATATATAATAGCTTTTTTTTTTTGTTGGGAATATCTTAGTGAAATGAATTTGATGCATTTTGTATTTTAATTCCATATTTGGTTGACAATTATGTGTTCTTGCTAATCCATTAGTGAAATCAATTTGATGCATTTTGTATTTTAATTCAATTTGGTTGACAATTATGTGTTCTTGCAATTCACACAATATCCAAGCTTTTCATCTCAGAAGATTTGACTAGTGCTGATTTATTGTTGCAGCCATTTATTAAATGTTATAATGACCATTTAGAGGTTCTTGTTGTAGTTATGCTACATTGTTTGACATGGTGTCTTTGGCAGGAGCGGAATGCGGTTTCCTCAAGATTTGGAAATTTGTTGTAAATTTACTTGTTAGTGTTTTTGGTGTTTACCAATAGTCTTAATTTATTTTTAGTTTGAATTAGTATTGATTAGTGTCTTTTAGTGTATCAGAATAGTTTCAGAGTGGATGAAATTTGGGCTATAATTTCTTTTTCTTTTCATGGATGAAAATTGTATAATTTGTGCATTTGTAGGATTTTGATTTTAGTAAATTATCATGAATGCTTATTTCCTAATTAATAATTTTGCGCACAATGGCAAGTTAGGTTAAAAAATTTTAGTAACTTATTGACATTTAATACTATCAATATTGTTTTTACTTGTTTTTAATTGAACGAACAAAACAAAATTAGAAAACTTTGTTAATGGATTCGTAATCGATCCCATAAAGATCTTACTGTTTGTAATAGCTTGATCGATTGCATTTTTTTATAACCGCAGCTGCGATCGATCACTATAGCTTTTGATTTAATTACACATCTACATAGAGGTTGCATTGATCGATCGAAGATTTGTTAATGGATCCATGATCGATCACTTTGGGTGGTAAAACTTGTAAATAGTCTTTGTTGTGTGAAATGGGTCCACATTTTTGTAGACGGTTTAGTGATCGATCACATCTTTTTATGACCAAAGTTGTGATCGATCACTAAACCCTCTGATTGAATTACACATCTACATAGAGGCTTAAGTGATCGATCGAAAACTTTGTTAATGGATCTGCGATCAATCACTTTGGGTGTTAAAACTTGTAAATGGTCTTCGTTGTGTGAATGGGTTCCACATTTTTGCAGAGGGTTTAGTGATCGATCACGTTTTTTCATAATCCAAAGTTGCGATCGATCACTATAGCCTCTAATTGAATTATACATCTACATAGAGGCTGAAGTGATCGATCAAATCTTTTGTTAATGGATCCGCGATCGATCGCGTAGGATGTTAAAACTTGTAAATGACGTTCACTGTGTGAAATGGGTCCGCATTTTTCTAGAGGGTATAGTGATCCATTACATTTTGTCCAAAGTCCTAAAACGATCACATTTTTCATATTCTTGGCAAAAAAAGAAAAACCCATGAAAACAAAGAGATTAGGAGTCAAATAAAAACTACAATGTAATCAAAAAATTCAAAAAGAAGGATAGCAAAAAAAATCAAGAAGAAATGAAAATAAAAAACAAAGTAAATGTAGAAAGAACCTTTATGTATGAGTGAGTGAGAGAGAGAGAGAGAGAGAGAGAGAGAGAGAGAGAGAGAGATTTATCCTCTATTGATCCAAGATTCATATAATGAGTTTGAAGACAAACACTAACTAAAGAAGAAAAAAAGAAATTAAATGCAAAAAAATATATTAATCATCTAAGTTTGCATTAAAATTATATATAAAGAAAATATTAAGAAACATAAATTGATTAAATGAGATACAGACATAGATAGATTTTACAAAAAAAAAAAAAATTGATATAGTGAAATTTGTAGAGGAATCACAGATTTCAATAGTTTGAAAGTTGTGGAAAGTTATGATAAGTTTACTGAGAACATATATGTGAGTCTCTATTATTAATTAATTACTAATTTTTATTTTTAAAATTCAAATGTAGATGTGATAAAACATGTATTTAATTAAATGGGTTAAACGTGTCGTGTCAATTTTTCTAAAATACTACTACTTACGTTGGAAATAGAGAATGGATTAAATGTGGGCTTTGTCTTTAGGGCATGATTTAGGGATTTCTATGTTAAACTTATATTTTATTTCAATTAATCAACAAATCATGAAATTGAGGCCTCAAGTTGAAGATTTAAATCAACAATTGATTAAAATAGTAACCGGTTAACATAATTATTAGAGATCTTGCATATTACGATTAGGGTTTTATGCCTAAAAGGGGGAGTTTTGTATTTTGTAGAACAATCCATTTGATTTGATAGACCAATAAGCAAGATACAAATATATGATATTCATACAAACTTTCTTCTTCTTTAAATTTATAATGTAGTAGTTTTGGTACATAAATAAAATAGTGGCATCAATTTCTAAATAAATATATATATATATATATATATTATAAATGGTTAGAGATGTTTCTTCACGTATTCAAATGCAAAAACTTTACAAATATTTACCAAGCGTCTCTAAACAATGAGAGTGAAAAAGTAATTCACTAGATCCTCTACATAAAAGATTTTGAATTTCATCTTTAGGCCTAAAATATCCTTATATTTACTATTCAATTAAAAAGTAGAACATAAATGATATATATGTAATTTGCAACAAAAATAAAAAATAAAAAAATAACTACCTCAAACCACTCTCCCACTTATCCTCACTATGTCTTCTCATCAATAACCACTACTATTATAAAAGAAAAAAACATAAACAAAAACCACTTCTCATTATACTTTAATTCAATTTTTATTTTCTTATTTCAATTAACTCTTTATCCTATAAAATATAATTAAACAACAAAAAATAAATAAATAAATAAACTAATTTTTAGTTCCACTATCCCATGTTTAATTTTTAAGTTTTTAAGTTTTAAAACTTTTAACTACTCTTAATTTCTTATCCATATCCTTTTTAGCATTCTATTATTATTATTTAAGAATTATTTCTGTGTAAATGACCGCTGTGTGAATGGGTCCACATTTTTCTAGAAAGTTCAGCGATCGATCGCCTTTTTTTAGCACCAAAACTGCGATCGATCACCATAGCCTCTGACTTTGGGTGTTAAAACTTGTAAATGGCCTTCAACATTTTTCCAGAAACTTCAGCGATCGATCACCATTTTTTAACACAAAACCTTCGATCGATCACCAAATTTGTGAGTCAAAACGTGTAAATGGTCTTCAAAATTTTTCCAGAAACTTGAGCGATCGATCACCATTTTTTAACACAAAACCTTCGATCGATCACCAAATTTGTGAGTCAAAACGTGTAAATGGTCTTCAAAATTTTTCCAGAAACTTGAGAGATCGATCACCATTTTTAAACACAAAACCTTCGATCGATCACCAAATTTGTGAGTCAAAACGTGTAAATGGTCTTCAAAATTTTTCCAGAAACTTTAGAGATCGATCACCATTTTTTAACACAAAACCTTCGATCGATCACCAAATTTGTGAGTCAAAACGTGTAAATGGTCTTCAAAATTTTTCCAGAAACTTCAGCGATCGATCACCATTTTTTAACACAAAACCTTCGATCGATCACCAAATTTGTGAGTCAAAATGTGTAAATGGTCTTCAAAATTTTTCCAGAAACTTGAGCGATCGATCACCATTTTTTAACACAAAACCTTCGATCGATCACCAAATTTGTGAGTCAAAACGTGTAAATGGTCTTCAAAATTTTTCCAGAAACTTCAACGATCGATCACCATTTTTAAACACAAAACCTTCGATCGATCACCAAATTTGTGAGTCAAAACATGTAAATGGTCTTCAAAATTTTTCCAGAAACTTCAGCGATCGATCACTATTTTTTAACACAAAACCTTCGATCGATCACCAAATTTGTGAGTCAAAACGTGTAAATGGTCTTCAAAATTTTTCCAGAAACTTCAGCGATCGATCACTATTTTTTAACACAAAACCTTCGATTGATTACCAAATTTGTGAGTCAAAACGTGTAAATGGTCTTCAAAATTTTTCCAGAAACTTGAGCGATCGATCACCATTTTTTAACACAAAACCTTCGATGTCACCAAATTTGTGAGTCAAAACGTGTAAATGGTCTTCAAAATTTTTCCAGAAACTTCAACGATCGATCACCATTTTTTAACACAAAACCTTCGATCGATCACCAAATTTGTGAGTCAAAACGTGTAAATGGTCTTCAAAATTTTTCCAGAAACTTCAACGATCGATCACCATTTTTAAACATAAAACCTTCGATCGATCACCAAATTTGTGAGTCAAAACGTGTAAATGGTCTTCAAAATTTTTCCAGAAACTTCAGCGATCGATCACTATTTTTTAACACAAAACCTTCGATCGATCACCAAATTTGTGAGTCAAAACGTGTATATTTATGAAGAATATAATATTAACGACTGATTGTATATTTTATGAATACGTTATGATCGATCATATTTTGTCCAGAACCTAAAACGATCAATCGCAAATGTTATTCAAGAGAAATGTGACTAATTGTTTTTTTTTTTCTTCAGAATTTATGAAAAATCTTATTTATATGACAATAATAACTAGTCACATCACATGAGCTTTGTGCGTATTTATAGGCTCTTTCCATTTATTAGGAAAATTGTATGGTCATTTCTTTACCATGGATATAAATATGAATGATAAATTGTACAATCCTCTTTTTCTTTTTTAAATTTGAAGTTTGGAAACAAGATGTTGGAAAAAGCTATAATATCAAGAAGATAAAGAAGAAAAATATCTGTTTTTTTTATTATTTATTATTATTACATTTAGTGGTAGTTCCATTAAAAATTGGAAAGCTATAATATCAAGAAGATAAAGAAGAAAAATCTCTGTTTTTTTTATTATTTATTATTATTACATTTTGTGGTAGTTCCATTAAAAATTGGACTTCTAATTAAAGTTGAGTTTGACAATTACAAAATAAATAAAAAATAAAAACAAAATTAATTGATAATATGTTATTACATTACATATATTATTTAAAACCCAAGAAATAAACTCAAGAAGAAAAAAGGAAATTAAACACACAAAAAATATTAGTCATCGAAGTTTGCATTAATTTTATATATAAAAAATATCGAAAAACATAAATTGATTAAAATAACACAAATAGATTTTACAAAAAATAATGATATAGTGGAATTTGTAGAGGAATCACATTTTTCAATAGTTTAAAAATTTTGGGAAGTTATGATAAGTTTGGTGATAACATATATGTGAGTCTCTATTATTAATTTAATTAGTAATTTTTATTTTTAAAATTCAAATGCATATTTGATAAAACATGTATTTAATTATATGGGTTAAATGTGTCATATCAAAATGAGCCGAGTCGACCCTCTTCCCCCTTTGAGGTCAATTTTTCTAACATACTACTACTTAGGTTGGAAATGGAATATGTATTAAATGTGGGTTTTGGCTTTAGGGCATGATTTAGGGATTTCTATGTTAAACTTATATTTTATTTCAATTAATCAACAAATCATGAAATTGAGGCTTTGAGTTGAAGATTTAAACAACAATTGATTAAAATACTAACTGGTTAACAAATTATTAGAGATCTTACATATTACGATCCATTAAATAGATTGCTCAAGAATGTAATTAATAAATCCAATTAAATATTTAAACTTCAAGTTTCGATAATAATTCAGCCGGAGTGAATGGATTTAACAAAAGACTATGTATTAGGGTTATTATGAAAAAAAAAAAATTAAAAAATTAAAAAAAAATTATTAGGGGTTTCCAACCTTGTAAGGTTTTAACCCAATTGGATGGAAGTCATATGTAATTAAGACATCTAATTAGGGATTGGTAACACCAATTGGGTGAAAATACTATATATTTGGTATTAATCAAATAATTAAAATCATTGAAATTTAAACTTATGCCAAGGTTGGGATTTTGATGTTCTTAATGCTTTTAAGATCAAGCAATGTCCTCCAAATTTATGGAAATATGAAAAATCTGCAAATAATTATTCTCATATAATATAATTTAATAAGGTTAATTTAAAAAAGAAACATTGGAAGATTTTTATTTATTTATTATATATACTTGATGATTTTCGAACTTGATATTTGATTTGATATACCAATAAGCAAGGCACAAATATATGATATTCATACAAACTTTCTTCTTCTTTAAATTTATAATATAGTAGTTTTGGTACATAAATAAAATAGTGGCATCCATTTCTAAATAAAAAAAATATATTATAAATGGTTAGAGATGTTTATTCACGTATTCAAATGCAAAAACTTTACAAATATTTACCAAGCGTCTCTAAACAAAGTGTTTATTATGCAATCAATTTCTATTTCATTTTCCTGACAAAAATAAAAAAATAAAAAATAAAATAAATTCATGAAAACAAAGAGATTAGGAGTCAAATTAAAACTACAATGAAATAAAAAAGAAGGTTAGCAAAAAAAAAAAAATCATGAAGAAATGAAGAAATGAAAAGAAATAAAAAAGTAAATGTTCTGATGTAGGAGTGTTATTTTTGAGATAATAGTAGAGTCTAATTTGAAATTTAAAATAAACCAACTTAATTTCTTTTTAAAAAGATCAGTTAACTTATTTGGATTCTAAATATTGGTATTTGAATTGGGAAAGTGCAAAGTGGGTACATGTATTTTTATTTTTTTTAAGAATTGATCTATATGTGTGTGTTTATGGAATTTTCAAATACAACCTTAGTTTATTTTTAAAATATTGTGAATAGATTTTTTGTTCATATAGGTATTTTTTAGAGGACATAAAAGTGGACATGAAGGGAATGAAGGAATATTTTTAAAAGTCTAGAAGATAATAATGACAATAATAATAAGAATAACAATGATAATCTATTAATATTAAGAGGATTCCTTCCCATCATTTCCACTTTAATAAACTTCCCAACAAATTCTTAATATTTAGAAAATATTGCTATAAATAATAATTAAATGAGGGTGAAAAAGTAATTCACTATATCCTCTAAATAAAAGATTTTGAATTTCATCTTTAGGCCTAAAATATCCTTATATTTACTATTCAATTAAAAAGTAGAACATAAAGGATATATATGTAATTTGCAACAAAAAAAAAAAAAAAAAACTACCTCAAACCACTCTCCCACGTATCCACAATATTTCTTCTCATCAATAACCACTACTATTATAAAAGAAAAAAACAAAAACAAAAACCACTTCTCATTATACTTTAATTCAATTTTTATTTTCTTATTTCAATTAACTCTTTATCCTATAAAATATAATTAAACAATAAAAAAAAAAAAAAAACTAATTTATAGTTCCACCTATCCCATGTTTAATTTTTAAGTTTTAAAACTTTTAACTACTCTTAATTTCTTATCCATATCCTTTTCAACATTCTATTATTATTATTTAAGAATTATTTCTGTGTAAATGACCGCTATGTGAATGGGTCCACATTTTTCTAGAAGGTTCAGCGATCGATCGCCTCTTTCTAGCACCAAATTTGCGATCGATCACCGTAGCCTCTGACTTTGGGTGTTAAAACTTGTAAATGACCTTCAAAATTTTTCCAGAAACTTCAGCGATCGATCACCATTTTTTAGCACCAAATTTGCGATTGATCACCACATTTGTGTGTCAAAACTTGTAAAGGGCATTCAAAATTTTTCCAGAAACTTCAGCGATCGATCACCATTTTTTAACACGAAATTTGCGATCGATCACTAAATTTGTGTGTCAAAACTTGTCAATGGCCTTCAAAATTTTTCCAGAAACTTCAGAGATCGATCACCATTTTTTAACACCAAATTTACGATCGATCACCAAATTTGTGTGTCAAAACTTGTAAAGGGCCTTCAAAATTTTTCAAGAAACTTCAACGATCGATCACCATTTTTTAACACGAAATTTGCGATCGATCACCCCATTTGTGTGTCAAAACTTGTAAATGGTCTTCAAAATTTTTCCAGAAACTTCAGCGATCGATCACCATTTTTTAACATCAAATTTGTGATCGATCACCAAATTTGTATGTCAAAACTTGTAAATGGTCTTCGAAATTTTTCCAGAAACTTCAGCGATCGATCACCATTTTTAGCACCAAATTTGCGATCGATCAACGACCACCAAATTTGAGTGTCAAAACTTGTAAATGGTCTTCAAAATTTTTCCAGAAACTTCAGCGATCGATCACCATTTTTTAACACCAAATTTGCGATCGATCATCAACCACCAAATTTGAGTGTCAAAACTTGTAAATGGTCTTCAAAATCTTTCCAGAAACTTTAGCGATCGATCACTATTTTTTAACACCAAATTTGCGATCGATCACCAAATTTGAGTGTCAAAACTTATAAATGGTCTTCAAAATTTTTCCAGAAACTTCAGCGATCGATCACTTTTTTTAGCACGAAATTTGCGATCGATCATCGACCACCAAATTTGAGTGTCAAAACTTGTAAATGGTCTTCAAAATTTTTCCAGAAAATTCAGCGATCGATCACCAGTTTTAGCACTAAATTTGCGATCGATCAACGACCACCAAATTTGAGTGTCAAAACTTGTAAATGGTCTTCAAAATTTCTCCAGAAACTTCAGAGATCGATCACCATTTTTTAACATCAAATTTGCGATCGATCACCAAATTTGAGTGTCAAAACTTGTAAATGGTCTTCAAAATTTTTCCAGAAACTTCAGCGATCGATCACTTTTTTTAGCACGAAATTTGCGATCGATCAACGACCACCAAATTTGAGTGTCAAAACTTGTAAATGGTCTTCAAAATCTTTCCAGAAACTTTAGCGATCGATCACTATTTTTTAACACCAAATTTGCGATCGATCACCAAATTTGAGTGTCAAAACTTGTAAATGGTCTTCAAAATTTTTCCAGAAACTTTAGCGATCGATCGCTATTTTTTAACACCAAATTTGCGATCGATCACCAAATTTGAGTGTCAAAACTTGTAAATGGTCTTCAAAATTTCTCCAGAAACTTCAGAGATCGATCACCATTTTTTAACATCAAATTTGCGATCGATCAACGACCACCAAATTTGAGTGTCAAAACTTGTAAATGGTCTTCAAAATTTCTCCAGAAACTTCAGCGATCGATCACCATTTTTTAACATCAAATTTGCGATCGATCACCAAATTTGAGTGTCAAAACTTGTAAATGGTCTTCAAAATTTTTCCAGAAACTTCAGCGATCGATCACCATTTTTTAACATCAAATTTGCGATCGATCACCAAATTTGAGTGTCAAAACTTGTAAATGGTCTTCAAAATTTTTCCAGAAACTTTGGCGATCGATCACTATTTTTTAACACCAAATTTGCGATCGATCACCAAATTTGAGTGTCAAAACTTGTAAATGGTCTTCAAAATTTCTCCAGAAACTTCAGAGATCGATCACCATTTTTTAACATCAAATTTGCGATCGATCACGACACCAATTTGAGTGTCAAAACTTGTAAATGGTCTTCAAAATTTTTCCAGAAACTTCAGCGATCGATCACCATTTTTTAGCAGGAAATTTGCGATCGATCACGACCACCAAATTTGAGTGTCAAAACTTGTAAATGGTCTTCAAAATTTTTCCAGAAACTTCAGCGATCGATCACCACTTTTAGCAGGAAATTTGCGATCGATCATCGACCACCAAATTCGAGTGTCAAAACTTGTAAATGGTCTTCAAAATTTTTCCAGAAACTTCAGCGATCGATCACCATTTGTTTACATCAAATTTGCGATCGATCACCAATTTTGTGTGGCAAAACTTGTAAATGGTCTTCAAAAATTTTCCAGAAACTTTAGCGATCGATCGCTATTTTTTAACACCAAATTTGCGATCGATCACCAAATTTGAGTGTCAAAACTTGTAAATGGTCTTCAAAATTTTCCAGAAACTTCAGCGATCGATCACCATTTTTTAACATCAAATTTGCGATCGATCAACGACCACCAAATTTGAGTGTCAAAACTTGTAAATGGTCTTCAAAATTTTTCCAGAAACTTTAGCGATCGATCACTATTTTTTAACACCAAATTTGCGATCGATCACCAAATTTGAGTGTCAAAACTTGTAAATGGTCTTCAAAATTTTTCCAGAAACTTCAGCGATCGATCACCATTTTTTAACACAAATTTGCGATCGATCAACGACCACCAAATTTGAGTGTCAAAACTTGTAAATGGTCTTCAAAATTTTTCCAGAAACTTTAGCGATCGATCACCATTTTTTAACACCAAATTTGCGATCGATCACCAAATTTGAGTGTCAAAACTTGTAAATGGTCTTCAAAATCTTTCCAGAAACTTTAGCGATCGATCACTATTTTCTAACACCAAATTTGCGATCGATCACCAAATTTGAGTGTCAAAACTTGTAAATGGTCTTCAAAATTTCTCCAGAAACTTCAGCGATCGATCACCATTTTTTAACATCAAATTTGCGATCGATCAACGACCACCAAATTTGAGTGTCAAAACTTGTAAATGGTCTTCAAAATTTTTCCAGAAACTTTAGCGATCGATCACTATTTTTTAACACCAAATTTGCGATCGATCACCAAATTTGAGTGTCAAAACTTGTAAATGGTCTTCAAAATCTTTCCAGAAACTTTAGCGATCGATCACTATTTTTTAACACCAAATTTGCGATCGATCACCAAATTTGAGTGTCAAAACTTGTAAATGGTCTTCAAAATTTTTCCAGAAACTTCAGCGATCGATCACTTTTTTTAGCACGAAATTTGCGATCGATCATCGACCACCAAATTTGAGTGTCAAAACTTGTAAATGGTCTTCAAAATTTTTCCAGAAACTTTAGCGATCGATCGCAGTTTTTTAACACCAAATTTGCGATCGATCACCAAATTTGAGTGTCAAAACTTGTAAATGGTCTTCAAAATTTTCCAGAAACTTCAGCGATCGATCACCATTTTTTAACATCAAATTTGCGATCGATCAACGACCACCAAATTTGAGTGTCAAAACTTGTAAATGGTCTTCAAAATTTTTCCAGAAACTTTAGCGATCGATCACTATTTTTTAACACCAAATTTGCGATCGATCACCAAATTTGAGTGTCAAAACTTGTAAATGGTCTTCAAAATTTTCCAGAAACTTCAGAGATCGATCACCATTTTTTAACATCAAATTTGCGATCGATCACCAAATTGGTGTGTCAAAACTTGTAAATGGTCTTCAAAATTTTTCCAGAAACTTCAGCGATCGATCACCACTTTTAGCAGGAAATTTGCGATCGATCATCGACCACCAAATTTGAGTGTCAAAACTTGTAAATGGTCTTCAAAATTTTTCCAGAAACTTCAGCGATCGATCACCAGTTTTAGCACGAAATTTGCGATCGATCATCGACCACCAAATTTGAGTGTCAAAACTTGTAAATGGTCTTCAAAATTTTTCCAGAAACTTTAGCGATCGATCACTATTTTTTAACACAAATTTGCGATCGATCACCAAATTTGTGTGTCAAAACTTGTAAATGGTCTTCAAAATTTTTCCAGAAACTTCAGCGATCGATCACCATTTTTTAACATCAAATTTGCGATCGATCAACGACCACCAAATTTGAGTGTCAAAACTTGTAAATGGTCTTCAAAATTTTTCCAGAAACTTTAGCGATCGATCACTATTTTTTAACACCAAATTTGCGATCGATCACCAAATTTGTGTGTCAAAACTTGTAAATGGTCTTCAAAATTTTTCCAGAAACTTCAGCGATCGATCACCATTTTTTAACATCAAATTTGCGATCGATCAACGACCACCAAATTTGAGTGTCAAAACTTGTAAATGGTCTTCAAAATTTTTCCAGAAACTTTAGCGATCGATCACTATTTTTTAACACCAAATTTGCGATCGATCACCAAATTTGTGTGTCAAAACTTGTAAATGGCCTTCAAAATTTTTTCAGAAACTTCAGCGATCGATCACCAGTTTTTACACAAAATTTGCGATCGATCATCGACCACCAAATTTGTGTGTCAAAACTTGTAAATGGTCTTCAAAATTTTTCCAGAAACTTCAGCGATCGATCACCATTTTTTAACATCAAATTTGCGATCGATCAACGACCACCAAATTTGAGTGTCAAAACTTGTAAATGGTCTTCAAAATTTTTCCAGAAACTTTAGCGATCGATCACCATTTTTTAACATCAAATTTGCGATCGATCACCAAATTTGGTATGTCAAAACTTGTAAATGGTCTTCAAAATTTTTCTAGAAACTTCCGCGATCGATCACCACTTTTAGCAGGAAATTTGCGATCGATCATCGACCACCAAATTCGAGTGTCAAAACTTGTAAATGGTCTTCAAAATTTTTCCAGAAACTTCAGCGATCGATCACCAGTTTTAGCACGAAATTTGCGATCGATCATCGACCACCAAATTTGAGTGTCAAAACTTGTAAATGGTCTTCAAAATTTTTCCAGAAACTTTAGCGATCGATCACTATTTTTTAACATCAAATTTGCGATCGATCACCAAATTTGTGTGTCAAAACTTGTAAATGGTCTTCAAAATTTTTCCAGAAACTTCAGCGATCGATCACCATTTTTTAACATCAAATTTGCGATCGATCAACGACCACCAAATTTGAGTGTCAAAACTTGTAAATGGTCTTCAAAATTTTTCCAGAAACTTTAGCGATCGATCACTATTTTTTAACACCAAATTTGCGATCGATCACCAAATTTGTGTGTCAAAACTTGTAAATGGCCTTCAAAATTTTTTCAGAAACTTCAGCGATCGATCACCAGTTTTTACACAAAATTTGCGATCGATCACCAGATTTGGGTGTTAAAGTTTGTTTATTTTTCATTAATTTTTTTAACCAGAGCCTAACTAACCAAAAATAAAAGAAAAATTATTTTCCAATTATTTTAAGTTTAAGTGGGAAATTTTATTTATTTTTATTTATTTGTTTATTTTTTATTATTATTTTTTTAACCAATGCCTAACTAACCAAAGTTAAAAAGCATGTTTTAATACTTGTAAAGTATTAAAGTATTTATTGAAGAGTACAAAATGGGTGATAAAGTATTTATAAATATAGTAAACTATGTTTTAATACTTGTATTTGGTCTTAATTATTGTAAAGTATTTATTGAAGAGTACAAAATGGGTGATAAAATCAGTAAAAGTTGTCATTTATTGTAAAATGGAATCAAATTTTGACGGTTATGAGGGTTTGTATGAAATGTTTTAATTTACTTGTCGAAATTTGTATTTTGGTGATAAATATAGTAAAGTATGTTTTAGTACTTGTATTTGGTCTCAATTGTTGTATAGTATTTGTTGTAGAGTACAATATGGGTGATAAAATTCGTAAGCTTTATTATTTATTGTAAAATTGAATCTTTTTGGATGGTTAGTGATTTTTAGTAATTAGTTTTTAAATCTAGTACTTTTTGTGATAATTTTAGTAAACTTTATTATAATTCGTAATAGTTATCAGTTTCAGTATTAATGTTGTTTATTATTGTAAAGGGGTGTGAGGATGTGTAAATAGTGTTAATTGAAGTAAATTTTTGGCGGCTGTGATTAGTAAAATTTGTGTGAAATATTGTTAATTGGTTGATAAAATTTGTAATTTTGTGTATAATTATCGTATTGTAGTATTATTCCGTAATAGTTTTGTATTTCCTCGTACTTGTTGTGATAGATCGTGTAATATGTGTGAGTTTAATTAATTCATCCCTTACTTTTTGTATTTTGTTCTTAAGTATTGTTATATGAGTGTTATTTATTGTAACTGGTGTGTCAATTTATGTAATACCGGCTACCTGAGCAGCCAGTCACAATTTTTCCTAAATTCCAATTATACCCCTACGGGAAAAAAAAGCTACGGGACGTAAGTATTTCCACTATTGATACCGAAAAGGATTTACGTTATTATTTCTAGAGCTAGCCAATTCCATGTTGCTAATTAAAATCTACATATCAACCTAAAATCTACTATTTACTAGCTAACTTCATATTTCAATGATTTATTCTAAAGGAAAAGTATTGAAACTCTCACCTTTATTTTCTTGTAGCTTCTCTCTTTTCCTTGAAATCCTTCAAATTCTTGCCGTAAAAAAGTGTCTGTTGGTATCCAAATAAAATTTAGAACTCTATTTATATCCTAATATTACTAGGATTACAACCCATTTATTTTTATTTCTAAAAACTCCTAAAAAAATGATTTATTTGTATTTTTACCCTATACTTGAAATTTACTAAATTACCCACTTAACAAAAATTCTTTGGGACCGGATATTACAAGATTAGTATAAATTCAAAAGAAAAGCAAGTCAGCCACCATAACAGGAAGAAATGATATTTTGGCTATAAATACTACTCTTTCTGAGTTCAAAATAAGAGAATAGAAGAGAGAAACATGAGCATACAAGAGAAATCCATAGAGAAAGAAAAGAAAATATCTTTTACATCAATCCATCCTTTCTCAAGCTTATATTTTCAAATCATTCAAAATCCCTTTGATTGAAAATCAAATTTCTTCTAAAATACTTCTTGAGCCATATTGATCAAATCTTTGATATACTATTAGAGTGAGCAAATTGTGTACTACTATGTCTTTGAGAGAGCATTATTGTGTACAACTACAATTTGATTGAGAACGGTTTGATCTTCACCTGTTGAAGAATTGATTGTGTTATGGGTTTTGGTATAAATCTAAGTCACTGAAAAGGAAAGATTTCACCTTGTGGTTTGTGGGTTTTGGTATAAATCTCTTCACTCGTTCACCGTGTAAAGGAAGATTTGTAACGGTTTTGATCTTCACCCGAAAGAAGATTGTCAAATAGTGGATTTGGGAATCCTCGAGAAGTGTTCTTGAGGCGGGGACGTAGGCGGGAAGCCGAACCTCGATAAAAATCACTGTGTTTGATTTTCTCTCTCTCTATCTCTTACTTATTCAATTGCTTATATATACTTGTGCTTGATTTCCTATCATATCTATATTGCAATTGAATTGTGTTCTTAAATTTGTTTAATCAATATTTGCTATTTGAAAATAGTTTTTAATTCCGCATTTAAATCGAAAAAGTTTGCCTCAACCTAAATCACCCCCCCTCTTAGGTTGATATTTGAGTAACAATTATTATTAATCATTTTTTGTACTGGTACTTATTTAGATACTATGTTTGGCAATTTCATGTTCCCGTACCTATTCACATGCTATGTTTGGCAATTTCATGTATTAGTACCTACTCACATATGTTCAAAAAATTTAATCATTATAATGTTGGTTATAGTTATAGTTATGAATTTGATTGTGTGTATATGGAATCCAAATCTCTATTAACAAATTAATATTAGAACATTACAGAGTGCTACAATGTTTTTTTTTTTTTTTTGGTTTTTTGTAGATGGGTAAGACAAAGGAGACCTTGAATCCCAACCCTAAACTATCCCAAAATAACTCAAATGTAAGAGCTTTGTGGACACCACAACAGATAAAAATCTTTTGTGAAGCCTGTGTGGATGAGGTATTTAAGGGTAACCGACCTACTACCTTCTTTAATAAACAAGGTTGGAGAAATATCGAAGCGACTTTTCAGAAGAATACTGGTAAGGAATATCCTAGGATAAAGTATAAGCATAAATGAGGATACACTGAAGAAAGATTGGATAACTTGGAACAAGTTGAAGGGAAGTGAAACTGGATTAGGATGGGATGTGGCCAAAGGAACAATAGCTGCAACCGATGAGTGGTGGGATAGGAAGCTAACGGTATGTTTCTTATGACATTGTATGTATGTTGTATTAATAAATAAACTATAGTATTTTTAGACATTAATAAAACGTGTAAAATTGTAGGAGGTACCTGAGGCTGCAAAATTTCGAGAAAAAGGTTTGGACAATGTTGACCTATTAGACATCATGTTTAAGGACACTGCAGCCACTGGAAATTTAGCATGGACCCCCTCTTCAGGTGTGTTACCTGCTGATTTTGAGACACCTACAGAGGGTGATGAAGAAGTTAGTGATGAAGAAGTTGAGACACATGACCTTACACAGCCACCTAACTCTACACAGACAACCCAAGACAAAGGAAAGAAGCGAGCATCGACCTCATCCATACATGGCAAAGGGAAGAAAGGGGGAGGAGCATTAATGCTGACACACCAACTTAGTCGTATTTGTGATGCTGTGGAACTAAGGAACTCAGCTAGTTCGCTAGAGCCGGGGAGTAGTATTCGTGATGTCATGGAACGTGTGTGCACCTTGGATGGTGTTGAGAAGGGTTCAAATCTTTATCTCATGGCAGCTCGTATTTTCCAGAAACGAGAGAAGAGAGAGATGTTTGTTGTTATGAAAGAACCGCATTTGCAACTTATGTTTATTGAAAAATGAAGCAGAGTTGTTAGGGGAAGGCACTACTTCACCGCTTGATTAGCAAGTGGGAAGTTTGTAGGAAAACAATTTATTTCATGTCTTTTCTTTAAGATTCTTCAAAGTTTATTGTTTTATCTTTTGAACAATGTGTTTGTTAGGCTATGTGTTTGGAATTTGTTGGGATGTTTGAACAATCTCTTTAATAGATTAAACAATTATTATTATTTTTTTGTGTGTGCTTTAACTAATTGTTTGTTATTATTGGTTAGGTCTTATATAGATGGATTATGACGATTATGTCAATAATAGTGATGATGATTATTCTGATGAACATGACGATGGTGAAGATGATGAAATATATGAACTTGTTGTTGTTGGATGTCATGCAGCTGTGACATATTATATCCAAATACATTGATAAACAACCTTGTAGAAATTCTGAACAAACTGGCTCTATGTGATTACTGCGTTGCTTTGATTGGTAATGAATCACTATGTCGCGAGAATTTTAGAATGAAGCCACGTGTTTTCTCTCAATTGTGCAATGTTCTACAACATACATATGGACTTCAGCATACAAAGCGTATTAGACTGGAAGAGTCAGTAGGTATATGTTTGATGATTCTTGGACATGGACATTGTAATAGAGTGGTTCAAGAAAGATTCCAACATTCTAGGCGAGACTATACATAGGCATTTTCACAAAGTTTTGAAATGCCTTAACATAATGTCAATGGATGTACCTCAAACCTTCTGACCCTACTTTTAGTGCAGTTCCAACACATATACAAAACAGTCAATTGTACTGGCCACATTTTAAGGTACTTATTTCATCCATTGTGTAATATTTTTAAATTTGAGCTTGATCCTTTTTATATCTAATTTTCCAAATAGCTAATATTTGTATTTTATTTTAGGATTGTATTGGTGCCATTGATGGTACACATATCCAAGTAGTTATTGGAGAAGACAAAAAAATTCCATACATGGGAAGAAAGGGTGTACCAACTCAAAATGTGATGGCGGCATGTGATTTTGATTTACTTTTCACATTTGTTATGGCTGGATGGGAAGGTGCGGCACATGATACGCGTATTTTCTTAGATTCTATCCGTAAAAATTCTTGTTAACTTTCCAAAACCACCACCAGGTATATAGTATTTTATATCTTGTATATTCTTGGATATTTTTATGCATGTATTTCATTTTTTTATTTTTATTTTTCTATCTAGGAAAATATTATTTGGTTGATGCTGGATACCTCCTTAAGGATAGGATATTTGACACCATATAAAGGAGAGAAATACCATCTTCCAGATTTTCGACGATCTGGTCGAGGGAATAAGATAGAAGAAAGATTTAACTATGTTCACTCATCACTCAGAAGTGTGATTGAGCAAACTTTTAGAGTGTGGAAGAATAGATAGAGAATTTTGAAGCAAATGCCATTTTATGACATTGAGGACCAAAGAAATATTGTAGTTGCTACTTGTGTCTTGCATAATTTTATTAGAATACATGATGGAGAAGATGAGGGATTTAAGTGGGATGAAAGCAATGCTGGTGAAACACATCGTAGTGCTCAAGAAAACATGGAGAATATACAAGATGAAGAGATGAAAATTATTCGTGACAACATAGCTCGATCCATTTGTGGGTTATAAAAAATATTTTTACTATTTTTATTGTGGAATATTTTCTTATGTATTGGTTGGAATTTTTTTGGTTTAACGTATTAATTCATATGGATGTTATTTTTTTATGAAACATATGGATATTATTGGTTATATAGTATTTTGAATGAAATATTTTAATTTATTTAATGTATTGTTGTGTATGAATTTATTACTAGCTTCATTATAATTTTATTATAACACTTTGAAATATTGACTGCATTTTTTTTTTTTATTAAAAATGGCAAGATTAACCTTAACAGTATAGTTAAGTCCTTTTTGATCATTTGCACCAGAAACAGCAGTTTTAAACTAACATTATCCAAACGCTTAATTAATAGAAACCGTACTTTTTCACAATTTTACCAAATGCTTAATTGTAATTTTCAAAATCGTGATTCCAAAATGCTTAGTTTGAAATCGCTATTTTTAAAAACGCTCTTTTTTCAAACAGCTTCCTCAAACAGACCCTTAGTAGTAAACAACGTATCACTTGGAAAAAAAAATATGTGAAACAGTTAATTTTTTTTTTTTTTAACCTAATTTAATAAGTCTTTTAGTATTAGGAGATTGTCATAATTGTAAGCTTTTTATTATGATATTTTATTAAGATGTCTTTTAATAGTAGAAGACTTATTTTAAAGAATTTGTTATTATGTTTTTTATTTTTAAAAGCTTTTTGGTAGGAATTAAAATTAATCAAAACATAAAAACAAAAAGTACACATTGTTCAGTATTTATTTTTTAAAATACTGGGTGTTTACTGTTTGATAAATAAACTGCATTAAGTCAAGTTATTTAAACAACGTATCACTTGGGAAATTTAACTGTTGAAGAAAAATTAGAAGTTACTAATTTTTTATTTTTTTTAAGTGAAGCGATAATTGAACTAATTATTTGAATATCTCTTAGATAAGTACATTTTATTAAGATATCTTTTAGTAGTAGGAGATTTATTTAAAAGAACTTGTGATTATCTGTTTTTATTTAAAAACTTTTTATTATGATATTTTATTAAATTGTCTTTTTACTAGTAAACAACGTATCACTTAGGAAATTTAAGCAACGTATTACTTGGGAAATATAAATGATAGATAGACATGCTGCTTGTCAATTGTCATGACGTAAAACATTCTAGGTTTTAACGCTAATTTTTTTTTGCTTTTATATATTACTAGTATATAACCCGCACAAAGTGCGGGATAATTTTAATTATAAATCATTGTTCAGGAATATAATTTGTATGTGAAGGAGGTAAAACACAACATTTTAATGATAGTAGTAGAATATCACTAAATTGTTTTAGAGCTCCATAAAGAAAGTAAATATAAAACATTGTATTAACGAATAACAATGGTTTGTGGTAAGCTCTTATTTTTTCATATTTTTACACCCTATCAATTAATTCATCCATTTCAAGTAAAGAATATAATCAAATAATACAATCAAATGCAAACATGGTAGATTTTGTAAGTAAATTTTGGTCTATAGGAAAGCATAAAAACATACAAAAAATTAATTAAAATAAAATTATGATAGGCAAAAAAAAAAAAAGTACTTATCATTGTTCTAGAAAATTACCACTATTGAGATGTTTGGTTAATATGCCACTGTACTTCCTCTAGGCCAGCCTTGCTTTATAACCTATAAATAAAAAAATATATATATTAGACTGGATTTCAAATATATCAGTCTTCTTAGAAAATTATCATTGTTCATAAATTGCAAGAAGAAAACATTATATTTATTAATTATAATTTCATATCATGAAAAAATGCCAAATTACCACGTACAAATTACCACATACCAGAGTCAGAAGTTCGCTTCAGTCTATGAAAGCTCCTGTGAAACATGAAAAAGTAATCTTTAATTGTTTCTGAACCAAACCTTTGACATTTAATTTTATATTTTATTAGTACATGTTTTTTGTGTAAATTTCTAACTTCCAATATGTGAAAGTTGTTTTTTTAATATACAATAATTCTGATTTTTCTTTTTCATATTTGTATAAGTGGGCAATTGAATCATGTTTCCTCATAGAATTTTCCCAATAATAATATAGATGATTCTTTTTATGCATTTTGTCTGTGTAGATTGTGAGAGTCCTATTATTTAACCATGAGATATAAAAAGTTCACTTCTTTGATTAGGACAAAAAGAAAAAAAAACCAGAAATCCTTCTTAAGAATTAAGAGCATAATTTGAATTATTTGAAAGGAAAAAAAGAAGAAGCATCAATCAGGCTTTGGCTTTGGTCTTCTTTTCTTTACTATAAATTATATGTGCATTATAAAAAAATTTCAAAGCAATACAGTTTTCTGACCTTTCTAATTGCTTGGGTATTTCAACTTGTTTGGGCAATTCTTGGAACTCTGCTTGCAAAAAAAATGAAGATCTTGCTTCCTAATTTGTTTGCAAAAAAGACTAACCTTATTTATGTAACTTATTTGTAAAGGAGGAGAATAAGTAAATAAAACAGAGAAGATAGTTCACGTAGGACAGAGTTTGGCTATAAACCAGTTTGTAGCTAGTTTATTACAACCCACTACGTGTCGACTAAAAAGATCATCCACATGTACTTTAGTCACATGACCAATTTAATGAGTCATGTGACTTATTTAAATAATATATGTGGATGGTCTTATAAGTTACTACATAGTGGGTTGTAGCAAACTGACTACAAACCAGTTTGTAGCTTAACCTTGTCTGTTCACATAATAAAACACATCGCGTATCAATTATGTGAAACGCTATGTTTCAATTAAAAAAAAAAAAACACTTGAAACAGTTAATTTCTTTAAGATTTTTTATTATCTAATTTTTATTAGTATTAGGAGATTGTCATAATTGTAAATTTTTATTATGATATTTTATTAAGATGTCTTTTAGTAGTTGGAGACTTATTTTAAAGAATTTCTGAATTTGTTATTATTTGTTTATTTTAAAGCTACAGTTAATTTTTTTAAGAAGTATATTATATATTATTATTTTATTTTAAGAAGTTTAACGATTAATTTTAATAATTTTTTTGATCTAATTTAAGAAGTCTTCTAGTATTAGGAGATTGTCATAATTGTAAGATTTTTAATATGATATTTTATTAAGATGTCTTTTAGTAGTAGGAGACTTATTTTAAAGAATTTGTTATTATTTGTTTTATTTTAAATAACTTTTTTTAGAATTTTTTTTTATAATCTTTAAGAAGTCTTCTAGTATTAGGAGATTGTCATAATTGTAAGATTTTTAATATGATATTTTATTAAGATATCTTTTAGTAGTAGGAGACTTATTTTAAAGAATTTGTTATTATCTGTTTTTATTTTAAAGATTTTTATTATGATATTTTATTAAGATATCTTTTTAGTAGTAGGAGACTTATTATCAAGAATTTTTTAAGAATTTTAAGATTTTTTTTTTTTTTTTTTTTTTTTTTTTTTTTCGAATTTAAGAAGTATAACGATTAATTTCTTTAATAAATTTTTTTGGATCTAATATTAGAAGTCTTATAGTATTAGGAGATTTTCATAATTGTAAGTTTTTTTATTATGATATTTTATTAAGATGTTTTTTAGTAGTAGGAGACTTATTTTAAGGAAATTTGTTTTATTTTAAAGCTACGGTAAATTTTTTTGAGAAGTTTTTTTTTGTAATCTAATTTAAGAAGTCTTCTAGTATGAGGAGATTGTCATAATTGTAATATTTTTAATATGATATTTTATTAAAATGTCTTTTAGTAGTAGGAGACTTATTTTAAAGAATTTGTTATTATCTGTTTTTATTTTATAACTTTTTATTATGATATTTTATTAAGATATCTTTTTAGTTGTTGGAGACTTATTTTTAAGAATTTGTTATTATCTTTTTATTTATTTTATTTATTTTTATTTAAAAATGTTTGGCAAGAATTAAATCAAACCATTTAGGAAATTTAAACAATGTATCATTTTAAAAATTTAAAAGATAGATAGACATGCAAACCATTTAGAAAATTTAAACAACGTATTATTTCATAAATTTAAACGATAAATGACATGCCACTTATCAGGATGTTACACCCTAAGTTTTAACGCTCATGTTTTTTGTTTTTATATATTATATAAATATAGATATAGATATAGATTTGGGGTTCTAATGGAAAATTTTTAACTTGGAAGTTTTTTGTCATAATTGATAGAGCTATAGAACTAGTCCAAAAATCTTGGATCCACCTAACCCAAAGTTCAAATTGTGACATTAAACATACACAAATTACAAGAGACTCATGGATCAATCATCAATGAGTGCAGATCCGTGTATCTATGGAGAGAGAGAGAGAGAGAGAGAGAGAGAGAGAGAGAATTGTACCATTCAAATACCTAGTTTGTACATAATTTCAAATTGCATTATAATCAAAATTACATCTACAAAGAGAGCTGCATACAAATGGTCAAGTAACCAAAGACAGAATATACAATTAAGATTGATTTAGATACATATATAGACGAACAGTTGGATCTAACCCTAGTGAATGAACTATAAAACTTTGCCAATTATATCCTTTGTTTTTGGATTTTTGTAAAAGGAAAATTGTGTATAGCTTGAAATATATATATATATATATCTCTGCTGCCGGACATGTCACAACTTCGATGAATAGCCATCAGCTGGCATGCTGCTATGATCTATGATATATGCTGTAAATCATTCGTTTCGTTATATCTTGCATGAAATTGAATCTGAATCTGTTGGAGAAGTTGCAACCCCAGCAGGGCTTGGAGAAGAAACGTCAGGCATTATTGGCCTATTAAGCATGGGGGTGTTGAATTATCACTAGAATCGATTCTTGAGAACTATCACGGGAACGAGAAGTTGGCTATATGAGCACAAAAAGGCTTTTCAGTACACATGCTGGCTGTTTTGAATGATGCTGAACATACATATGCCAGTAAAAATGAAAGTATAGATATGAAAACTTAAACCAGGTATGCATGTAGCTTGCAGTTGAACAAAATAAAAGATTCCTTTGTTGGAACATATGGTTATAGAATGACAACACGTCCGGATATACACCACTTACCATGCCAATGTGACACTGATGACTCCTAAATTCTCTGAATGTGGCTGCATCCATTTCCTGCAGAAACATGAGTCAGCATTATTAGAAGATATAAAGCAATATTTTAAAATCTATGTCTCAAAGGAACATAGTTGTTTCACTCATTGGTGGGCCCTGCTGATTTATGCAACTCTACCCTGTCTTAGTGGTTATGGTCTGACATTATAATGCAGTCACTGACAGGTATGACATGGTAAGAGATGCAACATTTTGAGTGTCCTTCCTATGAAGTGAAACTCAACTAGACAGGAGCAATGAACCATGAATTGGGTTTGATTGCAGTCACCAGTTTAATCTAATCTACCATGGAGCTTAAGTTGGGAATTAAAATTCAATAAATTAGCAAAGAAAAACTAAGACATATATTATATATAATTTGTAAAATAACAATTGAAAACACGCCAAGGGCGATCATTTTCTCACAGAAATGAATTAAGCTATTGTGTTTCTCCATAGCTTTGAAGCCACAAATTTAACCTCCTGAATAAAAAGCTTGAAATAAAAGGGGCTGGTTTAGAAATTCTTATTACTTTTGTTAGCATCAAATGAGAGTAACCAATAGTGAGCAGTGTCTTTTATATTTTATTATATTTTTGGGTGGTTTATGACCAGTGTTAATAATTGAAATCCTAACATTTGTTTTATACAGAATGAAATGACATGCATCAATTGGCTTCAAAAAAATTGTATTAACTGATTTATGTATGTGATTGGGATCAAATGATCTCAATGGGGAAACCACTTGTCTCCAGTCTATGATGTGAACCTAAGCTTGTAGCAGTGTTAAAGTCTGAAAAATGACTTACAATGCTATAGATGGGAGGTACCATAGTCTCCCTTTTAGACTTCAAAGTTGGCATAACAGAGAAACGCGGCGTCACGTCTTGTGACCTGAAAGTCCACCTGTTGGAAACAGAAAAAGATAAATAATAGTTACAACCTTGAAATGGCTGGAGGACAAACCAAAAAATGGAGTTTCAGGTATCAATGTGGTATGATTGTTAAGTTCATAAATCACTAAGAATTGCCATGTTCTTAGAGAGGGAATATTCACAGAATCATGCAATTCATACATACCCAATGTACAGAAAGATGCAGAATTGTGCCCATTCTCGAACTAGCAGGCGAAGCCAGTAAGTTTCTGATGAGTTATCCATGTTAATGTATATCTGAAGAATAAAATGCATCTCAAGCTACGTTCCCATATATTCATATCATAACGGTAAAATAAATTTGAAAACGAAATCATTATATTCATACCACAGTTTCTGCCAAAGCTACTATCTGCATTGTGGCCTGAAATTTCCTGTATTCCACAAAAGAAAACAGCACTCGAAGTTCAAAATATAATTCCATTCTCTTTAAAGCCAGCAATTTACAACCTTGAAACATAATATAGGTACAGACTTTCTTTCTATTTTGTCTTTAATTTTTTTTTTTTTTATAAATATGAAATACTTACTTGAACATCATGTACTTTGTATACACTGCATCATGCATTGTATGAACATCCTCATCCTCTATGAAGCTCAATTGCTCCCGTAATACTGACAGATTTTGAGATATATGGTGGAAAATCACATAGAATGATATAAAATAATTGAGCAGCAGAAGCACCTGAGCCACAGTGAGTTAAAAAGGAATTAGTATCTTGGCCAGAAAAATTTTAAACTGACATTAGTCAGCAGATTCTGACAATTTAAGAACACAATGGGAATAACCAGCCAAGAAACTCACTGTGAAGTAAGGTACAGAAGCTCTGTAACCAACAAGAGTCAAGTAAAAGACACACCCAAGTGCAGCTGTAGTACGGCGTTCAGTTACAGAAAGACGCTCACACATGATGCAGTAACCATGAGAAATGAGCAGAAAGGACACAAAACAAGCTGTCTGAAAGAGCACTCCAGTTATGTAGACCCCAAATGACATCCACAGAGAACATACCTGAAGATTAAAGCATGAATACCTGCAAGAACAGTGCCTTGAAATGTTCAGGTGATTTGAAGTGACTAAATCACAAAAACATCAAATATGCATTACCTTGCCCCATATACCCATATCAAGCTGTGCTATCATTTGCAGATTAAAATGTGCTATAGAAACAACCTAAACTATGGACCTCATAAGTTACAACTTAACCACCTTGAGAAATTGTCAAATCATATTTCGCATAGCAGCCGCAGATAACAATTAATTTTATTGTGTTTTGTTTATCAATAATTTGATTTTACAACACTTCTACTGCATGTAGTGTGAAAAGAACTGAATGCATGGTCATGCAAACACTAGTTAAAATATGTTTTGGAAAAGGTTTTGCTTTCATTAATTAGGTCCTGAAATCTTGGGTCTTTTATCAGCCCCCCACCCCAAAAAAGAAAAGAAAAGAAAGAACAATGTACACAAACAAGAAAGGGAATCACATAAATAGAAAGGCATTTCAATCATATATTTCTCATGTATTTGATATTACATAAGCTCAATTTCAGTTATCTTAGCAGGTTCCTCATGATAAATGAAATATCTTCTTCGACATAATGTGGCTTCTAGTAGCCATTCAGTACCATCAATGATGTAGAAAGTAATGATACACGAATGCTATAAGCCGGAAATTTGTTCCAGGACCAAAAACTTGAACTGCATCTTCTATTTTTCTTTTCACAATAAAGTTAAGCTGAAATTCACATTTTGACAACAAGTGAAGAACATACCAGAAGAGGAAAGATAGGGCAAGTTGTAATGCTTTAATCAACGGAACAGATGCCAGCGTCCACTGCAAATTATTCGTCTGCTCTAGTATAACAATATCAAAAGCAAAACAATTACATCAGACCAATAATAACATTAAGAATCCAATGAAAACATACATTTCCAAGCAATTAATCTGAATGAATTAACACACCCGCAAATTAAAAGTAAAAAGAGACAAACTAAAATCATGAAGTTTACTGATTCTTGCCCAATTTGGTTGAAAAGCTATAAATTAAATATCTTTGAAACTTAGAATTCATTGACTAGCGCCTAGGAAAACAGAATTCCACACTTAACATAGCAAGACTTAGGTTTTTTCTTCTTTTTTTCAATACATGTTAAGTGTGGAAGTGTGTTTCGAAATCGAACCTCAGAAACAAAAGCACCATGAAAGTAGAGGATCAAAATGTTGGTTTTTTTTTTTTTAAATATAAATAAATTCTCAGATACCAAACGACAACGTAAAGACCCACAAACTGAAAAGCTTGAAAACAAAAACTTGTAACTAAATGAAACATACCCATCAAACCAAAACGCTCAAATTTCATATCTAATTGAAGTCATTGAGTAAAATTAAACAAAAGCTTCTCAATTTAAAAGAAGAAGAAGAAGGACCTGAAAGTGGCGGTTTTTGTAGGTATTGATGGTCCAAGAACAAGCGGAGAAGACCCAGATGGACAAGAAAGCAAGGTACAGAGAAGGCAGTGGCCGATACGACTCGTTGAGTCCGATACGATACGATACGGAACTCGCCGGTACGTCCATTTTGAATGAAACAGAGCAAAAGCAGAGGCAGCCTTTTTAGTATTTTAAAGCTTCAAAACAGAGTTTATGTAAAGATGAGCAGCTTTTTCATTCAGGTTTATGTTTGTTTCCCGTTTTGTGTTGTGGCTCAGTGCTTGTGATGTGCTTTGGGTTTATTCTGTGTGCTCAATTATATATAGGGGATTACACGTGTTTCTTTGCCCTGTATTTGTGGTATTTTTTATTGAATTAATTAAGAAATAGGAGTTTACTCATGAATTCTTTAAGATCTGAATTATGTTGTTAATGTGGGCTTCATCATGTAAGAGATTTTATTTAATTTTACTTTATTTTGGGAAATACATGTACAAAATATTGTACAAACTTTACCTAAAAAAACTTTGTGTGTGATGTCTCTTAGTCTTAGGTTAACTAGTAAATTTTTTTTTTTTTTCCTCTTTTTTATTGTCAAATAAGGGATTATGGTTAAATCCTACCTACACAAGAAAATGTTTAGTTTGATGGATAGTTATAACTTATAAGTATTCGTTTGGTACTAACTTTTTTAGGTTTTTAGTGAATATTTTTTTGTAGAAAGTGGATTAAAATATATTTGTACCTAAAAAAAAAAAAGAGTTTTTTTATAAGTTCTGTATAAATAAAATAAACTAAAAAATAAGTGAAAAAACTCGAAGGCAAATAAACACTCATACGCTTAACTTCTTAATTTTTCACTTCCTTAAAAGAAAAAGAATGATGGATGATAGAGATCTGTGTAATTTCATGGACAAAGGATCACGTCTGAGTAAAAAAAAAAAAAAAAAAATTGCTAGTATTGTGAGAAGTATTAGAACCATTTTAAGTTGATGGAGAAAAAATAATATCATTAGAAGGGGCATTTTATTTTAATCTATACAAGGAAAACAACGAGGGTTAATAAAGTAAAATCATAGTTCTCCATTTTTTGTCTAAAATTTTGTTTTATTTATTTATTTACTTTATTTGATCAAAATGGGGTTAACTGTTAAAAAACAAAAAATGGAGGTTAGTGGTGTAAGTGCATGACCAAAACCACCCCCCTCATGCACTCCTCCTTTTCAGGCCAAATTTTGGAGGATTTACTAAATCATCAAAAGATTATTTTCATGGGTAATATCATTATTTTTTTCCTTGGACCTGTTTTATACATTCATACTTCTATTTTTAAATATCCAAAAGTAGCATTCTTTGCATGGGGTTGTGAATTATTTTAATACGAATGGAATCATTCTTTTCAACAGGGACGTGACGAGCACTTCAACACTGCCCAATAATTAATCTAGGTGTGCGGAAGACAAAAGAGAATTGGTCAGATACAACTACTAGTTATAAATTTCTTAACAAATTTTCCTGTCATGTTATTAAAATCGAAAACTTTCATGAAATAATTGTTTCTATTTCATTTGTAACGGGGAATGTTATTGAGTCACATCTATTGATGTTTGAAAAAATTGTGATTAACATCTTCTAAAATTCTTAGGATAACTTCACTATGAAGTTTTTAAAATCTTATCCGTTCTTTTTTAATGAGTGAATTAGATTTGGCAACATCATTAATAATTATATATATTAAGAGTTTTAAATACCAAAACGGTAAAATATCTTAATTCAAAAAATTGATGCCTTTAATGTAGCTATTGAAACATAGTGTCAATGTGATGAAAATGAACAAATGCATTGAATAAAGTACTATGAATGTCGTTTTTGGAAAATTATTATTTATGTGAGAAGAGAGAGGACGTCATTATTGTAATTACTAGTTGTTTTTATGGCAATTAGATGAGAAATGCAGTAAACAAATGTTGCCATGAGTTTAATTAATTTAATGTCATCATATAAGTAGGCATTACTGGGTTAATAAGCTTCATTTGAATGATTTGCAGGACCCAAAAGGTCCATCCCATCATATTAAATGACAAAAAAGAAAATCTTTCATTTTGAACTTATTAGTCACCAAATCAACCTAGGGAAGCAGGTTCCTTATATGGGTGCATGACCAGATCAACCACTGTGCAAGTATTAGGCAACTTCCATTGACCAGCCTTGAAGGAAGAAAGCATTTAAGAAAAGCCTAAGAATATCCGGACAGCTGGGTTTTAGATGTAATAGCATCCAAAGAAATGTGACATTAGGTGAACAAACTCACTAACAAAACTAGTTTCCTTCAATCCTACTCCATTTGGAGAACAAATTTCTAACTTTTACAAAAAATGTCGTCATTCAAAAACTTCAAACCAGTCATTGAGAAGTAATTAGTTAATTACCACTTTTAAGTAATTTATTTGGGCAAATTTGGCTGAAAAAAGAGCATGCTTAGGTTAGGTTGCTTTATTGCTATTCCTTTTCCTCCACGTTTGGCACTATAATTTGTTCTTCAAAGTTTGCTTATGTGAAGGCTTTACTTGTTTCAAATTTCTCCTACACAAAACAAATCTAACCCCTCATTTATAACGAGATATATATGTAGCTTTTTACATGATTTTCTTTTGGTTCGTCTTGGTCAATATCTATTATGGCATTGTGCACTTAAAGGAGTATGTGGACAAATTAGAAAGGAGAGCATATTAGCATTAGGGCCCAATATTTCCTTCCAGGATTGCGTAATTTTTGGTTGAGTGGTAAACGATATTCAAAGTCCTTGCAAGTGGAATTATAGGATTCGTGGACCAAATCAAGACCCAAAGGCTTGCATTATTACGTAGGAATACAATTCATTTTTGTTCTCTTCTAATGATCCAAACCAAATTGTTGTTACTTTGAAGCAAATATCAATGGCAATCAATAGAGTGCTTGAGAAATTGACTTTATTAACCTGCACATCTATCTAAAGCAGTTCATAATGAATCTTCATTTTTGGCTCTTTATTGCATAAATCTAATTAGATGATGGTGTGGATATTATAAAGATCTTTATTTTAATTTTTTTGTTAAATTATATAGATCTTTATTTATTTAAATTGATGTGGCATTGTCATATAAGATAAAGTCTTCTCCTTATCTCATATGGGCATACTGGTGTACTTTGCATGAGCATGATTTTGGACAGAAAATATTTCTAGGTCCATTCAACCGTATGGCCCAAATTAGTGCACTTGTTGGATCATATACATTATGGGCTGCAACCATTATTAATAATAATTTAATAACAAATCTAATGTGGGCTACAATCCCAGTTACTCTCAAAACTAGGATAGAGTTTAGCTGATCTTTTCCTGGCCCAATCCCGTTCAACAATCATTTCCTCAGTTGTATTAAGATCCGAATCCAGCTCACAACTGGTGTACAAATGTCTCCACTTCCGTCTCATCTCACGATGGCATTAAAATTACTTTTACAATAAAATTGTCAATTAATTAAGGAATATCATAATTTTTATAATTATTGAGTTGACATATCATGAATGGTGTTAATTAATTAATTTTTTATTAGTAACGCTTCGGATAATATTAAATGCAAATAGTTATGATTAAAAAAAAGCTTTGCCTTTCAGCAAGTCAGTCAACATTTCGTACAAATTATCACTCATTTTTGTTCTAATAGCCAAAATTCTATTTCACATTCAAATTTTTTGTTGCAATAGCATAAATAAAAAATCATTTGGTGCAATAAAGTAAAATGTCAAGCTTTTAGTTGCAACAAACTTATTGCCTAAGATTTTCTTGCAATAGCTCGCAAAAACTATCATGTCGTTGCAAATTTTTTATTTTTTATTTATTTCAAGTAGATGAAGCATGTGGATGTGGTTGCTGCCATGAAGATGATGGAAAACGTTTTAAGAAAGGAGTTCAGAGAAGTAAACGAGTCCATATGGTGGTCTTATTGCAATAGTGATGACGATGATGTTAAGAAGTGCTACGTGTTGATCGATGGAATTCATGCGGAATTGAGATTTTTTATGACGATCAAATATTTAACTTCAACTCATATTGGGTGGATACTTAAAAGGGATGAAGGAAATGCTGAGATATTGTATACCCATTAGGGGTGGACACGGGTCGGGCGGACCCTACCCGACTGAGTCGGGTTTCCAAAGACTCAATTCGTTGACCGTCCATTATGGTGATCAGATTGGGTGGTCAGTTGGTCGGGTTAACCGATCAATACAACTAAATAAATTCAAATAAAAATTTTACAAAAATGGATACCAAAACTCAATTACAACACCAAGTCAACAATCCAGCAAAGCCCACGCACAACAACCCACCCACAAACACAATCCATTCACAGCAAAACCCACCAAACCCAATCGTTCATGCTCCATCAATGGAGTATCAACCACAAAAATACGCAACCATAGAGAGAGAGAGAGAGAGAGAGAGATCACCACAAGTCTGCAACCATAATGAGAGAGAGAGAGAGAGATCGCGATTTGGATCGTCGAAACTGAGAGGGTGTGGTGGTGGAGCTTGACGCGAGGGATCTACAATTTGTTTGGGCTCCACGAGCTCTTTCAGTGGTCCAGAGTTGTTTGGTTTCTTTCCACGAGTGTTTGGTTTCAATGGTCGTCCACGAGTTGTGTGGTGGTGATGGAGGCGATGGAGTGAGGAAGGCGAGGGAGAGAGGCAGCAGAGGTAAGAGATCTAAAAATGAGAGAGAGAAAAAAAGAAAGAAAAAAAGAAGATGTAATTAGGGTTAGAGTTTTAATTTTTATTGTTGGGTCGGTGGGTGCCTGACAACAAAAGGTTAACCCGCCCAAAAACCCGATTAAAAAATCTTCCATCCAAATATGCGCTGGGTCAGGCGGGTGGGTAATCGAGTCGGACGGTTTTGTCGGGCGGGTCAGGTTTCATGGGTATTTGCCCACGCCTGAACCCATAAATTGCAAGGATAAATGGGCTGAGTTGCATTTGTGTTTTTTGTGAACAATCAAAGGGGTTCTTGAGCTTTTGGAATATCGACCATTCTTGCAGGTTAAATTATCTTTGTGAGAGTCTTGTGAATGACAAAGGTAAATGTGAGATTTGTGTTGTTCATGAGACGATTGCTCTCAGTGTTGTTTTTTTTCTCTTGCACCCACTTGTTCCCTGTCTCCTCAACCATCTAATATCAACGACCTTTCATCAAACAATAATTAATGCAATGGTAGTTTTGATTTTAATTTATTCCAATATCCTAAACTATCAAAATATGAATATATTACTTCCAATTGTCTATCCCTTGCTATTAAACTATCTATCTCAAATCTGTGTACCCTCACCCAAACAGTGAGTCCTTTTCCAAACAATAAGTCCCGAGTGTAGAGGCATGAGCGGTGGGCATGAGCGGACAGGGTATAGGAAGTGAGAGAATCTAGCATTTTAGTAAGAGAGAAAACATTAAAAAGATTAAAAAAGATAAACATAATAAATTGGTAAACTTGAAAATGTTTAATAAACTTCGCAGATCTAATTCAACCATTAGCTCTAGATCAGGATCTAGCAGCTTGGCAACCTTAAGTGACATTGTCCATGAAGAAGATGAAACTCTTCCTCATTCTGAATCGGATCTCCAAAATTGGAGTCTTCCAAAAATTAATAAAAAAGAGGTTTATAAAACCTCATGGGCTGATAGTGTGTTCAAATTTGAACACAAAGTAAAAACTGTTGAGCGAGCTTATGCTCTTAATAAAAATAAAGAAGAATGTCTTTTGTTCCGAAAATCGGAAATGAAAACATTTAAAAATAATGGTTTTAAATTCATCCACATAGGACTAATTCAAGTTGGAATTAAACCCCTCACTAGACGAGGAATCAATGCCTCTGTCTTGTTAAGACTTTTAGATGCTCGATTTACAAATGAAGGTCAAGCACGTCTAGGAATGGTCGAAGCAAATCTCGGCCATGGTCCAATATGGTTTAATGCTAACCCTGATTTAACAATAAGTCTTGATGATGGTGCTCCTGAAAAAGCACTCACCCTAAGAATAAATACTTCTGGATATCACATGATAGAAGGAAGTCGTCCTCTTGCTTTAGTATACAGAATATACTATAAGTTGTTTAAAACAAATTTAAATCCTCAAGCTTTAATAAAAGATCCTCAAGAACAAACTTTACTGCTTCAAGCTAGTAGAGAAGACATTAATATTAATGTCCCCAAAATGATTAAATGGGAAGATATTAAACTTCCTGATGAATGGGATCTCCCAAAAGAGATGCCACCCACAATTCAAACCCCAATAAACATTGCTGAACAAGATAACTTAGAATCTGTTGTACAATACCACGATGGTACTGTAAAGATTAAGTTTGACCATAGCAAACCTAGAATACCTCCTTTAATAAAATATCAAAGTTCTAGACACTCATTTTCTGGTTCTTCTTCAACTAGTAAAAGAGACCAAGATCTAGAAAAAGAAAAAGATTTAGAAAAATATCTAAATGAATTAAATCTTAATAAACAAAAAGAAAAGAATAAAAACTTAGATATTAAACAAAAAGGTGTTAAATCAACATCTTCTCAAGTTGAATCAGCCTATTATACGGTTGATAATAATAATAATAATAATAACAAATGAAGCTGTTGGATCTGATAATGAATCACTAGAACCAACACCCTCAGAAATGTATGGTGAAGATAACCAATTAAATGTTATTAAAAAACCTTTTGAAATAAATTGGGAAATGTTAAATTCAGAATTTGATTCTGAGAAAAACAAGGGTCGTCGCGAAAAACATCGCAAAACCCACAATAAAAAAGAAAAACAATTAATTTATAAAAAATGGAAATCAGTAATGCAAGATTTAAAAAGAGAAATTTACTTTTTTGATTTTGTTGATAATTACTATCCAAAATTTAAAAAATTAAATGTGGTTACTAAATCTAAATGGATCCTACATGACAAAACATCAACAACTGTTGAATCCTCTCATCCCCCAAAAGAAAACATTCTAATAAATGTTGGGAAAGATGGAAAAGATTTAGTAAAAGCCTCCCCTTTCAAAATTCCTCCTACTAAGCCAGAAAAGGATGAAGAAAGAAAAATAATTGAACAAAATAACTATACCAATAAATGTTTAAATGTTATTGGTGATCAACTTGATAAAATTGAAACTAAAATTGATTCAATCAATATTGAGTCAAAACCAGTCAAAACAGACATTCCTTTAATAAAAACTCAAGAATTAAAGCCAAATCTAAGTCTTAAAACTAGTCAAACAAAAACTAGGGAAAAGATAGATCAAATGTTAAAAGATTTAAACAAAGTAAAGGATGAACCCTCTACTTCCAAATTAAATGTAATAAACAAAGACATAGTAACTATTGAAACCTGTTCTTCAAACTCAGAAGCCACTTCTGATGAAGAAATTAATAAACTTGAAAAAGCCTTTGGGAAACTCCAAAGAATCTATAATAAAAAACCAAACCCAACAACTTTCACAAAAAATTGGTATCCAAGGCCGACACCTCCAGATATGCAATTTGAAGAAAGAAGTTTTCAGCACCAATTCTCGGTGTCTGCAGATAAACTTTATGAGTGGAACATTGATGGACTTTCTGAGCAGGAAGTTCTTAATAAACTCAGCCATTTAACTATGGTAGCTAATAGTTATATGACTAATCATCAATTAAATCACATTGAAATAGTTGATTTATTAGCCACAGGTTTCTCTGGAAAACTAAAATCTTGGTGGGAAAAACATCTCACTGAAGAATCTAGAGATTAATAAAAAATTCTGTTAAAAGAGACGAAGAAGGCAATCCTCTCTTCGATGAAAGAATAGGAATGGGAATTCCTGATGGAGTTAATACTCTTGTTTTCACAATAATAAGACATTTTATTGGCCAACCTAGTAACATTACCTCTAGGATCCACGACCAATTAAGTAATCTTAAATGTCCAACCATGAGTGACTTTAGATGGTATGAAGATGTCTTTACCTCTAGAGTTATGCTAAGAGATGATAGTAACAAACCATTTTGGAAAGAAAAATTCATTGATGGTTTACCTAATCTTTTTGCCCATAAAATTAGGACAGTATTAAGCAACTCCAATGGGATCATTGATTATGATACCCTAACTTATGGAGATATAATAAGCACAATCAAACAAGAAGGTTTGAAAATGTGTATTGAACAACGTATTGCTAAACAGCAATATGATAATAAAAGAAAAGCTAAATATGAAATGGGAAACTTCTGTGAGCAATATGGAATCTCATCCATAGCTCCTTCCCAAAGAAAATATACTAAACATAAAAAAGAAAAATATAATAAACAAGGTAGGATTTGGAAGAAAAAGAAAAATTTTCAACCCAATGAATACTATAACAAAAATAAGAAATTTTCTAAAAAATCTAATAAAAATTAAAAAATATGATAATAAAAAATTTGATAAAAAGAAAACAAAATGTTTTAAATGTGGTAAATATGGTCATTTTGCTAATGACTGTAAAGTTAAACAAAAAATAAACCAACTCCAAATAAATGATAAGAAAAAGAAGAATTATATAATCTTCTTGAATTAAGAAATACTGATAGTGAAAATGAAATATCACCAGATGAGATTGAATCCTCCTCTGATGAATATTCATCTTCATCGTCCTCAACCCCAGATATAAAATTTGGATGCACAGATAATTGTTGTGCAGATAAAAGAATAAATGTCATGTCTAAACAAGAAGAACAAGAAGAATTGCTCCTAGAAGCAATAAGTAAAATTAATGATCCAGATTTAAAAGCAAGCATGCTTCACAAACTTAGGAAAATGCTTAATAAAAAAGATGAAGTAAAAGATAATAAATTTCCTAAACCCACAATAAGCCTTTCAGAAACTCTTGAAAGATTTAATAAGCTTAAAACAAAGAAAGTAAGCCTTGAAGACTTACAACTTGAAATAAAACAAATTAAACAAGAAATCATCCAATTAAAAGATGTCAACAAACAACTTGAAGATAAAAATCTTAAATTGGAAAATAAAAATAATAAATTAGAAGACCGAGTATCTATCCTTGAACTCGATAAAATCTTCAAACCCCTTAATAATCATGAATCTTCCTCTGAAGAAGAACAACCTGAATCTTCTTATAAAAGATTGAATAAATCAATGATGAGATTAGATATTGTAATCTCTTAATAAAATTGCG
>OU015763.1:25595151-25624483 GCA_907173295.1 Fagus sylvatica
CTCGCCGGACTAGAGTGGTGCCCAACTGGAATTGCATTTACGATCATCATCAACGGCCTTCAAGTTCTATGGCGGGCAAGGGCAAGACTGAGACCAAGACACCGTCTCACTTCTTCAAGATTATACTCCCCTCCACCATGCAAGACATGAAGCTGGTAATGTACCCACTCCACTAGCTATACCTTCATTTTTGCCATGTTTTATTTCATATCTTAACCTTCTTTGAATATTCTGGTGCTGTCTTGTTGCATGCACTAATTTAATGATGGGCTTCACAGTTCTTGTTTTATTGTTTATTTTGGCATTCAGAAACAATTCTTGTTTAGTACATGGTTTACATATCATTACTTCATTGTTGTTCAAAGAAAATGTGAAGCCTCAATCTGAGCTATCGAAGCCTTTTTTTTTTTTTTCCTTCTTCATTTCATTTTAATACTAGACTAAAATATGTGTTTGGTCTTTAAGATTGGCATCTGGTTATATTTTAATCCTCGGAATTTATAAAGTGTCTAGTACTTGAAATTTATAAATTGTCTCTTTAATACTTCATGATAGAAAGACCATTTTATAAAGACTATAAATTTTAGGGACTAAAATGGAACCGACAACAATTTTAAGGACTAAATAGAACTTCTCAAATTTCAAAAATTAAAATAAAACATAATATCAATTTTAGGGACTAAAATAAAAATTTCAAAGGTCAAAGACTAAATAAATTAACCAGACCAAACATATTTTTTAACCTTAATAGAATTGTCATGCCAATATATATGTTGAGATCATTTTAAAAACTTAAATGATGTGGCACAAATGGAGAGGATCCTAATCTTTCTTCATGGCCGGAAAAATTAGAATTCTAATCATTAGAAGTCATATTTCTACAATTTACATTGCAACATAACTTTTGGTGGCTGCAGAGGATTCCTAAGAAGTTTGTGAGTGAAATTGGGGAAGAGTTGTCCACTGTAGCTACACTCACTGTTCCCTCAGGTGGTATTTGGCAAGTTGGATTGGAGAAATCTGACAACAACATTTGGTTTTGTAACGGTTGGCAGGATTTTGTGGAATACCATTCTATTTGTTATGGGTACTTTTTAGTCTTCAAATATGAAGGAAATTCAAATTTCCATGTTCTTATATTTGATAAGACTGCCACTGAGATTCAATATCCAAATAGAAAGAATTGTAAACTCGAAGATGAAGTGGAAATAATAGAATCTGATGATGCAAACATATCAATCCATGACAAGTTGAATGAAAATGAAATGTCTAACTCAAATGAGTTGCCCACAAAACATGAAGAAGTAGTGAAGGAAAAGTTTGTAAAGAAAAAACTTTCTGACATGTCTTTAAAAGGAGGAACAGAGAGAGCAACCCAAGCTGCCCGAATGTTTAAGCCTAAAAATCCTTCTTTCATTGGTATTGTGCGGCCGTATAATATAAGGAACCGTTATATGGTGAGCCTTTATACATGATATGATTATGAAGGTTTCAAATATCGCCTTGAAATATATGCTTAATTATTATCTTTCTTCCTTGTGCAGTATGTGCCTGCCCAATTTGCTTTCAAGTATCTTAGTCGGTGTCCAATTCTCAAACTTGAGACTTCTGATGGAAGACAGTGGCCTGTCAATTGCAGTTATAGAAATCGTTCAAGTCATGCAATGAATATAGGGCGGGGATGGATCGCATTTTGCAGGGAGAATAATTTTGAACAAGGAGATGTGTGTGTGTTTGAGTTGATCAAGAAGAAGCCTATTGTGCTTAAGGTGTCAATATTTCGCGTAGTTGACTATGCAGTGCTAGTGAAATAAAGCTTAATTGGTATGGCTTTATTCTGATGGCCTGGTATTGATGCTAAAACTTATCTAATTAGCTTGTACGCACAACTTAGTGGATTTTGTTGGAGGAGTATGTAAGAAATACCTTGTTATTTTACTTTTGTTTCCTAGACCATTGTATTGTACTGGGCTTGAACGGTTGATATGCTTCAATTTGTGGACTGGTGGAATTTTTGTATGTGACTACATTTAGAGACTTGCTGCTTCGGTCTATAAGCTAAATTAGAATAACCTGTATGAGGGATGCAATCAGAATCCTCATTTTAATCTAGACAAAACCGACTCAAAGAAATTTTTTTAAGATTCAGTAAGATAATATTGTGAGCCAAGATAATATATACCCATGAATTCACATTCTTAATGAAAGCAAAAGGGTATGAAAATGTTGCATTTAACATCTCTCTAATGTGGGGGAAGACTCCATAAGTATGAGATCCACTTCCATGTGAAAGGGATGTTGCCTACACAAGATACCATCTCTTTTAATATCCACATTTTTTTTTCTTTCCTTATTTTGTGGATATCTACTTAATTGTTACCATAAAATGTGAAGTAAATATCATCATATTATTAATTACCATCTAATATGATGATGATATTATCTATTTCTTTTTTTATCTAAATAAAAAAATTAAGGTACCAAGCAATATAATGACATTAATACCATCAAACATTTTATAGAGATACTATACTTAAAAAAAAAAAAAAGGTTATGAGAATTGTAGAATTGCTCAAATTAGATATGAAAAAGGCCTAACGGCAAAATTGAATGGTCATTTATTCTGAAGACTCAAATTTCTTTGTGCTCAATGAAGAATTGATCAGGATGTTGAGGAATGCAATAAGTCACATTCCCTTTGTTGAATGTGATCTTCTCTATCCAAAGCTCCACCACCACTCCCACCGATCCATTGAGGTCAATTATTACTGATGCAAGAAATTTTTTATTTCACTCTCTCTTTATAGTATGCTGCCCATGTTTTTTTAGACATAAATTTTGTGGCACACAATGTTGTTAATTAAGTGGGTTCCATTTTGTAATTAGCAGGAACAATCCTCATCTCCTCCATTTCATATCCTTGTGTTTTTTTATTCAAAAGATAGATGAAATTGGTTTTTAATGCAGAATAAAGCGTAATAATTAAAAAAAATACGAATTGTGTTAGTATTCAAGAACTGAGTGTTGACCTTTCTCACGGAAGTGTGGTCCACCCCAAATGTTTGTAGAACTTGAGCTTGATATCATGAAGTTCGTAGAACGTTGAACTTGATTCATAAATATTCTAGAATGTTCAAAGAACTTCCCTATGAATCATAAATGTTTTAGAATGTTCAAAAACTTCCCTAGATATCATAAATGATCTAGAATGTTCAATAACTTCCCATGATAAACTGAATTAGACACCAAAAGCTGATGGAAGCTTTGGCTATAAATACTACAGTTTACTGTCAACACTTCTCCCTCAGTCGTAAATAAATAGAGTGATCAGAGTTTGGAAGTACCAAACATAGTGAGAGATTGCAGCAAAATCTGAGGAACATAATGGCTAAGGTATTGTTTCCTTGGCATTTAAGTTTTTCGATTCCTTTTAAATTATATTCTGCATTAAAATCATCATTTTGCTAACACTAATCTATAGTGAAAGAAACTCTTAAGAGATAAATTTTATTGACGGCTGAAAAATTAAGCCTGTTACAATACTTAATTTTAAAACAATTAATTTAAAACAAGAAATCGAAAAATGATAAATAAATACAAAATAGCAATAAATTAAAATGCTCTGAAACGTTATAAACGCGCGAATTTTCCAAATCTCCATCTTGAAATCTTTTAGAATTTTTTGAACATAATTTGTAAGGTCTATAATTCTTCCGAGATCAAAGGTTATGACTCATTTAAAATAACCATAAAATTAAGAATATCGGATTGTGTGTTTGGTTTTTTAGTGCTGAAACTGCTCCGTGACTACGTATCGAAATTTCAATGAATAAAATGAAATAAGCTTGTTTTTATAAATCTTCTCTTGAAATTTGATTACATTCAAACTAAAACTTGGTAATATCTATTTAGACTTTTACAGCACCTTGAAACTTCATGAAGTTTATTATATTTTATCAGTCTAGGTACGTTCCAGCAAGTTCATTCAATCACTCTCAATCGTAGTCAAACATGCACCATATCATCCATCCAGTATCCAATGTCAGCACTGTAGTACACCTTAAAAGCATCAATTTGTTGTTGGTATTATTGTCCACTATCACTCTAATAAATAAAATCAGCCACATAGTCTCAAACACTCAAAACTCCACTAGAAATCGTAGCCAAATCACAAAGGAAAATCAGCAGAGTTTCATCAAGATATTGACAACCATATATTGGATCAAACATCTTGGTCATATTATGGCAGCTAAATCAAAGTCTCGCCGGACTAGGTCAGTGGTGCCTAACTGGCCTTCAAGTTCTACGGCGGGCAGCACAGCCGCTCACTTCTTCAATATTATACTCCCCTCCACCATGCAAGACATGAAACTGGTAATTAATGAAAATACCGTCCACTACTAACTACCTTAATTTTTACGCTAATTAATACCTTGTTGTTTTCATTGAAATCTTAACTTTTTGTTTGGTCACTGAGGATAATAAATGAAAACGGAATAATTTTATTGCACTATATTGCAATGGCTTTCATGTTTGGTTTTGAAATTCTGATGGGATAGAGAACATTTATTCGGTCTTGTGTGTGTGTGTGTGTGTGTAGACATGAACAAAAAGTGAGCCTAGTATTTAATTATAAATTTTGGCTACCAATAATTAAAAATAATAATAAACAAAATGGGAAAAAAAAAAAAAAAAAAAAAATTCGCAGTTTCTCCCTCTTGCTTTCATTGTAACAACACCAGGAGGTGCTATTGCTAACGCTTTCCTGGTGAAAATTTTTGATCCCATTTCAAAATTAGTTGTCCTTGTTGTCTTTCACAACGCGCATTGGTAATGATTCTCCAGTGTTGAGAAGCTTGCACCTTTAAAGCTAGGAGCTGCTCTCTTGGTGTTTTTTATTTTTATTTTTTTTCTTAATTTCATATTACCGTTTTTGTTACTTATTAAAAAGAAAAATAGTAGGAAGCCTTCATTTTGCAAGAATTTCAATAATATAGCCTAAGTTGTAGAGGTAAAACGTGATGAACCATTAGCCGGTAGAATGCGTGCATCATGCAACATGGTTGCATAAAAAAATACTTCTTCATTTATAGCATAGTTTAGATTGTTGTTCAGAGAAAATATCAATGTGTGTTTTTTTTTTTTTCCTCATTTCATTTTATTAGAATTGCCCATGTTGAGATAATTAATTTTGAATCCTTGGAAAGATTACTGGTGATTCTAAAAACAAACCAGGAATGCTAAAGGCACAACAAATTTCACAATTTTTGCACATATGAGGTAACAAATTGTGTGATTAATGCCACATGGATCACTACTGACATTATTTGTATCTCACACTAATTACAATTTGTCACCTCAATAGTTGTGAAAGAAGTTAGTTGAATTTTTCAAAAGTTCAATTGAGAAACAAGAAACCAGATCAAATTTTCAAAAGTTCAATTGAAGTGATTGGTTTCTGTCGCCAGGGGTCACTAATTTTGAATTTGCAATGATTAGAAGAAATATTTTTACATCTTGGAAACACATGTTTGGTTGATTTCATTTGACATTGTAATTCAAGACAATAAAACTTAATTTGGTGGGTGCAGAGGATCCCTGGAAAGTTTGTGAGGGAATTTGGGGATGAACTGTCCACTGTTGCCAAACTCACTCTACCCTATGGTCGTATTTGGCAAGTGGGATTGGAGAAAGCTGACAACAACATTTGGTTTTGTGATGGTTGGCAGGCTTTTGTAGAATATCATTCTATTTGTTATGGGCACTTTTTAGTCTTTAGATATCAAGGAAATTCAAGTTTCCATGTTCTTGTATTTGATAAGACTGCCACTGAGATTCAGTATCCATCAAGGAAGAATTGTAAATTGGAAGATCAAGTAGACATTATGGATTTAGATGATGCAAAGATATCAATGCATGACAAGTTGAATGAAAATGAAATGGATGAGTTGCCCATAAAACATGAACAAGTGAGAGAAAAGTTTGTAAAGAAAAAAAATTGGGGCACGTCTTCAAATGGGAAATTCAATAGGTCCAAAGGAAGAGAGAGAGCAATCCAAGCAGCCAAAATGTTTAAGCCTAAAAATCCTTCTTTCATGGGTATCATGCGGCCATATAATATGCGCCACCATATTATGGTGAGCCTCTATACATGATGTGATTTTTAAGTTTTCAAACATTCTCTTGAAATATGCTTAGTTGTAATCTTCCTTTCTTGTGCAGTATGTGCCTGCCGAATTTGTTATCAAGTGTCTTCGCCGAGATCAAATTATCAAACTTGAGACTTCAGATGGAGGACAGTGGCCTGTCAATTGCTTTTACAGAAATTCTTCAATATCATCAGGAATGAATATAGGGCGGGGATGGATGGTGTTTTCGAAGGAGAATAATTTAGAAGAAGGAGATGTCTGTGTGTTTGAGCTGTTCAAGAGGAAGCCTGTTGTGCTTAAGGTGACAATATTTCGTGTACATAGTTGACTATGCAGTGCCAGTGTAATAAGCTTCACTGGTATGGTTTATTTTGATGGGTCTTGATGCTTAGTATTGTACACACAGCCACAATGTTATTTTCGAGAGTGGTTTCAAAACCTATATAGATGCTATTAACTCACATGGTACTCAGTCTAGCTGAAAAGTGAGCTTAATTCAAGATATAATCTTTTGATTCTAGCTGTTTTGTTTGGATTCTTAGGGATGTTAATGCAGCTGCTCAGGCCCTTTGTAATGTAAGTGGGTTCTTAGGGAAGGAGTTTGTAACAAATACTTTATTACTAGTATTTACCTTGTTTCCTAATATATATATGGTTGGATTTTAAAGAAGCCTAGAAGTTGATCTGCTTCAATTTGTTGAATGGTAGAATTTAGAGACTTGCTGCTCAAGCTAAATCTACTATAAAATCCAGCAACTAACTATACTATATTCCATTAGCAGAATGCGTTTTTGAATCAACATGTAAGAGGAATGCAATTAGAATCCTCATTGTAATAGAGAAAGTACTGTAAGACTTGTAAGCCTGTGTTGCAAAAACTGTCTCATAAGCTAAGTTTGTTGTTGAAAATTGAACTATTGTCCTTGGAAAAAGTGGAAACACCTGGCATTCTCATTTAATTTTCTGATATTCCTCTTTACATTTGAAATGGTATAATTTAAGTTTACAAGGATTAGTAGTGCTTGTAAAAATGGTGATAATTAGAAATTTAGTGTAATATCTTGATGTGGTGTCTATCCGATTCTTTGTGAGATTTTGCATGTGAAGTGTGTCAATTGTCATGTACATCAGCAAATAGATCCATTTGCTACAACTCTACAAGTAAACGAGGACACAGTAGACTCCCAGTGAAATGGTACTAGTCAAGATATTGTAGATTTGCATATTTAAAACAATAATTAAAATCGTCACTAAATTTGGAGGAATTTTGTTTTTGGTACTTGAAGTTAATATTTTTAAAATTTTAATCCCTAATGTTTGTGGGCCATATATCGCGGTAAGCATCCAGGGGTTGTTTTGGGGATGGGAAAATATCAAAAGATTAATGAAGTATTGGGTTTGTACAGTGAATTCTATGTCTAAGTTGTCTTTCTAACCAAAACAAAATCCTCAAAGTTTACCTCAGCTAGAATCAAAATGTGATTTAGAAAATCTAAACTAACGATTATTGATTTCATTATATTACAATCTACTTTTCTTTCTTGTAATAAAATACAACTATGGTTTAGAGAGCATACTAGGACTCAAAGGTGACGAATTGTTGCAGGTTGAGCCACCAAAGACAATTCCAATCAAGTTCAATCATGGCGACACCTGGGTTATGATCAGGTCCGCCTCCTCAATCTTATTATCATCTAAAAAAAAAAAAAAAAACTTGGCTTGGTGGGTTCCAACCTGGGTAGTGGGACTGTTGGTCCTAGTCTAATGAAGAGCTGCAGGCTTAAAGTTTTTTCATGGGCCAAGTACATCATGACCAGCTCAATTGAAGGGCTGGTTTGGGTACCCGGCTCCTTGGTTAAAAAACTTGACTCACCTCACCCGGTTTTACAGGTGTTGTTGCACATCTTCAACAGGTTCAACTTTGAATTCTGCTCCCTTCACGTGATTTGTGGCTTGAAATGTCTGAGTAATTACTTTTAGCTGATTTTTCAGTTTCTTGTTTCGTCCATGCACATGCACTAGGCACTACTAGCAGTTCAGAATAGAGACTCCAACGACTACACAGAGACCATATATTCTATAACCTATCAGGCTTCCAGCATTAGTTCTTACATTCAATTTTTTAATGATTAATATGTCCAATTTACCATCAAAACAATGATGAAGACTAGAAATTAATTCAGCGAAATATCTTGACGTATGATATCTTCTAAATAAAAAATAATAGTACTGTTTAAGATCAATAAGATTAAAGTGTCATGCATGGAAGTATTTTACATCTGCATTGTATAGTACATATTCCTATTGGAAAATGACACGTTTGGAGGCACTATAGTAAATAATGTACATATTATTCCTGGTGGAAATATTTGTTTGTTTTGTAAGAATTATACACGGTCAAACAGTACACTTACACGCGGTAGAGAGAGAGAGGGAAAGAAATTAATCAGTGTGAGATCTGATTTGGAAGAGATCGATCCAAGAGAATGAGAGAGAAGAAATCCGCGTTTTTAGATTAGGTGCCACTTAACGATCATGTCCTAGTGTTTTTTGATGGAAAGACCATTATCAAAATGTAATCAAACCTCAAGGTAGTTTATCCAAAATTTTAAAACATCAAAGGAAGAAATCCAAACTGGCCAAACTTAAAATGTGTACAAAGCACTTTAGTCTAGAAATAAATACATGATTGGTAAGCAAAGTAAAACCTTTTAAACCATGGGTAGATAAAGTGAAAATGCCCCACTCATAGGTGAGTATGTGTAATTGGGAAATGCTTTAGTGCACTACAACAAATACTGGGCTGACATGTGTCCATTTTAGGACACCTGTCGGGTGCATGTCTCCCTCCAATGCACTAGATATTGGATGTAAGCCAAACCTTGTGTAATTATCCTTGGTTGGGCATTCAGAAAAAAAAAGTGTGATTGATTAAAACTTGAAAGAAAAACCGAAGCAAACATATAAAAAGATCAACAATAAAATTTCAAATCCACCATTTAGAATTAACGATATTGTGATAGAGGGGTCAATTTTGTTATTGGGGGATTAAATTTTTTAAACTGATAGTATAAAAGGTGTGTTTCCAAACGATCCAATCCTTAAAGGATGTTTATGGCTTTATTTTTTTATTTTTTCATTTGAAGAAAAAGATGCTATGAATTTGAGATAGGGTAGATGGGTGAGCTGAGTAAATAAAGAAGAAAAATGTAAGGGATAGGTGACACAAGGAGGAGACCAGCTGCATGTGAACATCAAGTAATAAAGAGATGACATCAACTTAATTAGTTTCCAATAATATTGTCATAGGAATTGGACATATATCTACAATTGACTATAATTATACCTTGTGCAATAATTTCTCATTATTAACTACAATTGATTACTTGAGTCTCCTTTGCATTTTGGCAAAACCATCACAGTTCCCCTTCATCACTGAACCTCACTCTTTCCAAAGCTCTCAATCCAGACGGTAACTCTTAGATCTCTCTCTTTCTCTCTCTTTCTCACTCTGCGTTTTTTTCTTCTTCTTTCTTTCTTTCATTTCCTCAGCAAACAAAATGATTTTCTTTTGAAGATTTTATGTTATCATTTTTTATAAGATGTTCTCTGATTTTTATTGTTTTTGTGAGAAGATTTATAGTGTGTTTTCGATTAACTGGTTTGAATTAGTATTAAGGTAGAGGGAAATAAGAGAAGGCTTATTTGGTCTCGTCAGTAATCTATCTGACAACATAGTTGGAAACAAAGTTGGTGTCTAAATTAAACTAAAGCTGAAAGTAGATGGTGATTAATGTTATACTACTTCTGTACACATGCTAATCCTCTTTCTTCTAGTGCAGAAAAAAAGAGCTTCCTTTGTGATTGAAGAGCCCCCACCGGAACAAGTTCAGATCTCACAGTGAAGTTAAGCCGTCTTTGTAGCTAGGCAAGATTATGGCAACCAACTCAGACCATCATCGGCTGTCTAGTTCTCGATCACCCTCACACCCACATTTCTTCAAGATAATACTCAACGCCAGCATGCTTGACATGAAACTGGTATGTACTTAACCTAGCTAGCTTCTACTGTGTTGATTTTTTTTTTTTGGCTTATGTTCTTAACCTTCTACTGTTTGATTGCCGAGAAAACAAAGAGAAATAAATGAGGGGGATTTCCTTAAAATACTGTACTGAAATCACTTGTTTATTTTCCTTATTGTTCTTTTTTGCTAAATGATTCTTGTGTTTTTCATGCACCACACTGTGAACCCTAGTTCTTATTTATTTTGGTATTTAGAAATTAAAACAGGAGGATATATTATACATAGATATTAATTATGTGCATCATTTGTTATTTGGCTCATATAACATATATATATTATATAGATATTAATTATGTGCATCATTTGTTATTTGGCTCACATATGGAATCCATATGCACCAACATTAATTCACATATAGTTAGGATTCATGAAATTTTTTGAATATAATTATTAGAAGTCATATTTCTAGCTATATTTTAGACGGAAATATTTAGGTTCCACGGTGGGGCCGTCCCACCAAAGGTGTCAAAAAATGTAATATTTGTGTGTGTTTTGATAAAATATGTGTTAGTTGTTGTACAATGTGTGTAGTTTGTAGTAAAGTTAAGTTTATCACAAATATTACTAATGTTACTGGAATTCGCACATTTTATTTTTACAACAATAGACACACTTTATCACTACGAACATAACATTTATCACTACAGACACAACCTTTACCACAAAACATACATATTTTATCAAAATCAACACGGGTCTCGTAATAGGACCTAAGTCTGACCCTATTTTACATTGCAACTAATAATACAATATAACTTACTTTTTGGTGGCGGCAGAGGATCCCTGTAAAGTTTGTGAGAGAATTTGGGGATGAGTTATCCACTGAAGCTACACTCACTGTACCATCTGGTGGTATTTGGCAAGTTGGATTGGAGGAATCTGACAACCACCTTTGTTTTTGTAACGGTTGGAAGGATTTTGTTGAATACCATTCAATCTGTTTGGGCCACCTTTTAGTCTTTAGATATGAAGGAAATTCAAATTTCCATGTTATTATAATGGATAAGACTACCACCGAGATTCAATATCCATTGGAAGATGAGGTGGAGATTATTGATGTAGATGAAGAGTTGCCAACAAAACATGAAGAAGTGAGGGAAAAAATTGGAAAGAAAAAACATTTTGGCACGTCTTCAAAAGGAGGAAGAGAGATAGCAATCCAAGCAGCCACTATGTTCAAGCCAAGTGGTCCTTCTTTCATGAGTATCTTGAAACCGTATAATATACGGTTTTATTCTTTGGTGAGCTTGTTTATACATTTTGTGATATTGAAATTTTTTAAATTTTGCCTTGCAATTAATATATACATGCTTATAGTTGCAACCCTTGTTTTTTGTGAAGTATGTGCCAGCTGAATTTGCAATCAATTTTACTAGTCGGGATCAAATTGTCACACTTCAAACTCCTGATGGAAAGGAATGGCGAGTCCAGTGCAATTTTCTTAGGGCTGCAACTACAGCAAGGAGGATGGGGAAGGGATTTTCAGAGTTTGTTAAGCACAACAATTTAGAAGAAGGAGATGTTTGTGTCTTCGAAATGATCGAGAAGCAACCTGATGTGCTTAGTGTCACGGTTTTTCGTGTGGCTGACCATGCAATCAACTAACCTAAAATGTATTCTTAGGCGTGTTTTGACATTATATATGTAGCTGCTGGTCAATTTCTTTATGAATTGAAGCATGTCATCCTTGACATTTATTGAAAAACACAACTTGTTTGATCTTGTTACTGGTTTAATTACTTAGCAACAACTGCAATTGCTGGTAGAATTTTCATATTAAGCTTGTTTAAGTAATCACAGGCAATTTGTCTGAGCATGTTCCTTCCACGCTTCAGTGCTTCACACATTCTGGTCAAGAGAAGTCCTATGCACTGTATTATCACTATTACCATTACTATATGCTATGACCATTTTAATTAATTGAATTTCAACAGTTTACCTTAATTAGATTGCTATATTCTTATTCTCCTCTGCAGTATCTTAAATATAGAACATTTTTTTTTGTGGCAGCTCATACCCAAAAAAAATAAAAAATAAAAAGAAAAGAGTTAATTGATTGGGAGAAAATCTTTTCATATAAACCAATTGGCTTAAATTATCAATGTCTTCATAGTATACTCACCAAAAAAAATATTAAACAGTCAGCATATGGAGATTAAGATAAATTATTTAAGCACCTATGAAAGAACAAATAGGGATGTGGCCATTATATCTTTAATAGAGAGAATATTTCCCCCTTTTTATTTGTCAACTTTGAAATATTAATTTCTGGAACATGAATGCATTATGACATGACAAATCATATGTTACATACACCTGTCTGTGCTTGTTAAAAATTCAAACTTTAGTTGCAATAAAAGTTATTCTGTTGTTACTCCTCCACAGGCCATTGTTGAAGTAGAAGACTTCATGAAAGCTCAAAATTATATCTCGTCCGAAAGCTGGTGGAGAAAATTGCTGTTAAAATTGCAAGTAAGGATAGACCAATTAAAAGCTGAATCAATTTACCCTCATTCTTTTTCTTCTTAATTTTGGACAAGAAACCTCATTCCTTAAATAAATATGATATAATACACGAAACTTAAAAAAAAAAAAAAAAAAAAAAAAAAAAAAAAAAAAAAAACAAAAAAAATAATAAATAAATAGAACTTGAAGGGCTGAAGGAGTGTGTCCAACTAAATTTCCGAAACTATAATAAATAAATAGAACTTGAAGGGCTGAAGGAGTGTGTCCAACTAAAATTTCCTAGGATTGAACACAAAGAATCTTTTTGTTAAAAGGGTGAATTTAGCAAGAGATGAGACAGACAGATACCTCAAGCAAAGCCATGTCTATATATATATATATGTTCTTTTACTTTGTTGAAAGTATAATATTGAACCAGCAGTAGCACCTGATATATTGCCAATGGAGGAAATGGACTCTACAAATTTGTCTAGAGCTGGAAACGGTGACTTCCCCAGGAAGTATGTTGTTGAAAGATCACTTGTGCAAGCACTCAATGCGAATTCTTGAGGAGCACTGTAATAATTGCCAATACTATGATTCACCTGCAGTAAGGAAGAATTCCAATTGTTAAATAGATCAATTTTCAATACAAAATGTACAAGCCACTACTGCACAAACCGAAAATGGTTTATGCTTGATCTTCACAGTAAATTCAGACATGTGAAACCCATGAACTATAAAAAAAGATTTAAAAGGTATCATGAGACGTATCTAATATTCCAGTGTATTTTGATAGTAAAAGATGCAGAGTCCAAAACTACCTCAGTATCAAGGAGCAGGGTCTTAACACAATCCAACTCCATTTTGCAGACTAGAAGCTTCTCGCAATCAACATCCATATTGCAGATCAAGGATGCCATGAACATCTCTTCCTCACACTGTTCTTTCATGACATAAAAGATTAATTACCACATGCTAACAGTCAATGAATAAGGCATACCAGAAAACCACTAAAAAGATAGGTTTTGCCTTTAACATGCTAACTTTATCATGATGATGGACGTTATTGTTTGGATTCACTTCGTGATATGTGATCCTATACATTAAGTGCTCATTGAACTCTTCGTAGTAATGAAACTTAGCAACAACACAAGATATTTTAATAATTTTAAGGAAATTAAGCACAGATAATTCTGTGACCAATACCCAGTATAAGCCATAGAAGTGTAACCTTATCTTGCTTACTAGTCACAAACAGCACATGACTAACTTTAATTCTGTCACAAACAGGTCTGAAACTTATGTAAAACTAATGAAGCCAAGCCATCAAAGAGAAAATTTTCTTTGGAGATACCATAGGAGTGCATAATCGCATCGTGCCACAGACAAGGCTGAAATCTAAAACTAGATGCCACCCACATGCACAGGTAACCAAACTTTTCTTAAAAGAAGGATTATGTAAATAGCACTATTGTTAATGAAGGAACATCTGAATAGCTCCTCCATTGCTTTATAAAAAAAATAATGCAATGAGAGAATAATATTGCTTAGTTTGAGAATATACATAAAGAAATTATTCTTCAGTAAGAAGATACCATATCATGTCCTTATATTTTAATCGCCCTGTAGGAAAAAGCACAGATTTATCCCTGCCTTTGATGATAGAGCAAAACGAAAGCAACGATTTCTAGTATAGACAGCGGTGTCCACAAAAAGTTGGCTTGATGATTCAGTGGACGTTGAATCTTTCGTCACAAATAATCTTTCAAATCTTCCATCACTTTTCCTTGCACTTAGAATCCGAGAGCATATATATCTGATAATATGTCATCATATAAATGATATTTCTACAAAAAAAAAAAGAACAAAAGATTCTAGTAACTCAAGCAGATTCTGTTCTAGTGGGCTAACAAAAGAGACTGCATGACAAAGACTTCACAACTAAATTAAATATTGACATTATATTTCATAAGTTGGATGGAATTAAATAGTAATAATCGAAAGATACAATAAAAAAATTATAATAGTAACATGAAAATAGTCTTAACCGTCATCTTTATTTAGCAACAAAAAGATGCATCTCAATCACTGTTAGATAAAAAGTCAATTTGCTTTCTCATGGAGGCATACCTCAGCAACAAATGCACCTGCATGTAGATTGTCCTTGAAAGCAGTCTTTGGAATGCGAATAATTAAATGGCGAGAAAACTTTTCTGCACACAAGATCACAACTAGTATCATCTAAAAAGTTCATGATAAATTAAATGCAATACACAATACTTTACATCTCATAAATAATCAAAGACCTATATGAGACATTTACCATACCACAGTAACCTTTCCTTGGAAAATTGCTGTGTGTGTGTAAGGGCCAGGAATGGACTAGATACCTGTTGGCCCAAGCCAGTCAGTGCAGTTTTTTTTTTTTTTTTTTTATATGAATTGGGAGGCAGTGCAGTTAGCCTTGGAGATTGGGTTTACAGAGGTTGACTATGATGATGCATGAATTTTCATCCCCAGTTGCACAGTTAGTTCGAGTTGTTGACACCTGCAAATAAGAAGAAGAGAATCAAAGGACCTGTTGGGATGGGCCCTGAAGGAGAGTCTCCGATGCTTAAGTCAACAAGGGCTTTGGTATGTGTTTTTGCTTTTTGTTTTGGTTTTGTGACTTTTTTAAATATTCAAGTTGAAACTTTAATCCTGATTTGAAATCAAGATTGTAAAAAAACCTCTGTTTGATACATAGTTTTGTTTTTTAGACTTGCTTGCACCTTTAACAGTTGAAGAGGATTTCACCCCTTCTATATACAAAACAGAAAGGTCTATCTCTAGTTAACAAAAACCTCTCAAATTGAATCAGCCCTCCCTCTCCCTCTTCACCCATGACCACCCATACCCACAAATCGCCGCAATTAGATCGCCGGACCAACCACCCATACTTGCTTTGGCTGACGCAAGTAGACTACCGGTGCAACCCTCACTATTCTCTATTTCAAGGTCTTTGGTTGTTCTTTATTTCTGGCCTTTGCTTGCTGACTCAATCTCTCTATGCTTTAATTTTCTTTTCTTTTTTATTATTTTTTACATATTTATCTCTATGCATCAGATTTTCTTAGTCTCAAGGTACAAATGGAAAAAGGCTGCATGTATGTCTTGAATTTACTTGTTGAATTGTTTGCATGTTTTTGAGACCAAAAGAAGGGGGGGAGCCTGTTAAGCCAATTTACTTAGATTAAAGGCCATGAGCTGGGCTGTCTAATTATGTAGTTGTAACAAAAATGCATAAATTAGTTATTATGATCAAATGTTATCATGGGTTTCTATTTTTTTGTAGTTTATTTTTAATTTCTACGGTGATATACTCCACAATTACGTAGCATGTATTTTAATTACTATCTGGTATGCATAAGAAACCATCCTCCACCCCATATATTTCATTGTGGATTTAATTTTTGGCAAATCACCCCTAAAATATAAACCCAAATTTCTAGTTAGTCAGAACAGTTCTACCCAAGTTACTAGTTTAAAGTTTAAACCTTCAAAGTCAATTGTATAAGCCAATCTCATATTTGTGTGGAAAATTTGATTGACAATGACGTGATAAAGTATTAATTTAGGCTAAACTTGAATTGATTTGATTAATTCTGGATTAAACACCAAAGTGCACAATTGAAATGAAATTATAAACCTTTATCTTGGGGGTGATGGAATAAACAAAGTAAAAACAAATAAACTGGTAGATTCTTATAAAAGTGTTTATTTCATGAGAAAGAGAATTCAACATTAGAATCAATTGTGATAGTTAATAGTTCTATTTATAATAGAACTGTCAACAGTTGCAACTCCTACAATTTCTCAACTTCCAATAACTGTCAAACGGCTATAGCAGTTATTTGGATTTCTCTATTCTTAAGGGAATAATCAACTACCAAGAAGGCTAAACTATGGTATATGAGTGTTCACACTATTATAGTGTGATTATTCTTACACCTTAGGGGGGGTCTTACCATTTGAAGAAATCATTCTTAAATAAAAAAATAAAAATTTAAAGGTTAGTACAACCCTAACCCTGATTTCACAACTCTCTGATTGATCATTCTCCAGTTGATATCTAATTCAATGGAAGCTTTACGCCTCTTATTCTCTTAATTACTTAATTTTAAAAAATAAAAGAGAAACAAAAGAGTGGACAATTCCCTTGTCCCTTTACGCCTCCACATGTCTCCAATAACCTTCTTTGGTGCTAGATCATTTGGTCGTTTCTCTCTGTCCTGATGTGAAGTACAACCATCCATTCCAATATCCAACTAGTGTTGGTTTTCACACGGTAAGGAAGTTTTCCACTAACTGACCACTTCTGTAAACATCAACAAATTCAAAGTTTAAGAGTACAATTAGATACAATAACAAGAGTCTTTGCAAGAGAAACTAGAAGAATAAAGCTCAATATATTGCAATTGAAAGTTGTTCTTATGAAATATTGTTGGGGTCGAATTTTTTGTAACAAAACGTGTCAAGATTTGCTTAGACGAAGATTTTGACCCAGGTTCAAATTGAGAGTCAAGCCCACTACTCGCTTTACCACAATAGCAATAAAGGCTAATGGCGCAATGTGAGCGAATTTAGCCGTTCTAAAAGAATGAATAGTTGATAAATTTCTCAAAATAAGTTACACTTATGGGATTTATGGGAATGAAACAAAATCCGACAAATAATCAAAGAAGAATCTCATCTATATATTTCAGCAGCTACAGAAAATGATTTTACAACTGCTGAATGATTTTAAATCTAAGTATAGAAGTTTTTCTCCCAAAAAAATCTGTCCTGTGGCTTGGACTTGCATGTGCTTTTATAGTATTGACTAAACCTCAACAAAATCCTCCAGACTTCATTGTACTCATTGGTTCGTAAATTGTATTACTCTTGAGCTGTGGACAATTTATGTGGGAATAACAATTTGGGTCTTCTTGCCTAGACATGAAATTCCTTCCATGAAAGTCACTGAGGTTGATCCCTCTAAATAGGAAAACTTGTCTTAGAACTGTTGGATCTAGACCTCTTGGAAAGCTAATCTTCAACGCTAGTCTACAAGCATTAATTGGTTGGAGTGAGTTGTCCTGAGTACTCCACTTTGTTCAGCAGATATTCAGCTATTTATGTTCACGTTCATCTTTTGTTCATTGGTTATCAGAGAGAGTTGATCATGCGTGACCTTTCTAGATCTAAGATCATCCAAGCAAAAGTCCATCTTGCCCCTGCTTTTAATTACTGATTATTTGGAATACATGGGCCTGGTGTAATAAGTAAAATCATGTACAAGTAAATAAACCTAGGTCCGGTTGTAGTTAACTTAAAATTGCAAGCCTTATTCATACAACTTGGCCAAGGGAAGAGCACCAGACTTGGGCTTGATGTTAAGCATATATGGGCTAAGTGAGCCCCATGGCCTTGATGTAAGCTTTGAGCTTCTTATTTATATTGGGCTTGTTTTCTGCTTTAGCCTTTCCAAAAATTTAGACCCTTACATTTAGCCCCCCTCACACACGTGCCAAGAAGTGGCATGTGTGACAGCAATTTGTAAATGAAAATTCTCGCAGGTCTTTCCTCTCATTGATAGGCACTAGGCATTGTTGCTTCCATGAAATGAATTTTAGAGCAGTATTCCCATCAATCATGTCAAGGAGTTATGGTTTTGCCCAGAAACTTCATAACTCACGGTTTAAACTAAATGTCTTCTCCTTTGTCTCACGGTTTTAACACAAACACTAAAACACATTCCTCAATGTTTAGCTTCTTTTTTATTATTATTATTATTATTATTATTATTATTTATCACCAGATTCTAAAGACCATAGTTAAGGATACCGTTCTGTTCCAGCCGAAACGGGCAAAATATCTCGTACCGGTATGCAAACCGGTACGAGGTACCCCTCTATTCCATCGGATTAAATTCCGGGTCATTCCCATTTCGAGCGGAATATCAATTCGGCGGTACACTTTTAAGGTTTTTTTTTTTTTTTTTGAGTTGTTATGTGATATTAAGACTTAAGAATTTGTATTATTTGATTTTACTTGTTTAGAGTTGATAATTTTATATGGTAGTAAAAATGTGTTATATATATATATATTTGCGGTAAACTTGAAACGGAACGCTGATATTGACCGGTATCAAATATTCCATTCCAATGGCCAAACCGAAACGGGTGCCGAAACGGTATTCACAACTTTGCTAAAGACTTTTCCTACTTTTTATTTTATTTTATTTTTTTTAGAAGGAACTACACTACACGCCTTTTGACTTCTAAACCAAATAGAATTGGTTTCTTCAAAACCTTGTTGAAGGTTCATGCCCTACTGATACTCTTCTCCAGTAAAAGCCAAGAAACAAAAGCTCCTCGTTTTTCTCCAAATCGCAAGCTTCCTTATTCTTTATATGCTCTCTCTCTCTCTCTCTCTCTCTCTCTCTCTCTCTCTCTCTCTCTCTCTCTCTCTCTCTCTCTTTATATATATAGATATTTTTACCCAACTTCCGTTTTCTCTTATAATCTTCCATCCACAAGCTGCCGTCCCTTTCTTTCTTTCTTTTTTTTTTTAAACCCTAAACCCCCTTTTGTTTTTCTTCTGTTTTTCACCTGATGTCGTGTAAGGCCACAAAAACTGATATCGGTGCTGGCAGTTCGTGACCTCGGAAAAGACGGGTACTGGCGATGCGGCCTTTATACGACCCTTGGTATTCAGCAACCAGTCTTTTACCCAAGCGCCCATTGCCAGGGGCTTCTTCTTCAGAAAAGTTATTGTGTGGTCCCGATATTTGCAATCTTACTGTTGCTTGGTTCCCTTCACCATCAGGCTTAATGGAACCCTGTATTTGCCGGCAGGAGTTGCTTGCTGTACCCATCGATTTCATGTCTCAGTGTGGCCATTCACAATCTTGGAATGACTGGGTTCATAAGGAGCTTCAAGACAATGAGTTCGTATCGTGTTTACGACGGACAAATATTTACAACGTTGTGTTGTTGTCTCGCGGTTCTGACATGTATTGCGATATCCAAGGTTTACGGCAATTCATTCGTCGTTGGAATCCTGCAACCTATACATTTTTCTTAGCGTGGGGGGAGGTCACGATTATGCTCGAGGATATCGAGAGAATCCTTTTGCTGCCCTGCTCAGGAGACAATGACCCTACTGCCATAAATTTGACCGTTGAGGAGATTAAATGGGAGGACGCCCTTTACTTGGGCTTTGGTGGTTGTGAAGCATCATCGGGGGGACAAAAAGCTAGGCTTAACTATTAGATTCAACACTTCCAAAATCATCATACTTGCTGGGTCCGTCACTCAGCATTTGTTGTTTATTGGCTAAGCAAGTACGCCTTCGATGAGACTCCTTCTTACTCAATTAAACCCTTTTTATTTGAATTAGGCATAAAACTTGCCCAAGGTATGCCATATATTCTTGGAGCATTATGTTTGGGAAATCTGTACATCCACCTCAACAGGTTACACGATGATGAGGTCAAAGGATCTCCGTACCATGCAGTTGAGTCTTCAGTCAATGTTGCATTATTGCAAGTTTTTGTCATAGAGTACATATGTTCCTTTGCTAGTCATGCAAAGACTTCCAAGGTGGTCCGAGATAGAGTATTGAGGTCATTAGGCAATGAGCTATGGTCTCCCAAGTAATGCATGATATGACACGGCAATTTTCACAACGTGAAATCTTGTAAGGGCCACGATAGGTCCGACCTTTAATACTAGTTGTATGTGGCTGACAGTGTACTTAGCAGCTCCCCTAAACTCGGTGACTTCCATCGGTATGCATTGGATCTTTTTTCTGGAGATTCCAGCAGCATCCAAAGTGCTTGTTGGAATCAAATTGAGAAATGCTCCGATGTCAACAAGTGCTCGCAGTATATGAACGCCATTTATCATTGCAGCCACATACAACGGCTTCCGATGGTCTGGGTAATGTACCTCCATGTCTTCATCTGTGAATGTAACAACGTTGGTTGTCTCCAAAAAGGCTTGACTAGCATGAGCTTCGGCTGTGTAGCATTGGGATCCCGATCCAACGGCTATGTTGACAATAGCTTCAGTTGCTGCCTTCCTAGCATCAAGTCTTAATCCTAGTTGGTTGAACAAAGATCGAAATTTGGGACTTCTTTGCAAAGTTTTGATAGCAGCTGGATTTGTACTCAAGGAGTCTTTTAATTCTTCATATGTGTCCTCGGTTTTGGCATGATTGACCACAGAAACTGCTCCCCTCTCTTTGCTTTGGTTGGACAGCAGGTTTCTTTGCACACCTTGTGGAATTTGCATGACGTCGAGAGTTCCATCTTGAATTTTTGAGTGAAAAATTTTTCGTAAAGAAAAACATCCCGATGTAGGATGGTGGACATAACGATGATAGCGGCAAAACCTCGCATTCTTCTTGTCATCTTCCGTGGGCTCCTTGCTAACGTTGGGCAGCCTTAGGAAACCATCCGCAATCCACTTATCAATGATCGCGTGCATCTCCTCGGTGATGCATGGTATTGTTGGCCATTCCTCAAATTCTTTTTCTTTGCCACATTTTTTCTTGTTCCTTGTGTCATTACTACTAGTCACAACAAGTGCGTGCGGGGTACTTCTTTTGTCAGCTCTTGACCTTTCTACTGGCTTCACCGATGTAGCGGTGTTTCGTGCCTTTTGTATAGGGGTGGGCAAAAAACCGTGGAACCCGACCCGCCCGACCAATCCGACCGACCCGCTCGCCCGCCCGCTCGCATATATACGGACGGATACGGATACGGATATTTTAAATATCCGGATAACGGACGGATAACGGTTTTTGGAATTTTGGTCGGGTGGATACCTGCCCGCCCGAAAATATTTAATTAAATAATATATATATATATAATTATATATAAAGTTATAAACCCATAACTTAGTTTTTGATTATTTGTATTTTAATTTGTATTTGTTTTAGATTATTTGTATTTGTATTTGTATTTGTATTTGTTGTTTTGTATGCTTGCTAAATTAGGGTAGAAATTAGAATGTATGACTATTTATTTAGCATGCTTGGTAGTTGCCTAGTTGGTAATTTAGGTTAATATGAATTTATAGAAATTAGAATGTATGATTATTTATTTAGCATGCTTGGTAGTTGCTTAGTTGGTTGGTAATTTAGGTTAATATGAAATTGATTTTTTGTATTTGTATTTGTATGTGCTTAGGAATTGTTGCATACTTGCATTTATGTTTGGTTTTTTATATATAAGAATGGTTTAAAAAGTTAGCAAATAAGGAGGTTTAAATTAATAGTAAAAAAATGGCTAAAAAACTAAATTAGTAGGCCCAATTATATATAGTTGTTAATTTGGCTTTAAAATGGCCCAAAAAAGTCCAAAACAATGATATGGACTAAATTTTTAAAGTCCACTTGCAAGCCCAAAAAAGTCCAAAAAAAGCCCACTTGCAAGCCTATTAAACCCGACCACCCGCCCGCCAAACCAGCTCAACCGACCCGCCCGTCCGAAGTTATCAACGGACGGTTAGTGGACGAATTATCCGTGAATTTATTTTCTACGGACGGACAACGGATTTGCTTAATACCCGACCCGCCCAACCCGAACCCACCCCTACTTTTGTAGAAGTTGGGCGAATTGAGCTATGTCCAAGTTTTCCAGGTGGGCTCGATAATCTGGCAGCATGTTGTCGATACAAATCTCGATCAACTCTCTCTCTTGGTAATTGACATAACAATCGAGCGCTAGGTCTTGGAATTGCTTAATAAAGTCGAGTAGTCCTTCGCTTGCCTTTTGCTTAACGCTATGTAGAGTATGCAAGGTAACTTTTTCTTCAACACATGGAAAAACTTGCCACAAAATATCTCGACCATGTCGTCCCATGTTTTCACAGAGGCAGGTTGAAGTGTCGCATACCAAGTGTAAGCTCAGTCGATGAGCGACTTAAAGAATTCCCTAAGACACAGATTACTATCTCCAACATGTGGCCCCATTGCATCCAAGAACTTAATAACATGTTCTAAAGCGCTCCCTTTTTGTCCATCACATAGCGAAAATGTGGGTATTTCATAATTCTTGGGGTAAGGCTTATTCAACAGCTCCAACGGATAGGGTGGTCAATGGACAAAATTTCGAGTCTCTTTAGGAAGCTTCTCTTGTTCCTTCTCAATGAGTGCAGCAACATCCGAAAGCGTGACAAATTGCGAGTTAGTATTTCCTTCCGGAAAACCATTGTTGGAAGCTCTCTCATGTAGCGTCTTTTCACCTTCATTATTCTCTTTCTCGTGATGATTCTTTTCAGGGAGGGGTTTGTGTTGTAGACCTTCATCGGTAGTCTTTGTTTTCTTCACATGTTTGGTGATTTCCGCAAGCTCAGTTTGAGTCTTTTGGATCATCTCATACAGCATGTTGATATTTGGACCTACAGCCCCCTGTTCTACTTCTTGGTGGACTTCTTGTGGAGAAGAATTGGATGCTGTGATGCCGTCTTGAAGTGGCATCTTCGAGTTAACAATTCTGGCTCTTTTCGATTTCGGTGGCATGCTTTCTTTCGCTCGAGCTACTTGACTCCCCAGTGAAGTCGCCAAAATGTTGGGGTCAAATTTTTTGCAACAACATGTGTCAAGATTTGCTTGGACGAAGATTTTGACCCGGGTTCAAATTGGAGAGTCAAGCCCACTATTCGCTTTACCACAATAGCGATAAAGGCTAATGGCGCATTGTGAGCGAATTCAGCCGTTCTAAAAGAATGAATAGTGGATAAATTTCTCAAAATAAGTTACATTGATGGGATTTATGGGAATGAAACAAAATCCGACAAATAATCAAAGAAGAATCTCATCTATATATTTCAGTAGCTACAGAAAATGATTTTACAACTGCTGAATGATTTTAAATCTAAGAACAGAAGTTTTTCTCCCAAAAAAATCTACCTTGTGGCTTGGACTTGCATGTGCTTTTATAGTGTTGACTGAACCTCAACAAAATCCTTCAGACTTCATTGTACTCATTGGTTCGTAAGTTGTATTACTCTTAAGCCGTGGATAATTTATGTGGGAATAACAATTTGGGTCTTCTTGCCCAGACATGAAATTCCCTCCATGAAAGTCACTGAGGTTGATCCCTCTAAATAGGAAAACTTGTCTTGGAACTGCTGGATCTAGACCTCTTGGAAAGCTAATCTTTAACGCTAATCTACAAGCATTAATTGGTTGGAGTGAGTTGTCCAGTCCAGAGTACTCCATTTTGTTCAGTAGATATTCAGCTATTCATGTTCACGTTCATCTTTTGTTCATTGGTTATCAGAGAGAGTTGATCACGCGTGATCTTTCTAGATCTAAGATCATCCAAGCAAAAGTCTATCTTACCCTTGCTTTTAATTACTGATTATTTGGAATACATGGGCCTAGTGTAATAAGTAAAATCATGTACAAGTAAATAAACCCAGGCCCAGCTACAGTTAACTTAAAATTACAGGCCTTATTCATACAACTTGGCTAAGGGGAAGAGCACTAGACTTGGGCTTGATGTTAGGCATATTTAGACTAAGTGAGCCCCACGGCCTTAATGTAAGCTTTGGGCTTCTTATTTATATTGGGCTTGTTTTCTGCTTTAACCTTTCCAAAAATTTAGACCTTTAGAAATATTAGTGAGTAAGTCCCCTAGGTTAATATTTAACCATAAAGATATTTGATATATTTCTTGTGAGAAATATCTTTTTAAATAATAAGTCACCTTCCTCTTGTGATCATCTTTCAAATACTTTATTTTTTGGGGGTCACAACAGGGGAGTAACTTATCCAAAATAAAGATTCCATTAATATTTAGTTGAAAGATGTATGAAGCTCCTTTGACAAAAAGTTTGTATGGACTGCCTGATGTTTGACCTATTTAAACCTCCCCCCTTCCAGAACTAGCAACTTTTGTTTCAAGAAAAAAAAAAATTTATTGCATAGTTCATCAGGTCCATTACAGAGTAAGTAATAATGTATCATCATCATCATCTGGTCATAAAACATGAAATGTAATCAATATCCATGGAGCATGAGCACAAGTAATTAGCTCTATTTTTTTATTCACGCTTCTATCCAAGTGCTTTAAATCAATAGGTTCATGTTCAATTTGAGCCATTTCTGAAGTGGGTCAGTAGGTAATTCTAATCTAATAAGGAGCTTTGGGCTTAAATATTTTTGGAGGGCCCAGTCCATCATGACCGGCCCAATGGAAGGACTGGTTTGGATACCCAGCTCCTTGGTTAGATTGCTGAATTTTCTTATACATGCTTTACTTCAGCCACGTGTCATCCTTGACCAGTGTTATGATCTGACTCATCTCACATCACAACCCGTCATAACTTTCCTATTTAGCAAAAAGAAAATACACATGTGCTTCTTTTCTTACTTATTAATTACAATCGTGAGCTATGGCACCAAAATCAGGGACTCGCCGGAGTAGATTGGGGCCCAACTGGGAACATCACCGGCCGTCGTCTAGTTCTCGGTCACCTTCTCATGACTCACACTTCTTCAAGATTATACTCCCCTCTACCATGCATGAAATGAAACTGGTAATGTAAATTCATTATGTTATTCTAATTTGTTCCTATATATATGATTCTTGTGCTTTTGGGTACCCCCGCTTCTTGATTATTTTAGGCATTAAAACTTAGAACAGGAGCACTTAATTTTTTCGATTCCCAAGTTTCTTGAAAAACTATTAGACACTATTTATTTTTTATTATTAAAAAAATGAATGGAAAGCAATTTTCCTATTTTAATAATTAGTAGAACAACTGATTTAATTTTCTTAAGCAAATTTTTTAATTTATATAGCTAACCAAATTTTCCAAACTCTTAAAGCAAGCCACGCTGGTGGTCAATGATTTTATATTTTTAATATGTTGGAGAAATTGATTAACCATAAACTGGTAAAGAGTTTCTCTAAATCACATGTTTTCCATGTAACTGCATCATTGTTGAAATATGTGTTTCTCTCATTTGGTTTGATTAAATAGGTTGCTCAGCAATTGATATCTTCAGTCTTCAGGTAATTTTGAGTATTAGATTGGACAAAAAAACATAGACAATTTAATTAACTTAGACAATGGAGGCTTTATCAAGTGGGCTGCCCCAGCCCTTAAGCGGTTTAGGCCATCTCTTGAGGCCCCAGCACAAAAATAAAAAAACCCTTATTAAACAAGGCTCTGAATCATAAAAAACAAAAACAAAAGAAGGTTTACGGTACCCCAATTTAAAAGAACTTTGGGGGTAAAGAGGAAGAAAATGAGCCCAGCACACAACAAAGCAAAGCATAGCACTATAGCAGGACCTTTATTCTTTTGCTATTTTTTTTTGAAAGACCAACAGTCCTCTTTGCATGTCAGCCTTCAATTTTATTTGCTATTTTTCGTCACACAGCACAGCACAAGAGGGCCTTCTTCTTCTTCTTCAACTTTATCATCCACTTCTTTTCTTCTCTCTCTCTTAAAATAGAACTTTCTTGATATGCGGATGGGGTGAACAAAGTGACCCAATCTGCCACACCATCTCTTCCTCCTCACCTTTTATTTTTCTAGAGCCCCTCACCCCCACGTGAAGTACTTGTTAGTTAACCTGATATTTTTGTAAGTTTAATTGGTGTTTTGTTTTTTTCTTTAATCATCCACTGTTGTAGATTTTTGATGGCCTTCAGTCTTTTTGATAAAGTATATTATTATTGGGCTTGAGCTAGTATGATAGGCTAGTGTGACTATTTATTAGTGGGTATAAGTTTATAATTTTAATTGGGTGGCCTAGTGGGATGATGTAGAAGCACAATTATTAGGTACTTCGGGATTCGGGAGTACATTAAATGTGTACTCCCTCCTTTTACATAAGTGGTAGGTTCCATCTTGAATTTAATTAGTAGGACCTACAATTTCTGTGAGAGGAGGGAGTACGCATTTAATATACTCTCGGAGTATAGTATAATTACCCGATGTACATTGTGCATAAGTTGTTTTGTCTTTTACCTTTGTACCATTATCATTATATTAAAGACAATTAAATCAACACAAATATTTTTCTAAAAAAAAAAAATCAATATATATATATATATATATAAACTATTAAATTTTGTGGGTAGTAATATATAGTGGCTTTAATTAGTTGTAAATGATAGATTAATTTAATTTAGTATTGAATGGTTAAAGGCCGCAATTTAAAATTTCGCTTGAGGTCTCCAAAATGATTAGGCTGGTCCATTTTTCAATCTTTAAAATGTTTTATTCAAGTTATTGGTTTGTGTTGCATTGCATTGCTCCAAAGCTCACTAATGTTGCAATTGTGATGATCAGAAGCCATTAATGTAAACCTTCATAGCAAAGTTTTCTAGATTTAATGTCATATTGGAACTAAGAAAATGTAACTAAATCTTTTACCTCATGCAGAGGCTCCCAGACAAGTTTGTAAGGGAATTTGGGGATGAATTGTCCAATGTTGCTACCCTCACAGTTCCTAATGGTTGTGTTTGGCAAGTGGGATTGGAGAAGGCTAACAACAATATTTGGGTTCGTGACGGTTGGCAGGATTTTGTAGGATATCACTCTATAAATTATGGGTACTTCTTAGTCTTCAAATACAAAGGGAACTCAAAATTTCATGTTCTTGTGTTTGATATGACTGCAACTGAGATTAAGTATCCATCTAATGGAGGTAAGACAAGGCAGGGCAATTCAAATGAAAATAAAATGTCTACTCCACATGAGTTGAATCCAAAACATGAGGTAGATACAAAATTGCCAGTTAAGCGAAAATTTTGTGACAAGACTGGGGGAAGAGAAAGGGCAATTCAAGCAGCCAAAATGTTTCAAGCCTGAAAATCCTTCTTTCAGCTGTATCATTAAGTCATATAATATAAAAAAATCTTTTGTGGTGAGCCTTTATTATTATATGATTAGCTCTTGAAGTATTTGAGTCACCTTGAAATATGCTTATTTGCAATTCTTCTTTCATTGTGCAGAATCTGCCTGCTGAATTTGCTGGGTATCTTTGTCAGCAAAAATTTGTCAAGCTTCAGGCTTCTAGTGGAAAACAGTGGCTTGGCCGGTTGTATTTCAAAAACGGTTCAACTTCACCTAAGACAATTCGATGGCATACATTTTGTAGTGACAATGATATAAAGGAAGGGGATGTCTGTGTCTTGGAGTTGGTTAAGAGGAAGGATGTTGTGCTGAAAGTTTCAATATTTCCCAAGTAAACTAAAAATTTGGCTAAACAAGTTACCTATTTTCTTTTGGGGATTTTGATTACTGTTAAGGTAATTCCAATGGATCTTAATGCTAATTCTTTTTGGTAAGCTTGTCCTTAAAGCTTACAAGATCCTGTTGAAAGAGTATGTAATACAAAACTTTGTTATTTAATGCTTAAGCTGTTTTTTTGTATAATTGTATTTTCCTGTATTTAGAAATTGCTTCATTCTAGTATGAAACTGGAGAATTTGTCAATTAAAGTATGGAAATGGGAATTATGCACACAATCTTAGAGTTATAAGCCTATCAGAAAAAGACAATTAGAGTGGGTGCTTAACAAAACAAGAAAAGAGGCTGCAAATAACTCATCTGTGTGTCTTGTATGCACACTCTGTACTAGGGAGAAAAATAAGAGGAACAAGAAGGTAAAGTACCATTCTATCCTTAAATAAAAGATCGCTAATTCGCTATGTACCTAAATTACGCTTTATCACTCCCTAAACTTAGGATTGCAAAGTTTGATTGCCCACACGAACTTGCCATGTAATCCCAAACATCCTTAGTTGTGGTAATTTTTTCCAAATGAATTCTCATCGAAAGAATTATACACATATCTCATTCTTTTAGTTTGGGGAATTCAATATTTTCAGAGTCTTGAATCTTGATTCCCTCATCCACATATCCACATGGTTCTTTGCCACAACACTTAAGTAGTACGGATGTATTACATAGAACAAAGCTTAAGACAAGCTTCCTTTGTGTTTGACAAAATTACTAAAATTATTTATTACAATATTAATACTGACTCTAGATAAAATGTTTAGTATTGAAATGTTTGGTTTAATTTGACGATAAATACTAATATTTATTGAATGAGATCCAAATTTCATGAGGACTAAAATGTTATTTTGGAGTAGAATTTTCTCTAACCAACTGAATTAATTCAATCTAGTAGTGTAACCCTCCATTTCAAAAGTCCCACCCATTTAACGAAGGTGTGAAATAGATTCTTGAGATTTAAATATATATTAGTGTTTAGGTTTTGATTTCTACCTTTTATATATATATATAAAAAAAAGATTAAATCAAATAACAATTAATATATGCTTTTAGCCATATCATTTGTTTTTTTTTTTGATAAGTCCATATCCTTTGTTAATATTTGTCAAAAAAAAAAAAAAAATCCTTTGTTAATAGTCATGTCACATGTGCATTGTTTTAAATGACTTAATAAGTCAGGGAACTAAAAATAGTGTGTACTACTAGGCTTTATCATTGATAATTAAAGAGTGGGGCTGAAATATCTTTTTATTTTTAAAATCTGTGTGTCCATTTCGTAACAACAAATCCATTTGGTGAAAGTGAAACAGGGCACTTGCACCGTTGCACGGTCTCTCATGTCACTACCAAAAAG
>OU015763.1:25624583-25829583 GCA_907173295.1 Fagus sylvatica
AGTAACCACCCAGTGAAAAATCTTTTCACTACTTAGGATTTATACCAAAACCCTAACAAAAACACTCAATAATTTCAACAAAGATTGTTGTACAAAATATGGCTCTCTCAAAGAGTAGTTGTACACAATATGCTCACTCTAATAATTTATCAAAGATTTGATCAATATGGCTCAAAGAGTATTTAGAGGAATTTGATTTTCAATCAAAGATTTTGAATGATATGAAAATATAAGCTTGAGAAGGATGGATTGATGTAAAAGATATTTTCTTTTCTTTCTCTGATTTCTCTTGTATGCTCTGTTGTCTTTGTTTCTCTCTTCTATTCTCTTTATATATTGATCAATCAATCGGCTAAAGGAAATTTGAATTTGAAAATTTTTGTTCGTTAGAAAACACAATCATGATTCTATATAATTTTAAATGATAAAGTGCCAATGTCAGAAGATTGTTTTAACCGACCATTTGAAAATGGAAATCACCCTTTTGAAAAATTTGCATGACTTTTTAAAATAAACGGTGCCAATGTATGCCAGCTTATATTCATTACTTTTCTGCACCAAACTTTGCTGCAAGTCTTTGGCAGAGCTTTGATTCTCCAACGGACACATAATTAATTCAATCAATCAAATTGTTTTTATTGACTTTGAAATCTTTTGAAAAACTTTTCTGCTTTTTGTCAGCACAATTTTCAGCCAAAGATATCCAAATCTGCTAGTAGCTAATTTGTATGACTTTTGGAAATTCATGGGTTATTATCCCATGTTATTCATGCAATTTATTCAAGCCACCTAGCTTGTCAATCACCTTTAATAAGCTTGTGCCACTAAATCAATATTTCCTTATATTTGTCAAGCTTACTTTCAGCAAGGTGTGCATGTATTGCACGTAGGTGAAAGCATATGGGATTGTAACTCATAAGCTCCTACAATTCTTATATGTCGGCTACCTTAAGAAAAAAATTTTCATTCGTAATTGATTTCATCACATGGCTATGTTTAAATATCAAAAATATCTAGCCATTAATATTGACTTTGTCAATGTTTTGAAAACAATTTTCTGTTTCAAAAATTTTTCCAACCGTAGAGATTTCTTTGTGTTCTTCACATGGCTATCTTTAAATATCAAAAATATCTAGCCATTAATATTGACTTTGTCAATGTTTTGAAAACAATTTTCTGTTTCAAAAAATTTTTTCAATCGTAGAGATTTCTTCACATGGCTATGTTTAAATATCAAAAATATCTAGCCATTAATATTGACTTTGTCAATGTTTTGAAAATCAATTTAAGTTGGTTTTAAAATTGAGCCTTAAAGATCAAATCTTAATAAACTTTACAAAACCTTAACTCTTACTTCTCATATGTCTCGGATCATTGTCTTTGAGCTTGATTTCTTTGTCTTGAGTCTTGATGACTTTGATCTTCAATGAATTTGCAACTTGTCAACTTTGTATTTGCTTGATATTTGAATTGGCCATCTTGGTCCAATTAAATCAATAGTCAAAATTAAGCTTTAAAACATAAATCATTAGTTCATATGAAAATATCATTAATGAACAACTTAAAATCATGGTTATCATCAAAACTACATGAATGTCCTTGGATTAATTAGCCAATTAATAATTATTGAAACCTTGAGGCTAACAATCTCCCCCTTTTTGATGATGACACATATGATATGATATTTTTATACGATTTATGATTTTAAAGCTTTTCTTGAAAAGCTCCCCCTAAAATAATGCATATCTTTATATTAGAGATTTTTGAATCTCCCCCTATCTTTATGCATAGATCAATTTGTCATTTTAGTATTATCAAGCAATCAATATATATACGTATTTCTGCCAAAGACTTGCAGCAAAGTTTGGTGCAGAAAAGTAATGAATATAAGCTGGCATACATTGGCACCGTTTATTTTAAAAAGTCATGCAAATTTTTCAAAAGGGTGATTTTCATTTTCAAATGGTCGGTTAAAACAATCTTCTGACATTGGCACTTTATCATTTAAAATTATATAGAATCATGATTGTGTTTTCTAACGAACAAAAATTTTCAAATTCAAATTTCCTTTAGCCGATTGATTGATCAATATATAAAGAGAATAGAAGAGAGAAACAAAGACAACAGAGCATACAAGAGAAATCAGAGAAAGAAAAGAAAATATCTTTTACATCAATCCATCCTTCTCAAGCTTATATTTTCATATCATTCAAAATCTTTGATTGAAAATCAAATTCCTCTAAATACTCTTTGAGCCATATTGATCAAATCTTTGATAAATTATTAGAGTGAGCATATTGTGTACAACTACTCTTTGAGAGAGCCATATTTTGTACAACAATTCTTTGTTGAAATTATTGAGTGTTTTTGTTAGGGTTTTGGTATAAATCCTAAGTAGTGAAAAAGATTTTTCACTGGGTGGTTACTCTTCACCTTGTAAGGAAGATTTGTGGGTTTTGGTATAAATCCTAAGGAGTGAAAAAGATTTTTCACTCGGTGGTTACTCTTCACCGTTTAAGGAAGATTTGTAACGGTTTGATCTTCACCCGGAAGAAGGTTGTCAAATAGTGGATTTGGGAATCCTCAAGAAGTGTTCTTGAGGCGGGGACGTAGGCGGGGAAGCCGAACCTCGATAACAATCATTGTGTTTGATTTTCTCTATCTCTATCTCTTACTTATTCAATTGCTTATATATGTTTGTGTTTGATTTTCTATCATATCTATATTGCAATTGAATTGTGTTCTTAAATTTGTTTAATCAATTTTTGCTAATTGAAAATAATTTTCTAATTCCGCATTTATATAGAAAAAGTTTGCCTCAACCTAAATCACCCCCCCTCTTAGGTTGATATTTGGGTAACAATTGGTATCAGAGCCAAGGCTCTACATATAGTTTAACAATCTTAGAGTTAGATCATGGCAAACACATTGACCTCAAATGGTTGAAGAATCTACAAATAGACCACCCTTTCGAAAAATAAAGAATTTACATCAAAATCTCATATGAAAATCATTGTAAATGGTCCTCACATAAAATAGTAGAAGAACAAGAAATACCCAAACAAGAAATTCAAACTCATTGAATTAAATTATAAAGATGAATTTTTATATTGTGCGTTTGACTCAAAGGAATTTGATGAAATTTCAAAAATGAAATTCTAGAAAAACAAATTATTTCTTTAAATGATAAAAATCTATTTTTAGAAAAAGAAATAATTAAGTTGAAAATTACAAAATGCTTTTGAATCACAAAGCTTCATTGAGAAAAAGAAAGCAAAAGATGTGGAAACATCATCACAAATAGCTCATGATTCAAATCTCTTGGTAAATGAAAATAAAGAATTAAAACTCAAAGTTGAAAAATTAAATAAAATTGTGACTAACTTTACAAATGGAAAGAAAAATTTGGATAATTTGTTAGGTAGTCAAAGATGTGTTTTTGACAAAGCGGGTATTGGATATAACCCTAAAATCAAAGAAAAACACTATCAAAAAATTCTTTATAAATGAAAAATTCTTGAAAATTCCCATATGTGAACATTGTGGAAAATTAGGGCATAATATTCATACATGTCCCATGAAAAATATGATTTGGGTAGTCAAAGGAACTACTCCTCCAAAAGCTAACCCTAGTGGACCCAAGAAAATTTGGGTACCAAAGAAGGTTATTTGAAATTGTCTTGTAGGTGTGCTTGATATCCATATCTACCAAAGATAAGTGGTTTCTCAATAATGGATGTTCAAGGCATATGATGGGTGATAAAAATAAGTTTACTTCTCTTACTCTAAAAGATGGAGGAAATGTCAAATTCGGTGATAACTCAAAAGGAAAGATCATCGGTATAGGTAATATTGGTAAAACACATTCTCTTATTATTGGTTGATGGCTTGAAACATAACTTGCTAAGTATTAGCCAATTGTGTGATAAAAGTTATAATGTAATATTCAAATCAATCATGTGTATTATAGTAAATGAAATTGATAATCAAGTTCTATTTGTGGCATTTAGAAATGAAAATGTCTACACCATTGATCTTGATAATATGACATCAAAAGAATCAATTTGCCTTGCTGCCATAAATGAAAATAGTTGGTTGTGGCATAGAAGATTAGGACATGTCAATATGGAATTACTCTCAAAATTGTCTAAACTTGATTTAGTAAAAGGCTTGCCGATTACTAAATTTGTTAAAGATAAAATATGTGATGCATGTCAACTAGGTAAACAAATTAAGTCATCTTTTAAGAAAATGAAAGTTATTTCTACTTCAAGACCTCTAGAACTATTGCATATGGATTTATTTGGTCCTATTAGAACCACTAGCTTAAGTGGCAAATTGTATGCATTTGTAATTGTTGATGATTATTCTCACTATACATGGGTATTATTTCTTGCTCACAAAAATGAAGCTCATAAAGCATTTGTTAAACATTGTAGAAGAATTCAAAATGAAAAAGGCTTTACACGTGGAAAACTTGACATAACATTATTTCTAATGTTTGATGGAAAAGACATGCTTATTGTGCAAATCTATGTTGATGATATTATATTTGGTTCTACTAATGAAAACTTGTGCAAAGAATTCCCTAAGACTATGCAGAATGAATTCGTAATGAGTATGATGGGTGAGCTAAAATTCCTTCTCGGACTTCAAATAAAGCAAACCAAAGAAGGGATATTCTTAAATCAATCCAAATATGTCATAGATTTACTAAAAAGATTTGGATTGGAAAATGTTAAAGCATATGAAACTCCCATGAGTCCTTCAACAAAGCTTGACAAAGATGAGAAAGGTAAACCGGTGGATGTTAAGCTATATCGAGGTATGATTGGTAGTTTACTTTTATTTAACCGCAAGTAAACCCGATATAATGTTTAGCGTGTATCTTTGAACTCGGTTTCAATCTTGTCCTAAAGAATCACACTTAATTATGGTAAAACGAATATTTCGATATTTGCTTGGAACTATTGATTTAGGATTATGGTACCCTAAGACAAATTCATTTGACTTAATAAGCTACACGGATGCGGATTTTGCCGGTTGCAAAATTGATCGCAAAAGCACTAGTGGTACTTGTCACTTTCTAGGACATTCACTAGTATCATGGTTTAGTAAAAAGCAAAACTCCGTGGCCTTATCAACGGCGGAAGCCGAATATGTAGCGATCGGTAGTTGTTGTGCTCAATCTCTCTACATAAAACAACAACTAGAGGATTTTAAAATTCTTTTTGATCATATTCCCATAAGGTGTGATAACACAAGTGCCATAAGTTTAAGTAAAAATCCTATCCAACACTCTCGCACAAAGCACATTGAAATTAGATACCATTTCATAAGAGATCATGTGCAAAAAGGGGACATTGAACTTGAATTTGTGAAGCACCGATAGTCAATGGGCGGATATTCTCACGAAACCTCTCATTGAAGAACGATTTTGCACAATTCGACGTGAAATAGGTATGGCTAGATACGTTGATATCAAATAAGCTTGAATTTATTATCCTTCTATTTGATTCAACTGTGTTAAATCTATATATACCTTAAGAATTGAATATAAAATGATTTTATCCATATCATGTTCATAAAATTGTTCATTTTATATCTTTCTAGTTATATTGCTTTGAACATTAGATTATATGCCCAGTTCTATGTATATTTGCGTATATGTTCATGCATAAAATAAGAAATAAAACTCATCATTTAAACAAACTTGATTTTATTAAAAAAAGAAAGCCACAAAGGAGAAGCCACCACAAAAGGAAAAACCACTACACTTCCCACTACATTTATTTGGGGATAGAGCGAGAAGTCAATTCCTTCACCTCAGCTAGTAGCTTCTCGTACTGCTTCTGCAGCTTATTAGTGGTCTTGCTCTGCTCTGTGGACCGGATTACCAAATCATCAGGCATAAGAATCCACGAGCGCCTTCAGCCTTTTGTTCTCCTCCTTGACCTCCCCTACTTTCTTCTTACTCTCCTTCAGCAACCTTTGTAAAATGGTGACTTGAGAACGCAGCGTTTTCACTTCCATATTCCTAACATGAAGACGACGTCCCATGTTAGAAACAGTGGCAGTACACTGAACCGTGAGTGCCAATGATTCATTTATTATTTGTGGGTCAGTCCTCCCAGCTAAAACCTTTGCATCCTCCGGAGTACAAAGACCGGCAGCTACTGCGGTGGCAGTCTCACCATTCAATATCACTGAATCAGTTACTGATACAGGGCCATTAATTGAAAGGAAGTAAGGACGCCAGACTTCTGGCATCACACTAGGCGTATCATTTAGATTAATTGTTTCTGGTTTGTTTTGAGAAGAAGAGGAAGCCATTCTAGAAAATCTAATAAGAGATTAAGTTAAGAGTTTGAAAATGATGAAGTTCATCGAAAATTAGTGTGTGTTAAATAAACCTCAGATTTTTGAACACCAGCCTGTACCTATCACCCGACTCCCGAGATTTTTCTTCAAAATTCAACGTTCAAATCTCGAGATTTAACGTATACGGAAATATCACTGACTCAGAACTCGATGCGTCGACAAAAATCTTTTTTCTGAAAAAGCAGATATTTTTTTTTTCAAACTTCCTGATTTATCGGTGTCTATGGCGTGCGTAATTGGATAAGTCTGACACATAGCAAAATCTGAACCCTTCATTCACACTTACGACACGTAGCAAAATCTGAACCATTCATTCACACTTATGACACATAGCAAAATCTGAACCATTCATTCACACTTATGACACGTAGCAAAATCTGAACCATTCTTTCAAACAGCGCGTCTGTCCTATAAATTCACTTCACCTCTCCACTACATACTCACACCTCTCAGATAATATTTTCTCTCATTCTTTAGATAAAACTCTAAGAGGATGCAGCATCATTTAGAGATTCATAAAATCAAATACTTGATCTTCTCAGAAAGAAGCAAAATTATTATTGATCAAGTTTCCACGAAGCAAGATTATTATTGATCATGCTTCTCGGTTGAAGTACCTCTCTCATACACCAGGTTGATGGGAAGATCTTTAGCATACACTCCAAATATATCTTCCTCATCCGAATCATCCCGTTCATACAACTGTTGATACACCTGAAGCTTTGTATGACAGAAGAGAGAGAGTACATAATATATGGGCTTCATCCCATGTCCTTTCCAGATTGCTTAAATCATCAGCATTTTAGGCATATGGCAAGGGACATCATATCCTTTCCTGAAGCATCTTCAACCGAACCCTCAATCCAACCAAACCACTAGGATGAAGAATCTTACAAATATGAATGTATTTGTTTTATTTCTTTGTACCAAATAGGAGAAATATGTTATATTAGTTAGTTGTTCTATGTTTGAACTAAATCAAAGGAGAAATAATTTTTTTTGGTTGTTTAAAATGTTGAATGATGTTTGGAGATATTGAATATAATATTTATTTTTGATGATGCCAAGGGGGAGAAAGATATGACATTTTTTTAATCTATTGGTCAATTATCATATCTTGCAATAATTGGCAACTTGTCAACTTTGTATTTGCTTGATATTTGAATTGGCCATCTTGGTCCAATTAAATCAATAGTCAAAATTAAGCTTTAAAACATAAATCATTAGTTCATATGAAAATATCATTAATGAACAACTTAAAATCATGGTTATCATCAAAACTACATGAATGTCCTTGGATTAATTAGTCAATTAATAATTATTGAAACCTTGAGGCTAACAACTATTTTTTAACACCAAATTTGCGATCGATCACCAAATTTGAGTGTCAAAACTTGTAAATGGTCTTCAAAATTTCTCCAGAAACTTCAGAGATCGATCACCATTTTTTAATATCAAATTTGCGATCGATCACCAAATTGGTGTGTCAAAACTTGTAAATGGTCTTCAAAATTTTTCCAGAAACTTCAGCGATCGATCACCACTTTTTAGCAGGAAATTTACGATCGATCATCGACCACCAAATTCGAGTGTCAAAACTTGTAAATGGTCTTCAAAATTTTTCCAGAAACTTCAGCGATCGATCACCACTTTTAGCAGGAAATTTGCGATCGATCATCGACCACCAAATTCGAGTGTCAAAACTTGTAAATGGTCTTCAAAATTTTTCCAGAAACTTCAGCGATCGATCACCATTTTTTACATCAAATTTGCGATCGATCACCAATTTTGTGTGGCAAAACTTGTAAATGGTCTTCAAAAATTTTCCAGAAACTTTAGCGATCGATCGCTATTTTTTAACACCAAATTTGCGATCGATCACCAAATTTGAGTGTCAAAACTTGTAAATGGTCTTCAAAATTTTTCCAGAAACTTCAGCGATCGATCACCATTTTTTAACATCAAATTTGCGATCGATCAACGACCACCAAATTTGAGTGTCAAAACTTGTAAATGGTCTTCAAAATCTTTCCAGAAACTTTAGCGATCGATCACTATTTTTTAACACCAAATTTGCGATCGATCACCAAATTTGAGTGTCAAAACTTATAAATGGTCTTCAAAATTTTTCCAGAAACTTCAGCGATCGATCACTTTTTTTAGCACGAAATTTGCGATCGATCATCGACCACCAAATTTGAGTGTCAAAACTTGTAAATGGTCTTCAAAATTTTTCCAGAAACTTTAGCGATCGATCGCAGTTTTTTAACACCAAATTTGAGTGTCAAAACTTGTAAATGGTCTTCAAAATTTCTCCAGAAACTTCAGCGATCGATCACCATTTTTTAACATCAAATTTGCGATCGATCAACGACCACCAAATTTGAGTGTCAAAACTTGTAAATGGTCTTCAAAATTTTTCCAGAAACTTTAGCGATCGATCACTATTTTTTAACACCAAATTTGCGATCGATCACCAAATTTGAGTGTCAAAACTTGTAAATGGTCTTCAAAATTTTTCCAGAAACTTCAGCGATCGATCACCACTTTTAGCAGGAAATTTGCGATCGATCATCGACCACCAAATTCGAGTGTCAAAACTTGTAAATGGTCTTCAAAATTTTTCCAGAAACTTTAGCGATCGATCACTATTTTTTAACACCAAATTTGCGATCGATCACCAAATTTGAGTGTCAAAACTTGTAAATGGTCTTCAAAATCTTTCCAGAAACTTTAGCGATCGATCACTATTTTCTAACACCAAATTTGCGATCGATCACCAAATTTGAGTGTCAAAACTTGTAAATGCTCTTCAAAATTTCTCCAGAAACTTCAGCGATCGATCACCATTTTTTAACATCAAATTTGCGATCGATCAACGACCACCAAATTTGAGTGTCAAAACTTGTAAATGGTCTTCAAAATCTTTCCAGAAACTTTAGCGATCGATCACTATTTTTTAACACCAAATTTGCGATCGATCACCAAATTTGAGTGTCAAAACTTGTAAATGGTCTTCAAAATTTTTCCAGAAACTTCAGCGATCAATCACCATTTGTTTACATCAAATTTGCGATCGATCACCAATTTTGTGTGGCAAAACTTGTAAATGGTCTTCAAAAATTTTCCAGAAACTTTAGCGATCGATCACCAAATTTGAGTGTCAAAACTTGTAAATGGTCTTCAAAATTTTTCCAGAAACTTTGGCGATCGATCACTATTTTTTAACACCAAATTTGCGATCGATCACCAAATTTGAGTGTCAAAACTTGTAAATGGTCTTCAAAATTTCTCCAGAAACTTCAGAGATCGATCACCATTTTTTAATATCAAATTTGCGATCGATCACCAAATTGGTGTGTCAAAACTTGTAAATGGTCTTCAAAATTTTTCCAGAAACTTCAGCGATCGATCACCACTTTTAGCAGGAAATTTGCGATCGATCATCGACCACCAAATTCGAGTGTCAAAACTTGTAAATGGTCTTCAAAATTTTTCCAGAAACTTCAGCGATCGATCACCACTTTTAGCAGGAAATTTGCGATCGATCATCGACCACCAAATTCGAGTGTCAAAACTTGTAAATGGTCTTCAAAATTTTTCCAGAAACTTCAGCGATCGATCACCATTTGTTTACATCAAATTTGCGATCGATCACCAATTTTGTGTGGCAAAACTTGTAAATGGTCTTCAAAAATTTTCCAGAAACTTTAGCGATCGATCGCTATTTTTTAACACCAAATTTGCGATCGATCACCAAATTTGAGTGTCAAAACTTGTAAATGGTCTTCAAAATTTCTCCAGAAACTTCAGCGATCGATCACCATTTTTTAACATCAAATTTGCGATCGATCACGACCACCAATTTGAGTGTCAAAACTTGTAAATGGTCTTCAAAATTTTTCCAGAAACTTCAGCGATCGATCACCATTTTTTAACATCAAATTTGTGATCGATCAACGACCACCAAATTTGAGTGTCAAAACTTGTAAATGGTCTTCAAAAATTTTGCAGAAACTTTAGCGATCGATCACTATTTTTTAACACCAAATTTGCGATCGATCACCAAATTTGAGTGTCAAAACTTGTAAATGGTCTTCAAAATCTTTCCAGAAACTTTAGCGATCGATCACTATTTTCTAACACCAAATTTGCGATCGATCACCAAATTTGAGTGTCAAAACTTGTAAATGCTCTTCAAAATTTCTCCAGAAACTTCAGCGATCGATCACCATTTTTTAACATCAAATTTGCGATCGATCAACGACCACCAAATTTGAGTGTCAAAACTTGTAAATGGTCTTCAAAATCTTTCCAGAAACTTTAGCGATCGATCACTATTTTTTAACACCAAATTTGCGATCGATCACCAAATTTGAGTGTCAAAACTTATAAATGGTCTTCAAAATTTTTCCAGAAACTTCAGCGATCGATCACTTTTTTTAGCACGAAATTTGCGATCGATCATCGACCACCAAATTTGAGTGTCAAAACTTGTAAATGGTCTTCAAAATTTTTCCAGAAACTTTAGCGATCGATCGCAGTTTTTTAACACCAAATTTGCGATCGATCACCAAATTTGAGTGTCAAAACTTGTAAATGGTCTTCAAAATTTCTCCAGAAACTTCAGCGATCGATCACCATTTTTTAACATCAAATTTGCGATCGATCAACGACCACCAAATTTGAGTGTCAAAACTTGTAAATGGTCTTCAAAATTTTTCCAGAAACTTTAGAGATCGATCACCATTTTTTAACATCAAATTTGCGATCGATCACCAAATTGGTATGTCAAAACTTGTAAATGGTCTTCAAAATTTTTCTAGAAACTTCCGCGATCGATCACCACTTTTAGCAGGAAATTTGCGATCGATCATCGACCACCAAATTCGAGTGTCAAAACTTGTAAATGGTCTTCAAAATTTTTCCAGAAACTTCAGCGATCGATCACCAGTTTTAGCACGAAATTTGCGATCGATCATCGACCACCAAATTTGAGTGTCAAAACTTGTAAATGGTCTTCAAAATTTTTCCAGAAACTTTAGCGATCGATCACTATTTTTTAACATCAAATTTGCGATCGATCACCAAATTTGTGTGTCAAAACTTGTAAATGTCTTTCAAAATTTTTCCAGAAACTTCATCGATCGATCACCATTTTTTAACATAAAATTTGCGATCGATCAACGACCACCAAATTTGAGTGTCAAAACTTGTAAATGGTCTTCAAAATTTTTCCAGAAACTTTAGCGATCGATCACTATTTTTTAACACCAAATTTGCGATCGATCACCAAATTTGTGTGTCAAAACTTGTAAATGGCCTTCAAAATTTTTTCAGAAACTTCAGCGATCGATCACCAGTTTTTACACAAAATTTGCGATCGATCACCAGATTTGGGTGTTAAAGTTTGTTTATTTTTCATTAATTTTTTTAACCAGAGCCTAACTAACCAAAAAAAAAATTATTTTAAGTTTAAGTGGGAAATTTTATTTATTTTTATTTATTTGTTTATTTTTTATTATTTTTTTTTAACCAATGCCTAACTAACCAAAGTTAAAAAGCATGTTTTAATACTTGTAAAGTATTAAAGTATTTATTGAAGAGTACAAAATGGGTGATAAAGTATTTATAAATATAGTAAACTATGTTTTAATACTTGTATTTGGTCTTAATTATTGTAAAGTATTTATTGAAGAGTACAAAATGGGTGATAAAATCAGTAAAAGTTGTCATTTATTGTAAAATGGAATCAAATTTTGACGGTTATGAGGGTTTGTATGAAATGTTTTAATTTACTTGTCGAAATTTGTATTTTGGTGATAAATATAGTAAAGTATGTTTTAGTACTTGTATTTGGTCTCAATTGTTGTATAGTATTTGTTGTAGAGTACAATATGGGTGATAAAATTCGTAAGCTTTATTATTTATTGTAAAATGGAATCTTTTTGGATGGTTAGTATTTTTAGTAATTAGTTTTTAAATCTAGTACTTTTTGTGATAATTTTAGTAAACTTTATTATAATTCGTAATAGTTATCAGTTTCAGTATTAATGTTGTTTATTATTGTAAAGGGGTGTGAGGATGTGTAAATAGTGTTAATTGAAGTAAATTTTTGGCGGCTGTGATTAGTAAAATTTGTGTGAAATATTGTTAATTGGTTGATAAAATTTGTAATTTTGTGTATAATTATCGTATTGTAGTATTATTCCGTAATAGTTTTGTATTTCCTCGTACTTGTTGTGATAGATCGTGTAATATGTGTGAGTTTAATTAATTCATCCCTTACTTTTTGTATTTTGTTCTTAAGTATTGTTATATGAGTGTTATTTATTGTAACTGGTGTGTCAATTTATGTAATACCGGCTACCTGAGCAGCCAGTCACAATTTTTCCTAAATTCCAATTATACCCCTACGGGAAAAAAAACCTACGGGACGTAAGTATTTCCTATATATATATATATATATATATATATATATATATAGGGGTGTTGCCAATGGGGGGCACGGGGAGCCAAGGCTCCCCCTAACATTTTGGGTTTTCTTTTTTGTTTATTAAAAAATAGCATAAATTGAAAGAAAATTTCCTTATAGGCTACTCCTGGAATTTTTTTAATGGGAAACTATTCATAATTGATGCATATTTTAAGGAAAAAATTATCAAAATTGGAATGATGCATATTTTAAGAGAAAAATGTGCAAGATTGAGAATTTGAGAGATTAATAATCAATCCTCTATACCAAATGCTAAAACTTTAGATGTTAAATCCCCTAAAAAAGCTCAATCTATTTGGATAAGGATCCTCTCCATTTGGAAATCTCTCCATTTGTCCATTTCATGGTTCAGATTTTATTTCACAAATCTAACGATATATAGACTGCCTTGTCATTTAAAATTTTAAATGATGTGGCAGTCTGTACACTATTAGATCTGTGATATTTAATCTGGACCATGAAATGGAGACTCTCCATTTTATTTCAAATGGAGAGGATCCTATTCCAATCTATTTGATGTTTGCTTGGAATTAGAAAAAAAAAAAAAAAAATATATATATATATATATATATATATATATATATATATATTTTTTTTTTTTTTAATGTTGTTATATTCAACTGCGCCCCCCTTGAAATTTTTTTCTGACTCTGCCATTGTATATATATATTTTAAAAACTTTATTTTATAGTGGATTAAATTGACAATGGACTAAACGTTGGACATAGTTTAGCTACAAACCAACTATCTGGCAACTCATAAGATCATCCATGTATACTTTTAGTCACATGACCTATTTAATGAGTCACGTGACTTATTTAAATAATACATGTGGGTGGTCTTATGAGTTGTCATATAGTTGGTTTGTAGATAAACTTTGTCCTTTAATTTTTTTGCCAAACTTTTTTTAATACATTAATGACAATATTTTAACCATAGGATGAAAATGAACAATTTGAAAACTAAACAAACTTAGGACACTAAAATGACAAAAATGAAACTTAGGAAACTAAAATGACAAATGATTAAACTTAAGGGATGTAATTTAAATTTTTAGATATATGGAGAATGTAAAAAAAAAAGAATATGGTTTTGAAACTATAGTTTTTTTTTTTTTTTTGGAACTGAGACCAAACTTGGCTGCTCCCTTTATGGTAGTTTAAATAACCTTACCATATTCCATGTGAGCAGGGGCGGATGTAGTGTATGACCAGGGTGGGCAACTGCCCACCCTCAAATTTGAAAAAAAAAAAATTAGTAGGTATATATAAATTCAAAAAATATAGGTTTGTTAAAATGCCCACCCTCAATTTTGTTTCAAATCCTTATCTACCTTTAAAAAAAAAAAAATATTAAAGAAGATAAATCTATCAACAATTATACCAAATACCCTAAACAATCCAAAATTATAACATTTACAACAAATAACACAGAAAAAGGCCAATAATATCTTAAAAGCCCAAAAATAAAATTACAACAACAACAGATTAGCCCAATTAAAAACAAATCAGCCCAAATCAAAACAAATCAGCCCAACAACACAGACTTGATTTTAATTTTAGTTATATTATTATTATTATTATTATTATTATTATTATTATTTTTTAAACAAATCAGCCCAAAACACATACTCAGATTGAAAAATTGCCATTCGAGAGAGAGAGAGAGAGAGCGAACGGAAGTAGATCGGCCCCCTCCGTCTCCACGGCCACCGATCCACCATCCACGGCCACCGATCGGCTGATTAGGCTCCTGTTGAAGCAGATCGGCGCCTGTTGAAGCAGATTCAGCTCCCGTTGAAGCAGATCGGCGCCTGGACCCGAGCTCGAGCCTCAACGCCTCACGCCTGGACCGGAGCTCGACGCCTCAACGCCTCACGTCTGGACTAGAGCTCGACGCCTCACACCTGGAGCCCTGGACCGGAGCTCGACGCCTCACGCGGCCTGGACCCGAGCCGAGGAGGCGAGCTTGCGACTTTGCGAGGACTGGACCGACTGCCACTGGTATGCTCTCTCTCTCTCTCTCTCTCTCTCTCTCCTTTGCTCTCTGTCCATGACTCTTTTAATTTTGAAGACTTGAAGTTATTGGCTTTTTGGCTTGGGTGAATATTTATTTTGTTTGCATGCTTTGATGTGCTTTCTGCTGAGTGCTGGCCATGTGGTGTCTTGGTGTTGGTGAGTGGTCCGAGTGGACCATGTGAAGTGGTCCCCGGACTCAAGTAGTCAGTGACTTTTTTTTTTTTTTTTTTTTTTTTTTTTTTTTTTTTTTTTTTTTTTTTTTTTTTCTGAATCAGACTGGTTAGTGCACGGTTTCAGAATATGAAGACACGTAGAAATCAATTGTAAAAGGTTATGATAAGCCTCTTGTTTGTTACTTTTTGTTTATATGAACAATATATTTCGTCTTTTGGCCTTTTTTTGTATTATATATATTAAAGTTTGAAATCAAAACACAAAAGCCGTCCACCCTGAGCGGAATTCCTGGATCCGCCCCTGCATGTGAGAACAAAAAAATAAAATAAAATTGGACACATAGAAGAATAAAATAGTGTCCAAGGAAAATTTTGGATTCTATGCAATGAAATCATAATCAAATCTATACTAACTCTCCGTTTGAATCAATGGAAAATATTTTTCGGAAAATGACTCCTTTTTTAAGAAAATTAACTTGTTTTCCTATGTTTAATTGCAATCTTTAAAATAACTCAAATTTTTATTTATTGTTTAGCTCACATAGAAAAATATTAGTGTTTCTTGTATTTCAAAATAATTGTATGAATAAAAGCTTTCATTCATGAAAACGAACCCCACATGGGAAAACATGTTATATTTGTTGAGTCATTTAGGAGTCTCAAATGGGAAAACCGACTTCAAATTTGGAATATACGCTAAAAATAAAGTGAGAAAGCACTTATTTGAGTAAAAATTGTCATTTAGAAAAAGTTAATGATTGAGGGAGGGGTCAAACAAACTTCTTATAATTAAAAATGAAAAAAGTAATTAAATAATTTTATTCTAATGTTTATTTATAAATTTGATAGAATATTTTTCATAATATTATATTTAATAGTCGATCTCTAGAGAGAGAGAGAGGAGGGCAATACGAGAGAAATTATTATTGTGGAAGTTTTTATTATTATAATGGTGTACACAATTTTTTTTTTTTTTTTTGATACTTCGTCAAAGAACCAGAGTTACAAAAACATCATCTGGAACCAGAGTTGCAAAACATTGAGTATTCATGATACACATCAAGGAAGGTTCGAGAAGCTGTAAGAGCCATCGACTTGGTTTCTTTGAGTACTTGCTTTGGTGTTGCCTTTATATGTAGACTGAGGTGTTGTTGTTGGAGGTTCTTGATGTCCTCGAATATAGTAGTGAGCTGCCATTTGGATAGGTGGTTACTTCCCCACATTTGTTCAATGTCTTTGTCTTCAATCAGAATGATCATCCTCTGAAATCCCAATTAGGTAGCTTTGATGATGGCTTCTCTGATAGCTATGAGTCTTGCCAGTTTAGAGTCTTGTGTAGTTGTGGTTTTACAACCAACAAAAATGACCTGGCCATCTCTATTCTTTCCCATATATGTCATTCCATGCCTTGTGCCATTTTTTGCCGCACCTCCTGCAGTGGTGATGAGAACTTGCCAATTGGTATCAGGAGTCCATGAAGTTGCATGTACTATGTTCCTTACCCAGCCAGTGTTCCCTGCATTGTTAGATGAGGTTTGCAAAAACCTTTTCAACAAAGATTTAGAGGTTAGAATTATTTCCATTAATTGGATTGGGTTGTTTCCCTTCAAACATATTTGATTTCTGTGAAACCAGATGCACCACAGCAGTGTTAGAATCATTTGGAGATCATAAGTGTTATTGTTTAAGTCATTGTGCTGCTTAAGTAGATCCTTAACCCATATGTCCACTGTGATTGTAGCTTCTGTTAGGTGTATGATTGGAATGTCAGCTCCAAACCAAACAGCTCGAGCGAGATCACAGTGTAGGAAGAGATAATCTTGGGTTTCAATGGCATTGTTGCACAATAAGCAGGCCATAGCATAGTGTACTCCTCTTCTATTGAGCTCCACTTTGACAGGGATTGCATGATGCAGTATTTTCCATGAGGTCCTGAGACATTGGCATTGTGGATAAGGATTTCATAGGCTTTTTTCACCTAATAATCACCATCGAGGGAATGAGGCCAAATTAATTTGTCAGGAGTAGCATTGGTCTCTACCACAAGAAGTGGGATGCTTAGAATTTGATCACTGTCTGTTTTGTCATAGAGCTGATTGATTAGAATGGTTTTCCATCTTGCATTCTGGTTATCAATCAGATCAGCTACAATTGTGATTTGGTTCTGAATATGTGGTGGGGCAGTGGGTGTGAACTTGAACCATACTGGGTGGCTGATGGGAATGTTGTAACCTCGTCCAACTCTCCAAGAGGCTTGGCATAATTTTGGATTATATTGACACATGAGATTTCTCCAAATCCATGATGCTTTCTAATTGTACACAATTAATTTGTGGTGCTTTACTGAAAGGTTTAGGAAAAACATTTCTAAGTTATAAAAAGTTCGCTCTATTGTGCTTGTTTTTTGTTGACCACATAAAAAGTTTTTCGTTGATTTGCATTTTCCACCCTACTAAACACTAAAAAAAATAATAATAATAATAATAAAAAAAATAAATAAAAAAAACTTAAGAAGTTGTACTTAAGAAAATAAGGCAATTTCATCTTATAAATCAAGCCATAAGAGCATTTCTAACGGATTAGTCAAAATTTGAGCCAAAATTTGGCTTAAAACACTATTTTTTGTAGCTCATCACTTTTAAAAATACCCGTATTTGATTCTTCATTCTCAACTCTATTTTATTAAAATATTATTTCTTCATTTATTTTTTATTATATTTTGTAAAACACCAACACAATTTCAAGGGTTTGCAACTTATGCATGTTCAATTCTCAATTTTTTCAACAATGCTACACACAACAATTTTTACAATTTTTGTTCAAAATTAATTGAGGTTACAAATTGTGATTAATGCAATAGTATTTTTAGTGAAACTATTACTAATATCACTTTTATTGCACGACTCACCATCTTAATAATTGTAAAAAAAAAAAAAAAAAAAATTATGAAATTTGTTGTATCTCAAATTTTTAATTTTAATTTTAAAAACACCCAGCCAAGAATTTAAGAAATAAAAATGCCAGCTTATACTAAAAATGTTAGGCCCAGAATGATTTGAAGTGGATCTCCGGCCCAAACATGTGGTATCTAGGGTTTTACTAGCTTTCCTCTTTATGACTATTAATATATAAAAACCGCAAGGAACCCTAACATATCTCCCTTGCGGCCGAGAGAGAGAGAGAGAGAGGGTTTAACTTCATAGCTTCATTCATCGCCGGCGCTGTAAGTTCACGACCATTTTCGTCTCTGTCACTTACTTTCCCATCATTCCATTCCATTTCAATTAGCTCTCTTATCTTTCTCTCTATCTCTGTTTGGTTCCCGAGAAAAGCTTTCGTTGGTTAAGAAAATTTAAGGACTAATACTTGTTGTAACTGCAAATCTGAGGGTTCAACCATACATCGGTTTGCGTTTGTTTGTTTGTTTGTTTTAGATCTCTGGGGTCTGTTATTATGATTTCATTGCTATTAAGTTTGATCTGTTTGTTTCGATTAACTCTGTTTGTTTGCTGAGAAATAAATAAAAGATGGGGTTGTGGGAAAGTGAAAGAAAAATGTGGAATTTATTTTGATTTTTAAGGTTTTAGTTGTATTTTGATTCACAAAATTTTGATTTTGTCTTTGCTAATAACCCTATTTTACACTGTTTATACTTAAATGAAAAATTGCTTTACTTTTGTTTTTGTTGTCTTTTAGTAGAATATACAAGTAAAAGTAGGTAACTTTAAGAACATGGTTTTATTAGAGTAGAGTGACTGTTAAAAACATGTTTAGATTAAGCAGTGATAAAAAGAGATCTTTGTTTTCTTGACGACCCCTGTTATTTTTTGAGCATTCAATGTGTGGCTTGTACTGTGAGTATGTTTCTCATTCATAATTTTTTGAATTTACAGGTAAGAAATGGTGAAGCATAACAATGTTATCCCTAATGGGCATTTTAAAAAGCATTGGCAAAACTATGTGAAGACATGGTTCAATCAACCAGCTAGGAAAGAAAGGAGAAGAGTTGGTGGGTTTCTTATTTTATCCCATTTGGGTTTTGTCCCTTTTATGTTCCTGAGTTGATACACTTTTATTGTATATATACACAATAAGTTTGTTGAGTGATATTTGAATGACTTATCTGTTAAACCATTACCAGCTCGCCAGAAGAAGGCTGTCAAGATCTTCCCCCGCCCAACTAATGGATATCTCCGCCCTATTGTTCACGGGCAGACATTGAAATATAACATGAAAGTGAGGGCTGGTAGGGGCTTTTCTTTGGAAGAATTGAAGGTTGGTGTTCTTATGTCATCCTTATCATCTGTTAAAGATTTGCTTCCAGCATGCTGACTTTTAAAACTCTGTGGTCATTTCCATCTTGTCTTCTGAACTTATTGTAGGAAAGTCTTAGTTTTATATTTTATATTACGTTATCTATTCTTCTCTTTTAGTCCTACTTAATAGTAGGAAGTTCGAAATGAATCATCTGTTTTTTTTTTTTTTCTTATTTGTACTTGCCATTCATGTGGACACTCTGGTTGCTGTAGTGTCTAGGTTGCCTTCTGCTTCTGAATTTAGATAATATTTATAGAAAATTTTTATTTTAAAAATATTCTTTAAGGATACATGTTTGTTCTCTCAAAAGTGGACAGATGGCCGGTTCTTGTCTTCCTTCTTGATTCTATTAGTACTACTTGATAGAAGGGAATTGCTATAGTTACTAGCAGAAACTGTTGTGGCAAATAATGTGATGGTGCCTCAACATAACAAGAAAATTTTCTAGCTACTTTTTGTTTGTGTTTAAAAGTTGACAAATTTGAAGTATCCTTAACGTCATTGCTACTAGTATATATGAGTAATGCAACAAGTCCATGAATGCAATTCTTTCAATAAGATGGATTTAACTTCTGTTTGTAATCTTGTGCTGTTCCTCTCTCGTTTTGTGTTATGGCTTAACAAGTTTAATCCCCTATTATTATTTGATAAACAGGCTGCAGGTATTCCCAAGAAATATGCTCCAACTATTGGGATTGCGGTTGATCATCGCAGGAAGAATCGTTCTCTGGAGGGCCTTCAGACTAATGTGCAGAGGCTGAAGACATTCAAGGCCAAATTGGTTGTCTTCCCAAGGCGTGCCCGCAAATTTAAGGTTTGTTTAAATGGCTGAAGTGCATTGCTTGAACAAATGGATGTGTGCTTGTGTTGGCTGATTTCACATTTGCTCTACTTTCTTGCAGGCTGGTGACTCTGCACCTGAGGAACTTGCATCTGCCACCCAGGTCCAAGGCCCATACTTGCCAATTGCACGTGAGAAGCCATGTGTTGAGCTTGTCAAGGTTACTGAAGAAATGAAATCATTCAAGGCATATGACAAGCTCCGCCTTGAGAGGACAAACCAACGACATGTTGGTGTTAGGCAGAAGAGAGCAGCAGAGGCTGAGAAAGAAGAGAAGAAGTAGTTGGTTCAATAACGTCAAGCAGCCTTTGAATGAATTTCCCAATGTTGAACGGTCTTTTGCATTTTTGTTTTGAGCCATTTATGTGGACTTCATTACTTTTAATCGTAGCTTTGCTGAAAGGTATTTTGAGTTAATGAATTTTTTGGATTGCATGGATATGTTGATCTTTATTTGGTTTTGTTAGAATGAGTATATTTTGGCGATGCCCTATATAGCACCTTGGTTGAGATTTATATATTTTTTAGATTGGTATCTTAGCATGGTGTCCGACCGTTCTGATGCATCATATTTTCTAATTGAATTTTTATCACTAGTAAAGTGTGGTGTCTCAGCTTATAGTCGTCTTACTGATGGACATGGCATGATTTATTTTTATCCTTCAATATTGACTCTCCAAAATTTTCTACAGGGATCGATTTTAATGAAAAATGTGAACTTTAAAGATTCTACTTTCAATCGCCTTTTATACCTCGATTCCTATTATATCTTTTATCCAGTTCAGTCCGTCAGTAACTAGTTATGTTTTCTTCTAGAGTCTCAGAATAATCTTCATTGTTCCTAACTTAAAAATCTTTTTCCATAATTACATGCGATTTGCGAATGATATAATTCCAGTAAAAATGGATGGATAAGGTGGCATCCTGCCTGATTCTATGTAGTTTGCACTTTTACCTTTAGGTATATAGTTAATATTATAGAGCCTAGGTGTAATAATAGGCACAAAGAATGAGCACACTGAATTGGATCAGGTAGCATGCCATGTCCATGTGATACTATTGAAGTTTCTTAACATCTTTGTGATCTAAACCCAAATGACAAGCTTTGCTTGTTCATAGGGTACTTCCATGTCCTTCAGATCCACTTTTAAGTATTTTTAGTTCCCGGTTTCTGCTGCGATATTAATATTTTGAAGTTGATGTCGTGTCACAGATTTACATGGTAAAAGCACTAAGCGATTGGTTTTGTTACGCAAGCTAGAAAAAGTAATCTCAGAAAAAAAATTATGCGAAGTAAATTAGGGATTGAGGATATGCCATTTGGTACATATTATACCACCATTGTGGAGCATATGGGATGGTTTGTTACCTAAGATAACAATTGTTCAACAAAGAGCTAACTAATTCCACGTTTGCATACCTGATTTATGGGTGAAAATGAAATCTAATTTTGTAGCACATATTTTTCTATGGACGCACGCATGCCAAAAGAAATTGTGGCACAAGTAACTTAAATCTTCAGATATGCTTAAGTTCTTTTGTAGCTCTTGTTTACTCCAAATGAAGTAAAAGTATTATTGAGAGAAGGCTGAATTTATAAAAGCATACAGAGCCGAAAGAATACAGGGAAACAAATAGGCACAATTGTGTACAAAGGAATAAAGAATCCATAAATCTGCAATGCTTTTCCTATATGTGAAACCCCAAACACTTGACCAGTGGAACAAATTACTAATAGAAGTCTCACGTAATTGAGAGGTTGAGCTTTCCAAATTCTCAAATGTACACCCATGCGCGCTCTCCACAATGTCCACATCAAACACAACGAAATGAGGTTCCAAACATTCAAAGAATGTTTACACAGCCAGTTCCACCAATCAAACAACAAATCCACAATCGTTGGCATTACCCACACAAACCCAAAGGAATGCAACATAAAGCACCATAAATCAAGCAAAGCTGAACAACGCAACAACTGATGATCCACTTTTTTCCCACTGCACTACTTCAAGTGATTGATCTAATACTGTCAAAGTGTCAATGGTTATATAAGATGCCTATTGCTCTGTCAGTGGTCTTATTATAGACCAGGATTAATGTTATTCTAGGAGTTTAATCCTCTTTTTCACCTACTAAAAACTAATGTAACTATATCAAGCAAGTATAAGTGAAATGAACAAGGCCAATGTTAATATTTGATCCTTTTTTTGCAATTAACAGCACAATTCCTCAGATAGTCTTGCTTATTTTTGGGAATAGAAATTTTCTACTAGATTTGGCTTAGCAGGCTGATTCTATATCCATAGGTCAAATTGACTCCAAGAAAGGAGAAGTGACTTGACCTTTTCTGATAGCCAAGTAACTCTCTTCTTGGACGCCAAAGGATTCACAAAGATACATGTCTCTACAAATGAATACAAACAGCCAAGTAAACCATTTTGAGTCACAGGCTGAACAAAAGCCAGTCAATCCAATATCCAATGTCTGCAATTTGTGATATACTGAAAGACACCAAGAATCAGCATTATTTCATATGTAAAAGCCAAGATTTTCAGAAGAGACTGGCTTTAGCTCAAGGTCTCAGAAAGAGACTCCAATATCTAACAGACAAGTCAAAGCCAGGATAAGACCAACCATTCCATTTACAATTGTTAGCCAAAAGACCAGGGACATTCTGGTTGCTTGTACAAAGAAACAGTGCTAATATACTATCACATTAGACAACACCTCGGAATGGAATGTGATCAGTGATGAATCTGAAGATGAATGCACCAGGTGTCCCACTAACATAACATAGTCAGCATCTCACTTTGATGAATCAGAACTTCAATGCCTGAAAAAGATTCCCCGTTAGTAAATCATAAGATGGATCTTCAGTAAAAAGTATAACATATTTAAATATGAAAAAGGGGTATGTTGTATGGTAATTAGTGTCGTAAACAGAAATTGGAACTAAATGGTTGCCTGCAATTCTATATGCCATGTTTTAGAACTTTCCGTTTCCCCACACATTTGCTGTCTACTGAGCATACAGAGTAATTTTTTTATCAACATATTGGCAGCTCATTAAATTCATATTCCACAAAATAAATAATTTTCATACGGCTTTGATAACTGAATAGCTGTGAGCATGCAACTTGGAGGAATTGAAGGCTTCCACGCAGATTCTCCTTTTATCTGTCAACAAAAAACTTGTCTGAATTGTACAAGTTGCAGAACCTTTATATTTTCTCTGATTATGTCCTATAAATACCAGTAAAATTCTACATCGCTCAAACAACTCCTAACAGCCAGACAAAATTCATTAGGTATCAAGAAGTATTCATACCTGAGAAGCCATGACCCAAGTTCCATCTATCCAATCTTGATGTGATCTTAATTCAGAGTGATGAAACTCCCCATAGTCTTTTGTGCCTTTGAAGTAAACTTTGTACCTTGAACCTTTAAGGTGCTTGGAAATCACACCCTCCCACCACCCGTCATTGTAAAAAGCATCAACTTCTTCATTGATATTGAAATTATCAATCACGACAGCGTTAGGAGGACGAGGCCTTATGTGCTTTATGTCAACCTCTTCTCTCAACAACTGTTTGTTATCATCTGTTTTCAGGCTCTTGTACTCAACAAGGTAACTGTCCTGTCCCATAGCATTGACAACTGTTGCAGCAAACCAAGCACCTGCAAACCCATCTTCATCACTGCTTACCTCAATTGGTGTCCCTTTGCTAAGATTCTTCATCCTTGATTTATTTGAACTTGCTTCCAACCTAAGTGATACTTCCTGCAGTCAAAGTTTTGAGAAGCTTGAGCTTGTAAGAAAGATGAATCAACAAAACAGAACATAAATAAGTTAACAAAAGAGTAAATCTGCTATGACTATAACAAAACATTTAGTTTTTTATTTTTTTATTTCTTTTCTGATTGGTAATGATCAAAATTTTATTAATGAAAGCTACCCCCACACAGGAAAGTAAACAGTTAAGATAAAGTACATAAGTCTAGGAACTCCTCAAAAGAGGATAAACCGAGATTGGTGAAAGTAGACATCCACTCAAACAAAGTCCTAAGAAATCTAGATTTCAGCTCCAGTGAGGTAACCTCACAACCCTCAAAAATGCGATTATTCTGTTCTCGCGAGAGCACCCAAAGAACACAATGCGGAACAGCACCCCACACCAATGCCGAGCGAGATTTACCAAAACCACCCATCCAACCAGCCAAGAGGTCAAATGACCCGAGCTGGCATAACCCAAGAAATACGAAATAAATTTGAATAGATTGTATAGGCTCTGCATCCAATATACAAAATTTTACAGGTATCTTCCTAAATATTCTTTCCTTGATCCTCCTAATAAAGTGGTACTTGTTTCATTAATGCTTGTTGCCTTATTTTACTTAGCACATTTGAACATTATAATCAAAAGTGCCATGCCTGAAACAAGTGAAAGAACATTCTTTTATGAACGTAAACTTAAGTGTGACAATGCTTGTTGACATGGGAAAGCTACAAGCCTAGAAATTAAAAGAAAGAGACAGATTCACACACACAAAAGGAAGCAAGCATATTATAATTGCGCAGGTTTAATATTTGAGTAAGCCACCAGCTAGTTCTTCTTACTATTTGTTTTCAGCTCAAATCGTATATATAACATAATCAAAAGTAATTTACACAAGAAAATTTAATTTCTGAATGAAGTATAGCACCTAGAAGAAAGAGAAAGAAAAAGAAAAAATTGAGTGAAGAAGGTTAATGATAAAATATGAAAATGAGGATGAAAACCAAATTTACAGTGACATGAAATTGTTGTTTAAGTAAATTGCTTTATCTCGTAAGCATAAATCTCCATCATAAGCTATTCAATCAAGCTGAATATAAGATCGTTAAGAAGTTATTTTAGAAACTAGCTTTCTTTCTCAACCAAGTGAAACCATCAAAAGGGGTCTCAAATGATAAAGCAATTCACATAATGAAGAGATCCAAAGTTTCTTATCCTATGTTTACAGAAAAAAATTCAAACATTTGTTTACTAGTTTAAAATATCTAGTACAAGAGAAAGAAGAAACAAGGCCTTGAGGATGCGGTATTTCCTGAAAAAGAATTAAACAATGAACAGAAATATTGCATATTCGAGCAAAGAGCAAAAAGGCATTCCATCCCAATGACATATTTCAAAGTCATCTTTTTCCAAATTTATGTTAATTGACAAAAATCACCTTTCTCTCTAGACTTGACTATGATTTTTCTGCATAGTACTCCCAACTCAGAATGGATAATAAATTACAGATTTACAGGTAACAATGACTTTGAAGTTATAGATGTACATCTCTTACTGACACTTGTTAAATCATCTTAAAATGAAACACATTTTCCCCCTATTTCCATAAGGGATCCCAAAATTTTGAGATAAAAGCTTGATTTTTTTCACTATTTTCCAAAAAAAATCCCAGTTTCTTCTATAAGACCAAGGAGCAGGATTCAGGTAACCTGTAATTGTGATACACAGATTGATGAGTGATGACCCTAGGTGAATACCAAATCAAATAAGCCAATGAATGTCCCAACTCTATATGACTATGAATTATATTCCCTCTATCTAAGAGATTTGACAATGCATGTATAAATTCTACTACATCAAATGTATGGCTGTTTAAACTATATATGTACTTTAATTTATGAAAGCCAAACAATGAGTAGTGCTTTCATCATGTTATGTGCTTTCTAATGAGTGCCGGTAAAAAAACCTGATAGCTCAGTGACACTGTTTAGTTTTCTTTGTGAGGAAAATTCTGGTTCAAATTCCCAACAACCCAACAAATATTAATTATAACATGTATTTCGCTAAGTTTAGTACAATTCTGTGAGTCTTTCCTCCAAACAATTGATGTTCAAGGTGAAGACAACGCAAAAAAAGTATATATATATATATATATATATATATATATATATATATATATATATATATATATATATTAAAGAAATAAAAGAAGAAAGTTGAAACTCTTACCCTAGATGGAAACCAAGTTCCTTTATCCCATTCCTGATGAATCCTAAGCTCCGAAGCTAAAAACTGAAATTGCTGTTTCGCAAACCTAAAATAAACCCAAAACATGGAACCCTCATCATCAACTTCAGTGATCACTCCTTCCCACCACCCTCCACTGAAAAAAGCGTCAACCTCGTCGCCAAACACGAAAGTGTAACCGTGTTCGGGCATCGGCGGCAATGGCCTTAAAAGCACCAATTCAACCTCTTCTCTCAAGGGCTCATCGTTGGCCTCTAAGTGTTTGTATTCAACAACGAACTTGTCTGTGTTCCAATCACGCCCTATGATTTTTGCTGGGAACAGCGTGCCACGTAGGCTGTGGTCGGCACTGGTGACTTCCACCTCGTCTCCTATGCTGAAGCATGAGTCTTGAGTTTTTGTACGAGGCATTGTGAATGAGAAAGTGTGTTAGGGTTTTGTGTTTTCTTCTTTGTTAGGGCTTGGGTGAAGAAGAAGAATAACGACCAGGTATATATAGTAACGGAAGCCGGGTCCACAAAACTGTTGATTCGACGCAATCACCTAAGTCTAATGGAGCTTAGAAGCTTCAATTTTCTTTGCACTCCTTTGGTCTCCAAAAACCTTGAAATTACATCTTTTAATGATTGTACGATTTTTTATTTTATTTATTTTTTTAATTCTTTTCTTGGGTAATAAGTAAAGAAGAAGGATTAGAAGTTTGATTCTACTTAAAAGATTTATTATAAAAAGAGTTTACCTACAACTCATATGATATTTTTAATAAGTCATGTGACTTTCTTAAATAATACATATAGTTTATTTAATTGATATATACTGGATTGAAGGAGATTTCTTCCAAACAGGATTGAAGGTAAACTCTGTCCGATTAGTATTTGATTGCAAATAGTTTAATAGAATCTAGATATTTATATGATTCCCACCGAACCAAATTTCTTAGAAGTAAAGATAGGACATAGTTCGTTTTGTAGTCATCTTGTTATAATCCACTATGTGGTAACTCATAGGCCATCAATATTTATTTTTAGTCACATGACTTGTTTAAATAAAATAATACATATGAATGATTTTTTGAGTTGTCATGTAGTGGATTATAGTAAGACGGCTACAAACTTTGTTTGGAAAAATATATGTTCATTTCCAGTTATATGTGAATAATTAATATTGTCCACCAATTTTATCAAGTGTGAAATAGTGGTGTAAATGGGTGTTGTGAGCCAATCAATTCTCTTTGTGAAAATGTGGGTGAACACATTTCCATGATTTGAAATTCTAACAATTATATCCATAAGACTAATTAAAAATAGAAATTTTTTTCTTCTTCCCATCAAACGTCTAATACTTATGCTATGTATTCAATTTTCTTTTATTTTTTTTATATCATATAACCTTTAAGGATTATTGTTGATTTTGATTTTTTATCTTCTATTTGGAATTGTTTGTCTTTTTTAAAAATAAATAATTTAAATTGACAAGGCATACTATTTTGATAAACCTTACAAAAATTGAAATAGTTATTTGCTCTTATATACGTTATTTGAAGATGTTATCCTATTATTTTCAGAAATTTTACTTAATTCATGATTTACATTATTTTATTACTATTTATTTGTAGTAAGTTATTTAAAAGTGATGAAAATACATTTGCCATTGTGTTTATAAACTTAAAGATATTATGGGAACAATAGATAATTCCTATATGATTTAATTTCTAGGAATAAACAAAAATGAAGAATCTTTATTATCCATGAATCTTATCTAATTCATACTTAAACCAAATGTGGGCATAATTATATTGCTGCACATCCAAATTTCTAGGCATCTTATTCGTAGGAATTGTAGGAATTTGAACACCAAGAGACATATTAGATTTCGCTAACTAAACGCTAGATTGAAGTAGTGCTTTTTTATTTTTCTTTCTTTTTCTTTTGGTAAAAGATTAGTGGATGGTTTGAATTCATTCAACCCAACATCAAACCAAACATCTTCCGTACAACATCACTTCGCACCTCATCAAAATACTTCTTCTAGATAGAACATGTAACCAAGCATCTCTCAGTAACCTTGACTTCATTGCACTCCTTAAACCAAGAAAGCTTATAAGGGTGACCATGTTCTTCGATTTGGAGGTTCAAAGTATCTATCAACTCTTGAGATACCACATTTTCACAAGAGTTGATAGATAATCGGAACATGACATAAGGGTTTTGTTAGGGATTAATAACATGGCGTAATCTAGACATTTTATTTTATTTTAAAAATGATAGGATTAAAGAAATTCCATGAATTCTAGAGAATATTGATCCTTATAAGAAAGATGGTAAGCTTGAGAAATTATAGAAGAGAATGATACATGGGTCAAACAAAAACTTTATCAAGCTTGAGAAAGAACTTGTGGTGAATTACGTATCAGTTAAATAATTATTACACTCAACAACAATTAACATTTTTTGAAAAAATAATGAGTACCTAGAACTCAACCTATTGAATTGAAATGGATTTGAAGCGATGGTATTTATTAATCATGAAAATCGAAAAGAAATTGAATTTTGATCTAGAGAATATTAACAGGATCAGAGAAATTCTATTAATCCAGAGAATATTGATCCTTATAAGAAAGATGGTAAGCCCGAGAAATTATAGAAGAGAATGATACATGGATCAAACAAACACTTTATCAAGCTTGAAAAATAACCTTTCATGTAAGTTAAATAATTATATTACACTTAACAATGAAAAATAGATCATTTTAAACTATAACAATGAGTACCTAGATGTAAACCTGCTGAATTGAAATGGCTTTTGAAGAGATGAGATTTATTAATCATGAAAATCGAAAAGAAACTGATTTTTGAGGTGGAGAGCTTGATGACAGTTGGTCGGGTGGGTTTTGGGCAGAGGAAATCTTCTGGAAATTGAAAATGAGTTTTCTAAGGTTAAGATTATCTTAAAAATTGAAAGAAAAGATTTTTAAGATGAAGAGCATGAAGATGGATTGGGAAGAAGAGAGGGAAATTAGTGACGGCAAATTTAAAGGTGTTAGATTTATACAGGTTGTCACTTTGTAATCTATATATTATTAAATCTAAGAAATAAAATTTTAACCGTAAAACAAATTTTTTTCATTCAATAAAATGGAAAGGATCCTCTTCACTCTTCAGTGAGTGACAGAACCTTCGAGGGATGGCCCCACCATTTAACCATTTTCTCCCACAAAATAATACAAATGGACACATAAAATCCCCCCCAAAAAATGATAATCTGACCCATCATGTCCCACAGAAAATAATAAAAAAGCTTTTAGGCCTTAGCAAAAAAAAATGTCCAATCCCTAATATTAATTTTATTGTGTATTATTGTGCCAATAAATTATTAACAATAATTTTATTGTGGTTTTTGGGTTGTGAGACATATTTTTTTTTAAATTTCTTTTTTAATTACAAAAACTAATGAATTTTTATCTAAAAGACTATTGGACATAATTCGATTTGAAGATAATGGGTTTTTCTAAAGAAAATTTAGAAATAATTCAAAAATCAATACTGATAGCATCGTTATCAACCTCTCCTATTAATATCCCAATTTTTTAAAATCCTATAATAAAAAAAATTGATATTAGTTTATTAGTATTTTGAAAATATTAAATTGATGTTAATACCTTCCGTCCCTGATCTTGTTCCTATTATCTATACTATAATATAAAATCGAAGATTTTTGACTTTTTGTTAACTTCACACAATTTTGACACATCAGTTTTTGATTCGTCACAATTTTACACCTCATCTTTATATTTTGTATTATTTTATTCTTTATATTTTCCTTGACTTTGCTTTCTTCTATTTTATGACTTGGCCTTAAGGCTTGGATTCACAAACGATCTTGTGTGCACGAGTTCCATGGCTAGTTTCCAGTCGGCTGAAAGTGTGCCACGTTCTCTCTCTCTTTGACTCTCTCGCCAGTCACCACCCATCTATCCACCACCTCCTTAGATGAAATCCATGAATACCCCAATTCCAAACAACCACCGTGAAGCCTAATCTCACAAGCTAATCAGAGACACCACCCCGATAGCTTTCACTTCCAAAGCCTTCAGAGCTAGACCGTCTCTAAAAAGAAGGAAAAATATGAGTAGTCCTTGAGCATGCTCAAATCAACTTTCCCCAATGTGAACAGACGGAACGCCACCCAATATGTTTTTTTGTAGCATTTTCCAATCGGCGGTGCTGCAGTGATATTCCCATCACTGAAAATATTTGAGAATACTGTTGAATAGAGAACATAAAATATTGTGATTTTTTTTTTTACCTTGAGTCTGCCGTTAGCCATGGAGTTTGTAGCCTGTATTTTGTGTCGCTAAAAGAAGAAGAAAAGCAAATGGGATTGTGGGTGCATGTGGAAATTGGAATTGTGGACCTTTTCCATATAGCACATGCTTATGCACTTGAAAGCAATAGGAACATTCCTGAAGAAATTATTTATTTATTTATTATATAAATTACTAATTCTTAGTTGAATTTTTATTATTTTTATGATATTATTCTTTTTTATCTAGGCCATTATGATACGCATAATTAAAAGATTAATTATAATTGTAATATTATTATTTTTTGTTTATGTTTTATTATTCTCATTTTTTTTTTTTTTAAATATGTTATGCATCAAAATACCCTTGAACTATCTAATTTTATTTTATTACTATTACTTAATATTGGCACTACTTAATTCATTCTATGTATTTATATTTGGTTAATTTATATTAGTGCACAAAATAAAGGTTAATAATGCTTTCAATCATTTTTTGCCATATATCGTTTAACTTTAACCTTTTGCCAAACTTTAACCTTTTGCCATGTTAGAATACCTATTTTTCTTTTATAAAATGATTTTAGCTTTTCTTTTCTCTCATCAAAAGAAACTTTTTTTTTTCTTTTTCATTTCTTATTTATGTTACTAAAATTTTTTTGTTATTGAATTAGTTATCGTGGCTTCTAAAGCAGCATGGATTCTTGAATCTAAAAGAAAAGAGGAGTAATTAGTATGGTTACAATTTCTAACGATGGTGATCTTTGCTATTATTAGGAGGAAATCAATGTTAGCTCAAGAATCTAGACGAAATCTAAAACTATCAAAAATGCAATATTGTTCCTTTTGTTCATGATGCTGAAGTGTTATTTTGCTTATTTCATAACTCTTTTTTAGCAAATAAAGAAGCTAATGTATATATTTGGGACTTTATTGTTACTTAAAAGTCTTGCTTTAGTTATCCCATATTTTAGTTTGATATAATAGTTGAAGTATTTTCCAAACTACAAAAAAACAAAAAAAAAAAAAAAAAAAAAAAAAAAGAAGAAGAAGAAGAAGAAGAAGAAGAAGAAGACATATTCAATAAAAAAATAACTCAATATTTTTTTAGTAATTTTCCCGTGTCTTGCACGGGTTTGCGACTAGTATAGAGTAAGACCAAAGACCAAATGGCTAGAGAACTATAAGTTAGACGAGGTCGTTCTGACAGGATACTAAAGCAGGTGGAAGCATTGGAATTTCCTTCAACAAAACATGATACAAGGAAAACATTTAGTTACTTATCCAAAGGTAACAATTTCAATATATATATATATATATCCATGAAAAATCATGGACCTAGTCAAGAGCCACAGCATGAGCCATATTTTATTTTATTTATTTTTATTATTATTATTATTATTTTTAATCTAAAACTGATCAGCTTAGCTCAAAAGACACCACATTTTACCAAAAGTAACCATTCGCAAGCACCTATTCATTTTACTTAAAACATCTTATTTTGAGTAAAGAAGAAAAAATGGTCCTCTTTTTTCAAACTAAAATATCATTATTTTTAAATTTCTCTGAAAAATTTTGCATGATAAGGATTTAATTCGAACCTTCAATTTTATGTTTCTATATATATCTATACTATAATGTAAAACCGAAATTTTTTTATTTTTGGTTGACCTCATAATATTGCACCACATAAGCTTTTGAGTTCTCACAATTTTACACCTCATTATTTTAATATATATATTTTTTAATTGAATTTAAATTTTATTCTATAATTAAACATCTCATTAGAATCTTGACATATTATATTTTCTTTAATAGAAATAATATATTATTCTATATATATAAACACAATCCTACTAAATGCCTAATACTATAATATATTTTATATATAAACACAATAATAATAAATGTCTTTTAATAATTATCAATTTTCATATTTAGATAAAATATAAAAGACAATAAAAATCATAGTTAGACCAATAATTTTTTAAATTTAATTTTAATTCATTTTCCGTGCATTGCACGGGTTTACGACTAGTATATATATATATATATATATATATATATACAGCTTCCAAATGACATAATGATTAAGCAGAACGAAAAAGAGCTATAAAGAAAAATGGTAGGTGGAGATTGGTGGCAATGATGGCCTTGACTTCTCTTCTGTTTGTCGTAATACTAGTTGAAGACCATCTTACGGATCCACCTCACAAGCTCAAAGAATATATGTGTGGATGCTCAAAATTTCCTTGCCTACCACGTGTCACTTCGCAAATGGGTTGAACGTGGGCTGGATTTGTGTGAAGGAGATGTTGAGCCCAAAACTCTACACCAGGCTCGTTGGATTACCTGATGGCTAATGGTGCTTCCCTTTGGTGTTTTTGATCTACTGGTCCGCAATACTCATAGGGAAAGCCACGATAGACAGACAGAGTTAATGCCGTAGACCAAAACTCTAAGACTTGACATAATAATAACATGTAAGAAATACATAATAAACAATGGAACTTAGGAGATTTGGTGAGTAGAAAAAGGATTATTTACTGTGCAAACGTGCATGAATCAACATCATAAATTGGTGTGAGTGTTTGGTGGTTGAATATGGGTTTTTTGGCTGTGGCAGACAGAAAATGTTTCAGTCTACCACGGATCTACAGAAAGTGTTCTGCAGAATTTGGTTGTTTTTTTCCCTCAAGCTCTTTTTGAATTAGCTCTTAAGTAGGAATTCGTTTCAGACTAAGATCAACCAACCCCTCTTTCCTATTTCTCACCATTTCTCACCCCTCTTTATAGTGGTGTTAATATCTTGTGGTTTCACCCATTGCCCTCTTAATCATGATGATTACTGTTTATCTGAGAGATAAAAGGGGTGGGATTTGACTAAATCTTTCCAAGGTTAAGAAGATAATCTTTATCTGCTGCAGACCTGATTTGGGCAGCGGTCATGGTTTTAAAAACCGGTTCGGTTCAACCGGGGACCTGTACTTAATCCGGTTCGGTTTTTTTAAAAAACCGAAAATCTTGAAAAAATGATTAAAAACCGGAAACCGGCGGTTCGACCATGAAAACCGCGAACCGGCACGGTTGAACCGGTTATGACCCGGTTCTTGGATTTCCAAAACTCACCGTATTAAAACCCAAAACTACACCGTTTTTAAGTTTTTACTCTTTTTTTTTTTCTAACCCAAACACCTAAACCTAAACCTGTCACTCATTTCAGCCTTTTCTCTCTCTCCCTCTCATTCTCACGCCGTTTCTCCCTCTCCCTCTCCCTCTAACTCTCACTCTCATCGGTCTCGGTCTCGATCTCGATCTCCAGCGTTCACGGTCTCGCTCTCCGGTGTATCACAATCTCGTACTCTTGCATCTCACAGTCTCATAGTCGCACTCCAGTGTCTCAAGGTCAAGCACTCCCACGATCTCACCTCTACAGCTCCACCTCCAAGGCTCCACCTTCTCTCACTCCCACGATTTCACGGAGTTACGGTCTCACCTCCACGATTTCTCACTCTTATGGTCTCACGGAGTCACGGTCTCACCTCCACGACTCCACCTTTTTCTCACTTTCAAGGTCCGATTTGGGTATTTGTATATCCGTATTTGTTTGGGTATTTCTGTATTTGTTGAAATGTTGGATTTGGGTTTTGATTTGGGTTTTGTGGGTTTCGTTTTGTAACAGGGGTTGTTCTGATTGAGAGCTCCCACCATTTCAATTTCCTTATTTAGCTCACACAGATTCAATTTCTTGCTCTCTTTCTCGTGTGTATATTGTAATTTTGTAATTTAATCCTTAATTTTTAGCATACAAATGGTTTATTTATTTATTTAATTATTTATATAATTTTAAAATAATTAAATAAATTATTTATGATGTCACTGGTTCGACCATCGGTCCGACCCCGATCCGACCAGTGATACGGGAACCAGTCCCCAATCCGGTTCTCTCTCCGGTCCGGTTTTTAAAACCATGGCTGCGGTAGACAGCTAATCTCTCATTTCTAGTGTTGGGAATGGTGAGCATTAAATGCTTGACAAGGGAGTTGAGGTAATTGAGTTTACTCATACACGTTTTGCATAATTAAATTTGATCTTACTGTTGCATTATTCCCCAGCAGATCTAATGCTTTTCATGTCACGGCAGATCAAAGAAATTCAGTAAATTAATCCCCTTACCTCCAAACCGATTTTCCTAAGTTCCATATTGAAGATGAACAAGGACCACCGGAGTGCTGGGCTACGATGGTCGCTTCTCTTGAGTGGCGGTAGCCTCAGCGGCCATGGTAGCTTTCTCGGCCTCCTCAACTCTTGTTTTGTTTTTTCCATCATTTCCTATCATAGCTGGTGTTACGACAGACGTTTTTGTGAAAGTGTCTACTGCAACCGCTGGTCAATGAGAGAAACCAGCCTCCTTCTGTAATTATGGTGCCTGGAGACCTGCACTTCACATTGGAAAAGTGCTCTTTTATCATCTTGAACACCACACCAAAAAAGGGAGGGAAAAAAGAACATCACGTGGGGTGCTTTTCCCCCTCTTTTTTGGACTGTTCTAGCGGGCCCCATATTATCACAACAGATGTGTGTCTGGTGTTGAGTGGGCCGGCTTAGGTCTTGGGTTTAATTGATGGCCCAATGCCATTACTTCTTGTTTTCTGTTGCCGTAGATTACTGGGCTCTGTTGCCGTAGACTACTGGGCTTTTTTTGCTTTGGGCCCTCAAAGCAAAGTTTGCTACCTTAGGGCTTGGGCTGGTGTGGCAAAAAACGGGCCTCTACAATATGGAAATTTTAAAACAATGCCTTTATGAGTATAAAGATAGATGTAGCAAGGATTTTCATCCCACGTCCCCTGCATTGCATACGAGCTTTGCTTTGAACCATGCTTCTTCTCATGCTTCCCAAAACATTAATTATTATAATTGAATTCTTGCTTGTGCAGGTCCATGAGCACCAACTTCAAATGTGGTAAGAAAATCCACATCCCTACTGGATATGCATATGTAGAAACATATGCATTTATATTATTCATGTTTATCAATCTCCATTGTACAATAGAGAAATTTGCATATGGGGAAAATAATAAAAATTTACTACTTTTGTTTTTAATCACTTTATGGCCTTTAGTGCATCACTTGTAGCATGCATGTTTTAGATGAAGAACCTTGATTTCAATCCCTTGCAGGTAAGGAATTGACCTTTTATTACCTATGAATTATTTTCAATTATTACATGTATTAGATGTTTTAATGTCTCAGGATTCAAGAACAATAAAGGGTGTGTTCTTTATTGGTTGTAAAATAAAAAGTGTTGTAATGTAAAAATAATCGAAGTAGAGCAATGTCGCATATTGTCGGCATATATTGTATTTGACACTTCTGTTTATTATGTGGAGAAAAATCTCTATAGATATGAGAGGGGCAAATTCCATTCGAAGAAAAGACACATCATCTTTTCATCAATTCCATCAAATTCACCTGCACGCTCTCCATCAAACCCCATCACTCAATAATCATTATAGGGTCCAAAAATTCGGATGAGAGAGAACCCCGATAAAGATTTTGGCTGGAGGAAAATGATAATCCCAACCCATTTAGAGGCGTAGTTGGATGAAAATAAAATAGTAAGAACAAAACAAAATAGAGTGAACTAAGAACTACAACAGAAATCATTCTCTCTCATGGGATCTCCGCTTTTAGAGTGTCTCTCTCCTCTCTTTGGAGAGTTATTTCCTCTCTCTTTGGAGTGATTTTTCACTTTACCTTTATTTTAGCTTTCTATCCATTCTCCGTTTCTCTACTAAATTCCCCAATCTTCACACACCCTCACAAACCATCAACCACCTCCTATTTCCACAAAATCTCCCACAATACCCCGTTTCCTAATTTACCTTACCATCACTACGTGTCTTTACAGTACCCATTATGGACTCATTAGAAGAAGATCTGGCACTCTTGACAGAAAGTGCGAACCGATTAGTCTGCAAAGAAGGGAGCTTTTCTTTGAAAGCATCATCTGAGGCCACAGTAAAAGTGGAGAATCTAATACTGGTGGAAAAAATTGTAGCAGAAAGGGTTATTAATAAAAATAAAGTCGCAGTTATTACTCAAAAAGCATGGAAGCCGACTAAAGGGATGTCTGTCAAAATGGTAGGTGAGAACTTATTTCTATTTACATTTAATGAAGCTGGTGATAAAAGACGTGTGGAAGTACAAGCTCCATGGAATATAGACGGATTCCATCTCATTCTCAAAAGAGTTAAGAGAAACAAACTCCCCAGAGAAGTAGACTTCTCTACTACTTTCTTCTGGGTACAAGCACACAATCTCCCTTTGGAATATCTATCAAAGGAAAATGCTGAGATTATTGGAAATGGTATGGGAAAATACATTGAAGTGGATCTTTCGAGAACTGAGAGTTCCAAGGGAGGAAACTTCCTGCGATTCAAGGTGGAGATTAAATTGTCTGCCCCATTGCTTAAAGGCTTTTGGCTTGAAAGAACCCAACTCTCTGATCTGTGGGTCCAATTAAAATACGAAAGACTACCAGATTTCTGCTATCTTTGTGGTAGACTTGGGCATATGAAGAAGGAGTGTACAAAGAGTGGTGCTAGAGAAGAAGGTGACGGAGCTCTGGATCGAAATTTGAAGAAGTTTGGGCCTTGGCTTGTTGCAGAGACAGTCGAGAGAAAGATGCATAGGGCTTCAGATTTGATGTTCATGGATGTCATTGATGAATACAGCACAGAGAAACAAGGTGGTACGAGCCACTCCAGGATTGTGGTTGAGGGTGGAGCATCAGCGAGTGAGTTACACGCAGTGGATGAGCGTGTGGAAGAGATGGTTAGCCTCTCTGAGGCAGATGTGCATCTCAAGAAAGTTTCTGCAGGTAATGTGGGCGATTTGACAGGGAGCAGAGAGTAGTTCCATCCTATGCCAGTTAGACAGGATGATGCTGGGGTTCCATTTGTTTCTCAACGGGTAGAAGCTGCTCTTGTCAATACTCCATTGACTTGTGGACCCATTGGGATTTCTTTAACAAAGCTTGAGTCGGTTATCTCCCCACAACTAGTCATTAGTTTGGGCATTAGCTTTGGGCCGGTTGGGCCTATTGAAAATTGTCAAATGGTTTATCCCTGTTGGTTTATCAAGCCCACTTTATGGCCTGGCCTTCTGTTATACATGCTGAATGATCTACAATGCTCTGTTAAGCATGCTGAGATCTACAAAAGCCCAAGTCCTTGTCTGTTACTATTAAAGAAATTAAAGAAGTGGGCCATGTTCCAATGGATATTGCGACTTTAGGTCGCTTTCAAAAAGGAAAAGGAAAAGGAAAAAGGGGGCCCAATGATGAGGAGGACCAAGCATGTAGTGAAAATAAAAAACTGAAGTTGGAGCCCATTAAAGCGATTATGATACAGAGAGGTAATAGCTTAAAGGGTAAAAGCACTGATTCAAAAAGACTCTGGAACATTAAAAAGTTAGCAAGAGATAAGGTGGGAAGGAAGATTATTGCAAGTAACAGTGATAATGATTCTGCTATGGAATTTTCTGAGAAGGCTGAGGAGGCGAGCCCAAACTTGCCCCCCCCCAGTCCAATGAGTCTACTTTCCTGGAATTGCCGCAGGTTGGCTCAGCCTGCAGCAGTTCGAAGTCTTCGAGCTATGGTACGTAAATATAATCCTAATTGCGTTTTTATTCAGGAAACTAAAGTAGATTTAAATAAAATGATATATGTAATAGAAGGTTTGGGTTTTTTGAAACATTGTGTTGTCCTTGTTGTGGGTTGTGCTGGAGGTCTTATTCTGGGATGGAAAGCCGAGGTTGATATTGAAGTAACAGTGGCAAATAAAAATATTATTAATGCTATAGTTTTCTCTAGCCCTCCTAACCAGCCATGGATGTTAACTGTGGTATATGCTCCTCCAAGCAAGTCTCATAGAACTCTATTTTGGGACCACCTGAAGAAATTGAGTGACTCTTTTCCGGGTCCGTGGATCTGTGTTGGAGACTTCAATTGTATCAAAGAGCAATCAGAAAAGGCTGGTGGAAAGCCTTTCGCTTCTTCATCAAATAGTGAGCTTGGGGGTTTTTTGTTTGATTGTAATCTGATTGACTTGAGATTTTATGGTAATTCTTTCACCTGGTCCAACAAGAGAAAAGGTCAAGCAAATATAAAGGATAGGTTAGATAGAGCAGTGACTAATGTGGGTTGGAGAAGTCTTTTCCCCAGAGCATCAGTGAGACACCTTCCTGCAACATCATCAGACCACAACCCCATTCTGGTGAATACGATGGGTGAAGCTTCTAGTGGTCCGAAACCTTTTAAGTTTAAACAGGCTTGGACACGTGATGGGAGCTGTGCTGAAGTTATTAGAGAGGCGTGGGCAAAGCCTGCTTTTGGGTCCCCTCAGGCTATTTTGATTCAGAAGCAGACGAAAACTAAAGTGAGACTAAAGTGGTGGAATAAGAACATCTTTGGCACTATTCAAAAGAGAATTGAGGAGCTTGGAAAAGCCATTGATGATATCCAAGCCAAAGAGCCTACTATGGCAAATTGTGAGTTAGAAGCAACTCTTCAGGCTCAGTACCAAGAGTTTCTAAGAAGAGAAGAAGCAATCTGGAGACAAAAATCTAGAATATCTTAGCTTACAACTCCAGACCTGAATACGAAATTCTTCCAAGTCTCCACCATTGTCAGAAGGAAAAGAAATCAAATAAATCTCTTGAAGAAAGCAGATGGTAATTGGACCCAAGATCAAGCTGAGATTGGTATGTGCTTTACTGATTTTTTCTCAAATCTCTTTAACTCCTCGAATCCTCCATTTCCTGATGAAATCTCGAAGCTGTTCCATCCTATTATCAACGACGAAGATAATACTGCAATTTGCTCTGTCCCAAATGAGGAAAAGATAAAAGATTCTTTATTCAGTATGGAATCTCTTAAGTCTCCAGGTCCAGATGGACTCCCCCCTCTATTCTATAAGCATTATTGGTCCATTGTCAAGAAGGATGCCAGCAGTCCAGTATCAGGAACTCTTCATAGTGGTAAACTGGTAAAACAGTCAAACCACACTATTTATAGCATTATTGGTCCCCATTGTCGAAGAAGGATGAAGGTTAATCAGTTCAGACCGATTAGTCCTGCAAGCAGTTAAAATAGCTGGACCAAGATCCTTATCGAGGTTGAAGGTATTCTTCCCAGAATGGTAATCTCCTTAAGATGCCTGTTCCTGGTAAAACTGAGTTCAGGACAATACCATTATTGCTCAAGAAGTAGTGAGCTTTTCAATGAAGAAATCAATAGCTAAGGATGGCTTCATGGCCCAAAGCTTGAAGGAGCTTCTATATGTTAATCAGGAATTCTTTTCTTCCGATATATTCTCTGCAATGTCATAAAATAGCAGCCAAGATCATCTTGGATCACCACATGGTATGATCTCCCCATCTAGAGGTCTGAAGGCAGGGCGATTCCACTCCCCCCTTCTTGTTCATTCATTGGCACAGAGGTCTCTCTCCAAAATTCTCATAACAGCCGAGGAAAATCATCTCTTTAAAGGATTTACTCTTGGTAGACACATGCCTAAGATTCTCTCATCTCTTTTTGCAGACATTTGATTATTTTCGCAAGTGCAAATAGAGTAGGAGCCAAAGCTATTCATTATGCAATGTTTGTCCAAATACCAATCTTGGTTTGGTCAAAAGGTTAACATGAACAAGTCTGCCAGTTCTCAAAAAAAGTGCCTAGAGGATGCCCAAAGATCCATTTGTCACCTTTTCATCTATCCAGCACGCAATTTCATGCCAAATACTTGGGATTGCCTTTAGTAAAGAGTCTACAATGGCTTAAAACACTGGAGAGTGTGGTTGACAAGGTAAGCCAAAAAGTTCAAAGCTGGAAAAGTGTCTTCTCTGGAGCAAAGCAACCTGTCTTATAAGATGTAGCTGCTGCAACTCCAACACGGGGAATTATCAGGTCCTGTTTCCTAAAGGATTGACAGACGAGACTCTTTCTTGATTCTATGGTGGGGCATGGGTCTTAGGGAAAAGGAGTGATTTACTTAAATTCCTTAACGTGAACCTCAGCCTGTAACTGCTATGGGGAGGAGAACCTCCGCGAGCTCTTTGCTATAGGGAGGTAGTTTGAGGCAAGGCAGGGCATGCCCTTCTTGTTCATTCTGGCACAGCACTTATAACGCGAGGACACTGATGTATCTTGCTAGAACATGCCTAAGAATCGCTTTTTGCATGATTTGTTATTTTCGAGCTAGGAGCCAAAGCTATTCAAAAATGTTTGAGTTTGGTCAATTTTTTGCCATTATGTTCTCAAAAAAAGTGCCTAGAGGAGCCCAAAGATCCATTTGTCACCTACCAAATAAATACTTGAGCCTTTAAGTAAAGAGTCTACAATTACAAAAACACTGGAGAGTGTGGTTGACAAGGTAAGCCAAAGTTCAAAGCTGGAAAAGTTTGAACCTGTCTTATAAGATCATAGCTGATGCATCTATTAAGATCAGTCCTGTTTCCTATCATATGCAACAAGATCGATGCACTACTAAGAGACTGGGTGGGGCAAAAGGGAGGGAAAAGGAGTGTTATACCTTAAAGATTGGTCCTCTATGTGTAAACCTAAGAGTGTCAAGAACAAAAGATACGAATGCTGCTTTGCTAGCAAAAATGGGATGGAGCATGGCAAGTAAGGAGAAAAAGCTTTGAGTTAATTTTTTTTGCTACCAAATACTTAAAGGGCCAATCTTTTTTGAATATTAAGTTATCCTCAAGTGCTTCATGGGTCTGGAAGTCAGTTTTAGGAATAGAGAGCTGCTGCTCCAAAGGAATTTGCTGGAAAATTGGGGATCAGGGGGCTGGAGGCTTGGGATAATTCATGGATCCCATCTCTTGAAGGTTTTAAACCTTCTCCAAAATCCCAAGAGGCACGTCATCCATTATGGGTTTCTGAACTAATCATTAACAACCCCCCGAGGTGGGACTTGGACAAGCTTAAGAATTTCTTTGATGATAACACAATTAGAGCTATCCAAGAAATTCATCTTAGTCAAATCCCACAACAAAACAAGATGTGTTGGGCTCCATCTTCTTCGGGAAAATTCACAGCAAAATCAGCTTATTGGCTAGACCAAAAGCCCCGTTTTGAAAATAATGGTCCTCTTACCTCAGTGGAATGGAAGTCATTGTGGAAACTCAAGATCCATGATAGATTAAAGCTTATGCTTTGGAAAATGGCTTGGGGTATGCTTCCAACTATGGTTGCCTTGAATGTTAGATTCCGGGTTAATTCTACTCAATGCCAGCTTTGCAACTCTGGTGTTGAGACCCTTGAGCATCTCTTTATTGAGTGCCCCTTTGCTCGAATCGCATGGTATCTATCACCATGGCCATTCCGATTCAATGTCATCTCTCCTCTCTCCATCTCCGAGTGGATTAAATTAATCCTTAACCCAGCTGATCTTCTTGGTTGCCCTAAAGAAAAAGAAAGGCATCTAACTCTCTTTGCTGCTATTTGTTGTGATATGATCTGGATGAAAAGAAACGAAGCCACAAGAAAACCAGAAAAAGTGGAACCAGCCAAGCTAGCGGCACAGACTAAACTGAATTATACCAACCACTTCCAAGCTCGGGAATTCCAAGCCCAAACCCGGTTTCAGTTCTCTGGTTAGGACCCTCCACCTCCACCATCGGTAAAGATCAACTTTGATGCAGCTCTCCTCAATGGCAAGGCAAGTGTAGCAGCTGTATGCCGTAATCACTGCGGGAAAATCCTTTTTATTTGGGCTGATCAAGTTGTCTGCTCTAATCCTCTTATTGCTGAAGCTCAAGCAGCCCTTTTAGCATCAACCAAAGCTGTTGAATTGGGTTTTCATTCAGTCTACCTCTAAGGTGATGCTCTTAATGTTATTCAGGCCATTGTTGAATTTAATCTGTTTTGTTGTCGACTATTTCAACGGACTAGAGATATCTCTTTTTAAATATCATGCTAGAGATACTTTTTGGATTCTTCTTAGTCTCCCTAGATTTTGGCATCTACTCTTCGAATTGTAGTCTCCCTAGGGCCCTTGTAATCTACTTCGGGAACTATTCCCATAAGTGGGCTTCCTCTCCCAGCTTGTAATGCTGTTCCCATTGCTGAAGTCCCAGCAAGGGTCTGGTTCCCCTGAAGTTGCCAAGGGTCTGGTTCCCCTTTTCCACTCTGTTTTCTCCATTGTTTGTTTTGCAGCAAAAAAGTCTCCAAGGCTAAAATGGGCGAAGAACAAACATAGAGAAAAAAAAACTTAAAAAGACAAAATAGAGAAATCTTAACACAATATTTACGTGGTTCGGCAATTACATATGTTCACAGAGAGATAATACAATATATATAAATTATGATTACAATGATATTTTGAGATATTTTTGGATGTTGTAAGTGGTAAAACAGAGAGCAAAATGTCTAATTTTACTCTCTTTGTTGATTTTTCTTATTATTTTTTCATCCCCACAAACATCAAAACCTCTTAGCCACTAATGATTATAGTGGACATACATGCCAATGAGTAGTGTAAGACCTACATGCTATGAGATAGAAGATACATATATCGGATACAAGTTTCTTTTTTTTTTTTTTTCTTTTTTTTAAGGAAGCTTTGGCGGGATCCCCTTGAGGGTTGCACCGCCGACCGACCTTGATCTTCTGAGAAGGGTTCGAGTGAGAGCATACCTGTCGGGACAAAGATGGTGAACATGCCTGAGCGGAAGCCAGAGGAAACTTGGTGGAGGCCCGCAGCGAACACGTGCAAATTTCGTCTGACTTGGGTAAGGGGCGAAAGACTAATCGAACCGTCTAGTAGCTGGTTCCCTCCGAAAGAAGCTTTCATCGGGTAAAGCCAATGATTAGAGGCATTCGACCTATTCTCAAACTTTAAATAGGTAGGACGGCGCGGCTGCTTCGTTGAGCCGCGTCAAGGAATCGAGAGCTCCAAGTGGGCCAAAGCAGAACTGGCGATGCGGGATGAACCGGAAGCCGGGTTACGGTGCCCAACTGCGCGCTAACCTAGAACCCACAAAGGGTGTTGGTCGATTAAGACATGGTCATGCCCGCTAAGGAGTGTGTAACAACTCACCTGCCGAATCAACTAAAAATGGATGGCGCTGAAGCGCGCGACCTATACCCGGCCGTCGGGGCAAGTGCAGGCCCCGAACCGGCGGTCGCTGCACCTGGGGCGCGAGCCCGGGCGGAGCGGCCGTCGGTGCAATCTTGGTGGTAGTAGCAAATATTCAAATGAGAACTTTGAGGCCCATGGAACGGCACACATGGGTTAGTCGATCCTAAGAGACGGGGGAAGCCCGTCTGATAGTGCTAAACAAAAGGGAATCGGGTTAAGGGACGTGGCGGCTGACGGCAACGTTAGGAGCTCAAAGATTAACTTAAATCGTGAAAGAATTTCATGTGGTGATCATAACCGCATAGGTCTCCAAGGAAAAAGAGGTCAAGCACCATACTGGGCATTAATTTCATAAAACATGAGCTTTTTTTGAACAGTTGGTATCCGACTTATAAAACAAAGCATGTCATGCTCAACCGGAATGTCAAAGAAGAAATAAGCAGCGGGAGTAACTATGACATATATCAACTAAATTAACGCTGGTTCACTATCGCCAGCTTGTCAGCGGGGAAAGAAGACCCTTAGCTTGAACCACTTTGTGATAGAGAGGTTTGTGGGAGCCGAAAGGCGAAAGTAGTCTAGTGAATATGGCAACTTCGGCGGGCCGATTAACTTCTGTTAATAACGCAGGTCATGGTCAACGAGAACAGAAATAACAAAAGGGTTCGTTTGAATTATACGAATCGTGAAAGAATTTCATGTGGTGATTTATGGAAAAAGAGGTCAAGCACCATACCATTAATTTCATAAAACATGAGCTTTTTTTGTTGGTATTTATGTGTCAAACCGGACGAGTAAGCAGCCCATATACAACTAAAGCTGGTTCAATCGCCAGCTTGTTTAAACCAATAGTTTGTTAGTCTAGAATATGGCAACTTTTAACTTAATTCATGGTTATTCAATTATTTATAACAATTTATACATAAAAAAAAATAAAAATTTAAAATTATATTATATATATAGATATATATATATATATATATATTTTCCGTTAGTTCAACATATGAACCCACTGATAGTATTGATATGTAATCTTCGTCCAAGTCGGATAACATTTTGTCCAGTTTTCAAATGTAGAAAACAAATATGAAATTTATTTGCTTAATAATATTTGGGTAAAATTTGAAAAATAAACCTTTCATGACTAAAGACTTAAAGAATAACATTTAACCCAACTACCTATTTAAATATACCATATTCAGAAAATAATAATAATAATAAAATAAAATAAAATTTCCCAAAGCTGCATAACATGAAGCTGAGAATTGGTTCATCATACAATTAAATTAGGTGGAAAATTTAAATTGTACATAGCTACAAAATTTTGACTCCCTGGAGCAAAATTGTGCATTACACCTAAAATGTTGTAATACAAAAGTTTGGCTCCCGAATAGCTCTGCTGCGCACACACGTTCTCTAGAAAAACCTGATCTTCCCTCTCTCTCAATCCTATCTGGGACTTCATTATCATGGCAGTGACTCCTTTTCCACTCCATTTTTTAAAATGATCAGCAACCACAGCAATTTCTATCAATTTATACATAAATATGTCAATGCTTTTGCTCCAATCTCACCAACATGGTTGGTTATTTGGGACTCCACCAGAATATGTCAATGCTTTTGCTCCAGTCTCACCAACATGGTTATTTGGGACTCCACTAGAATATGTCGATGCTTTTGCTCCAATCTCAGCTCGTAAATAGTTAAACTCCAAAGCCTCCTGCTGAACTCGGAGTAGCTTGGACCTCAGAGAGCCGGCCTCGCGCTCATGATACTCCACCTCAGCACAGAGACGCTCAACCTCAGCCGGCAAGGCATGACGCTCCAAATTCTGTGCACCTCTCACTTTGCTCTGTTTCCGTTTCCTTTTCTTACATTTGACATCAACAAATTTTTTATCCAGAACACCACTAGCACATACCAATCCATTTGCCCCAACATGGTTATTTGGGACCCCACTAGAATATGTCAATGCTTTTGCTCCAGTCTCACCAACATGGTTATTTGGGACTCCACTAGAATATGTCAATGCTTTTGCTCCAGTCTCACCAACATGGTTATTTGGGACTCCACTAGAATATGTCAATGCTTTTCCTCCAGTCTCACCAACATGGTTATTTTGAACTCCATTATCAACACAATTTTTATCAGCTCCAGTCCCTTTTGTTGGCTCCAAATTCTGTGCACCTTTTGCTTTGCTCTTTTTCCGTCTCTTTTTCTTAGATTTTCCATTTGCCCCCGTCTCACCAACTTGATTATCTGGGACTCCGTTAGCAACACAATTTTTATCAGCTCCAGAGCCTACCTCGCAGACTGTTGGCAGCAAATTTGAAAGGCATGACACACCCTTGGCACCTAGATGGTTATCTGGAACACCACTAGCACATACCAATCCATTTGCCCCCGTCTCACCAACATGGTTATTTGGGACTCCACTAGAATATGTCAATGCTTTTGCTCCAGTCTCACCAACAAGGTTATTTGGGACTCCACTAGAATATGTCAATGCTTCTGCTCCAGTCCCACCAACATGGTTATTTGGGACTCCACTAGAATATGTCAATGCTTTTGCTCCAGTCTCACCAACATGGTTATTTGGGGCTCCACTAGAATATGTCAATGCTTTTGTTCCAGTCTCACCAACATGGTTATTTTGAACTCCATTATCAACACAATTTTTATCAGCTCCAGTCCCTATTGTTGGCTCCAAATTCTGTGCACCTTTTGCTTTGCTCTTTTTTCGTCTCTTTTTCTTAGATTTTCCATTTGCCCCCATCTCACCAACTTGATTATCTGGGACTCCATTAGCAACACAATTTTTATCAGCTCCAGAGCCTACCTCGCAGACTGTTGGCAGCAAATTTGAAAGGCATGACACACCCTTGGCACCTAGATGGTTATCTGGAACACCACTAGCACATACCAATCCATTTGCCCCCGTCTCACCAACATGGTTATTTGGGACTCCACTAGAATATGTCAATGCTTTTGCTCCAGTCTCACCAACAAGGTTATTTGGGACTCCACTAGAATATGTCAATGCTTTTGCTCCAGTCCCACCAACATGGTTATTTGGGACTCCACTAGAATATGTCAATGCTTTTGCTCCAATCTCACCAACATGGTTATCTTGAACTCCATTATCAACACAACTTTTATCAGCTCCAGTCCCTATTGTTGGCTCCAAATTCTGTAAACGTTTTGCTTTGAAAAGTGCCCGACTCTCTTTCTTATACTCTCGATGAAAATAATCTTTATCCAAAACTCCTTTAGCACATACCAAGCAAATACATACCAATCCATTTGCCCCAGTCTCACCAGCTTGATTATCTGGGACTCCGCTAGCAACACAATTTTTATCAGCTCCAGAGCCTACCTCGCAGACTGTTGGCAGCAAATTTGAAAAGCTTGACAAACCCTTTGCACCTAAATGATTATCTGGAACATCACTAGCACATACCAATCCATTTGCTCCAGTTTCACCAACACAGTTCCATTTACGTTTCCTAGATTTACCATCAATAAAACTATTATCTCTGACTCCATTAAAACGTGCCAATCCATTTGCTCCAGTCTCACCAACTTGTTTATCTGGAACTCCATTATCTACAGATTTTTTATCGGCTCTAATCCCTAGCTCACAAATTGTTGATCCCACATTCAAAGGCCATGCCAATCCATCTGCACCTATTTTGTCACCCAGTTCCATAGACCCCTTCTTTAGGTGCATCGAAGGATAACATTTAGATAAAAGTCGATGAGCTAATTTTGCTAGAATATGGCCTGAGATTGACTTATGGATGGACCTGGCAAAAGATTGAACTCTGATTAGCAATAAACACTCAAACCAAAGCAATAATCACGTATATTAATCAAATAGAAAGAAAACACAGCAAGTACTATCAAGAATAAGCCATTATGCCAAAACCTTTGCCCATCCTAATGTAGGGTCATTTTGAACTTGTGCCTAATCAACAGAAAAATTGGGCCAGTGTTTAGGAATCTTTTGAGTTAAGTAAAATCAGACACATCATTTTTTTTATGACTACCATAGTATCCATGAAGCAAATGAATTGACAGATTTCCAAATCTCTGAAAATTTTTGTTTATGAAATTGAATGTTTAATTCCATGCCAGATAATACTGAAACATCAAAAAGCAAAGCCTGATTTAATGCAGCTATGCTTGTTTAATAGGTAAATTCGGACTGCTGCTTATCCTATGAAGCACATTGTGCTCAGGCGCGGTTCAAAACAAGCCAAGTAAAAGAGATTTAATTGGAATTGCAATTGTCTTCACTGGAAGATGGGAAACAGTTGAAATACTCACCTTTCAGAATGTATGCGTCCAAGGACAGCTGACTTCTCATGCCACAAAACAGCTGGAGGTAATATGTCCCTCTTCCTGATAGACTGGAAAATGCAAAAAGTATGACAAAAACATTAAATAGGAAAAGGACACCTAAATTTGGCATATGGAGCACACAGTAAAAGCCACATAATATGGTACAAGCAAATTTCCCTTCATGGATGATTTTTTTTATTAAATGGAAAAAAAAAAAAAAAAATACAGAAATAAAAATTAACAAAAAATTTATAAAACTATATGCATTCCCAAACTATACAATATAGAATTTCCTAAAATAGAATTATTTTTTATTATCTGAATATATTCCTGAGACGTTTTTTCTTAATTTTTTTTCTTTAACTCCATGCCCTGATTTTCTAAACAAGAAATCTGTCCATTCTTAGACATCATAAATGATATCTTCTAGCAGCTAAGACTCTCTTTTATATGTCCAATGCAATACTTAGGCTCAATATTTGTATGTCAGACATCCAACATGTGACCTGTCCAATGGGATTTTGAAAATATGTAAATGAGCTACTCAGATTCCATGGCCATGACCTGACACATGGGATTTTCAAAATATATTAATCAACTACTCATGGTGTAAACATTTTTTATTGGTAAGTTACACACGCATCCAATGGGTCTTGAAGCCATGATCTCACCTCAACCTTGCTTTTTACAAGGGGAGGAAGTGCCGTTTGAGCTAGCGGCATATATAGGTCCTATTTGAGGTTCCCAGGCTTTCAGAGAATGAATAAATTAATTTAATGTATCGAAAATAAGAGAGCCAAAAGATACCTTGCAAGGCACTATCAGTCCTACAGATCGACTAGGGATGTGAGAATGGAAGGGTGGGCATTTGAAGAAGACTGATCTGCAGAAGACAGAACAGTATTTGCAAGTAATTATAGCAAAATGGTACCATATCAGTTGCATTAGTCTAAAAGTGAAGCACATTCATGAACATACAATACTTCATTATTAGAAATAATGGCCATGTCCTCAATTGGTGAATAGATTTCCACAGGCTGCACAGGTTTATCAGAAATGTACATATGCCCATTCATTCCACCACTGCAAAATTAGAAATAGTACCTTCTGATTAGCAATAAATTCATAAAATCCCAAAAAGAATCATATATCACCTCCTCGGTTGGAAGACAAATATATTGCAAAAAAGCAAGTAAAAAATACTTGTGCATTTTCTTTTCTATGCTAATACATTTACTCTTTACTGATCGGAAAAAAAGAAGTCTAAAATAAATCTGATTTGATTTTTATATTTGAGGTCCATTAGGGACAATGAATGACTTTTATTTTACATAAATATTTTTTTCTTAATGTGTAAATAAAGTATATCTACAAAAAGAGTTGAACCTTAGTTTACATTTTTAAATTCTAATAAAACGTAACTCTTACAGGTATTCTACTTCCATTAGCAAGGCTTCTTTATGTTCTCTTATTGACTTTGTAAATCTTACAAATTTTCATTTTCAATTCTTAAGGGGATTCTTGTATTATCCCATGTACTTGAGTTTCTTCTCTTCTTAATAATAAAAAACAAAACAAAAAAACCACTAGTCTAGCTTCAATAGTTGGGCAAAGCATCCTCTTTGCAATTCATTTACAATCATCTAGTTAGTAATTATTGGTCCCTTAACATTTTATCTTTTTGTGCATATAATCATAGCATCTCAACCCTTTTTTTTGCATTCCTCATCCCTAGAATCCACAATACCTCCAAAAGAATTGCAAGTGGGTCCATCTTCAACTCGTTTTACCATCCAAAAGGCACGTTACAAACAAATATTTCATGCTAACTAAAATATACAAATTTAAACCCAAATTCATTGAGTTGAACCATATAATTTATGCTCATTCTGAAACAATCCTATTTACACTAGTAGAAATTTGACTAGACAGCTGGCAAGATACATCAAACCTAGGCCACTTTTCCATACCCTATATCTACAAAGAGGACCACCAGATTATAGGTCCCAATCTTATTTTATTTTGCCAGTATTCCTAGTATTTTCACCTGCCAAGATACAAGGTGGCAATCCAAAATGAGGAGCCAGGCTGCAAGCAGGGCTCTCTCTCTCTCTCTCACACACACAAAAAAAAAAAGGGTTACTTTGAAAATTCTTTAAAATTCAAGTCTGCAGAAAGGAACTAATCAAGTGTCAGTATTGAGAAAAAGTTCACTCCCACCGATTTAATTTTATAACTATACTTTTACAGTTGGTTGTTTGTTATTCAGTTATTTTGAAACATATGAAATGAACAATCCTTGAACAGTTATTAAAGGAATAAATTTTAAGATGAGCCTGATTAGGCCTAAAAATTCACTGCCTCCACCCTTACCATTGTCTTGAAGCTAAGAAGAGCATCTAGTGAGCCTCAAGGGTAAAGAATTATAATGGATATATTTTTTTTTTTGATAACGTAGGAACCTTTCTAAAGAAGAGCCCTTTGGACTCGCCTCTAGCCAGTAGTAAAACCTACGGACAACTGACCCCACCTGCCAGAACCAGTTGCCGGGTAATCCAGAGGATCATTTTTGAGCGGAAGTACTCCCCGCCTTCCGGCCTCAAGTCACCCCTGACGGGCTAAGAAGTTTATCCTCTTGCCCTGGAGGCTTATAATGGATATAAAACCAAACCAAAAACATAAAAACAAATTAAAATCATATTTTAAATGGTAAGGTTATAAGTTATAACCCTAAATGACAAGGGAGAGGCGTGAGCATGAACAAGTGTGTGTGAGAGAGAGAGAGAGAGAGAGACCCCAACCTATCTGGAAAATTAGAGTGTTCATGAACCCTAAAAAAAAATATTGATTGAATTTTTAATAGCTAACAAGCCAAGCTTTGCCTTGCTCAGGCTAAGCTCGTTTGTTAAACAGGGCTCCAAATCAGGCTTGAACTTGTTCATTTATTAACCACACAAACATGAATAACATCCTTACAAATTAATTGATTCACTTGCAAGCTTAACAGAATTGCACCCACTGGTTTGACAGCATATGACTTAGAACTTCAAGGCAGTGTTTATGTAACCAAACTTTACCGCTGGTTAAGTTTTGTTCTAAATCATGGGTGAGCCAAGTACTTGTCCCAAACTATAGAAAGTGTAAGTGAATTAGCATAAACGACTATTTGGTAACTCATTTGTTATTTATCTATGCTTTAATAAAAGGATAAATTCATGGAAGTGATAGTCCTACCTAGAATCTCTTTTTCTTTCTGCTGAATATTTATCATATTGATGCAGGAGGATCCAAGAATCCATCCAAATCAAAGTGAGCTTGCTAATTTGCATGGGTCCGCCCACTAGCTAGCATGAGCCCTGTCTTTATTTTTTATTCTATCTTTCCTAGTTACGCCTTGTTTTATTACTTCTACTAGCCATTGTTATGCCCCAAGTATTTTTGGTAAGTCATGAGACTAGCATGTGACGTTTAATGAACCTCAATGTAGAAAATTAGATTGTCATACGTGCAACGAAGGGCTGGGATCTTATGTTTTTCAAAGGATAGTACATCGAGCCAGTGACTGAATGCCAGCTGCATCATAACCTAGGTTTTGAAAAACATTTATGTGACACTGATTTGACTTATTGGACTAGTTATAATATGGTACTGAATGTTGGGCTATTAAGAGCAATATATTCATAAAATGCTAAAATGAGAATATTAAGATGGATAAGTGGAAATACAAGGAAATAGAATATTTGAAATGAGGAAATTTGCTTGAAGGTAAGAGTGACCCCTATTGATGAAAAGATGAGGAAGAGTCGCTTGAAATTGATTGGTCATGTGCAAAGGAAAGTGATTAATTGCTTAGTGAGGAAAAGTGATTTGATTCAAGTCAAGGGAACAAAAAAAGGTAGAGGAAGACCTAAAATAACATTGGTGGAAATAGTAAAAAATGACATGTCAAGTCTGAGGGTGCGGTGCACAAAACCTGTGGGATTAATCGAGGTATGTGCAAGCAGGCCCGAACACCCAAGGATATAATAAATAAATAAATAAATAAAAGGGGTAAAAAATGACATGTCAAGTAAGAATGTGGCAGAGTGAAGCGAGTCTTGATAATTTGTTGTTGCATTGCCAGGTGGCCCGAGAGATGTGGTCTATGGTGTTTGGCCTGTTTGGGGTTCGGTGGGTCATGCCGCGTAGTGTGTTGGATCTCTTGACAAGTTGGCTAGGGAATTTAGGCAGGCATAGGTGTTTTGTGATTTGGCGGGTTGTTCCCCATTGTGTGCTTTAGTGTCTTTGGAGGGAGAGGAACGCACATCATTTTAGGGATTGTGAAAGAACCATTTCGGAGCTGAATTGTTGTTTTTTCAATTTTTGTATGAGTTGGTTCGGGGGCTTAGTATCTTTTCTATCAACTCCAATGGAGTTGATGGATCTTTGTATTCTTTGAGACTCTTTGTCCCTTTGTATACTCCTAACATACGTGCTTTGTATACTCCTAGCATACGTGGGCTTTTTCAATAAGCTTTCTTACTTATCAAAAAAGAAGAAAAGAATGTGACAGAGTAACTTTGGATAATATAAAATGACAAAAAACAATACATGTGGTGGACTTTGATTAGTCTGTTAAGGATCCCATAGTCAACCCCAAAGCTTTGAGAGTAAGGCTTGGTTGTTGTTGTTGATGATGTGACAGCGATGTGCTACATCAGATCTGATCGACATAACACTTTCCAATATAGCCTAGTCATTGACTCATTGTATGCAAAGTTTGACACATCCAATAAACCACGGGATTGATAAAAAAAGCTTAACTAAAATGTTCATGGAGTAACATGCCAGGAAGAAAATCAAGGCGACAAACAAGCTCAATTTTTTCATTTGTATTTTTTGTTTTTTGTTTTTTATAATTCGATAGGTGGGGGAGGAGAAATAGAACCTTGGTTCTCCTCATAAAGGAGAACATGCAATGCCAGTTGAGCTACAAGGCTCTTGGATTTTTCATTTGTATTATTAAAAAAAAAAAAAGGAGTGAAATATAGATTCACGCATCCTTTGGTTTACAATTAAACCAACCTGAACCCCACACAAGTTCTATTATTTGTACAGAGACCAATTATACAGCTGAACATCTAACATTCCAGCAAATGTACCATGCATGTTTTGAGAATCCAAAATTTTCTGTTAGAATAAGTTGTTTCTCTAGGAAGAAGAATATCAGAAATTTTAACCCTCTTATTTAGAAAATGAATAAGACTTGTCCCAAAAAATACCACACAAGCTCTGATAGTCAAATATTCCCATATAAATAACTTGATTCTGAACATAAAAAATCAGAAACTTGATAAGTTACACATGCACCCAGTGGGGTCTTGAAGCCACGACCTCACCCTCCATCCCATTATTATGGGAGAAGTGCCAGTTGAGCTATAGCTCATTGGCGCCATTCTGGTAATCATAGTAGTAAAAGAAATAATGAATCTAGATTCTGTGAGATTGTGAATTACACACCTGTATTTTGGAATAATTTTTCGCTTGAGTTTAATGTCAGCCAACTTTGGATGACCAGCTTTTTTCTTACAGAAAGCAAGTATCTTCAATGCTAACGGATGTGAACTGTGAACAAACAGTACATCCAGACTGAAACTATTTCTGCATCTTTCTTCATCCTACATAAAGATATTATATAAGAAACTCTGGAAGACGAGAAAATGACAAAGTCGAATAAGAGTATAATACAATGAATTTCGCAAATGTCTATGCATTTGAAGTACCATGTTCGACATGACAAAACAAGGGTATGATCATGTCTGACATGACTAGTTTGTTATTTAAGCTTGCTCAGCAATGAAAGTAAAAGCAATATTTTAGTCACTACAAATTAACAGATATATTTTGAGCATGCTTATAGCACCTACACTTTAATCATTATTGCTAATATAGGAAAATTAAATAGGAAGAAGCTGATCTTCCTCAAATTCCCGACTACAAAAAATTCATAAAATTAAGGGGGAAAATACCATATAAGCCCACTTTGTTAGGGTCAATATCACTTTGCTCCCTTGACATTTCAAATATTATACTAAACCCTCTATACCTTGGACTACACTGTCACCATTACTTTTTCCATTTCTATTGACAAAAATTCACACATGGCCAAACTCAAGTCAAATTTGCCCAACACTGTCGACCCCAGCCCATTCACTGCCAGCCACAAGCCACAAAACCAGGGCCAAACCTCTATGGAGCTAAGCTCCCAAAAACCTGCCACCCCATACACATGAACGAAAATCCATCAAACAACATCAGATAGCCATTGGAAATCACCCTCACAGCCACAAATCACAATACAATCACCCATTTCCTAACCACCACCACACGATCACCCACACCGCCACATATCCACTTCATATTCAACCGTCAAATACCCCCAAATCCCCACAAACAAAGCCACCCACATCCTGCCATCCCAAACTAATTCATGCCAAACCCACCACCTAGTAATCCCATCAAGCCCCGCTGCCTCCAATCAACACCCCCCCCCCCCCAAAAAAAAAAGGCTGAAATAAACCGGACCACCACCAAAGATGCCGCCATTAAACCAAAGACCAGAGCAAACCATGCTGCTAAACTCCAGACCTACAGCATTAAACAAATTGCCACACCTATCACCAAACCCAACCAAGACCCACCTAAAACCTCTCTTCAAGCCGCCGCTGGCCACCAATCAAAAAACCTTCAAGAGCCACATTCCAGTTAGGTAGATCAGGTGGGTAAAGTAGAGAGAACAGACGAGAGGGAGGTTCAATTAGGTTTGGAGAGAGAGACTGAAGCAGCCAAACGGAGAAGATGAAAGGTGGTCACGTGTGAAATTCCATCAGTAGAAATGGAAACATTGATGCTGTCATATTAGTCCAATTTACAAGAAGGTTTAGTGAACATTTGAAAAGTTAGAGGCACAACATGATATTCATTTTCCCATTACTTTGGGTCTCTCATTTTCTATTTTTATTGGCTTGACCATAACCACACGAGGTATAATGTATTCCCTTCAAGTAAATTTGTATATTGCAGTTCATCAAATGATTCAGCTGTATATCCTCATGTCATAAGATTCAAGAATTATACGATATTATACCAAAACCCTATTCCCCATACTCAACTTTCAAACTAAATTCCAAATAACATAGATTTCACGTATTACCGTCAATGTATGCTCCACTTTTGCTATCTCTGAAAGAAGGCGTGACTCATCAATAAATGGTAACTTACAAATAGCCTGCCCATCCAAAGCAATATGAAGAAAATAATGAACATCCACAAAAATGGTATTCAAGTTACAAAACATTAGGGAAGCTAAAGAATAACAAAGCACATTAAATTATTGGCCAAAGCCAAATGTACGAAACTTGCAAGATTGTCAAAAATTAAATTAAAAGAAACCCAAAAAAAGAAATCTAATTCATACTCACACAAAAGCCAACTGGCATAGCAGATCAAAAATTATACTCCATAAACTAAAAGAACTTCAAAGAACAACAATGCACAAGACCAAGATGAAATCAGACTACGTACCACTCTAAAACGGATATGCATAGTGGTACTGCTCCTTTAAAGATGGAGATCTATAGTGGGGCTATGGTATGGTTAGGCATTAAACCAAGATGAATTACTAGGCCCTAACATCTAAAAAGATTGTGATCTAGTGATCAAAGTGTAACCATTTTCTCTTTGACACCTAGCATTATGAGTTGACACAAATTGAACCTAGGTCAGTCACAAAGCACAATACTAGAATAATATGTTGCAATCAACATATGATTTCCAAATGGATATAGAAAGCACAAGGATAAGGATCACAATTCAACAAACACCAGACTAAGAGGTGATAGACCATGTTATTATATCCCAGTCACCAAAAGCACAAGGTCACCAAAAGCACAAGGCCCTTCATACATTGTCATCCAGCCATCTTCAGTTTTTTTTAGAGCCTAGGTGAGCACCTCACACTTTGTGTGAGGCATTTATGGCAAGAGCCTAAAAAAAACAGGTCTGTAATTTGGAAAAAAAACTTCAGTTGACATAGCAAACAGGCCAAGCAAGTTTGTCTTCTTCCTCCTCTGTTAGGGCTTTTCAAGACCCCAACAAGTTTTTCATTTGTTATTTCTTTCATTATTTTATACTCCCTCCTTCTCAAGCCAACTCTCTCTTTCTTTCTTCTTTTCCCTCTTCCTCTCTCATCTCTTGGAACGGCACCATCTCTTTAAAAAAACAGGGGAAACAAAAATTAAAGTGAAAGAGAATAGATTTTTTTTACTTACCTCATCAATTTAGGAACATACTTTTTCTTTTTTTTAAGAAAAAAAAATATTAAATCATAAATCCTTTTAGCTTCTATTGTTAATAGAGTCTCCTATTTATTAAAATGATTAATTAGTAGAGTCTCCTATCATTGTGAAAATGAAAAATTACAATTTACCCCCTCTGGTTTGGTCCTATCACAATTTAGTCCAAAAAGTTTCAAATGCCACATTACACACCCTAAAGTTTGGATTAAAATGAAATCGTTATTCCATCCAAATTTTAAATTGCCACGTTTGAACCCCTAAAGTTTGAATTAAAATGAAATCATTATGGTTCCATCCAAATCAATTAGAACTTACCTTGTTGTAGTTCGGCCTTAGGGGTCAAACGTGGCAATTTAAAATTTGGACAGAATTAGTTTACAATTTACATCAACACTATAGACAGAAAATTAAAACAAAGAATCAACCATTACCTGCCAAGAAAAGCGTTTTCCATTCATATCAAGCTCAAAATCTGCCAAAAAAAAAAAAACTCATTATTAGATGTCACAAAGCAGTAAAAATTATTAAGAATTTCTCTGCAAATGATAAACTACTCAGCAGAAATCCTACCAGTAGGGTATAAATCCAATAAAGGTGATGACATATCTGTCATCAGCTTCCTGTAAAACAAAGGAAGAGCATGTGCACTGCGTGTGCACACTTTGGTCACATCTTATAACAAAAATAAATTAGTTAAAACAAATAAATAAACAATTATAATAGAAAACCTTGCAGCAGGCAATACACCCAACAGCTGATCAAATGGCTTGAAAGGTTTCCCTAGTGTGAATTCAATTTTTAACTGATCAATACCACTGAAGTCTGAAGCAAATGGAGCATAATGATAAGGGTAAAACCTGCAAATTAAGAACTAAGGATAATTAGGAAATGATATTGTCTCGCTACATTAAGAACTGATATTGTCTCCCTACATTCAAAATGACCATTGCTTAAGATACATTGAGCATTACACAATGATAAAGTATTGATGTCCTAGATATATAAAGAGCCAATATCCTGTGAAAGACGAAGTCAGGTTAATCAATGAAGGAGAGAGAGAGAGATTCTGCAAGCAGTTAGGCAATGCCACAGAAAAAATGAAGAAAGAACCAAGGATGGTGATATGACAACCAAAGGAAGAGAGCACCACTTACCATTGCCAGGAGCACACTCCTTTGTAGTAATAATGCATGACCCAACAAATCCCTTCAATATATTTAGAAACCTACATCAATTGCAATACTTTATAAATTGTTTATCTCGAAAAGGAGGTAATAGAAAGTCTTTTTTTCCGTAAGAGATAAAAACAATAGTCAAGGCTCCTATTTTAGAGAAGCCCAGCAGATTCAAGCAGAGGTAAAGGTAAACAAAAGTAAAACATATCACCACAAATGTGTAGCATATATGACCTTCTCACATATATATAGAAGTTAAAACTATATAAAAATCACAATTTAACACAATCACTTCATTAAAAAACATAAATAAATAAAAAGAAACAAATCAACCAAAAGAACTATAATTTTTCTAAATACAGTTTTTTTTAAGTGAATAATTTTAATCAAAAGAAGATATGGTTCACATACAGAGGATGTGTATCAAACCACTAAATGGACGCAGTAAATATATTTTTCTATTACACTAAATGGATAATTAATAATGCACATGCATCTTGTGTGCCACCAGGCCAGCAGTGATAACGCAGAAATTTCTTTCCAGATTAAGCTTTTTCCTAGGCAATGAGCTCAAAATTTTGAATTACTTATAAAGAGAGAAATACAAAGGCAGAACAGAATACTCATGCCACAGAATTCACAGGAGATAAGTTTCATGGTAGATTTTCTAACCGCATGACTCCGAATTCTCTCACGGTCATCTTCAGTTTCAGCCTTAAACTTTTCAGCATAAAATCTTTCCTTCCAACCTGTTTCCCCCAGCTTAATCTGTCAAAGCAACAAGAGCTTAAAGGAATACAAGAGACCACTCACATTGCATTCTATAGGCATGTTAAAAGCAGAAATGAACAGCAAACCTCGTCCACAACCACATTTGTGCCAGTGGATGAACACTTGATTGGCATTTGAGTTTCTACAGCACTGGACTGGTTCAATGACATTCAAAATTTCATAAATTCTTGGTTTCCACAAGTAGAATAATTTCAAAGTTTGAATATATAGAATACTCACATTTTGGTGATTTTGACTTCTAAGGTTACTTGAAGAACTGATATTTTTATTCTTTGAAACTGGTTGACGGCGGAGATCTCTGAGCTGTCTTTCCTTCTGGACCTGATTAATGGACATTGTTTAGACACTATCAGTCTGATATTTCTGATATTCTGATATCACTACGAAACATTCTGATATTTCTGCATTGTGAATAATTGTTTGATTTCCTTTGCAGTATACTCAGGTTCAATAAAATCTTGTCAGAGACTTTATTTGAAAATCTTTCTACGATACTAAAAACACAAAAAAGTGGATTTACCACTCAAATGAAGTACAGAAAAAGAAAGTGCTCAATTAGGATGCTGTAACAAGCATAATAATGAGGGGTGTAAGGAGCCTGAGATTAATTAGGGCATGTGTAGGCCCATATAAAGATGTCAAACCCTTGCAGAGGCCGTTTCTTCAAGACCCCAACCAGCCAGAATTGGATTCAAAAGGCTTGGCAAAACCCATAAGGATAAAAGAACAAAAACTATCTACACCTAACCAGGAGCTGAGAAGCACGAGTACATTTTCGGGTACGGATACCAGTATAGTACGGAGATACGATAATTCTTAAAAAAGTAAAGTACGGGTACAGCGGGGATATATGTTTTATTAATTTTTTTTATATATTATTATGCATATATTTTTCATATATTGTTAAGCATATATGAATTTAAGAGGATAATAAAATATATCTATTGCCATTAAATGGTCTTTAAATTACAAACCAAGGTCCAAAAGAGTAAAGAAAAAAAGTGTACATCCATATAATTACACCTAAAGTTCATGTTTCCACCACTTTCACTACTTTTATCTATTTTTGTGATATATCCAAAAGAAAAAATGAAAGAAAATGATTTTTCTTTTTTTGAAAAATTTTGGGTATGCCTAGGGTACACAGGCAGCAGTACCCCAAGGGTACAAGTACCCAAAAAGTATCCGTTACGGGTACGGCTCCATTTTTGGAGTATTTGTGCTTCATAGACCAAGAGTTTTATTTCACCAAAGAATTCAACCAGACAATGAGCAAAGATCTTCCTAAAATACCACACTTCCCACATATAAACAATATAGAATACAACTTACGCATTCCTCACTTATTGAAAGAAAATCGAAGAAAACATAGTATAGGAGGGTGCAAACTGAGAATTTCCATTACCGGAATATTATAAGTAGGAAAAGTGTAGGCTTTTTTGTTCTAGGCTTGGAAAACTTCTTGAAAGCTATAATACAGCATAGAAGTAAAAAAAAAAAAAAAATAGATAAACAAAAACCCAGCATCACAAAACCCTAGGCATCACACTTTGGATGAACCACACATCCAATAGGATGGCATCACACACTGCATAGCTGAAAATACTTTTGATCTTTCTTCCCTTTACAAATATGTAAATGCACGGTCTAAATAGACTGCTCAAGACTAGTGAGCAAGCATACTTGGGGTTCCATGTAATAGGGTGGACTTCTCAAAGTGTGAATTGGAACTAAGACTAAATCCAAACTGGAACAACATAATTACCCTAATAAAACAGCCTAAACCCAACCAACCAAGCAACCACCCCCCCACTGGGCTAGAACACAAAAAAGACCGAAAATTATCAACACAGTTAATTAACTTGAAGAGGAAGCATCAACAAGCAATTGGATTAAAACAGTTAAATACAATACCAACTACAATGACATCTGAGTTACAGTAAAATCCTTTGTTAATTAATTGTAACAAATAATTTTATAGCTCATAGCCACTGCATTTTCTCAAAACAAGTAACTAATGATTTTTCATACAAAACTCACATAAAAAGTGGTTAAGCATAGGATAATATGCAGTTGTCAGGACAAACAACCATAAGGAAAGAAATGAATATGAGTTGAGTTCTCCAGGATTCTTGAACAAGTCATAGCAATGAAGAAGGAAGCAATATTTCAAAATATTATATAGATACATATTCACAATATAAAGCATCTCGAAGAGATACCTGGCGACGTCTTCTAAAGATTGCACATTCATGACATGCCAGAGCTTGGACAAAGTGCTCCACACGCTTCAAATTTACCTATTAATAAAAAATGGGATGAAAAAATCAATGAGCTGGAAAGTAGAGATAGAACAATAATTATATGAAAATTTCCAAAAAAAGAGAGATAGAGAGAGAGCATGCAAACAGAAGCAAAGGAAGATTGTATGACTACATATTTATTGCACTTCTGCAGCAAATTTGAACAGCTGTAAAGAGATTATAAGCTATTGCCTAATAAGTGGTGCAAGAACATCAACAAGCCTACCAAGGCCCAACTAGCCTACTAGCCAACTATGATCTCATCATTAGTCAGCATGGCGTCTTTGCTTAATTGTTACTTTTATGTTTGTATTCACTTTTAAAAAATCAATTAAGCAAATATTTTCAAATTTGGATGAAAATATTTCCTATTCACAGGCCACCAAAATCCAGCAAGATGACCTGACACCGATCGTAGCAACAACCTCTTAATTACTCCCAGGTAACATTCCTCTCACAACATTGAAGCCAAAAAGCATTCAATGCGTGAGAGAATGTTGATCTAGATTATTATCCCATGTTTAGAGATCCCACAAATTTTTCTTTTATAAGCAAAATCAGGCAAGAAATTAAAATCTCCCCTAAACATCAACCTACTCACCCCATCCGTTTAACAAGCTTCAACTCCTTCCATAAACTTAACCTCATCTATCATCATTCAAGCTATATATACCAAACAATGCCCACTGTAAGCTATAATCCACCTTTAGAAACAAACAAGAAACCGCAAAGTCACCTACTAACAATCAACTTTTTCTACCACTCGTTTATCCCACATAACCAGGATTCCACCAGCACTATAACAACACCCCACGACCTCCAATTCACAAAAAGTACAGCCTATAAGCTCCGTACCATCTCTTTAGATACAATCGATATCTTCGTATCCTGCAAGCAAATCACATCCCGTTTCCACTCTTGTAGCATATTTTTTACTACTGTGCACTAACCCAAATTGATTGGGTTTCCTAACTAATGGCACAACCATAGCACGGTTAGAGAAACAATATACTCTTTGGATGTTTAAGGTTAAAGCAAAGCCCAAGAATAGATGTCCATGGTAATTAATTAGGTTTTTCTATTTTATTTTAGGCTAAATTACAAATCATACCCTCTAACTATGGTCAAAATTCAAGTCAGCCCTCTAACTTTAATTTTCGTCATTTCAGTCCTTAACTTTGGTCAAAATTTAAGTCGGTCTTCTAACTTAAATTTTTTTTTTTCATTTCAATCATCTAACTTCCATTTCTTTCTAAATTACACCGTCTAACTTTATTAATTTTATGCGTTTTTTTACCAAAACGAATTCCTTTTTGGGTAAATAATAGCATTCTATTTAACAAAAGTGGATGGAATGACCGAATTGAAAAGAAGCAAAAGTTAAAGGACCAAAAGAAAAACAAAATTAAAGTTAAGGGACTGAAATGAATTTTGACTAAAGTTAGGGAGTGTAATTTGTAATTTAGCCTTTATTTCAATGTTTTATTTGGTTATGCTAGAAGGGTATTTTAGTTATTCTGCAACTGTTGGGTATGATCCATAGTTGCGGGCCTTGGGTTTTTTTATTAATAAGTCTTATTTAGATTACGAAGCTTTTGCATGGGCATTGGTTCAATTCCATTAGGGTTTGGTTTACTAGTCAAAGTAGAAGTCCTAGTTCTATTACGAGAATTTAAGATTTATGGTCTATATAAGTGTCTTATTGTACTCGAAACAATAAAATATTGAGTGCGTTGGCACGCTGGCCTAAGTTTTATTTTCCTCCCTTTCTCTTCTCTCTTTTCTTCGTCTTTTTCTTGCACTACTATTCAAGTGTACTGTTCACACACGCTATTCACAAGCATTGTTCACGTGTATTGTTTACAGATTGTGGAAAAATTCAATTTCCATCTCCTCTTACCTAACCCTAATCAAATCTTTTCTCTTCCCTTCAAATTCCTATTCAAAATTGTAAACCCTATATCCACAAATCATCCTAAACCTTAAACCCGCCAAAAAATAGATTCACGACGTGGTTGGTTCTCATTTCGACAACTATGGATACAACATTCAACACCAAATCTGGTATTTGTTTCACTTCAAAGCCACCCACTTCACTATTATTCAGTGGCTGGACCCCTTTTTTAAATGGTAAGTTATACACCAAGTGACAGGACCCTTGTTGAGACAAGATTCCAACTCCCACCCAACAAGCCCCCCATTTGGCATAAGATTGCCAGACCTTGCCTTCACTCACCATTTTAACTATTACTATTGACTATCTAATAATAGACAAGGAAATATTGGACCTGACCCTTTAACTCGTCCAAATCCAGAGGATATAAACACGTATGGATAAGGGTTTTTTGGACACGTGAAAAAAAAAAAAAAAAGTCAACCCGAACCCAACCCGCTGAAACAGCAGCTTGGGTTGGTTTGATAGTAAGAAACAGGTTGACCCTTTTTTTTATAAAAAAAAAAAAAAAAAACCTCTTTTTCTTGTCTAGGTCGTTTGGCTTTGCCTTTGTTTGTTTCACACTTTACAATTTTAGACTCTCTAATCTCTCTCTCCAATTCTCACGTTCTCAGTTTCCCCAATACCGTATCCGTGTAACTTAGCCTAACCATCAACCTATCCTTGCATTTAGTCATCAACCTTGATGGTAATTATTTTAATTCAAAACACCCCTAATTTGTATCTACTCAACCTTATTGTTCCTTTTTTTTCAATTTAATTTTTAACTTTGCTAACAAAAGAAAATAACATTATGTAAAAAATGAAACTGTAGCAAGAAGCTTTAATTCCTAAGTTATTTTATTTGTTTCTAAACAAGATGTGTGAGTTTAAGTTGATATTTAGTATATTACATCATGTTTTTCTTATATTAAACTAGTGAATCTTGAACTGAAAATTAAGAACTTATGTATTGTTTAACTTTTATTTCTGAGTTTTTTCATTTCATTGTTCTCTTATTTGTATTAAAAAAAGAAAAGCAAAATATGCTCAAGTTTCTTTTTTAAAAAAATTTTATATGTGAAAAAATAATATTGGTCATATCAGGTAGACTTGATAGATTTTGCAACTCATTTTGGTCAAACTCATACCTAGTCGAGTTAAACCCTCCCAACCTAACTCGTTGGCCAGGTTTATCTACAAAAAATTAGCCTTGGATTACCCGGCAACTAGTTCTAGCAAGTGGGGTCAGTTGCCCGTAGGTTTTACTACCTAGAAGCGAGTTCAAAAAATTTGGGTTTTGGGCCTAAAACCAAAAGTCGGCCCACTTTGTTGCTCATGCCCACTTATTGAGAATGGACATTAACTCGTTAAGTTTGCTTTTCTTTTGAAGACTTCTGTTACTATGCCTTTTTGTTACGCAATGTTTTTACCTAACCATTAATCCTCTCACCAAGCACATTTCCATCGCCATGTCTGCAATTATTCATTTTCACTCTCCACGCACCTTATCCCTAACAACCTCAGTATAAAAGGGAGCATATGATTTACACCCCCATCTATACAGCTAAGTTCGCCATACTGATTTTTGCCTTCCACCCTACAAGTTGATCCCATGGAAGACGCTTCATGGGATTTACGCCCCCATCCATTTAGATATGTTCACCACTCTAATTGTTGCCTTCCTCCCTACAAGTTGATCCATGGAATACACCACATGTTTGTCATACCTTACCCATGGTGGCGATCTCGGTTTCCCCCTCCCAGTTGATCCCATGGAAGACACCCCATGCTTGTCATACCTTACCCATGGTGGCAATCTCCTCAATTACCCATGGAATACTGAATTTCAAGTGAAATATCCGAAAGGGAAATAAAAGGGGTGTGCTTTCAAAACAGTGTTTTGAAAAAATGTTAATGCTAAAGCATGAACATGTCAAGTTCTAGAGTATCAAAAACTACTATACATATAACATAAAGTAAGAAAAAAACTCTAGTTATTTACCTTACAAGAATAAGTGAGGCAACCGCCCATTTTAAAAAATTCCTCTTTGTAAACCGTCATGAGCAGATCAATAGCCCCCTGCGAAAAAATACACACCATATAAAAATCAGTAACAACCAGCAAGCAGAACTAGGCAAATTAGGTCTAGGTTAAGTGCAAATATAAGAGTATTCGCATTATAAGGAATATTCTTAATAGTATTTTTTATTGAAAAAGGAAGAAGCTTCGTATACACATTGTATACTCAACAAGATTTCATTAGGAAGGACAAAGGATCTATGAACTCAACAATTTAATTCATATTACTACACCTAGGAGTGTGAGACCACTCAATAAAGTTCTAAAAAACAAGGTTTTCAACTCAATAACCAAGAGTCTAAGACCTCCACGCCGTTGAATGTGCAATTGTTCCTCTCCCTTCATATTACCCACATCAGGCATAAGGGACCATAGTCCACACCAAAGAACTAACATGGTTGCCAAACCAATTATTCCAACCAAATAGCACCTCCAACACTTCCTCCGGCATTACCCAATCTACCCGCAAATAATGAATATACAAAACCCATATTTCCCAAGAGGCACAATGTACTAGCAAGTGATCCACAGTTTCACTAATGCATCTACACATGCAACACCAGTCCACCAATAATATGCCTCTCCTTATAAGGTATCACATGTCAAAATTTTCCCGTGATGCTGTCCCCGCAAAGAATACCACCTTTTTTGGAATCTTTTTAAACCAAGGTGTTGAACCAACTCTAGTCACCCCACAAGTTTCACTTTCCGACATGAAAAAAGTATTAAACAAACTTACCAAATTAAGAGAGGAAAAAAAAAAAAAAAAGGTGTCAAACATAATGATCATCCCAAATCATCTGTTCATGTGGAATTCTCTACTAAATCTATAGATTTAATCTGTATCTGAGTTGGAGTAGGTGAAAGAACTCCATAGAGCCAACAGGAAAAATAAACTATCTTGCTGTTACTTCAGATTACAGTAAGGCATGGTCCACCTCAAAAAAACATATCCTCGGAAGTAAACAAAAACATATGGAGATATAGGTAACATATAGGTAGATAAAATCGTGAAATTAAGTGTCTTAAGAAACCAGTCGCTTACAGGAGAAAAAATCCCTGCATATCAGGATACAAATGGAGAAATGAACATAAAGAACTCAACCAGTATTTCCAACAATAAATTAATATAAGAGTATAAGAATCTCAACTGTACAACCTCAGATATTTCCAATGACGGAATGTGGGGTAGAAAGTCATTCCCAACGAACAAGCACATGAAGACAAAATCATCAACCATGCGCTCTACAGGTTCTCCACCCTTGATTTTCATGTCCAATCCCAAATACTCCCTAAGAATCCATATGTGGAGAAACTGTAACAGAAACCATAGAAGAAAATGTTAAATAGAAACATCTCAAAAACTTAACATCAAAGCACAACATAGATTATCAACAATACGCAGCGCCAATAATTGGCACTTCAACCTCGAAATGAAGGTCTTGATGTGGATGGAACTACCTTAACCGTCACATATTGCACATCATTTGTATGTTTGTATATGACACATGCAGATCCAATTAAGTTTTTGAACAAAAGTAATATCAAATTTTCATGCGTATGAATCAACTAGAATGCACACATTCTCATGGGCATGAATTATAACAAACGATATGCAAAAAATAGTGGGAGGTGAAGAAGGCCTTGATAAGCATACAACTAGGACATACACAATAACATAGAATTACAAAAGAGTGAATGCTAGGTACAAGAAATTAGGAAAATAAAAAAAGAGGGTTTGTAAAAACCATTGTAGAAACAGCAGCAAGAAAACAGATAGCAAACTGGACATGGTACAGAAACATATCAGGCAGCACTATTGCTCCGCTTGATAATGGCTAGAACCATATGGGAAAACGGGACATAGCTTAGGACATATTACTTGGAAAAGCCTCACGTAATTTGCATAAACATTCCACAGATAATGCCATCCAACATTGGTTTGGTTCTGTCCACTTATAAACTACTCAACATCATCAAATGCATTATCACCCCCGTAACACAAAATTCCTATAAGGCAACCATGAGAACCACACATTCACAATGTGGGCTGTTCCCCTATCTCTTTTAACCGTTGAATGGACATGTTAGTTAGGGTTAATATCACAAGTAAAGAATCAGAAAAATACACCTCTAAGACCAGCCAGAACATATACATAATTTTGACCCCTTTTTTTAATATAATTCTGGCCTTTACAATTTATACCAATTTGCTACAACTCTAGATCACAAAGTTGACCAACTACAAGTGTGCCAGTGTACGACCTTAGCTTATAGTATCAGATATCCATGTTCTATTTTTTTCCCTATTCAGCCAATATAACCTGTTATCAACTTATACTACTAATTTTCCTACTCTAATGGCTCTATGAAAAAGAATTTAGGCCTCCTTTCATAACAGGAAACATAATCAGAAGTACGCCCAAGTCATGTCTAACAAGGCCTTGTTTGGGATCATAACGTAAGAAAATAGTTGCATGCCAAACCAAGGGAACATCCACTTCCAGTCATGCATTAGGGCATCATATGGAAGGTTCTCCACCTTGCTTAAAAGCGTGGTTATCTAACTTGTGTGCCTCAAGTATTTCCAAATCTGTTGCAAATTGGATTCCTTCAGTAATCCTCATGGTTCAGACTTTGGAAAAATACCCTAACTTTTCACCTATTTGGCTCTACCTCAATTGCTCAAAGTTTGATGATGACATATCTCTTGATCCAAAAAAAATTAAAATTAAAATAAGGTTAATCATAAAAAGCTATTTGCGGAAGAATTCGCTTCGAGAATTGCCAATGAGCTCAAATAACACCTCCTCCCCTTTACAAGTAAGACGAAGGTGAGGTCGTGGTTCACCAGGTGCGTGTATAACTTACCAATCATATATATACTAGGTGGATATATTAAAATCAGGCAATGCGACCGGAACAGTAATGCATTGGTTTATCATCCAAACAACAAACAAGCATGTGAACAAGGGAAACCACTGGATAACAAAATGAAATAACATAATATGAAAGAGATGTAAACAAAATAAAACCTGAAATTTCTGCCTTGAGATATAATCTTCTGGATTCTCCCCTACCACTTCCATTTCCATTTTTCCTTGCGACGAATAATTTTCAGGTTTCAAATTTTTATCAAATGATCCTTCTCTACGGACATCCTATGTCACAAAACAAAGAGATAAGACGCGGACCGTGGTTTTCCTTATAACATTAAAGCTAACTAAAAAGAGCAAATAAATTGTCAACAAATAAGGCCAAGCACATATTCCTGAATACACAAACCTCTCTCAGAATGGAGAAATGGATTTCGTGTGTAGCTAGCGCAAGCATGATAAGATCCGCATCCTGAAAACAAAACATAATCTTAAGTCTCGTATTAAATTTGAACTCAGCATACATACCTGCATTAACAAGCAACGGAATTTACCAATCCATAAATACAATGCCTGGTGTTCGGATCATATCCGGGAAGATTCCTTTGAGACCGGATGTAAGACATTATCTTATGCTCCCCCTCGCCGGGAACATTGGCATCGGAAAGAATAACCTTGATTCCCTTCCACCCGGGCTCATTATTCATCCTTAAATGTATATAATAACGAAGCGCAGACGACAACAACGCCATGAATTCAGTTCCGGGTGTGATCACATTCGAGTCCATCTTCTTACGCCTCTCCAAATGCACCGCCTTTTCTTCTTCCGACTCAAATACGCTCTCTTTCTCAGACGCCTAATAACCAAAACCCTAATTAGTATTCAAAATCAATTATAGCATATACAATTTGTGGACATTATCAACACAATCACCTCATCAGCAGCTTCCTTTGCGGCCTTGAAACGCCTCGTCCGCTGCTGATTCATCTTGGCACGCGGCGCGACGCCGTCGATAGCTAGAAGGATGAGTTTGCGGGGGCGGACGATGGAGAAGATGCGGTCGATGTAATCGAAAACGGCAGTGAAAATCTGGTCGTAGGAGTTGGGAGCAGGCAAGCCTTCAGGGTGGAAGCAAGGATGGACGATGCCGTTCATGTCGAGATAGAGGTTGTCGAATTCGAGGCCGTTTGGGTTGGGCTGAGAGGTGTCCGTTACAGGTGGTTCGTCTTCGATCACGTCCACCACCGAGAGTGGATACCTCTCCAGCAGCCATCTATAGAATGAAGGTATTCCCATTTTGGTTTTAGGCTCCGATTGGTGTTATGGGCATTTGGAAGAGAAGGATTGTGAGTTGTGAGAGACGAGTGTTTGAGAATGCGGCAGGGGTTAATAATTGTTAGGGTTTTAGAGTGCACACATTATTATACTTCTTTGCCACTGCAATGCTAACGTGTCGGCTCCCCTTTGTTTAGTGCTTTAGAACATGAGTAATTGTAGATACACCACACTTCTTCCCAATTTTTATTATACACTAATCACGATTGGTTATGTTAGGAGTTCTAAAAAAAATTATATTCTTTATAGTATTTTTTTTCATTTAAACAAAATATAGATACAGTTCTTTAAGTGCGAAACATTTGACTCTGATAAAATTTAAACACATGATTGCATTGATAAATAAAGGCATAAATAGTGTTATCTTTTTTTAAAGAATAAATTAATTAATTGTAGCTATGTGTTTGTTGTACCTAATTTTTAGTCTCTTGAGAGGATCTAAAGAAATCACATGGACTGTCATTTACGACGATTAAGAAATACGATGATGAGATCCATTCCTTAATTAGTTTAATTCACACGGGACAAAAGATAAATACTTGAAAGAGTTGAGAAGAAAAGTTCATTTCATATAATCAAGCTATTAAACCCTAATTTTAAAGTCATAGCACCCATCTTGAATTTCATGAGGAAGAACTGTTTTGTTTATTATAGCTAATATTTTTTTAGATGATTTTATCTGTAACTTTGCATAGGCTTATTAGACTAAAACTACTCATAATGGATGCTTTGTGGTGAAATATAAGGAAATAGTAAGAGAAAATAAATCTGAAAATGAGAAAATATTAAAAGAATTTTTTTTTCACTCAATGATCATCTACACATTGTAAACTTTATTCAAATCGATATCTTTCTACATCTCCCTTCTTTCTGTACTAAGCACACACTTACAACCTTCTATTATATAGAAGTTTTCCAACTAACCTCATTAATGCCAGCCACAAACATTTACCATTATTTCTACCAAGCTTACCACCATTTATTGCATAGCCTTTTGACATATTCTAGTGAGTGAATAACATTGAACCAACTTTGTTCATGTTTTCTTCACGCAGAGCATGCTATTATTAATCAATCCAAAACATGTGGGACTCCCATGACCATTTATAACATATACATAGAAAAGTTAGTATGCAATTTATAAGGGATTGCATGTTGAAGGTAAGCCTATTACATAGGCATAGGTAGGCTGGTCACCAATTAATGGTGTCAGTTGTCAATAATGTAATATAACATTTATTGCATGACTTTTACAACATGCTCATTGTTTTAGGATTTCATTCTATTGTGATTTTGAATGGTTTCTAGATCTTCCTCTAGGGATTTTAATTTCTCTTTTACATTTCTAAAAGACGATGTGTTCCATGATTTCATCATTTTTTTGGTTGACTTTTTTTCTTTTTTTCTTTTCCCACTAATCAAAATGGAGGAGAACCATTTTAAGTGATGAGCCCAAGCCTCTATATTTTAAAGATAATCCATTTCTTTTAATGCTCAGGGAGTAGCATTGAAAGAATTTTTGTCAATGAAAAAAAAAACTCATTCACGTCTTAACCTCATGGTAGAAAGTAATTATCATAGAGCAACTACAATAAGTTCAAAATCTACATAACTAAAAGAAAAATTTATATACAACAGCTAGTAAATAATAAGCCGTTTGAATAATCAAAGTAAAAAGTCTTTTTCATGTTTAATAATTTTTCACTTCGTGAACCAAGCACACAAACGACCATTCATCTTTTTTTATCTCTCGCCTTGATTTGTATAAATTTTTATTTGTCTCTATAAGTCAACATATTTTAATTGTCTAAATTAAAAAACCTTATAAAACTTTAACTATCAATGAAAAAAAACTACAATTAATGCTAACATAGTCAATAAAAAATCATAAAATCATAAAATTTTCCCATTATCAATATAAACTTCCTTGTTAGTTATTTTCTTTTTGGCTAAAATAAAAAATACACATTTTAAGTTTTAGCCGATTGTCATTTTTCGTTTTATCTGTTGTCAATTTCATCCTTAAAATTTGCATTTGTGTGGTCAATCTAAAATCCTTAATTACACAATTTGAGGACTAAGATGAAAAATGAAAAAGGGGACGCGGCAAAGATAAGGTGATTCACTTGAGTGAACATTTTTTACACAAACTTAAAAATATAAAGACTAAAATAAAACATTGCAAATGATGAGAGCCATTTCGAAACGTGAGACAAAAGGTGAGGATCAAATGTGCAATTAAACCTAAAATATAAGGATCATGAAGAATACTTATGTTTTCTTGCTACCTGCAACTATATATTATATTGGGGGAAAGACATTTTAATCCATTCCCTTAACTCATGTTTGAACCGAAGGAGATGGGGAAAGCGGAGAGGAAAGGTGAACGAGAATGAGATCCGAATGTAAAACCTTTTAGTCTTGGCTTTCAACATCCGCAAAGGCAATGTGCACATTATGCAACATCCATAGTTTAGGAAATTCAAGACAAAACCAATATATGTAAGATAAACCAATCAGATTACGAATGCTGCCAAGCTTTTCAAGAACACCATAAAGTCTATGTGCACATTCTGCAATTTCCATTTTTAAGAAAATTCAAGACAACCAATATATGTATGATTCAAAAACCTTGGTAAGAGGAATGAAGTGAAGCCAAGGCTAATTCAGGTGTGACTTAACACCATGTCCTGAAACCAAGTCCTTAAAAAGATACTTTATTCAAAACTTATACATGCTCTAAGTGCTTTCCTATTGCAAGTGACTGCACTTCTGGCACAAAATTCTCCCGACTGTGACTTCATTTCATCTGATCAAAAAACTCGTGTCACAGCACCCCAAATGCCAAACTTTCCTGTAGAAAAAAGCTGTTCAGGTCATATCAGTATATTACCACATACAACGAGGTTCATATATTATATAAGTCACATTTACTTGGACTACAAAATAGAATACTCACAAGTGATACCTGTTCAAAGTTTGGCACATACTCTGTTGTAGAGCTCTACCAGGATCTTACAGATGGCACGTATTGTCGTGGTACCATATCAATTATGCCTCTGTCCACAGAAATGATAGCATCATAAGTTCATAACCAATTGATTCAGTTTTCTTCTCTTTTGAATGTGGGGAAAATGTGCATACAACAAAAATAAATGAACTATACAAACAAGATCCAACTGGGAGAGTTTAAAACCTATTATTATCAACTATAAGCAAGAGAGCTCTATGGGATCTCCTTCCAATATAAGCTAAACTAAATAGACATGTAACACGTTTAGAGTAACTCTGCATTCACTTCAAGCTTCTCAAGATTCACCATGACATGTCTAAGAAACTTCTATGAACGGCAGAAGCTATAGATAACATGTGCATAGTTTTATGCTACAGGTTTGTAGGTGGGATCAGCGAGAACATGGAAATGGGAAAAGCACGGGGAGTGAACGTATCAAGGCCCACCATTGTCTACCAGCCTAAAAGTGGGTGGATTGGAGGAAGGAACCTGTTAAAGAGGGGTGCCCCCACAGCAATCCATTTCAACAAACAAACCACGGTAAGTCTTCACCTTTACCTTTGTCATTTCTTTACCTCCCACTGACCACAAGGTTAGGCAATCTCCTTTTTTATCTTGTAAGCAACATACCATTTGCATCTAGCTAAGTCAAAGATTGATTTTAACTTCAAGGGTAGTACTTCTATATTAGCTTGTAGGACTTCTTTTCATCAAATTACATACCATGTGGAGTAATACTTATATAATGAACATGAGAATATTAAATAAGAAAATAAACATTTTAAATTACCATAGTTACTCTTCTGAATCTTCACTTTCAATGGCAGGAATTCGGCGGAAACGAGCCAAGTATCGAAAATATGATACTTCACTTTTATTTGGTGTCACCGATCTCTTCCGCTTAGCTGAAAACCCTGTCCCAGAAAGTGAATCAAATAAATCTCCCATGTCCATTTCCTTTTGGACCCCGCTGCTCTCATCAGCAAAGCTACAAAATCACCCATCAAAGAGGTCAATAAAAAATAAGGATCAATTATGTAAGTATTCAATGAAAAAAGACAAGAAAAAAGAAAAAGAAAAATGCATTTCTTAAATTAGCACTAATTTTTTTTTTTTTTTTTTGGGGGGGGGGGGGGGGGGGGCAAGGGGTGTTCAAAGTCAATATTAAATAAAAGTATTCTGCAAACACCATAGCATGCATTAGCCATATTTTCAAATTGTTTGGGAAAACATGCAGTACATAAATTTACATTCATGAAATAAAAAGTGTAGTTTCAACCACATCTTGATATGAAATCACAAAAGGGTGTAGATCAGCTGTCTCCATTCTCTTGTTCAAAATTTGGAAATACTATTCATTCTCAGCTAAGTTCAACTCAACTCAACTAAGCCTTTATTCCAACTAATTGGGTTGGCTCTGAAAGTACTATTCATTAGATATCAAAATATTAGTGAAAAAATATTGATTACTAATGTGGCCCTGCTGTTACTATTTAAGATATATTAGTACATGATATGATGATAGATATGGAGGGAAATATAAATTATAAATAATATAAAGGTGCAAGCTGTTTGGCTGAAACTTTATGACAAATTTCTTTCATCAATTGCAAACAAAGACTACTAGAAGGAGGTGAGGGAAGCCATACCGTTCACGAATTATTTTGAATGCTTCTTTTGTAGCATAAGGTAGCCCCGTCTTTGGATCACGATACCTACAACACGAAATGACAATTCATTAAGAGGTATTATGATAAAGTAGACCAAGGAACCATTGTCAAAACAACTTCCATATCAAAGGTTAATATGAATGAGAGTAGTCAAAATTTATTAGGGCTTCATCAAATGGCTCATATAATTTGTAAGAAAAAGAAACCAAAACTTAGTGTTAGGAGCCCAAAGGGAGCCAAGGGAAGTTGAAAACTACCTTAACTCCATAGCCAAATCCGAACTCCTAAGGTGCCTGCAACACCTAAATTCTAAGCTCTCCTAATCCAAGAATCAACTCGACACATCATGGAACCCTAACCCTAATTGAGTTCCTAACTCTTGGCTGCACATCAGTAGCTGTGACAAGTCACAAACTTAAAGACACAATGGTTATATTGTTGTTTTGGTATGGCGCAAAATCTAGCTTCCTACTGTCTTATCTCTTCATCCATTGTTTTTTGATTTTCAGGCTAAAAATTAACTTAACAATCTCCCTTATAAGTTTTTAATGATTTTGTTCCTTGCAATTACTATATTACTAAAGCAAGGGTTAACTATGCACGATAGAACATCAATTTAGAACCACATGTTCTCCAGCTGTACTTGCAAAGAAATCAACTACATTTTAAACTTTGCATTCGTATGTTATTTCAAAGAGCAATATCTTTAGAGGAAATCACCAACCACCAAATCAGAAATTCAGCTCTTACCTGGCAGGTAAACCAGTAACTGCACATACAGCCTTTTCTGGATCTGGAAAGGAATTTAAATAGAATACATAAATCAACAGCATATCCATAGAATACAATCAAGAAGTCCCTAACTGCCACCAAAATGTGAAATGCATCTAAGTGTGCTTTCAAGTGCTCGGGTGCAAAAATCCTTGGCAGATTTCGTTTCACCTTACTTTTTTATTTTTTGATACATTTTAAGTGGGGAGGGGGATTTGAACCATAGACGTCTCCATTGGAAACACTAGGAAATGCCATTTGACCTAAAGGTCATTGGCTATTTTTTGTTTCACCTTATTAAACTTAAGCTCGAGGATTAATACTTTTTCAGGAAGAACAAAATGAGGGGGGGGGGGGGGGAGAGAAGGAAAGAGAGAGAAACCGAGAACCTTTTAATATAGTCAGGTTTCCACAAACCAGGGTAAATGTTTCTCTTGTCAGTAACCACATCATATGAAATGAGAGCCTTGTGTACTGGGTATGACCTTTATTTTATAACTTCATTGAAAAAAGCGCAAGAAAGGGTGCACATACATGGGAATAAAAAGGAAGTGCCAAAGGAAAGAAAGAAAAAAATACAGAATAAATCATCAAAAGCTCATGTTATCTAGAAACTCTAGCAAGTTCGAGGGGAATGAAATCGTAGCTGAAGTCCATCCATTTAAAGCCTTCCAAAGAGAGAACTTCAACCTCGGCAATGGTTATTCCTTCCCCTTGAAACAACGAGCATTCCTTTCTCCACATGAACCATATTAAACAAAGGCCTCTCTAAAACTGCAGGTTTATAGATAATATTGGAGCGCTAAAATAGCATTCTGAACTCAATCTTTGTGATCTTGATCTTAATAGGAAACTCACTTCGACTGCAGGAAGCTATACAGTTTTGTTCTATGAAGAAAAGGCAGATGCAAAATCATGATTTAAAAGTGGTAGGTATATGTGAATTGTATCAGAGTGCTTTAGGAGTTCTAGACTTCATTTGTAGGACTAATACATGGTCAGGCAGAAATTTGGCAGCAGCATCCCAACTAATGATAGAAACTTCAGGTAGCATTATTTACCAAAAAAAAAACTGATGTACCACTACTTGTGGCAGCTTACTCAAATGACAAAATTTGACCTATAATGCCAATGTAAAACACAATGAAACACTAAATTTCCACCAATGACTTATACAATCACATCCCTGGCTTAGGTAGGCAACTGGCGAGTGCACTCCTGTGGATCATTATGAGGAGCAGGGTGTCTAAAGATTAACTGTGAAATTTAGCAGGGCATTTAATTAGATCATGGCTGAGGGTCTAAATGTTTATCTAATCCCTGGCTTAGGGGGTGCTGGCACAATGAGGTAAATTATTGATGGTGGCAGGGACAAAGCTTAACATGCATAAAGATGGCAGGGATTGTATGACTTAATATTTGGGAACAAAAAAATCATCCATAAGAAAACAGGACCAGTGACCATTAGCAATTCTGCACAGAGATACTTTTCTCTTTAATTAATAAAGCACTAAATTAATTTAAAAAATGAAATCTCATGAACACAAGATGCATACTCAAAATTACCTAAAGAAATACAATAAGAAAAAAAAATTAGTCTCTAAATGAAAGAGAGCCTATAAAGCATTTTCACCATACATTAAAATGATCACAAGCACATAAAGTTAACTTACAAGGAATAGATGTTGTAGAAATCTCTGACTGAAATGACAATCCTTTACTGAATTCTAAATATGAAGAACCTGTAAGAAATTTACAGATTAACATTAACTTAATCCAACTTGAATTAATTTTGCAGCAAAATAAAACTTTGCATATTCACTTTGTTGTCTAAAAACAATATGACCATTAAATTATGAGGGAAAGCTTGCCATCTTTTGAAAAATATCGTATTTGTGGGCCACTATAGACAGCTTTATGCACGATCGCTCTTTTCTTAACTTCTTCCTCTCTAGCTAAAACACGCTCCAAGTTCCTCAAGTTCATGATTTCTGCAAAATTATAATCAATGCCATTCAAATAAAGATCATACAGAAAGGAACATATGTTTCCAGCAATCCTCAGATTAAGAGTCAAAACCTGTTTGAGCTGCTTCCAAGAGCATCTCTTCTTGGGTCATCTTCTTCTCCTCGCCTTCTTTTTTCCTTTTTATCGGCTGAAAATTCATTCCAACTTAAATGATTGCAAGTCTCTAGAGTTGAAAATATCACTCATGCAAATTTTACAAAAGTAGCAAAGTCTTAACAAATCAAATGAACTAAGATACCAATGAGCAATGCCACTAACGATTAGAATAACATATTCAACAATATGATAGTTAAATAGTTGATCACAACCATCAAATGCTATAAAAGGACCGACAACCAACCTTCATCGTCGCTTGCAATGCCGCTCGTATCGCATCTCTCTCAGCTTGCCTAACAATGACTGAAGTTCGAGTCGATTTCCTTATCGTTCTCTCTCCTTCATTGTCATCATGAACATCATGGTGTTCACGGGAGGCAGTTTTTTCATCCTTAGGATCCGCTTCTAACTTCGAGAGGTCTTTCTTTTTCGTTTTCTTCTTCGCCAAAGTCTTTCCCGGAAAAATCAGTCTCTTCTTTGGACGCGTCCTATTAAAAAAAAAAAAAAAATTAAAAAAAAAAAACCTTTAGATATGTTACCAAATTGATAGTATTTCAAAATAGAAGCTAAACCTGTCCTCAGCATCGTTTTCTACTTCTTCGTCTTGCTCGGGCTCCTAAACAACATGATAAAAGATGAATTAGCTTTAACATTTACATATAAAAATGTTGAGAAGTGTAAGGGAAGCTTACATCTTCGTCAAAATCGCTATCGAACTCATCAGCAACTTCTGGCTCTGCTTCGTAATTGATATCATTCTCTTCCTGCAAAACACAAAAAAAAGTTGAGAGAGAGAGAGAGATTAAGTTCAGGAAATGAGGTAGTGAAGTAGTACGTCTTTAAGAGCTTCTTGATTCCAGAAAAGCTCATCTTCTTCGATTTCCTCGTCGAGTAACTTTGTCATTCTCTTCCCTCTCGTTGGTCGAGAGGTCCGATCGAGGAATGCGAGTGATGCTTCTTCTTCTTTAGAGGTCTCCATGACTGGCCAAGAAATCTCGTCTGGTCTAGGGCTTCGACTTCGTTCCCGGAACGGAGAGATGAAGAGGGATTCGCGTTTCTAATTTCAGCCGGAATGAAACGGAAGGCCTTTTGAAATGGGCTTTGAGCCTATTTACTCTCATTAAAGCCCACAAGGCCCAAAATCCGATGACGTGGCTGAAACTCTATCGTAAAGATTCATTTTTTATTACATATATATAACAATCACTGTAGAGTATAGCACTTTATTTAACCAAAAAAAAAGGGAAGAGTGTAGCACCGGACAAAGAGACCGAACCACCACACAACTCGGCCACCCCATCAAAAAATCAAGTAAAAGAGTCGGAATAATAAACACAGTTAGTAGAAATGGGCCACATGGCCACAACAACGCTGCCATGGCAACAACCTCCACTGCCGTTAAAGCTAAATCTAAAGCTAAAGCCACAACACCTACGCTACTTTCATCAACGACCCAACTCCATCCCCGCCCGCCACGTGGCGCCAATCAGGGCTTTCGGGCGCAGCGACATAGATGGGTTCGCGAAGCGCATGGTATCCGGCGAGGTTTGGAAGGACGCGTGGCGTAGCGCCAACGACGGGTTCGAGCAATTTCTTTACGAGGCCAGGAAGGCTGCCGAGAGCCTCGACCGCCGCTACTCCGTTTCTCGCCGCGTCAGCTCGGTCGCGAGCCTCGCCGCAGACCGTGCGCGAGAAATCGATAGGGAGTTTGAGATTGGAATGCGCTGGCGGACTTTCACTCTGGACTTCACAAGAAACTTTCCGAGGGTTTGTTCTTTCTCGCTCTTTGGCTCTGATATTATTATTATTATTATGTGTGTTTTTAGGGTTTGGTTGGAAATGAAATGTCAATTGAAGCTTTTATCAATTTATGCCGAGGCATAGGTAGGTGGAGAATTGGGATTTTAGGAATGGTGTTGCAGGTTTTATGGGTTTAATTCATGGATTTCAGTTCTGGTTTGTTGAAAACTAAAGATAACCCACATAGGAAAGGAAGCACACCCTTCAATAGTTGCTGGAAGATCCCTCTGTTCAATACTTCAACTTTAGCTTAGTTACAGATTACATACGCACATATAGGCTTTGTATAGCTGCCACCACCTCCTTTTTCTACGAGGACTACTACTGTCAATTTAAAGTATAGGTCTTTAGAATGTTTGACTAGTATACTAAGCTTGGAACTTACAAGAAACCAACTAAACCCACTATTCAATCCTAAATGATATCCATGGGCCACAAGGATGGCCAATTCTAGCATATCTGGGAAGTATAGAAACTCCCTCAGTCATAGAACGTCAGTAAAATATCCATCAGAGTGCAGCCCTATTCGTAGGAGGCTTCAGATGAGCTGTAGACTGACATCCTTAGTTCAATCCTTACTAGAAGCTTCCCCTGGATTACTCGATACATGGTTTTGGTGGGGGGGGTCGTGTATCTGGGCTTTACTACTCAAGGATGGGTTCGAAGGGTCCGGACTTGGTCAGGCTCCTCGTCATTAAAAATATATATATATATAACATCAGTAAACAGGGGAAGAAAAATAAGACAAATTAATAGCATGTAAATTAGTAAATCTAAAAGAACACTGGAACAAACTTAAAATTGGTCATAAAAGGTCACAAAAAGGCAAGTTTTCTTCACCTTTTAAACTTGCTTCTTTTGAGCCTCTACCCTGGATCTACATTTTTTGTGTGTTCTGTTATGAAATTAATACTGCCATTTGGTCTTTAAATATTGTTCTTGCCTTATTGGCTCTTATGTTTTCTGATGTCATAGAGGTCACTAATAATTGTGTTCCTTGCTATCCATGCAGTACAGGAAGCAGCTCAATGATTTTTTGGACACTCCATTAGGAAGAAGTTTTGCGGTATGTATCCTTAAAACAATGCTGCATGTTATTTATACAAAGTGTGGAGATTTTTCTATGAGGACTAGTTTATGAGTGCAATTTATGATATTACAGATGACCCTAATCGATGTAGGAGGGCCTTTTTATTATTCAGTTTGTATTACTTTATAATAGTTGGTGGGCTATTTTATGTTCCCTGTGTATAGCATTCTTGCCTGATTTTCAATAAAACTTTTTATAGTATTTTATTTTATAAATATTCAATAAAACTTCATACATATATAGTTCTTGCCTATTGGCTCTTATGCTTTCACACTTTGAATACTTGTTATTTTGGTGTAAGAATTTTTAGACTTATCTTCTCTTTCTCTTTTGTGTTGGTTATGCAAACTTTTTATTAGCTCACTCAATCTTGGTTTTCAAATTTCTTGTCATCTTTTTGTAGACAATTTTCTTCCTCTGGTTTGCACTATCTGGCTGGCTCTTCCGGATCTTGATATTTGCAACATGGATACTGCCATTTGCTGGTCCACTTCTTATTGGGACTATTGCCAATAACCTCGTTATAAAGGTATTACTGGTTCTTTTTTTCTTTATTTTCTGATAAATGGTATCACTGGTTCTTGTTATCCTGCTTTTGTCTGTGCATATGTGCTTGCACAATTTTATAGCTATTTTAGGGTGCAATTGGACTAGTTGCATTATATACAATTGTCAACATGATGCGATTAGCTATGAACTGTTTGTCAGCTCTCTTTTTGCCTCATACATAGAATATATCCTTGAATAAATTTTAGGACAAAAGTCACCTTGATCAGATAACCCAGTGATTTAGCTTCCCACAGAAATTGGGACGTTTTATTTGCATACCTTTCATTCCTTCTATGATTTCTTATATATATATTCTTCTGGTGGCATTTGCACCTCTTGTGTCATGATCAATTTTAATTGATCTGTTTGCTAATGTTATAAAACTCTTGCTTAATTGTTTTGATTCCAAGATTTACATTAGGTTTTTTTAAAGATTCTTTGTATGAATTCATTTGTTTTTGAAAGATGCTAAAAGGTGGAAATAATTTCAACTAATTTTGTGCTTGTTGTTTCGATATCTTCAAAAATTTCTTCTGGCTCGGAATTAATATATTTTCATTCCAATTAATTATGTGAATTAACTTGGTTCAATGGGTGTATTTGATCTATTTTGAAATGTATAGCTTGTTCATATATGTATCAGATGTTGTCAAACATAATCCTGCTTCCTTGGCATCAAACTCAATGGTTGTCACTAAAAAAATGTATGTAATTTAAGTGAGACAGAAGTAGGCAAGCTAGATATTCTTCTTGATCTCTTGTAGGGTTGTCAAATGGGTGGGTTTGGGCGGATGATAAATGGGTTGGGTCTTTAAAAACCAATTGCCCATTTAAACCCATTTAACAAAGTATGTATTACCCATACCCAATCCAACCCAATTATCTAAGGTAAAACCCAACCCACCCATTTACTCAACAATTTTGTATGTGTATATGGTCAAATACACTCACAGACAAAAGCAGGATAAATGCCTCTATTTTGTCACACATTTGCACCCATTTAAGTTTTATAGTTCATCCTAAAAGGCTAAGTTTAATGCTGTAACAGTTGAAGTATCAGATGTTTTCAACTCATTTTCATGACTCTTGAATCTTAATTGTTGTTAATTAATGATATTTTCAAGACCATTGTGTATAGAACCTAACTATCATTTGGTATAATCAAATAATTTCTCAATTTTTTATGAAATTACCAATAAATGTATAGAATTATTCAGTGTTTCCAACCCGCGTTTTGTTTATTTATATGCATGGCTTTGTTACTCTAATTCAGTATTTATTAGTCGTTATTTTGTTATCCAAACAGTTTTCTGTGCATATCAAGTTCTGATTAATGCTAAGGGATTTCAAACCGTGATTTTGATTATTAAGCCTTTAAAAGAAGGTAGAATGGATGTCTAGAGGCTCTAGAAAGTCTTCTTGATTGCATAACTTTGCATGTTTAGTGGCGTAAAACATTGGCAATATTAATTTCCATACTGCACTAACTGTTTGGTTGGTAGCCTTTTTGGATGTGCCACATATACTATTTAGAAGATGAATTCATTATAAAAAACCCATTTGGTTTACCTTTTAGATTGTAATTCATGATTAACCAATTAACCAAAATAACATGTCAATTTGCCCTAAACTTGGACCAGGGTGCTTGTCCAGCTTGTAAGAGGCAATTTGTTGGTTACAAGAACCAAATAATTCGTTGTGCGAGCTGTGGAAACACCGTGTGGCAGCCGAAGGGGGACTTCTTTTCAAGAGGTGGCAAAGGCAGCTCTCCTTCAAAGTCAGATCCTGATATTATTGACGTTGAGTTTGAGGAGAAATGAAGGGATACCCAAGTGATGGTGCCTTTGGTGATTTCAACCAACATGGGTGTTTAATACAGAGAGCACAGAGAACAGAATTCCAACCGTGTACTACAGAGAGAACAGCATTCCTACTGATGGTTCTGATGTTCTAGTCTCAATATTTTTTTTTTTCGTGTTTGCGTTAGCTATGCATCCTGTAATTTGGAAGTGCTTATAATGTCAGTTTGTATATCGTTCTTCTCACAAAGAATACCACATTACCACAGCCACTTGTACCTGACAGAAAATCTTCATGTTGAGTATAGACAGTCTTTTGAGACAATGACAATCTAATTTTCTAACGTGCAACAAATAAAGGCGCAAAACAGAAAATCAACATTGTAGAGTTTTAGGAAAATTTGGGTAAATTACTTGGCTGCCAGGGACAGTTTATCTTCATCATTTTTATGTTAGCAATTCTCATTTTGGTTGGCTAGCATGGTCCTTTTGTATTCGAAAAAATGGCTTTCTTTCTTTTTCAAAAAATTAGTTGAAGTGTATTTTTAGTTGATCATTTTTTTAGGTCGTGATCAACAAATATCGGACCATTTTGTTCACCTTAGTATGGATTTTGTAAACATGGACTTTTTGTTTTGTGTGTGATATGTGATGGGTTTGTATTATGTGTATTATTCAATAGGAAAAAGGTGTTACCCTCACCTTGATATATGGTTTTGTTTGGTTCATTAAAATACACTTTTTAGTATTTTGAGATCACCCCAAGTGATTCCTCGTTATATATGAGGTATGTGGGCGTGGGATGAGAAAGCTATGTACACCTAAGGGAATAATTAGGGATTCAAAAAACTCTAGACACCTTTTTCATTATCCAAAATAAAATGATTTGATTTGATTGAATTTTGTTTTGTACAAAATGTTAAAATAATAATTCATTATAATTGTCTTTTTTTCATATTCTAAAAATTGCATGAATGTCTAAACATCAATGCTATAAAAAAAATATCTCTTAATGTTTAATCACAGATATTCATCCACCCAGCTTTCATTTGGTTACACAACCAATTATTTACAATATTTATTGTAGATAAAATCCATTTTATAATGATATTCGATATCGATAAAATGAAGGCAATTCTACAAGTTAATACACCAATAGATGAAATGTATCCAAAGTTGAATTTTTTTTTTTTTAATAAACCATAATCAACCTAAATACTTTTTAAGAATGTAATTGTATTTTTTTTAATCTTAATAACCTAAACTGAATTTTGTACCAATTACTAAACAATTTAACTAAACTTGTCAATACTTAAACCAATATGATATTAAATTTAAAATTTTATTATTAAAAAATATAAAACCCTAAAATAATCAATTTTAATTCATTGAAATTATTATTTTAAATTAAACCAAATTATAAGAGGAAAACCCTAAATTATTATGATGTTTCAATGTAAGTTTATGCAAGTCAATAAATACCATAGACATATAAATTTTGTCAAACAAACAAATAATTATAACTTAATTTAAACATATATGGCTTTTTTGTACCAATTACTTCCACAATATTCTCTTCTTTTTCATTCTTATAATAATAATAATCATCCAACTTACTCATAAGATAAACTTTTTAGCAAACCCAATCAATCAAGTGTGCATTCAATTAAGGGCTATGAATTTTTAAAAATTTCTTGAATGTAATTTTAATCAAACTATCAAATACAATGAATGTTGGATTAAAAAAAAAAAAAAAAAAAGATGTTGGGAATAAGTAGAGATGCACCATACAATAATGCATGATGGATCAATCAAGCATGACAATTAAAGAAACGATAAACAATTCAAACCTTTTTAAAGTGGGAAAGTGAACATCATTAAGCCAATTTAAGGATAAGAATCACATTATACGAACCTCTAAATTAATTGAATCTGATGAACATCAAATATAATTCATTTCTTTGACCTAATTCATTGAAATATGTCTTTATAAGATTCAAGATGAGACTCGAATGACGGTTAGGCTTGAAAACCTTCTCCTTCATATTAATAAGTTAATAATTACAATTTACAACTTGCAATGGATAATTCTTGTTAAAGCAAGTGTGAGAGAAGAAAAAGAGAGAGCTTACCAATTCACTTTCTTCTTAATGAGGATTGAGGAAGATGTGATTTAGGGATTTTAGGGCTGAAACGGGGAATAAGAGAGAAACAGCGTAAAAGAGATAAGAGAGAAATAGAGTTTTTTAACCGGTTATACAGGTTGCCCATAACCTTAATTTTGATCCAATGGCTAATATATTCTCAATTTGATCCAACGGTCATAAACGTTTCTTTGTACCATCCATTCATTGGTTACAAACGGGATATTAAGTGTTTCCTTACCCAAAAACCCCTCCAAATTTGCCTTGAAAATTGCACTAAACAAACAAAATCAACACCAACTCTAACCCTCTCCGTTACCCTTTTCTCGTAGTCCTATGCCAACGCAATCAAGCAAGAGAGAAATCCCAGATGTCCACGCCTTTTCTTTAACCTTCCCCACGTACACACCCCCTCTCTCTCTATATAACCCCAAGTCTCTCTTTCAGGTTTTGTCCCATCAATGTCTTCCATATCAAAAGGTTTAGTCTTGGCCACAGCCATGGTGGTCTCTAGCACCGTACTCTTTCTTGCTTATTGTCGGCACAAGTCTTTCCCACCACCAACCCAACTTTCTCAGAATCAAAATTCTCAGCAGCCTCAAAAGCAAATTATACGTTCTTGCTTACATTCAGGTACATGGGTTATGGGTACCTTTTCTTTTTCTTTGATTTTTTATTTTTATTTTTAATATTGTTACTAAAAACTGTGTCTTTTTTGTTTTCTTCTTATTATAGAGGAAAAGAAAAGGGAGAGAAAGAAGAAGATGAGGAAGAAAGTGCAATTTGCTGAGAATGTGAAGGAACCAAGTGGGAATGGTAAGGAATACAGGAAAGAGCATATGGAGTTGAACGAAGTTGAAAGGAGTTGTAGAAACAAAATCCCAACAAGTAGTGGAATGCCGGAGAATCGGATTGCTCTGTACAATGGAATTCTCAAGGACCGTGTGCACAGAATGCAGTGTTCATGGTGATGAGTAGTATGTACGATTCTTAGTTTTCTTTTGGCTGCCAAGAAGAAATATCTTCAAATTGTGTGCTTGTAAATTGTAATTTGTAAATACTTGGTCGTTGTCCAACTCATGGTTTTATTTTTTTGTATTAAGAATTATAGGGCAAAGGTTTGTTTCTGATCTCAGTTCAAATTTATTCTACATGTTTCAATGGTTCAATTTTAATAGTCTGTTTCTTTGAATTGTTGTGATGATGATTTGGTACAGGTATTTTCTAAAATTTCTTGAATGTTCTAAAGAAAGAGGTTGGGTCTTGGTGCGATGACGATCACCTCTCACATAGTATTTTAAAAATAACCTATCTTTGACTTGAATATTCCATCAAAGAAAACAAAGTAAAATTTTCAAAAAAGTTCTTAAGACACGTACATTAAACGAATCATATTAAAAATAAAGTAGAAATTTTGAACATTCTGCAATGAATGAATAGGACTCTTTTAAAAAGTAGAAATTTTGAACATTCTACAATGAATGAATACGACTTAGGACTCTAGAGTGTTCTACAACGAGTAAGAAATTTTGAGAGAAGTTTGACTAGGATTTATAATATATAAAAGGATAAATTATACTAACACTCCCTTATTTTTCTTTTGAGGAAACTAGAAATTTGTAAAATAATTAACAGTTTGCTTTTTTTTTTTTAATTAATTTTTTTAACTAATGCCTAATTAACCAAAATTAAAAAGAAAAATTATATTCTAATTATTTTAAGTTTAAATGGGGAATATTCCTGTAAAAATTGGGAAAAATAGGGCTGAATGTTAATTATTTTACAAATTTGGGAGCATAATATCATTTCCCAAACTAGAGCATAGCGAGTATAGTTTCACCAAAATAATGGGGTGTCAATGTAATTTACTCTATATAAAAGTTATACAATTATTTATTTTTTTAGGGTAAATTATACTGATACTCCTGATGTTTAGTGAAACTAAACTCGTTATACCATATTTTAAAGAAATGACACTCCGTATCAAAATTTTCAAAATAACTCAGATCCAAAATAATTCACACTCCACTCTATTTTTTGAGCTGAGTTTGAATTATTTTGGAAATTTTGAAACGAAGTGTCATTTGTTGAAAATAAGGTGTAGGGAGTCTAGTTTCACCAAATATTGGGGATGTCAGTGTTATTTACCTTTTTTTTTTATTTTTTTTTTATTAGGATTTGTAAACTTTGAAAGGTTTACAATCATTTATTTTTTATATTAATTTTTAAAATGTTTATCGAGAAACCTTGTAGGGGTTCCTTGGCTCATCTGAGTTTTCCTCTCCTCAACTTTTTAGGCCTCCCTGAGGGTCTAAGAACATATGGTGGCTATGGAGGCAGATGTCCAATCATAATCCACTCATCTTGGCAGGCATTGAATGAATAATTTTACTATAAACATCAAGATATATATACATCCTTTAGATAGCAATCATGTAGGTAGTCCTAAGGATGCTCACGGTTCTTGTAAATAGCTTCAACCCCATGTTTGCATGGGATACCTATGAGGTCCCATATCCTACAAGTACATTCCTTCTTGGTGAGATCAATCACATGTCTCTCATAATCATTATCTACCTCATATTTAAAATTACCAGAAGGCATAACAGAGAAAGACTTAGATTCCATTTTCAACTTCTCAAGTTTGTCTTGTACATTAGGACATACTGATCCACCATATTTCTCCATCCCAATCCTTTTAGTATGCAGTCTAGTAATCAACCTAACCCTAATCCACTCCAACATTGACAGTATTGGCTTGTCCCTAGCGGGTAAGATCATAACAATCAGATAAAGCCCTTTTGGTAAAGTATGTCTTACACCATTGTTTGGCTGGTATCTTGCTAAGCCACTTCCAAACCTTTTCATCCAAATACTCCATTCTTCTCTCAAACTCTCTCTCAGTTGAAGCAGATGCACACCTTCACAATCAATCTTTTAATTCCTACCCCTTAAACAACAATTTGAAATTACTGTAAATACAGCAATGAAATTACTTAAATATGCTTCAGGCAATACCTATGTTCAACTTTTGGGAATAGCTTCTTAAATGCAGGTATAAGTCCCTAAGTACAAACAATGCATTGAAATCAATAACCAGAACAAATGAAAACAAATGACAATTACAAACAAACAAAAAAGAAAAAGTTTAAATTCATACCTTCTATCTATTAGAAATGAAGACTAAGTTGGGATCCTCTGGATTTCCAATATTTTCAGAAAAATGTTTCAAGAACCAGATCCATGACTCCTTACACTCTTGCTCCACTACAATTAGTGCAACAGGAAATATGTTATCATGTCTATCTCTTGCAGTGGCTGCTAATAGCTGTCCACCAAATCTGCCCTTCAAGTGGCAACCATCTAAACCTATTATTGGTTTACAACCACCCAAAAACCCAACTTTTTGAGTATGCTATCTAACATAAATCCTTAGAAATTTAGGTTGTCCATCAGCTTCTGAACAATCACATTTTATAAACACCTTACTTCCTACATTAGTCTTTCTAATCATTGCTACATATTGCAACTTCTCATCCCCTTCTAGAATTTCTCTTGCTTTCCTTTTGGCCCTATAAACTTGATTCTTACTTAATTCCACTGAAATATCTTGTCTAACATGATGTTGCACCCCTACCATCTCCCACTTAGGGTTCTTGCTAAAATCTTGTAGATACTTCTTTGCAACATATGAAGAATTGACTTGACTATGCTGAAAGGATCTACCACATGTGCAAACAGAATGAAATGTTTTTATCTGGAAAGTCAGTTCTCCAGAAACAATTGATGCATATAATCTCCACCCATAGTCATTCTTGCAATGAACATATATCTTGGTTTTCTTATTCAACTTAAACTTGATATCAACAGGCTTATTCATTACATATTCCCTCAATGCTTCTCTAAAAACCCTTGAGTTAAGAAACTTCATACCAATAACTAACTCTGGCTTTCTCATGTCAGTTTGCTCATTAAATTCTAGATGCCTATCCTTGTGATCCTCATCATCAAAAATTGCACCACTGTTCATTTCATAATCCTCAATGCCTGCCTCAGTCCAATCAGCTGCTTGCATATTAGGTTGGTTAGGTCTAGTAGTAGACAGTGCATACTGTCTTATTCTAATCTTATCTATTCCTATTACTGGTTGTGCATTATTCCCAACCTCAGGCCGTGCATTGTTCCCCCCATTGCCCCCAACCTCATGTGTTGAATTATTTCTCTTATTGCCCCAACCTCATGCTGCCTTGATGTCTTTGCATGTTCTCTACTTCTCTAGGAATTGCATTATCATCCTCATTTTCCCCCAAAAATATCATCAGTAAAGTCTACCCCTTCAAGCCCATCATTCATCCAATCATATCACACTAACTCATTCAACTCAGTACCTTCACCACCTACAACACCATCATTAGCTACAACACCTTCATCACCTTCATTAACTACATCACCAAAACCACATTCACCTACAACACTTTCATTACCAAAACTACATTCACCTATACCACTTTCATGATCTACAACACCTTCATTACCTATAATACCATCAAGACCTACAACTTGCAGTGGCTCCACACCACCTTTTACATACAATGTGATTTTATCAGTTGGCCATGCAGCATGTAGCTCACACATATATAACACTCCCTCATCTCTAGTAATTAAATTGCAAATGAGTTGTTAAGATGGAAATAATATATTTTAAGTAGGTAATACTTTTGAACTATGTGAAATTATTATTATTTTTTGGATAAAATGCATGTACACCCTGAATTATCAAGGGTTGCACTTAGACTATGTGTACTTTGAATTTTACCAATTTACTACCTAAACTTTTGTCATCCAATCATATTACACTAACTCATTCAACTCAGCACCTTCACCATCTACAACACCATCATTAGCTACAAGACCTTCATCACCTTCTTCTCACCTTCATCAACTACATCACCAAAACCACATTCACCTACAACACTTTCATGACCAAAACCACATTCACCTACACCACTTTCATGATCTACAACACTTTCATGATCTACAACACATTCATTACCTACAATACCATCAAGACCTACAACTTGCAGTGGCTCCACACCACCTTCTACATACAATGTAATTCTATCATCAAAAGAGTACCATGGTCTTTGCAACAAGATTATGATTAATGGGTTACAGAAGTGCAAATCTTTGATTCTTTTGTGACTGGATATATTTACCAAGATGAAAATTCTAGGAATTTTATCACCTTCCCACAACGTAAAGAAAATTAAAGGCAAGCTCCATCCATTTTAAAAATGTAGACCCCAAACATAAACTGATTCATCAATTCCAAATTCATCAAATAATATAACAATGAAATCATTTGCGAGGTAATTGTACAAAAACTTCCACGTACGAAAGTACGTTTGAGGTATATTACCAATGTTTCTTTTGAATCTAAATCCACCAAAAAATAATAAGATCACTTCTTTTCTTTTGATCTACACTACACAATATACTTAATCTATAAATTATGAGCAAGATTTTTATATGGTGAGGCGGCTTGGGAACTCCCTAGAAATTTCTTTATGTCGATTTCTTAGTTTTGGACTCAACAAAAATTATATTCATTTGCATTTGCTTCATCAATTTGTGTTATGTACCATAGATCACAATCTGGTGGTGGTGAAGGGAGAGGGAGGTGGAAGGAGAGAGAAAACCGAGAGAGGGGAGAAAGAGACGAGGTTGAAAAGAAGAGTGAGTGTTTAGGTTCAGTGGTGGTGAGAAACTTGGAGATTGGTCATGGAGATCTCGAGGGTGAAGAGCAAGGAACATGGGTTATTTGGCACATAGTGAAAGTTTAAGTAGTAAATTGGCTAAGTTTAAAGTATAGGGGTCCAAGTGCAACCTCATAATAGTTGAGTAAATCAGCAATGATGCAAGGAAAGTACTATGAATGTGCATGCTTTTATATATTATCATGATGAGCATATGTAAATATCTCTCTTCCTCTCTTATAGACACATACACATACACATATTTCAATTGATGGGTCAATTTCATTGTGTTGTTCTTTTTTACTATTATAGGAACTTATAAACTTTCTTAATTTGTATGTAGGGCAATGTTGGTGTTCCGGATCAACAATCTTCCAATTGGTCAAAGATCATCTGTTGCATCTCATCAATCAGAAAACTTAGTAGAATTCTAGTTTTGAGGATTAGTTGTACTAATTAGTTTTTTGAAACATTTATGTTCAAGTGAAGTGTTGTACTGAAATTATCAAACAATTTGAAACTTTTAATATTGTAATATTGTCTTAGTTTGTCCATTGTTTTGAAGACTCTTTAGATAATACCTTATTTGTGTTATACATATATAATGATGGTATTATAGATATTTGTTCTGTTCTAGTTTGGAATTTTGTATCGTGTATGAGGAGAATCAAATCAGTGCAAAAAAAAAAAAAAAAAAGAAGATCTATAGAGGCGGTTTTCAAACCGCCTCAATAGACAACTTTCAAAAATAGATATATTTTTTTTTTTAAATATTTTATCTATAGAGGCGGTTATATAACCGCCTCAATAGATAAATCCAGGGCGATTTTTAAACCTATTAGAGGCGGTTTTCAAACCGCCTCTATAGACCATATTACTTATAAAGGTGGTTCATATGATCTCTAGAGGCGGTTTTGAAAACCGCCTCTATAGGTTTTTCTATAGAGGCGGTTTTTGAAAACCGCCTCTATAGAGCATTCATGTCTATTGAGGCAGTACATATAAAGGCACTTTTGAAATTTTTAGAGGCGGTTTGAAAACCGCCTCTATAGAACATTCATGTCTATTGAGGCGGTTTGATAGTCTATTGAGGCGGTTTTGAGCTTTTTAAAACCGCCTCTATATGCAGATTTTTTTGTAGTGCATGCATTTTACCCTTTTTTTTAATTTTTAATTTTTTAATTTTTTATTATTGTACAATACACAATTTGTGTATGATACAAAACAAAATAAAAATTTGATTCACATTGACTTATACTTGTTTAATAATGATTAGGGATGGCCCTGGGCATGTGTGATGGGGAGGATTGCTCCAGACCTCACCTCAAAATTAGGCCTCATCTCAAATTTTTTTAAGGCCCTCATAATTTGGAAAAGCATAATAATAATAATAATAATAATAATAATAATAATATATAACATAAAAATTGAAATGACCATATATTTAAAACAAACCTTTAAAAAAAATCCTAAATATTGAAAACAATTCTTTAAAATAATCCTAATAATAATTTATTTCTCTAACCCAAGTCCTAACATTATATAACACTAAAAAAAGATAAAAGTAAATAAACTTTTCATTCACTCTATAACTTTTAAAACATAATTTTATTTTTTATTTTATCTTAATGCACAATATTGATTTATTTTCAAAATTAAAACTCTTACAAAAGATTTTACCAAAAGTATTTTCTAAATTCATCAATTGCATATAGAATGTTATTGACTATACATGTTAGGCTGTTATAGTCGTGTTAGCTGAAAAAAAATTTCAAAGTTAAAATTATTAAAATCTTATTTATGATCAACTATGTCAAAAGATTAAAAGAGTTAACCATATTATTTATTGAACTGTTAAAAAAATATTGAATATAAAAATTTAATCAATAATTTCGCAATTCTCATGACCAGCATGTCTTGACTTCTTTTAGTTGCGGGAGGATTACGCAAATGGAGTACAACGTAGGTATAGGCTGTAACAAGCAAATAGATAAGCCTTGACATACACAAAGTCGCAAAGCCGAGAAGTACAGTAACTATCAAAATCAAAATGAAACTAGAATGTTTTTTTTTCAAGTTTAATTAAGTGAGGGGATTTAATTTAACTCACAAAGGAGGCGGAATACCATCAAGCTATATATCATACGATTATCGGCAAAATCAAATTAAGTCGTAACATTCGAGGCAAAAATGAGCTTTTAATAAGAAACCCGATTACTAATGATGGTTAGGTGTTCATTGGTGGGGAACACACGTTAATGGTGGAGTCCCATCCCATCCCATGCATGTGTCTTGAGGAACGCAAAGGCAAGCCTTACTCATGCTTGTGTCATCTGTCCCTAGCCTTGAGGAAAATTATTCATATAGTCACTTCTCTACTCTAGAGTTTCACATTGAATTTAATTAATAAAATCTATTCATGAGAAAAAAAATATTACATCACTATAATTTAGAATACTGAATAATTAGTACTCCTAGTATAATGGGTCACTAATACTAAAAACTTTCTATTAAAGAAAATGCTAAAAGTACAAATGTTACGTGTACAAATTGATGCGATAATAAATGTGTTTAGTATATATCATTTCAACACATAATAATTAATATATATTTTAATTGTTATTTTGTAATTGGTGACATATCAGTTTATAAAAGTAATGTACATTATAAAATTGTTGTATCACTCATTATTAAACTTAATTGGTAGCTAAAATAGGAACCTTATCTAGTCAAAGGGCACTGGCTGATATCAAGTAACGGAAAATTCATAGTAGAACTTATAGTAACTTACATATTTATCATACTTATTTCTTTACAAAACTGTCATAACCTTGTCGTTTGCATTAATGCCATAGGACCTTCAGCCAAATTGTATTAGTCGTTTTCTATCTGTAAATGTCAATTTATATCATTATAGAGAAAAACTAGTTTGATTCATAGCCTCGTAGGTTTAAACCAAGTGAATGACATGGTGCTAGAGATCTTTGGAACTGTATTAACAAATAGCAGCAGACCTGCTGAATTTGATTGTTAAGACTTTTGTAAGTACATATCTCAACAAGAGTTGTGCATTTGTAAGAGACTAGAAATCACTGAAATCCAGTGTAATGATTGGTTTTCGTCTTCAAACCAGAGCTTGATATCACCACAGTTACTTTTCAGGCTGATGGAGAAATTGCCATGAGCTTCCTCTTTCACATGAGAAATCTTGTCTGGAAAATGTTAAATGATACTTTACAATTCCAGCAGAGTTTTAATAAATAAAATAAATATGAACCAATCCCAAGGGCATGTAAGCTTTTAGAAAAGAAGAATAGATTCTTACACTTCTTTGATGTTGTTAGAACTCCCAGAAACTTCTTTTCAAGGCTCAAAATAAGCTGTTTATGCTTTGAATAGATGGAGACCCGCCTGTGTCTTGTATGCCCTGGTTTCATGCAAACAATTAATTGCAGGAGTGTAGGTGTTACGATTACCTACATAAATGTCTATCATTGAATATCATATGAAAAATGCTAAGCCTATTACATTTTTTTTTTTTTTTTTTTAAATGTTAAAATTATAAACGATAAAGAATTTACAATCTAACGTGACAATGATTGTGATTTATATCACACTAATTATATAATAACATAATAAATAAAGAAAAATGATAAACCTCCTACTAATATTATTACAAAAGACTTACAAATTGATATAATAATAAATGTGATTGGTGTCACTTCAAAAATATAATAAATAAATATTTGGATTACTTTTTTGTTATTGGTGTGACACAATCAATTTATAAACTTTATATATATAATAAATTTTGTAGTATACCTAAGACTCCTAATAGTAAATTATGAAAGTCGTAATTTTACCAGAAGGTGTGATTACTGGTAATTGAGCGTCTACTTCAAGTAGTTTCCTTGCAAAATAGTCATATTCCATAGCTCTTGACGTGAGTATTGCAGCTCCTCTCATGCCTGGTACAAATGACCTCAACTCATCAGATTATTAATTGTGTACGTGCATTGGGTGGTGAATCATTTTGTATAATCAGATGATATTCTGAAACTAGGGTAAGTATGAATAAGATACGTCACATGTTGCAGCAGTGGCTGTAAGTGTCATCATGTCAGCAGGGTCTTGAGTGGCAAGGCCTGAGTTAACAGCAGAAGCTACATGGGTTCTGTTTGCACCAATGGACTCTGCGGCTTCAGCACATATTGTTGCTATTAAAGCTGCAGCAGAAGCAACAATGTTGCCCATGGTCTTGTCCCATGCTACTTTTCCTTCATTAGTCATGATGTGCTTCACATCTTTTGCTTCTTCTTTATTGTCTTTGGTGGTGTTGGCAGCAAAGCCAGCAATTGCGGCAGCCAAGCGTGTCACAGAAAGGGCAGCATCAATATTGGCGGTATGAAGTCTATCTTCCTCTTTTGTCTTTACTTTACGTCTAAAGAAGCTAGTAAATAAGGACTTGCGCCTTTGAAGAACAGGTTCAACTGACTTTTCAATTGTAAGCCATTTCTATAAAAGAGAAAAAAATGTTACAACTTACAAGGTTTTAGTTTCAGATTTATGATACGTAACTTAACCATCTAAAATTATTGTTGCATTTTGTTGCTTATGGATCATGAAAGAAAATTTGGAACTCTACATACTAATTTATTGATTTAAAATGATCTATTTTTCCCCCCATAAATGTTTACTATGGTACACAAACATTTTGAATTCAATCTTCACTAAAAGTTTTTCTTGGATTATATATCCGATATACTGTTTTGGTAGGTAAAATTCCAAACCCTGCTTTGATGAGGTTTCTTATCATAAAATAATAGTAATAATAAATAATAAAAGTGTACAAGATGATAATGTTCTACTCTGGTCATGCCATCTACTCATTGTGTTAGATTTGAGCCACAAACTTTGAGATAAATATGTTGAGAGCGTCCTAGTCTAGGTTGATATTATATAATTATAACCATTTGTTCTTGACATGCATATATCTCTAGGTTTCATGGCTGTTGGCTCCTCTCTTTTCGAGGAGTTTATACTTTATATAAACTAGGGCGGGACAAGTTGACACACGGTCAATGTCCACTAAGATTTACCCAACTAATACAATTTAGAAAAAAAAATTTAAAAAAAAAAATTAAAAAGGAAGAAGAAGAAGAAGAAAGAAGGACATTTAAAAATTCAACAAGCTTATAAACTAGTTGGATTAATTGTTGAAAAAGGTGTCCTTGACAGCTCCAAGGACGTACTAATTAGCATAGGAGGATTTGGTTGTCACCTTAAGTTGCCAGTTGTATTTTGAATAAAATACGATGCTCCCATATGAGTGGAAGTGCTTCGTTGACCCGCTCTGGCAGTTCTAGCGTTGTTAAAATCTTTTAATGGTAATGATAGTCTTATACTATTCAAAATTATAAATATTCATGTTGATAATTTGTAGATATTAATATATCCACATTTAAGTGGTATGAACTAATAATTATCCTTACTGTGAATCTAATAAATTTGTACATAACGATAGAGATAGAAGAAAAGATAAATAGACCTTAGTGCTAGTTATGAAGAAATAACTAATGTTACAATAATAATTAAATTTACTATTTCATAAGTGTTTAAGTTTTTGGCACAATTGATGATTTATCACACTATCAAAATAGATGGTCCTGAGTTCAAACCATGTATGAAGATTAAGATTTTATTTCTCAAAGAGCTGATAAATAAGAATTGGATTGTTCAACTCTAATTTATTTTCTTTTATTGCCCATTATTTCATTGAGAAAATGGCCATGATCATTACTGAAATTCTTTAAAGGTTTATTGATTATTCTTAATTAAGGCAATTCGATCAGAAAGACAGAACAAAGTAAGAAAAACAATTTTCAAAGCGAATCATTGAACTGTACATGAGTACTGTTTGTTTTGCATGAGAGAGAGAGGGAGAGATTACCCTTATGTTATCCACCTTGCTGAAACTAGCACTTGTTTTGCTTTGGGCTGCATGCTCTTTGGTGTCCTCTATCTTTACTTCTTCATAATGTTCACCTGAGGTATGATTATCATGTAGCTTCACCTCATGCTCCCCTAAACTACAGTTCTCATCTGAATGCAACAACAGATTCTGAAGAAATAAAAAATTGTAGCCCCTGATTAGAGCAAGCACGATATGATGCAATCAACTTGTTGATCTCAAGAAATCAAAGATTGATTAAGCGTATTTAACTATCAAGGACTAAGATCTTCCTTGAGTTTGACTTCAATATTGTGAATGATATTAAAGAAATAGTGATATTAAAGATACTATAAATTTTACAAATTGATGTTGTATCGATTATTGATCACAAAAAATTAATAATCTAATAAATTTTTTATTATGTTGTTAAGTAAAACTAATCACATTACCATGTTAATTTTTAAGTCTTTTATAATGAAATTGATAGTATATTCAGCATTTTCTTTAAACAAATTAGCATCTCTTATGTCTTAGTACTACAAGAACACACACACATCTCTCTCTCTCTCTCCCCCTTTTTTTTCTTATCATGAAGTAAAACTCGTGGTAACATATATTTCATTAAAGATAATTTTAACTATGTCCTTTCAAAGCATAAAAGACTAAAAAGTTGATGGCATATGGTTGTGGTTTCTCACATTTGATGAAAATATCTGAAAGAAGTTTGAGGCTGATGGGCTCCATGAGCGACAAAGGAACTCCATGGAAGGGATAGGCCTATGTGGAATCTCCAAGGAATGGCCGCAAGGAGACCATGGTTTTTCATTAACCATCAAGCATTGATGTGCTCTTGTCCAAGGTTCCAACTTCCCTTTCTAACAATGTTTCAATAGACAACAGGAAAATATTATACAGAGAAAAAAAAGTTACTATTTTCTTCTAATTAAGCAAATATATTACTCTAATTGAAAGCAATTTGAGTTAGACTCACTGAGTAAGTTTGTGATTGGTGCTCATTTCCAAAGGAGACTCTCTCTGATCTAAGTGCTCCTCGTGAATCCATCTTACTCATCTTCTATTTATGCTACCAGTGCAAGAAAAAAAATATTATATAAGCCATTAATTTCTAATATTTGTAAGGAATCCTTTTCCTTTTTTTTTTTTTTTCAATTATGAATCATTAGCAAAGCTAAAATTTCCTAATTAAATTTCGTTGTTGGGAAGTTGATTTCTTTTTTCTTTTCTTTTTTTGAGGAGGGGAACTTGATTAATTTCTTAGTAACAAAGACTTTTTTTTTTTTATAGAATAATAGACATTCTTTAAATAGAAAGATTTGACAAAGACACAAGTGGTTGATCTAGTTTTTTGGGAATAGAATTTTCTCAATTTGAAAAGAAGTAAATAGAGTTCATTTCACAGTTAGATTTATAATATTTAATTTAAACCATAAAATGAATTCTCTCCATTTCATTTCTTTGTAGATAATCCTGCAAAAATAAAAGCAAGGATCCATTGAAGATACAAATGAATGCCTACTCATGTTGCTACAAAAAAGAAAGTGTAAGACAAGGAACCAAACACAAATTAAAGCATGTATATATTGCGAGTGGATTTAAGTAGTACTATTCTAAATGGAGAAAAAGTGTAATATTTACCCTAATCCTAAAGCAATTGAACTGAAAAATATCTTATAGGGGAACCTCAACCAATATGCTATCTATATATGTTTGTAAAAGAATGATTTTAAGCTAGAGACCGTCCATACTCTATACTCATCATTTCTGGTTGGAACTGTAAAAACAAAAAAGGGAAGAAGAAAAAAAAAATCAAAGAGGAAACATTTACCTAAAGCGGTATGTCCAGTGTCCTATATCTTGATTACCATCTCCTTTCATTCCTTTATAGTACGGTTTTTACATTCCACAAGTGAGAAGAATTTCCAAAAATAATATTCCTTTGAAAGATCCTTAGATCTCCTCGAATGTATAAAATAAATAACTATATTTATTAAAACAGATATAATACACCTTGGATCATTTGTATCGAAGAAACATCTTAGAAGCTTAAGGAGCACTTAAAGATATAGCAAGATGACGACATTCATACCAATTTTTCTGAATCTTGATATTAACACCTATAGTTAATTCTTGACTAGTAGCTACCGCAGCTTTAATTTGATTGAGAAATAGAAAATTAAGTAATTTTAGAATTTAAGAGGACCTTATGATCAGAGTTTCTTTTGAGTGTAAACATTATTTCCTAACCTCGCCTGAAATTAATGATTAAACAAATATAATTTTGTTAGGTCAGTTTGTTTGCCTAAAATACAGCTGGTGGCAAATGCATAGGGATCCATGCAAGCAACCCATATAATGGAAGTGTTAATCAACAGTTTTGATGCACTTCGCACATGGCTCCTAAATTAATAGTAATATATACCTAATTTTTTTAATAGATAGTAAAACCTAATTAATCTAGGTAGTGGAGTATTGTCCATTCCAAAATTTATTAAATTGTTCTTCACTTCACTAATCGATGCTGCAACACGCCAACACCAAATGGATCATTAAAACCATTAGACAATATTTTTTTCCCCCCGATAAAATGATGTAGAGAGAAAAGGTGGAAGCAAGAGAATTAACATGATTCAAAATTATGATCCTATTAACATAATCTTATCTTTTGTATTCATTTTTTACACATTTTTGAATTTTTGTAACATTTATCTATATCTTATCATGTAGTCTATAAATATAATAATACAACACTCGACAGATAGTTTGAGTGACAAATTCATCTACACCAATTGTATTTCAATTTGGTATCAGAGCCAATCAACTCTCAAGGCTTTTGACTCCTCTTCAACTCCTTCATTTCTTCCATGCACTATTCGCCCAACTGATATTTCCTTATGAATTTCTTATGTTCCGTCTCTATCAAATGCTCACCATTTTTCTTCCATCAAGCTTACTATAAATAATATCTCTATTGGAAAACATAGCTTCTTCCATATCTCAGAGGGAAAGATCTTTTCAGTTATGTTGATGGCTCCAACCATTGTCCACCTTTGTGAGAATTACGACCCAAATCAATTTTTTTTGGTGCGGGTCCAGACATGACTTTCAAAAGCAGTGGTTCAACATGTTAATATTGAGCCATCTATGCTATGGGGACTTATGTGGAGTCACCAATTAATTTTGTAACAAAAACTAAGAAAACCCCAAAAGGAACATCTTTTCATTAATAGTAAAATTGTACCATAAATTCTCTTGAAATAGGAAAGTTACAAGAATTTGGTCTTTAATACAATCTAAAATAGAGAATTACAAGGCTTTGAATCCTCGTTACAAACTATTTGAGAAAGCAAACAGATTACAAACTAATTTTACATCCCCAAATAATAGGTTCGGAAGAGTATCTCCTGGAGACCCTCTACATTCTCACCCACATGCACGTAGAGAGTTCTCTACATGTAGCTAACCACTTTTTCAACTATACTCTAACAAAATATTTATTTTTTCTCTACTTTTATTAAAATGATATTTTCATTCTTTTTTTTTTTTTTTTTCTCTCCTCATTTAATATTTCTGGATGGAGGAGGAGGAGAGAGGTGAGAGTCCAGAGAGAGAAATGGGATAGATTAAAATATGTGAGATTAAATCATTTTTTATTAAATTGAAGAGCTACTGTAGCTCTCCTCATGTAGAGAGTTACTATAGCATTTAGAATGGGTGGAGAGCTTGAAACTAATCTATTGGAGCACCATTTTTGGGTTTTGCTCTCCACAAGTAAAGAAAATTGTGGTTTAATTAGTCTGCTGGAATTGCTCTTATGAAGTGGGAAAGAGTTAGTCATCCACCTAGCCAGATCTAATGACCATATAAATATCATAGGTGATCAAACCTTAATTATTATGAATAAGTATTGTTAAGGAATCCCAAATAGGTTAGATAGGAGAGTTGTGTTAGTAGTCCTATGTATAAATAGGACACCTCACAATACATTGTAATCATCCAAAATATAATACAAAGAGAATATAATAAAGATATAGCCCATGGGTTACATCTTGTGGACGTAGGCTCATATAGCCGAACCACTTGAAAAATCTTAACCTCCATTCTCTTCCTCTCTTTCTCAAACTCTTTTATATTCCATTATCATTAGATTTAGGTTTTCTACAAGTATTGTGTGGAAACATAGGCATTTATATCCCATTTAAATATATGGTAATGATGTAACAACCAAATCACCAAGTCATGTGGCATGTAGATAGATGGCAATGATGTTGCATCCAAACTAGAATGCTATGCAGCATGTGTGTTAATCCGCCACATGGTTCTAAATAAATTGAGGGTGCCACATGTCAAACACTAAATGCTTCAAACATACCAAATGGAAAACCATCAACTGAGGTTTTTACTTTACTATTTCAATATTTTTCAAATTAGTTGCTCGAGTTCATAGTAGTAAAATATCTATCTTTAGAATGTAATTGTTCTTTCCTTCAGGCAGACTAATGTTGAGATTTCAAGTATAGATGGTTACTTTTGGAGAATATTTTTTGTGTTAGAAATTTATAATTTTTTTTTATGAGTTTAGATGACTTGCATTATTTAGTTACATATTCTTGGTCCCTTTAGGTTACATAAAAATTTCCTTAATTTTGCTTGAATTTAATATAAAATTATACATTAAGGGGCAATTTGCATATTTTCAATATATAATGGGAGACATTACTCGATTTTATAAATAAACTGTCGTAAACCTGTGCGATGCACAGGAAAATTATTGAAAATAAAATCTAAATTAATTTTGATTCCTTTTACTTCTTTTGTTGAATATGTTTTTTTTTTTTTTTTTTTTTTGTAGTTCAAAATGTTGTAGGCAAGATCGATAAAGAGACTTTACGAATCGGATTTAGGATAGATCCTACTTTTTGGTTTAAAAAAATAACTAAGAAAGTATTTACCATAGATAATTAAAATTTAATATAATGTAATTTTTCTTTTGGCATAAGTTGAATATAGTCCAATTTTTATAAAACACGATTCATGTTTATATTTACCATATGGATCATGTTTCCATCCAAAAATAAAATAAATGATACTTAAAATAAGAAGAAGGACAAATAAATACATGGGCACATGATTATATGATCAAACCTAAATAATTTTCATAACTCATTTCAAGCTCACATGGTTTCATTATAACAAATCCATCCATCTTTCTCCATTGCCAGCAACAAAATTAAATGAAATACATAAGAAAAAAAAAAAAACTCTAAAAATCTTGATGAAAATTGATAATTATGATTATTATTAAAAGATATTTATATTGTGTTTATATATGGAATATATTTTAGTATTAGACATTAATTATGATTGTGTTTTATATATGGAATAATATATTCTTATATTAAAGAAAATATAATGTGTCAAAATTCTAATGGAAGGTTTAATAATAGAATAAAATTGAAATTCAATTAGAAAATATATATTAAAATAATGAGGTGTAAAATTGTGAGATTTCAAAAGTTTATGTGGCGCAACATGATGAAGTCAATTAAAAGTAAAAAAGTTTCGATTTTACATTATAGTATAGATGAGGGAATCGAGATAAATCCAATAATTAGAAGGGGGAAAGTATAATTTTTCCTAAAATAAAAGATATTTTTTGATTGAAAGTAAGAAAAAGAGCAAGAGAATTAACGTGCTTTCACTTGACGATATACATCCATAATTGGAGCCCGTAGAGTTTCATATTTTACTATTCTAAACTATATCTTACAATATTAAATCTAATCTAAGTATGGTATATATATGAATACATTAAATCAGTATAATAACTCTAAAATCACAGTATAGCCCACCCATGATATTCTTGAAAATCATGACTTAAGTTATTTATGATAATATCTTAATGAATTCTAATAATTCAAAATCCAAATTGTAACACCCTTGAGAGGTGTGCTGTATTTGTTGACGTACTAAATAGTGGTACCAACTTAATCTCATTCATCTATCTCTAAGAAGATGACGAGGCTAGTTTCGGAATTAACCATAATTATCTGTATAATATATTTTCCAGTAAAAAATATGAAACGTATAAGTTTATTTATTACAAAATAATCTTCTTTGTTATAGTTATAATTTCGTTTGAGAGTTATAGTTGTAATATTTAAATAGTAGTAAATTTAAATAAATATTCAACTCTTTATTTGAAAAAAGAAGAAGTTATATTTAATTTATAATCTATGGATTTTTTTATATCACTGATAAAAAGAATATATCTACAATTACTTGGCCCGAAATTTGGGGAAAAGTGTATTTGGGTAATTTCACTTATATATATCCTTAATTTAAAAGGATTTAATAAGAATTTAGAAGAGTCAAATATTGTGTTTCCTTTTAATTTCTAAATGCCATTAGATTTATAGAGATATAAAATATAAATATAAATAACAATCAGAAAGTTGGAAGAGTAACCGGATTAGACTTTGTACTCAACAAGATAAGTATGTTCCAATTTTCCATGACCTAGCTTAGGTAGCACAGTTTCACCAAAAAGCTGAGATGTTAATACATGATTGGATACCATAAAAGAAAAATCTTTATAAGTGCCGAACTATTAGAAATCTGTCTCACTTGTGAGCAATCATGACTTATTAGACTTCCCTTAAAATTCCACCAACCCCACAAAAACAAAAACCCTCTTCTTCTGAAACTGGCCGAAGTTATTAGATCACATCTTTAGGCAAACACACATGGAATTAAACCGCAAGGATCGAGTTTTCCATATAGCAGTATTCATAGTCTGCCTTTTGTTGGTGGGTATAATCTATGTATTCCTTGGCTCCAGCACTAGTTTCAAGCCACTCTTTTCGTTTCAATATCACCCATCTCAATTCTCTACGACAGTAAGTTTTTTTTTTTTTTCTTTAAATTTGAATCCTTAATGATTTGATTATATATATATATATATATGAAAAAAGCTGATTTTGGGTTCTTATATATTATGTATTATTATAAGTGCAACGTGACCAACTACAAAGATGCACTTGAAGGAACTTTATCCGAGGCTTCCATAGGGAACAAGATGGTAATAATCGCTATGGTCAATAAGGCTTACGTAGAGGGTGATAAGCCAATGCTTGATTTGTTTTTGGATGCTTTTTGGCACGGAGAAGATACACGGGAATTGGTTAATCACCTTCTACTTGTTGCGACGGATGATACATCCTATGAACGATGCAAATTTCTGAGGCTTCATTGCTATAGGCTCCAAATGGACGATGGGATGGACTCCAACGGTGAGAAGCTGTACATGTCTGAGGATTTTATCAAGATGATGTGGAGGAGAACCCTCTTTCTGGGAGATGTACTTAAGCGAGGTTACAGCTTTATATTCACGGTACGTTTCAATCTTATCTAATTTATTTATTTTTTGATAATAATATATATCTTATAAAGATATCAAATTTGTTAGACTTGGAAGTTTTAGTTAATCACTTAGGTGGTGTTTGGATCCTTTACTGAAAAGAGCTTTTTTGGATTATTAGATTGTTAATTTTGTTATTGGTAGTAAATGTATTTTTAGCCTTGTATTGAGATATTTAAAAAAAAAAAAAATGTTAATTACATAATGTATACTAATAATATATTATTTAATAGGAAGAATGCATTTTCTAAAATACCAACAAACACAATTCTTTTTAGCATAATCACTTCTTAAAAATAATTTCAGTATTTTACTAAACGTATCCACAGCCTTAATTGGGTCATTTAAGGAATCAAAGCTAGACCTCACCCTTGTATTTTATTTTTTTATTTTTTGTAATCATCATCTTCTAATCTATCAATATATTTATTTAAGGAATATATATATATATATATACTTACTTTAAACACACACTAAACCAAATACCTAGTAGATCATAGCTAAACTTGAGCAGAGTTTTTAGGACATATCACATGGCTAACTTTGTCTAGTACTCTTTCCTTCCACATCACAATGGGACCTATTATTTGAAGAAGTTTCACACGTATAATTTAAGAATACCGGCCCTTATAGAGGCCTAAGACTTTTTGGGAAAAAAGATTACCACTGGACCAAATGCCCAAATAGTTTAATTTTATGACTTAGTATATGAATGTGATGTGTTAAGATATTAAATTAAAGCTTCCGGTCAAGTTTGTCCACAGATTTAATGAGTCTAAGACTATCATGCCTCTAATAAAGATTACTTGCGTTTTTATCTTATAGTATAGGATCTTAAAATTAGTCTACAATGAAATAGAATTTGATTCAACCTATCAAGTCGGTACTTTTTACAATCCATTATACTTTTGTAGAAGAGTTTCTTCTTCAATCACCGGATCTAGAATAAAGTAGAATAGTAATATTATTTAGAGGTTGAGTGAGCATGATGGAAATATTTGCAACTGAAGCTAGGAGATTGATGAAGTTACATGGAATTCAACATAGTAGAAACAAAAAAAAAAAGAAAAAAACACAATCACGCTCAAGATGTCAAGTTCTTCCCAGTCAAGGGCGGAATGGGCCGGGGAGGGGTCGAGGGGAGCAATTTCCTTTCTTGACCTGCCAAGAAAACCAAACGCTTATAGTCCGGGCCAGAGCCAGTGGGGACCTTTTGAATTTTCCTTTTCATTTATTAAAAAAAAAAATACAAAGTACATGAAAATTTGTTTATTGCCTCCACTTGGAATATATTTCTGCCTATGGGTCTAGCTTACCACTTCCCCTCTCCCCACTTCATATCTCATATTAATTGATTTTTTTTTTTCTTTTTTTTTGTTGATATACTCATTTTATATCATAATAATAATAATTATATTATTAAATATATTTCTGCCTATGGGTCTAGCTTACCACTTCCCCTCTCCCCACTTCATATCTCATATTAATTGATTTTTTTTTTCTTTTTTTTTGTTGATATACTCATTTTATATCATAATAATAATAATTATATTATTAAATATATTTCTGCCTATGGGTCTAGCTTACCACTTCCCCTCTCCCCACTTCATATCTCATATTAATTGATTTTTTTTTTTCTTTTTTTTTGTTGATATACTCATTTTATATCATAATAATTATTATTATTATTATATTATTATTCTTTTTATATGTCAAAATTTAATTCGAAAAGTATGAATAATTATTTTTTTTATAAACTTTTTTATCAATATTTTGTAAGGGCCAAAACCAATATATAAATGGAAAACGAAGGTAGGGAAAAGAAGAGAAGAGAAAAATTATGAAGCTACAGTTTTACAAGTAGGAAAAAATATTGTTACATTTACAAATATAATAATTTATTATCATTCATAACAAAAAAATTGTGTATAAGTAATAATATTTTGGATTACTTAGTGTCTATGTAACTATTTAAAAATATTTTCATTCATAAGTTGAATTCTGACTTGTAACAAAAATCGAAAACAACATATTCATGCAGAAAGAAAATATTCTTATAGATAAGCAAAATACAATGACATGCAATATTCATTTATAATTTTTCCTACATTAAAATTATACACATGAATGAATATATATTTTCTCGAGTGCACATGAATACATGTCTATAAAAATTTTGTCCCCACCTTCTTCTTCTTCTTTTTTTTTTTAATGAAAATTTTGTCCCCCTAAAATTAAATCCTCATTAATTTCACCATTATTCTCAATAGTCTTCTTTTGTATAGAAGTCAAAACCTTATAAGCCACTTCACCATTATTCTCAATAATGTTCTTTTGTATAGAAGTCAAAACCTTATAAGTACAGACGAGAAAAATTTTGTAGTGGGGTCAGTTAACTGTATATGAATAAATCGACGAACACCCCACAATGTTCCTTTGTGAGAATTTGTGGTTAAGAGGTTGACAATGACGTTTTTGCATATATTCTCTTCTAATTCATTAGGATGATACAATGATATATTTTCGTAATTATCAAAAAAATAACTAGTTTTTATTTGAATATATCATTTATTATCTACTATTATAATGTAATACTTTAATAATTATAAAATATTTTAAAAAAATTATTGTACCTTAAGACTTAATCACACTTAAATGATATAAAAATGAAAATGGTACGATAGAATATCTAGTACATGTGAAATAAGTTGTCATCATACTGGCATGTAAAAGATGTACAGTACATAATTATTTTTCTTGTGATATTTTGTAAAAATTATTGTACCTTAAAGAAGTTAGTGGAAGGAAGATGTTATTATCTTGTACACATGGGATGGGAAAGGTGGACATTCAACAGATGCACAGTTAAAGCACAAACTATTTCTCCGTCGGTAACACTACCACAGTGACAAGAATCTAAAATTACATATCAAACAAAAAACAATATATGTGGGATTGCTATAAATAGGGGCACGAGTGGAATATGCAAGGTTTCTAGAATTTGTTTAGACCTGTCAGTGTCTGATGCCTTTGTTTGGAACATCGAAATTCCAAACCAAACCAAACCAAACCATGCATGTTACAGTGTTCTAAACCAGCCCCAAGAGCAAGGTTATTTTGTTTTATTCTTGATTTAATTCCTAGTGTTAAACAATGCTTCTTCTATTTTAGTTCTATTTTTGATGCAGGGTGTCAATGTGGGTTTGGCTCACTTTCTTCAAGACAGGGTGTTCTTGACTTCTAGTATTTGCTTTTTGCTCAAAAGTCTTTTCTTTTTTTCGTTGGTGTTAAGAGCTTTTATTTATTTGTTTTTCCCATTTCTTTGCTGGGTTTTTTTTTTCTTGCTAGCTATGCTATGATTTTAGCAGTAATATATTCTTCTGTCTGGTTTTTTCCTTCGTGTTTAGTCTAAGCAGTGGTACTTCTAAATCATAGTAAACCTACCAGACATTTTAAGTTTCAATTGTATGTTGAAGACTGAGTTAAAGTACTTGCATTTTGTCTATAATTTCTCTTGACCGGTGATTAGAGCTTTAGTGTATTTTTGTTTTCTGGGTTTTTGTTCAAGCAATAGTTTATGGTTTTTCGATTTTTATTTGTATATTTTTAGACATAATCTGAAGAAAGAGTGTATGATGAAGAAGGAAAATAAGCTAAAAAAGATCATCAAAGAGAGGGATTCAGAAGACTGGTGCTTTGAATGCAAAGATGGTGGAACATTAATGATCTGCGACTATGGGTGAGTTTCTCAGTACTAAAGTAATTCTTTTTTTCTTTTCTTTACTGTTTGTTTGTTTTTTTTTTGTTTTTTATAAGTATTTAGTGTTTGTTAATTCTGATGAAATAGACAATCTTCATTTTACTTCCTTGTGATCAAGGGCATTTTGGTCATTTCATTGTGGTTGGTCTGGAAAATGTAATGCTTTGCCTTTTTTTTTTTTTTGCTGAATAATGCTTTGCCTTCGCTCATTCGCCTTGCATGTGCTTCAATTTCTGTTTTGCTCTGTTTTGTTATTGATGTGTAAAGTCTAGGAAATAGTATATGTTAAGAATGTTTTGTATTGGGAAAAGGACAGGAGATGTGGGTGAAGCTATTTTTGGCATTATGTAAAAGATACTAGGACAAGATTCTTTAAGAAATTGGTTTTGCTTCTCTCTCTTTTTGTTGTCATTTTTATTGCTATGGTCTGACATGAATCATAAAAAATTGAATTCAGGAGAAGAATACCTGTTGACCTAAAAGTATGAGATTGTAAATGTAGCTTTGGCTGCTTATGTACTTTTACACTCCGTTTTTTATCACATAAAAGAAAAAAATGTTTTTTTGAGAAAAAAGTTTGCAATGGAAAATATTTTATGAGAAAATGAACTTGTTTTCCTGTGTTTGGTTACGGCTCTAAAAATAATCTTGAAAACATTTTATATTGTTCGGCTCATACAGAAAATCATTAATATTTAATTTAGGCATGATGGTGGTGTTAGTGTCAAAGGTGGTGTTGGTGACGGTGGTGGTGGCGACGAAGGTGGTGACAGCGTCGGTGACAAAGGTGGTGGTAGTGGTTTTGGTGGTGTTGTTAGGATTTGTGTTTGCATAAAGGAATATAGGAGGTGAGGACACAAGGGAATGACAAAAACTAAAAAGCATTTTCAGATTTTGGGTTATTTTCTGTTGACTTTGAAAAATGTTTTGCATTGACTATGATTTTTTTGTCTGTAAAAGTGCCAAACATCAGTCCTTCCTTTTACTGAGGTATTTTTGTAGCTAATAAAATATGAATTGATGCTTCAACTATCTCTCCAAAAATTTTGATCTCTTTTACTGTTATGTTGATCCATGAACACATAAAGTTGGAGCTCCCCATTCATTGGTACCATTGACTGCCATCCAGACAAAATCAGACCTTTTGCTCCTGCTCTTATCTAAATTAGACTTTTTAAAGTGTATTCTTACATCATTCTTTGGACTTCAATAAGCTTTTAAGTATAGTACATTGAGTTTGATTGACTGTTAAGGATGTGTAGAAAAAGGCTATAATCAAGGGAAGCCATTAGAGGAGCCTTTTGTTGAAGTTCTGTGTCCTTGGAAAGGGTCATACATCAATTTATAAAGTATTTGGGGTTTATAGATGGATCATGTCTGTGGAGGTTCTCTATCTATATACAGTTTAAATTATTTTCTTTTTTTTTAAGTAGCAAATAAGCTCCAGGTTAGAATTTTCCTTTTGTTTTACCTTTCCACTGATTGTGCAATTGCTTTACTTGCTATCAAGTCTGCTGATTTTGTTACCTTTGTGGGGGTGCAAAGGGGTTCAAAGCACATTTTGATTTCTGATAGTGAGGCCCCCCTTTATTGATGTAATTGCAATTTAACATATGCATCAAAGAATGTGACTCTTGATGAAGCATGTTGTTTGTCAATCTCTTGTATAAATGAGCATGTACACTTGGACCATTGTTTCCATATCTGCTTGCATATGCTCAGCATATAATTTTTGTTATTTTAATGACATAGCAATTTTATTTATTGCAACTATATTTTAGATGATGATTGAGGGTTTACAGTTGGAATGGTTGATCAATTCTTAAATCCATGCCTCCCAAAAGGGCCAAAAACATTTATGCATGCTTTGTGCATCTCTTAAAGGTTTTATACAACTAAACTTATCATTTTTTGAGTTCAGGGATTGCCTAAAAGTTTATCATCCAGAATGTGTGGGAAAGGATGATTCTTTCATGGAGAATAAAGAACACTGGACTTGCAGTAAGTCAATCATAATTATCATGACAATATAGTATCCACTTGTTAATTATCTGTCAGAATGCTTAATAATCAAGAGAACGCAACATAAAAGGGAGAACTTTATTTAACATTTTCTCTGAAAGATCTAACCAGAGGACTCCCTCAAAATCATACCCTCAACTGATCTCTGGAAAGCTCTTGAGAAGGCAAAAGGCCTGTCCTATACAGTTTGTTTTCCTAAAGAGCTCTTTGTATGTATAAGCAATAACCTGCCAGGAAGCCATATAGTTACAGCAATCAAAGTTCTGGCCTTGCCATCGACAGCAAAGTTCTGCCATTAATTTTTCTCTTCATGTTTGTGTTGCATTGGAGGATTTATACACACTAGATTGAAAACTTTTAAACATTCATGTTTCAGATTGGCATTCTTGCTTGGTATGCCAGAAAACTGCAAAATTTCATTGCTTTTGCTGTCCAAATGCTGTATGTGGATGCTGCATTAATGCTGTTGAGTTTGCACCTGTTAGAGGGAAGAAAGGATTCTGCAACAACTGTTTGAAGCTTGTTCTTCTTGTAGAGCAAAATGTGGATTATGATTCTGATGGGGTATGTATAGGAACTTTACTACTGTTAAAAAGTTCTGGAAGTCTTTTTGTTGCAATCTGTTCTATATCACCTGGATGATCTCTCTAAATTAAGTTTTAATTTTTCTTTGCTGCTATTCTGATATACATATTGGGCATAAACTGTTGGTTTATGCCTTTGGGTTGGAGTGAGAGTGGTGTCCCAACATGAATAACATGCTCTTAGTGGACTCCCAGGCATCACTCTTCCCCAACATTATGGTTGCACATACCTTACCTCATGATACACTTTATAGAGTTAATGCTGTCAGCTTAGTAAAATCATAAAGAAAGGGAAGAAAAGTAAGGGTATTAACTATCTAATTGCATGTATTTGTTTCACTGCATAAGAATTACATGTTTATTTTGAGGTATAAGGATAATTCATTGAAAAAAAAAAAAAAAAAAAGGAAGGGAAACTGTATTGGAAGTCAATTGCCTCTTGTTATGTAGTGGTTGTCCATTTTTTTCCTTCGGAAAAGATAAAGGTACTCCCTTTGTTGATGAAAGTAATTCAGCATGTTCAAAATGCACATCAAAGTTGAGTAATAAATATGTGATGCACATAACATACACTACCAGCAGTTGGCACACATGGTGCGTCTGCAAGATGTGTCCTATGTATCATCTCTTCACTCAGCTTGAAGGGGATTATACCTTTTCTCTCACTCGCAATATGGAGAGAGAGAGAGGTGTTGGTTTTTAAGTCACCTTGATCAGTGAACCTCTTCTCTACCATTTGATTAAAGAGTTGAGTTATACAATTTTAGTGGTATTTTAACAAAATGTTTATAGAATCATTAATCTAAAAGTTTATTAGAGTCGATATAGACTAGGCTAAGGATAGCCAATTTTTTTGAGAAATTTAGGTTTATTGTTTTGATCTGCCCAATGAAACTACTTTTAACATTTCATAATTAGAATTTGATTCTCAAATGAAACCTGTTATTGTTTCCTATAAATTAAAAGGAAAATCATTATGACATATAAACGCAGGAACTTAGAGTTGTTATTATCTTTTATTTTTAATAGCATCTCTCTTACATCAGCCTTCTTCTTTTTTTTGGGGGGGGGGGCGCTTCATTTTCGTTATAAAATTCATCCCCTTTTTTGGTTGGGGGAGCATATGCTTGTTTTGATGTTTGTTTCTTATCATTGCAGGAAAATATAGATTTCAATGACCGAGAGACATATGAAGGTCTATTTAAGGAATATTGGTATATAATAAAGGAAGACGAAGGCTTGACTGTCGATAATGTGTATTCCGCAGATGCCCAGTTAAAGAAGAGTGAGAATCTCAAGTGCTGCTCCAATTCAGTTAGAATAGGCAAGGCCAAAGATGATATAGAATACCAGAAGGCAATGGGAAAAAGGAAGGAGCCCAAAGCACTAGAATTTATAGGATGGGGATCAAAACCTCTCATTACGTTCCTCACATCCATTGGTAAAGATACAACCAGACAATTATCAGAATATGATGTGGAATCTATCATCTCTGGATATATTCAAGAGAAAAACCTTTTTCACCCAGAAAAGAAGAAGAAGGTTCTTTGTGACGAACTGTTGTATTCTCTTTTCAGAAAGAAATCAGTGGATAAGAACAAAATATATACTCTCCTGGAGGTCCATTTTGCTGTAAACTTGGAGCAATCAGAAGAAGATGAAATCATTTTGGGAGAGAAAAACAACGAAAATATTATAGTAGCATGTAAGAAACAGAAAACATTGAGCTCAAGCAGAACATATCAGGAAAAGGAAGTGAATCTTACTGTGAAACAAAGCTGGTCTGCAGCTATAGTTGCTGAAAATATCAAACTTGTCTACTTAAGGAAGAGCTTAGTGGAAAGGCTACTGAAGCAGCCTGAAAGTTTTGAATGCAGGGTAGTGGGAAGTTTTGTGAGAGTAAAAACAGATCCTAGAGATTACCAGCAACGGTCGTCTCATCAACTCTTGCAAGTTAGAGGTAAGTGTAGCTGGCAATTTTGTCTTGTCATTTTGTTGATAACGGGCGATTAGATTCTGGTTGCCATCTACTTTGGATTGTTTAGATTCTCTTTAAAGTAAATCTCTTTTTTATATATTTGATAATGCAATATTATATTCTGCAAGTCATTTTAGTACTATTTCATCAGAAAGCTGTTCTCTCTGCAAGTTCTTGTTTTCTTAAATAATAAGTTATTTTATTCTCTTTTTTTGGGTTGAATTGTTTTCTTGTTATCCTGTTAGGCATGAAGAAAACCTCAAGTGGAATTCTACTGCAAGTCTCCAATATGCCAATAGACCTCCACATCGCTATGCTTTCTGATGGTGACTTCACTGAGGTAAGAACTGTTTGGAAGTAATATTTCTTAATATAATGACATGATTTTGAAAAGCCTAATGAGTTCAAAATGAAAAAATCAACTGAGATTGTTGTTTTCCTGCCATTCTTCACATGCATCATTTGATCTACTTGAACTTAAATGCAATTCATGCTGGCTTGGTGTTGATCACATTGACTACAACCAGAAAATAAATGACAAGTTTCTAGGAACTGTGTTTTGATTTTCCTGGGTTGGTTGATTTAGGTTCTTCTAGGACATGGTGTCTGCTGATGGTTGGATTCCTTGTTATTGATCTCTTGATATACACTAAATTTTATCACAAATTCTTGCTGACAAGGGCATACTGACCTCCTTATCACTTATTCGATTTCTTTCTTAAACAGATGCTTCTGCATCCCTAAAACATGAAAGATAAAAAGCAGAAAGAGAGAAAGTGACTTTTATTTTTTTGCATGCCAGCATGCTCACACAAACACAAAGTTGAGAGATCTCAATTTTGTGCTCATCAACTACCTGATTTATCATCACATTTACATGAATACTTTGTAACTATATATACTGGAGGCTGGATATTGCAAAATTGTTCTGCCAACCACTACTTATATGTAATTACTGAGTTCCAAAATTGTTCCATTCATATGAGCGTCACCCTCTTCCCCAAAGAAATTGTTATCTTTATTGCATAGTACCTTTGCAGGAAGAATGTGAGGATTTGCAACAAATGGTTAAAAATGGTCTTCTAAAGAAACCTACTGTTGTAAGTTCTTTCATACATAAGTAGTTCTGTCTTTTCTTAGAGATAGTTAAAATTTGCAAGGTCTTAACTTGAATGTACCATTTGATAGGTGGATCTTGAACAGAAGGCAAGAAGTCTGCATGAGGATATAACAAAGCATGTAAAATTTTCTGATTAATGCTATTTATTACATCTAAACATATATTATATTATTCCTAAAGAGCATATATTATTTTGTATCCCTTCCCCCCCACCCCCAAAAAAAAAAAAAAAATTATTGGATTTAGGAACCATAATCATCTACAGTACATCTATGGAATTCTAGCAATGGGTACAGTTATTGCTATCTCTTCATTCATGCAATCTTTCCTGAATTATCTGAAAATACTTTTGTTAGTGGATTGAGACGGAGCTGGTCAAGTTACAAAAATGCATTGATCGGGCAAACGAGAAGGGCTGGAGATCAGAATATCCTTTTATGGTGTAAGTTCTGTGATAAGTCAGCACTTGTAATGTATGCCAAACATCCACGAATGCTTAATGTCAGTTGTTGTACTTCAAATACTCACCCACTACTAAACTAGGGAACTACTCTTGACCCAGCTGAAAAATCATTAAAATTTCTTAAAACGAAAATGGAACTTATTGTATGATCTTAAAATTGTTGAATTGGGAAATGACAACTTATAGTTACCTAAAACTTGAGACTTTGTCAATTTTGTTTCTTCATGCATCATTGAAAGTCTAGTTCTCTTGTTTTGTTTCTTCATGCATCATTGTAAATCCTGTTGTCGCGTGAGCTTGTGTGTGTGTGTGTGTGTGTGTAAATGAGCAAGCAAGTGTTCAAGCCTCTTTGTGTATGTTTCAAGGTGCTATGTTCAATTCAACAATTGGAGTGGACCTTAACCAGCGTTTTATTGAACATTATTTCAATTATTAGAGAAAAGAGAACTGCTTAAGAGACCATCAGAACAGGAACGATTATTAAAGCAAGAGCCAATGGTCATTGCAGATGTGGTAGAGCTTACATCTGATTCTCATTCTACTGACTCTGGAAATTGATGTCAAGACATTGTGGGCTGTGAGATTTGAAACTCTTTTGGTTGTTAGAGTTATCAAAAACCAACTAACTCACTGATTTTGAGCGCCTGATCGCTTTTGTTTCTGGTCAGCCAAATATGTAGTAGTTGAAGGTCTGTGCCATGTAAAATAGAAGTGTACTTGGTTTTTCCTTGCAAAACATGTGTTGTAAGCAATGAAAAATTTCATGTACATAATGTTGTTTGCTTGTATCTTTGCAAGATTTGAAGAATGCCTTTGTTCTTATTAATAGAAATTTAAGTATCTTGGTTTCTAAGGCAGACATTGAGGAGCTTTAAGATACTAATGCTTGCACATATTGTAACGAGAAGATTTATGTTAATGGCATGGGACAGCTAAAGTCTGATTGAAAATCTTGAATTGACTGAGTTCTCTAAAATCTTGTTACATGATCTAAAATTTATTGGCATAAATTGTTCAAACAAATTGAACTAATCATGCTATTCTTCTTTACCGGTGTAATATTTGGTTTTGGCATATATGGGCATATACCTTGCTACCAAAATTAATTCCTCTAATTTTATTTGTTGCGAAGTTGTCTATGCATTTTTTATGTGGTGACGGATAGCCCCAGGGACTATCAGTCTATCAACATGCGTAACATATATATATATAACATATACATTTTTTAAGTAGTGGCAAATTGTTCCAGCGAATTACTGTTAAATAAATAACATATGCACGTATGTCACCCATAGGTGATAAAAGCTAGTCATAGGAAATTTCAAATTTCCTATTTCCATACGCATATTAAGTTAGCCAATTGCCCAATTATGCCATTCAGGATGTTAATATCTAATCTGTGAAAAATATTATTCACATATTTGTCAACTGATTTTTTTTTTCCTGATAATATAGGTATTTGAAGTTTCATCTTGACTAATCTCATGGGCATGTATAGTTTTTTCACACATATAATTATCAAACCCAATGATCCGAGTTGTAGTTTGTAGGACAAGAAATGATTTCTTACCTATCTTGGCTCTATGGGAAGCTCTACAAATGGGCTTAGGGTATTTGCAAAGCCCATAAGCCATAAACAATGTCATGTGCATAGACCAACTGTGTTCCTAATCTCAAATCTACATAAAATGCTATCTTGATTACAATTAGGGTTAAGTTTGGACTCAGTGCTCTAGTGCAATGAATCTGACATGATCACGACATATGTTCATATTTGGTCACGTGTTACTATCGTGTCGGGTTTAGTGCACTAAAGCATTGAAACCAAGTCAAATCCTTACAATTAATGCTTGTTGTCTTAACCCACAAATTTAGTTGCTCCAAAAGATATAAATCCCTAATAATAGCAAACCAAAATAAGAGTAATGGGATACACAACGTTTTCACAACATTGTGTAGGTGTTAAATTGTTATTGGTTTTCATATTAACCCACCACTTACATCATTTTATTGTTTACCATTTATACCTTGCCACTTATGCAATGTTGTGAAATTATTGTGAAAACATTGTGTTGTATTATTGCCAAAATAAACTAAGCTGGCCAATTTACTCTACTTGACAAAAAAAACAAAACCAGCCTGATCTCCCTTAAATCCCATTGTCTACAAAGATTTTTGCCAATATCCCATGTCCTAAACAAGATTTTTGCCAATATCCCATGTCCTGGAAACATGCACCATTTATCTTCGTTGGTGGATTTTCACCGCGTCCCCTAGATGCTATAAAAAGTTAAAAACCAATAAACTCCCACATTAACTCAAGTTACCGAACTCCATCCTTCATTAATTTTTGAATAAGTTACCGAACTCCATCCTTCATTAATTTTTGCAATAAGTTTACAAGCACACTTATTTTCACAACTTGTTAAAGTGACAGGTTATGATTGATTGAAAAAATTTAAAAAGACAGACCATACCAATAGTGGACTCATGTGATAATGATGGTTTAATACTCACAACCTACTACTTCAGCAGGTTCTGGAAATGGGTATGAAAATGGGTGTATACGTAAGCAGAATGTTGTCTTTTTACTTCCCTACCGAGTATGTAATATGTAATAATTGATGATCCCACATTTGTCTTTATCATTAGCATCAATAAATACTTACAACTGATACGTGCTATGAATGTGTACAAACTACAAACTACAAAACCATATGTATTCAAATCACAAAAGTAGTTGATAAGTTTCATATGAAATTATGGCAAAAATATTTTTTTTCACAAAATTCATTTTTGTCCCTAAACGTCGTCATTTCCTAGGTATTCCTAGGTGTTCTAATGCAATTTTAGGTAATTATTGTTAGCAATAAATAATTAGGTGAACATCATTACATTGTTAGCATCTAAAAAAGTACATATGATGTGAACCAATTACATTTTTTCTTCTTAAAAAGTACAAGTGAGGTAGACATCCCAATTAATCCGATGCCCAAATTAAAAGAAAAAGAAAAAGAAAATCCCAATTCTTGAGTTAGGCCTCACAGAAAACCCTTCCTTCTGTTGTTGACGAAAAGTAAAAAGGGGGGAGCATTATTATCATAAAAATCCACGCAGAACTCCTGCCTATTTTCGTTGATTGCATCACCATAGTGATGATTTTAGTTGCTTGCAATATGGTGTTTTGACACATACACGAAACAATAAATAAATAAATAAAATTGTGATGTAATGTATTTTAGTTAATAGTAATGTTACAGTCACATACTCACATCATATTTTACAACTATTTTTACTATAGTTAAATTGACATTTTTTATTAGTTCTGAATTTATCATTGACATAACTTTCAATTAATATATAAATATATATATATATATATATATATATATATATTTTTTATGAAATCTTGTCTATGGATAAATTTATTGTTTAGTCAATGGATAAGGTAATGCCTTCGACATGACTTAGAGTATTCTCATCAACCCAATCAAATTGTATATTCAACAAAAATTTGGCTATTAACCCCCAAAAAGCACCCACACTAGCCTCTTCAAACTTTAAACGGAGGAAAGCTTTTCTATAGTAGCTCGCCCAAGAGCTCGAGTTACTGTTCCTCTACAAACCAAATCTCTCCCATTTTATATTATTTTCTCTCTCTTCTCACTTCCTTTTGCACCGCTTTCTCTCAACATCGTGCCAACTACGGTCTGGGCAGAGATGGAACCATGGCAGACTAGAAGAACCACGATGAGGCCAAATCAGGCTTCAAGGGACCGAGATTGGGCTGTGGAAGCCGAGATGGGCTATGACAAAACCATGGCGAGGCCGAGAAGGCTGACAAAGTGGGTTTATGGGTCGGTGGTCGTGAGTAGTTCGACGATGGTTTGTAGGTGAGTGGGTTTGTTGTTTTTGGGAAACTCGAACTGATTTGTCAATGTAGGAGGTGGGTTTGTGGGTCGATGGCCGCGGGTGAAATTTTAGTTGGCTAGTTTGTCAATGGAGGAGGTGGGTTTTTGATGAAGTGTGTTGCAAAACGGTGGTTGGGATTTTGATTTGTCTGTGTGATTTTTTTTTTTTTCACTGGATTTGTTTTTTTGTGATGGCTTTGTTGGTTCTAGTGAGATTTGGTGGTGGCTTTGTTGGTTCCGATGATATTTGGTGGTGGTTCTGGTGAGACTCGGCAGCGTCAGCAATGGGTGTGTGAGATGAACCGGAAACAGGAGAGGTATTAAAAAACTTTATTTATTTATTTAGGAGAAAGAAAAAATAATATGACAAAATAAATAGAGAATCTGATATAATTGAGGTGAGTAATACATTTGTTAAAATAAAAAAATAAATATTTTATAATCAATTTGGTTAAAATTATACGGAGGCCAATGGGAATGCTGTAACGTGTTTGGTGACTATTTTTTGTTTTCAGTTTTCTAAAACTTGTATTTGGGTGTTTTGAGAATTGTAATAAAAAACAATATTATATTAGATTTGAGAATAAAAATTTTGTTTGGCAAGTGATTTCCAAGTGTTTTATTGTTATTTTTTCATTTATTATTTTATTATTATTATTATTATTTTTATTATTATTATTATTATTATTATTTTCTTTACACAACCGATCACTCTCAACCCATCACGCTCCACGGCAAACCCAGCAAAGCCCACCAGATCACCCCCAACCCACCAGATCCGATTGGCGAGATCATGAGCCCAACGCGACCACCGCAAAGCCCACCTCGAGTTGCTGACCACTGCGAGCCAGATCCGATCGGCGAGATCGCCACCCAACACGACCCTGCGAAGCTTATTGCGAAGCCCAAGCACCACTGCGAAGCTTATTGCGAGAGAGATCGGAAGCCCATGTGACCACTATGAATCCCACCGAGAGGCACATCAGGCAAGACTGCGAGAGAAATCGGCGCCATGAGCTATGCCGGTGAGAGAGAGGGAAAGGATAGTGAGAACTGAAAGAGAGAATTTTTTTTTTTTTATTAAACAAAACAGTTTAGTACAGAATACAAAAAATGAAAACATCAAAAAGATGTTCTCAAAATGTTGGATTTGAGTATCACTTATACAGTGTTTGGACTTGAATACAAAAATAGAGTTCAATTGCCAAACAAAAAATTTTGTGGTGGGACTCACGATTTTTTGGTTTTGAGTACAGAAAACTGAATTCAAATGGAGGAACCAAACATGCTCTAACACTCTTTTGCATATTAGTGCTGGCAGCCACATAGAAGTAATTAAGAGGATTCAGTTTTCGAAAACAGAAAGTAAATTGACCGTGTGTGTGAGAGAGTAGTTGACAGTTGACACAGATATGGGAGACGAAAGGCCATTAGGGTAATTGGGTCTTTCCTTCGGTCAATCTGGGCTTTTGTTTTTTTTTTTTGGCTAATTGAATCTGGGCTTTTGATTAGTTGGGGTTCTTTTCTTTCACTTTTGGGTTCAATATCGCGTGTAAGACCAATTATTTTGTGCAACATATCCATCTCATTTTTTTTTAATGTAATTATACATATCGTATTCTTTTTTTTAGATATGATAGAAATTCTAATCTAAACTCACACGCACGTATATTTTGAAGATCCAGAGGATCGAACCCACACCCTCATAGAGGGGGACTTTTTGTGGAGGAGATTACCACTGGGCCGAATACCCAAGTGACCATATCGTATTCTTTAATCTTTAATGCTTAAAATAATACCACTGAAACATTCTGTTATAAACTTAGGATAAAAATTAAGAGAAGTAAATGGAATGACATAAAGTATAACATCTATCTATACTATAATGTAAAACCGAAGCTTTTTTAATTTTTGGTTGGCTTCAAAATATTACGTCACATAAGCTGGTTCAACAATTTTACACCTCATTATTTTAATATATTTTTTTTAATTGAATTTAAATTTTATTCTATAATTAAACATCTCATTAGAATCTTGACAAATTATATTTTCTTTTATAGAAATAATATATTATTCCATATATAAACACAATCATAATAAATGCCTAATACTATAATATATTTTATATATAAACACAATAATAATAAATGTCTTTTAATAATTATCAATTTTCATATTTAGAAAAATATAAAAGACAAAAAATATATATATATATTTAGACCAATAATTCTTTAGTTTTCATTTTAAATAATTTTTCCGTGCATCGCACGGGTTTGCGACTAGTTTTTAATAGTTTAGGACGGAGGCATAAACGATATTTTTATTTATAAAAGTTATGGATCTCAAAAGTTAATACTTAATACAGTGAGCTTTTAGTTGGAGAATTGATAAGTAATGGGAATTGATTCACACTTGACTATAAAGTAGTCTTCTTTCCTTTCTTCTCAAAAAATAAAATCAAAATTAAGCAATTACATTTTTCTTATTAAAATGCATTAATATTTACGGATTTAAAATTTACTCATCATTTTTATTGATAATGTTGTTATTGGATAATTTTTTTTAAGTTGGTTTTAACTTTTAACTGTAAAGTAAGGATATATTTAATTAGATATTATTCGAAATAAGTCTAATGCTACAAAATAAATAAATTATAGCTGTTGAAGTGACATATTATAATTAGTGCATAACAAAAACGTTGTGTTAGTGATTGATCCATATAAAAACGATGTCATTCCAATAATGATTTACCATTTTAACAAGTTATTAAAAAAAATTATGTCCCTATAACATTAATCTATTTGTAAATTGTAAACCTTAAATGGCTATTTTAATTATAAAGTCAATATAGTTATAGCATTTACTTTTTAATGTGATAAGTGTTAATTTTGTCACATTTGTTTCATCATGATAATAAGTTTTGAACAAATCTAAAAAAAAGGTAGTGAAGATAACACCACCCTCAGTTGTTGTAACTTATAATAATATGTTTTTTTTAGAAGAAACATATAATAGTATAAATTACGTAATTATAATAATATATAGTCTCTTATTATTATTATATAAGCTTGTATAATATCACTTGCACTAGATAATGAGAATGTACGAGGGGAGAGAAGTTTGCTTATAGATCATTTTAAACAACTTACTTTATTTTATTGGCTAGAATAAACAACTTGTTTACTCTCTCTTGACAATAATTTTAGAATAAATCTAAAATACAATTTTATACAACTTATTGTGTTATGTGGTAATTGATAGAAAATAAAGGTAATATACTGCAAAAGTTATGAACACAATTGTGTTGAACTGATGATTTTATTATAATAATTAATAAGAGTAGTTAGGTAGCTTAGCAATATCATGCCTTGGAGACCATACCCCATTAGCAGCCCTCCCATAGAAAATTAGAATCACACGCCTAAACAAAGCAGCCACTATGAACCTTCCAATAATATATATTATATATGATATTTAAAATATCAAAAAATAATAATAATATATTATAAGATAAATTATACTAATACACACTCGTGAACCTAGACTTATTATATTCTATTTTCAATAAATAATAAAATTTTTAAATAATTTTTTATTTAGATATATGATAAAAATTTAAATTTAAATTCATATATATATATATATTTTGAAAATCCCCAAAATTAAACTCACACTCTCATAAAAAAATAAAACTTTTTTATAATGAAAATTACCACTAGTCAAATAGCTAAACGACCAAAATAATTTAAACTCAATTCTAAAATAATGAGTGCCCCACTCAAAATTTTTATTTTTTTTAATAGGAAGAGACAATCATTCAACGTTAATCATAAGCGTGTGGACCAAAATTCGGTATATAATTCACGGGTGACGCTAGGAGTTGGTGTAGTTGTTTTTCCTGGATCCATACCAATGTTTGCAAATTGCAAACCGGCAAGTCAAACTCTCTTCGCAGCTATCATGTCCTAACCAAACTCCAATGTCCTCTCTCTTTCCTTCTATGTCTTTTCCAACTTCAGATTTTCATTCTTTTCTTAACATATTTGAATCTCATATCTCATATCTCCATCTTCCCTATACAATTCCCTTTTCCTAAAGACTCTATCTTTGTCTCCAAATATTCGAAAAAAATTGACTTTTGATCATCATGTTAATGCTAGTGAACTGTTCAAATTGTCGCAGAGCGTTGCAACTTCCACCAGGTGCTCATTCAATCCGGTGTGCTATCTGTCATGCTGTCACTCGCATAGCCGATCCTCGTAGCCTTCCACCACCACCACCACCACCACAAAGCTCTCATTACCCACCACCACAACCACCACCATTCACTGCTCCATCTCCTTACAACCACGCGCCACCTGGACCACCTCCCTCCGTCCATGGACGCAAGCGTGCTGTCATTTGTGGGATATCGTATAAATTCTCACGCCACGAGCTCAAAGGTTGTGTTAACGATGCCAAATGCATGAAGTACTTGTTGGTCAATAAGTTCAACTTTCCCGAGTCCTCCATTCTCATGCTCACCGGTACTCTCTTCCTCATCTCCATTATTTCTGCGCTACCTTTAATTATTTGTTTGTCTTATTGTTTTCTAGACTTTGAGAGAGAGAGAGAGAGAGAATCAAAAGGAAAAGGGAAAGTGGCTCCTCACTTTTTTTTTTTTTTGGTTATTGTCTTATTTGGGTTTCATTCATTATTGGTTTCTTTTTTCCTTTTTACTCAATTATTGCTCTTGTTTTACTTAATACTCATTAGCTTCTGAATTACAAATTGGTGCTGAACTTGTACTAAATCCCGAATGTGACATTTTTGTTGTTGTAATTTTTACTTATGTTTATTTGCTCACATATGCATTGCTTTCATGTGCAGTAATTGCTATGTTGTTTAATTTTTCTGAATTTGATCTCAATTTTTTGTCAATTAAATTTTGCACTTATTATTTTGATTACTAGTGTTGGGTGAGTAGTATTAGGAATTTGTGATGTTGGTTCAAATGAAATTACTTTGATCGGAATGCATTATGATTTAATTTATTTATTTTAATTAAATGGATTTGTTTTAGTGATAGACTTTAGGAATTTGATGTTTAATGTTTATCTTAATCTAGTTGGAAATCTGTGTATAAATTCAGGTGTGGTCAAGGTTTCCCTCAAAGAAAACCTTACTTTTCTGTTTTCCCTACCAAAATAGGGAAAAGTAATAATAATAAAAAAACCTGAAAATTAATCCTTACATTAGCACGTAACATATTAATACTAATTGTGAGTTGTAATCTAATAATTTTTTAACTTTTATATGCTTATGTGTTTTTGTCAATGCCATCCTACTTGATCCTGTGCCATACAACGTTCTCAAATGCTCAGTTACGTCTTAAATTCTCATTATAACAGTTCCTTTGCTTTATCTGCTTATGTGGCTTAATTTTATTACTAGTGTTTTTTTTTTTTAAAAATATTTCAAGTATGCATTATTATTTATTACCTGCTTGTTTGGAAATACTTTGGCGTGACTTATGATCACCTATAATTATTTATTGGGGTTTTTACAAATATCACCATTGGTATTTAATGTGGGTGTCGATTTGGTCATTGACTTTTCTTCTTGACAATTAACCCTTTGGGTTTGTGACAAATCAAACATTATGTTAGTATTTGACATTAAAGCCTAACAGATTAAATCATATAATGTACACATGGAGATAATGAGATTTCAAAATTATTTATTTATATATCATACAATGGTTGTGATGGCTTTCATATGCATATATAAGTCCTAATGTGTTTTAGAAATTGTTTTAAGTTTATACACAGAGTTGTACTTGATTACGAGTTACTAGCTAACTAAACCTCAAGCCACAATCTGAATAGATCCATCCTTTTAATCCGAATGCAATTCTTTTTTAATACTCTTTGATGTCATTTTTTTTTTTTTCATGTTATAATCTGAGTCCCTTTGTGAAAGTTACTTTGCAGAAGAAGAAACTGATCCTTACAAGCATCCAACTAAAAGCAACATTAGAATGGCACTGTATTGGCTCGTGCAAGGTTGTCAAGCTGGAGACTCCTTGGTTTTTCATTATTCTGGTCATGGTTCACAGCAAAGGAACTACACTGGAGACGAGGTGGATGGATATGATGAAACACTCTGCCCCTTAGATTTTAAAACTCAGGGAATGATTGTTGATGATGAGATCAATGATACCATTGTTCGCCCTCTTCCTCCTGGAGTTAAGCTCCATGCCATTATCGATGCTTGCCATAGTGGCACCGTATTAGATTTACCATTTCTCTGTAGGATGGATAGGTGAGTCATTTTTCTTTTGTGTGTGGATGTTATTATCACTCAAAATATTATGTTACATAGCTTCAGTAAGACAATTATACAATGTGGTAAAACATTAGCCTTTCAATGTCCCTTCTTGCTTACACACTTTCTATATGTATCTGTTTTTGAGTGTGGATGTAGGAGTGGGAGGTATGTATGGGAGGACCATCGCCCTAGATCAGGCACATGGAAAGGAACAAATGGTGGGGAAGCCATATCCTTCAGTGGCTGTGATGATGATCAGACCTCAGCAGATACTTCGGTAAAGTTTCAGGCATCAATTTAACCATTCAAGTAAAATATAATGGTGATTTAAGAATTTGAGTTAATGCTTTATGTGGACAGGCTCTATCAAGGATCACTTCAACTGGTGCCATGACTTATTCTTTCATCCAAGCCATTGAGCGTGGACAAGGAACTACATATGGGGCCATGTTAAATGCAATGCGGTCTACCATCCGTAACACAGATGATGATGTAGGTGGTGGTATAGTGACATCTCTTCTCACTATGCTTTTGACGGGAGGGAGTGGTGGAGGGTTGAGACAGGTATGATTGTCATTACTACCATAGTACCATACTGATATGGACATATGTATTTTGAAAGAGACAATTTCGCTGATGTTGGTGTCTGTATTTATTGGCAATCTTGTGCAAATGCTGACTGAACAAAATTTATAATAAAAGAAGCTAATTATACTTTTAATCCCTGAACTATTGGGCAAGTTCTAATTTGGTCCATAGATTTCACAAAGTTTCAATTCTGTCCTTGAAAATTTTGATTTTGAGCAATGTAGTCACATGGGAATAACAATGCAAACAGAAACCAATCAGGTGGCTTACCTTAACATTTTCCATGTCATAATTTTTGTGACAGCATTGTTGCCAATTTGGTTGGACAGACTAGATTGCTCAAGGTTAAAATTTTCAAAGGCAAATTTGGAAATTCAAAAAATTTAGGGACCAAATTAAAATTCACCTTGTATTTTAAGGACCAAAGTATGGTTCAGCCTATTAATCTAGAAGACTTAAAACTTTTGGAGGAAATATAGGATTGTAATTCTCTAGTTATCTAAAACACTTAAAACTTGGTTTTTATCTGCATTTTGTCTTCCACTAAGCACATATTGTCATCATTACTGAATAATAGTTGAACAGAAGACACTTGTTTAGACAAGAACTGAATTTTTAGTTCAGAATATAGCATAAACAGTTCATCAAAGGCGGTAGATTTGAGTCAGTTTTCTCTATTATTAAAATTTTATCATGGTTATACTTATATGAGATCTTTTAAATCAACTTATGTTCTTCACGTGACTCTTGTCCTGTTGGATAAAAATGGCAAATGAATTCTCCTCTGTCATGGTCAAAATGTTATTTGGATTTTGGAGGGCAGCCCTTGGAAATGCTTCTAAGGCGGTGGATGAGTTTTTAGGCTTTAAAGGGTGATAAAGGGTTAAATGTTGTCTTTTTTCAGCTTTAAGGAAAAATCTTATTGCTTTCTAGAAGGAGAAGAAACAAAAAGTCCTTAAATATTTATATTAGTTTATAAATTACATCCCAATTTATTTTTCGGATTGTATAATGATTATTAAGAAATTAAAACTAATGAAACACTGTCCACTTGACAAATTCGGTGAAGTTAGTTTCTTTATTTTGAATATTAGCAGCCACATGGAATTGACTTGTAAAAGTATGCATATATGCTTTTAACGAACCTTCTAGGCAGCTGCTACGTTGCTAACAGGGTATTTGGGGGCTTATATTTTCTGTATATCATATACATAATACATTCAGGAAGCTTCATGTCAAGCAACACCCAAATGTTAGAAAGCATGGTACAACTTCATGGTTTGTTTGTTTGTTTGTTTTTTTGAGGCCAACTCCATGGTTTTCCATTGTACCAAGAACTGACCCATTAATTCTTAAGTTTCAACATGAAACATCCTTTAGGGCCTTCAAATGTTGTCTTTTTTTGCCTTCAACTTATGTGTAATAAATTGAAACTTGATCACATTCCTTTTTGTGTTACTTATGTATTTATTTATTATTTTGGGCTGAAGTAAGGAATGCTTAATTTGCTGATTGTAGATTAGTATTTACTAACCTGTGCTAGTTTGTCTTTTGCTACAGGAACCACAGCTTAGTGCGAATCAACCATTTGACATGTATGCAAAGCCTTTTTCACTATAAATATCAGAGCAATCTCCATCCTAAGGCTCATAATATTTTGTCCCTTGAGTGTGTACAGATATAACAGGGAAAACCCATTTCTGCAATGTGATCACGTCACGTTTCATTGTGTTGGAAAGTTGCTCTAAATTCTTCAGAGTTGTCATACATGGTTGGCTTATCTAACCTTTCGGCCCCAGAGGCCAAATTGGAATTGGTTTCTGAAGGTGCTGACCAACTTCTCACTTTTGGATTAAAATTTCAGTTATCAATCAACACTTTACATGAATTTGCATTGCAGTCATCGGATGTCATTTGGTTTTGACTAGAAGATTAGAGTTGCTTATCGAAATGAATAAAAGAAAAAGAAGTCAAAAGTAGAAAAATCAATAAAGTTGGTCCAATATAATAGCTGGTGATCATGCCATAGCCTACATAGAAAAGTTTTGCTAACTTGATTTTTCTCTCATCACGGTCAATCACTAAAAAGAAAAGAAAAGATAAATTACACATAGCTATAATGAATTTAGATTCCCTATATCTAATTTTTAAGAAATGATCCTTGGCCCCTTTATTTTGATCATATATATAGGGGTGGGAATGGGGCGGAAATAAATGACCGGTTTATCAAAAATAAAAGGGATAGGATTCCCTCCGGTGCTTCAGTAGGACACGTGTCAGCCTGTAGCTCCCTCCAGTGCACTGAAGCACTAGAGGTAAGCCACACCCAAAATAAAAACTCAAACCAGTTCTCTTCTACTTTTAGAACAATATCATTAATTGGCTGAAATGATTGGGAGTTTATTTTATTTTAATTACTAGTTTGGGTAGCACGTGCTTGGTATGTGCTTGCCATTATAACAAATGATAATTAAGGTCAAATTTAGAATTTATTTCTAACACAAAATAAAGATATAAATAATTTGATTTTTGAAGTGCTTAGAAATTTTACTATTAATCAAAATAGACATTGATTTTACTATATGTGAAAGAAACAAAAAGATTTTAATAGGACACATAATACATCACTAGCCAACATTATAACTCTAAAACAAATGTCTTGCATTATACACACTTGAAATTACATATTTATTAGCTTTCTTCTAGTGGATGATGAATGGAGACAATGTTGAACTTATTTCGTGATTCTCCATGGCTCCGTGTATTCCAAACCTTACTGTTATTATATGGATCAAAAAACTTTATCAGAAAAGAGCTTAGCAAAGTTCCAATATTCTTAATGCCATCCTACAACCCTAAGAGTAAGAACGTAAGCATTCTATAATGAATATTGTTGTATTCTATATCAGTACTTATGTGACTTACTGCGTGCAACAAAAAATATAGTCCAACTTTGTAATGGATATTGTTGCATTTATCTAAAAATTTGTTTACCGCATTAATTGTGGATAATCGGATTAGACAGGTTGGACAAAAACGACCCCAATTGTTCATTAACTAAAATATCGACAACCAGAGCTGGTTCAACCGGTTTTGACCATTCTGTAGCTTTTTAAAGTCTCTTAAACAATCATCATTTTAAAAATCGAACCGATTGGATCGATTCAACTGAAATTTTAACCAAAACTAGTTCTTTCAACTTTTAGAATTAAGCAGATAAGAGTTTTGTAATTCAACTGACATCTCCGAGTATTTCCAACATAAACTTCCATAATTCAAATTTCAAATCTACCTTCCCTAATTATTGAATTATAAATTCTAAAATAATTTCTCATAATCTTTAATTAATAGGAAAGGAGAAATTATTCAGTCCACCAGCTGAATCACGATATTTATCTACCAAGATAAAATGATACCTCTCAAGTCTGTGAGTGGTTATTTTTTATTTTAGCAAATTTATGGTCTCACTTACGTGGCACCATATAAAAGTTAATCTAACTTCTCAACCGTTAATTATGTAGCATCGTGGTCCATTTTGGACCCAATAAAATCTTCACCACTCACCAGACAATAACTCTTTAGACTTTTGTTCCTTCCTTAGCTCCAACACTCAAACTCGCTACTACTACTCCGATGGCCATCACCGCCCACCTCTCCTTCCCTCTTCTCCTCCACTCTTATCATCACCACCACCACCTCAAACCCAATTCAACTTTGTCTTTCAGAAGTAGTAGAGTGAGGGCTGTAGGTGGTGGCAGTGACATGCTGGGTGATTTTGGAGCCAGGGACCCATTCCCAGCAGAGATAGCAAGTGGTTTTGCAGACAAGGTATTGGGCGGCGGAAACACTGAGCACAAAATCCTCATCCCCAACCTCTCCGCTCTCTCTCTTTCACAGCAGCCCTGCACACCACTTTCTCCTTTCCAATCCCCCATGTCCACTCTTGATGCTCACAAGCTCTTGAAAAAGGTCCTTCTTTTTCTCATATTCATTTGCTTATTTTTATCCTTTTAAGACACCGATTATGGAATTGTTTGCTATAATGAATTGGGTTATCTAATAGTTTTTTTGTACTTGGAGTCAGCTGAAAGAAGTTATCTAATTCGACCGTGGCAATATGTATCAGTTTTGATATGATAGAATAATTGGTTAATGATTAAATTCACCATTTAAGTTTTTGGAACAAGTAATGGTTTATTATAGTATCAGAGAGAACTCTCATTTCTTCTATTTCCCATTTAAAGAATTAAAAATTTCACATGTTAGACTCTACTTATTAAGGGGAGTCTAGGTCCGCAAGTGAGGGAAGTGTTAAAATAATGGTTAAATGGTTAAATGTCCGTTTCGATGTAGGTTTTTTGCTGAAAGTTGGATAATTGTACTTGGAAAAATGAGACTTTAAAAGGTTGTACATGAGCAATTAAAGAAATTCACAATTTCATAAAAGCTTTTGGGGCAATTAATATTTTTATCAATATAAAGAAATTCTTATGCCTAACTATGTTATTAGCAAATTCTGTTTGATAAAGTTGTTGTTTCTTCTTCTTGGAAATCTTTTCTTATTAAAAACATGATTTTTATGAATTTGTCAGTAGGTAGTAGGCTGGAGACTATTGGAAGAAGAAGGTGGGCTTAAACTACAATGTTTGTGGAAATTGAGAGATTTTAAATGCGGGGTTGAACTCATCAATAGGATTTATAAGGTTGTAGAAGCTGAAGGGCATTACCCAAGTCTCCACTTGGAAGCACCCAATCAAGTTAGAGCTGAACTTTGGACAGCTGCCATCGGTAAACTTCTATACTTAAAAATTATCTTTGATAAACTTCTACTTTTGTACCTCATATACCACATGATATAAGTTCATTTCTGATTTTAATTTCTATGGGCAGAATTAAATTCCTTATTTCCTACATGTCCATTGAAAGGTTTCTACTTGAATTGCAGGAGGATTGAGTATGAATGATTTCATTGTAGCTGCCAAAATTGATGAAATAAAAACATCAGATCTTGTGCCTAAAAAGAGAATTTGGGCCTAGTTGAAGCTTATGTTACTTGCCTGAAAAAGCTCCCAAACCCATCTTGCCGTAAGGTTTTTCCAGTGTCTGTTATGGCTCATTTGGTATGAGAAAAAGATGTACTATTTTTCTGGGTAAGCCCTTGTGTATAATTATCATTTGTTTATTTCATTGCTTGTTAAGTTTCATTTTTATAATCTCTTCCATATTAGGTTTCACTTCAATAATTAGTGTGGCCTTTGGTGAAGATATTGAAGTACCATTCTGATGTATGTAATTTAGTGGTGAAGTCCTGGATTACACTCTGTTGGCTGACATTATGCATTCATTGGGATTTTTCTTAAGTCCTGGAAATGATTCACACAATTTCATGGTGATGCCTTGTTTTGTGCTAGTGTCAGTTTATCTGGAGACCTATGTTCTCCAATTCCCTTTTGTTGTGCTCTGTATCAAACTTTCTCTACTTCAAGACATAATAATACAACAATTCTGTGTTTATGTGTGTTTATGTGCATGTATGCATAATGCATTGATTTGTGTATTACAGTAGAACATATCTGTGTTGGAAAATAAATTACAAGCTTTTTGGATGAGGGAGCATATATGAGAATCCACCTAAAAAAGCATCTTTTGCGTGAACAAGTTTGTATCTGCAACTTTAGAGTTTGCATATTATCCACAATTTGCTTACCTAAAAAACTCTTTCTGCAATTTGTGTAAATAATTTCTGTTAATAGGATTTTTTTCACCATTTTTAATTTATTGTGGAATGGAGACACTACTTTTTGGTTTGTTTGTGATAGGTTTGATTTTATCGTTAGATGAAAAATGCTGTTGAATGCCTTGTGGTGAACTTTTTATTTGATACAAACTCAACTATGTCCATGAATCTGTAGCTGATTCTTTGGGTGATGTAAATACTTGCCTCTAGAGATAGGTAGTATTTTGTTCTGAAACCAGTCAGAAATTTTTTAATTATTTATTATATATCTCTTTTTAAATAAGTCTTAGTTTTACTTATATTGACATATTTCATTGTATGGTATGATGATTTAAGGTCTCCTCGGATACACAAAGTTTGATTAAAAAGAGCAAGAAATGTGAATGATCCTACTATAGTGTAATGGGATATGTATGGATAAAAGTTGTTTCGAAATGAAATGTGAACTTATCCAATTTTCCCATTAAATGTTATCTGTTCTGTTGGAGGTTACATTGAAACAAAAATATATCCATCCATCTCCCGAATGGTTTTGATGTGTAAATTGGATAATTCTTTTGCATTATTTACCAGAACATTTCTTTGCTCTCATCTGTTTTATGATGTAAGTCTCAGAATACTGTATAATTCTTTGTGAATATTGTACCACCCTAGCTTATCTAGGGAGTTGTCTAAAAGGGAACCACTCTATTGGTGATGATCACTCTAACATCCTAAGATTATGCGAATTTCCTTTTCTCTAACATCCTAAGATCATGCGAATTTCCTTTTCGATTACAAATGAGAGTTCGCATGCAATTGCAGCTTTTTTAATTTTGGGCAAAACTTAGGTACAGTATGTTAGGTACCTTGCCTAAATTTTTGCCATGTGGCTACTTAACCCCAAGCAACAAACGGCATTAAATCTTAAAACACAAACCCAATTTTCTATATCTTTCACTTCTCTCTTTCTCCCTCTCTTCTCACTCTTTCACCCATGTCTTCTCTTCTAAAGAGTCAGCAATGGGCTGGGATTTCCAATCGAAATCCCAATACAAGTCACTGACCCATACCATCCTCACCAACTCATACACAGACGACTCCCAGTCGAAATCCCAAGACATTGCCTCTGCATCTTCTGCTCTTCTTCTTCCCCATCCCATATCTCCTCTACCTGCGCCTCCATCGAAGCATTAGATCCGAAGATCAAATAAATGAAGCAATCAGAAAACAAGTGAAAGCTAGAGTAAAGTTTAAAGAAGTTTTTTTGTCCACTGATGAGAACAACGAGATTTGCAGAAGATGGGTTTATGTGCAGATTTAGTTAAACTATGTTGTAATGTTGCTTTGTTGTTCTGGAAGCTTAGCTTGTACTATGTTGCTGGCTTGTGTTGTAATCTGTTTTGTTGTTCCTTTGCTTCGCATGTAAAGTGTTTGTTGATTTGCCCAGCTTGTTTCAATAAAATTCATGTTGATGTGATGAATGTAATTTGTTTCAATTTGAAGAATTATGATATAGAATTCCTGTTGATGTGATGAATAAATCATGAGTTTATTTATTTTTTTGGCAGGCCAATACGTTTTGTAGCATGTGCAAGGACTTTGTTGTGGTTTTGGATGAAGACATGAACATTTCTTTAATGATTACTACAAGGACATTACTTTGTTTTGTTGCCAATATTTTGCCTTTGTTTATCTTTTGAATAGCTAGAACTTGACAGTGTAATTAACTTTTGGTTGCTAGCAGCTATGAACAGAAACTGTAATTGCGGAAAAATGTTATTGCAGAAACTGCTATTGCAAAAACAGTTATTGTATGCAAAGACTATTATTGCAGAAACTTGTATTTGTAGGAAAATATAAAACAGAGAAAAATATAAAACTAGTGAATTCCCATAAGGGTGTTTATCACTTGAGAGAGAGAATGCAACGTATGATTAATTGTGTTAATTGTGTTGAGTGTAACAATCCTATATATAATAGAATTGTCAACAGGTACGAAATTTTGGCATTGGAGAATAAGTCTCCTACAATTGCTCAACTCCCAGTAACCGTTAATAACCGCTAAACGGTTATTAGCAGTTATCTGACTGATTCTCTCTTCTCAAGGGAATATTTAACTACCAAAAGGCTAGGCTATAGTATATGAGTGTCCACACTATTATGGTGTGATCACTCTTATACCTTCAGTATTGCAGAAACTGTTATTGCAGAAAATGGATTGTGTCATGGCCACTATGTGCAGAAACTGTTATCGTAGAATCACTCTCTTTCAAATGGGCTCTACAGATTGCTAAAAATTTTGGGTCTGAAGAGCTGAAACTGCCTTGAGTGTGTGGATGCTTTGATGCACAAAACAGTTGATATGAATTAGAAGATTGTGGATATTATTATAAATTTGTCATTTGTCATTTTTGTTGGATTCCTAGAGCTGCAAATAGAGGCATAGAGCCCCCTCCCCCCCATGTGTTAGGGAAGGACTCTTCTTTTCTCTTTTGTTGGGTGGCTGCCTTGTCCTGGTCCCTTTTCTTTTTGTTACAAGTTCTTTATATCTTGTTGCTTCAATTTGTTTTTAATAAAAGGATGGCCATTTTAATAATAATAAAAAAAAAAAAGGAATGGTAATTTTAACCCCATTGTAAATGCAAGTTTATAATCACATTATCTACATGAACTTAAGTGGGAATCCACATAACATTTTTTTATTTTTTGTTGAAAGAATTAGTAAGCTTTATTAACAAACTATCCATAAGAGTACAATCAGCAAATTGCAAACTCTGTACAACTAACAGAGTACACACCAACTAAAACAAAAACAAAAATAGAGTACACAAAAGCTAAAGCAAAACACAATAGGATTTAACATTACCAACAACAGCTTTACAGCAACTAGCTATCACAACTTTACAAACTACAACACAAAGGTTTTAGAGATTTAATATTTGTTGTTTAGCTTCCTGTAATCTACTAGGAGCTTTTTGTTTATATACATAATCAGATGTACAGAGAAGGAATTTCATATACAACACAAATCCAATTGTCTTTTTTTTTTAATTTTTATTTATTTTATTTTTTATTTTTTTATATACATAGCTTAAGGGATATTGCAAGAAGCTACTTCCAGGTTCTCAAGTTTAAGGAACATTTTGTTTATATACAACACAAACCCTTTTTTTTTTTTTTTTGATAATCAAGAAAGAATTTTATTGAAACAAGCTAGGCAAACCAGCAAACACTTTACATGCGAATCTAAGGAACAACAAAACATATTACAACACAAGCCAACAACACAGTACAAGCTAAGCTTCCAGAACAACAAAACAACATTACAACATAGTTTAACTAAATTTGCACATAAACCCATCTTTTGCAAATCTCGTTGTTCTCCTCAATGGACAAAAAAACTTCTTTAAACTCTACTCTAGCTTTTACTTGTTTTATGATTGCTTCATTTTTCTGATCTTCGGATCTAACGCTTCGATGGAGGCGCAGGTAGAGGAGATATGGGTATGGGGAAGAAGAAGAAGATATGGGTGAAAGAAAGAGAAGAGAGGTAGAAAGAGAGAAGTGAAAGACGTAGAAAATTGGGTTTGTGTTTTAAGATTTAACGCCATTTATTACTTGGGGTTAAGTAGCCACATAGCAAAAATTTAGACTGGGTACCTAATGTACTGTACCTAAGTTTTGCCCTTTAATTTTTTTATTTTTTATTTTTTGTGAAGATATCATGATGACATGATGAGTTTCACGGATTGCACTTGTTAAGCAATTGGCACGGGTTAAACCATTTTTGACATTTTCTACCCTGTAATGGAGATCTTTTGGAGCTGTTAAGGGTATTCCATTTTGTTGTCTATTTCTCTTTTTTATTATTATTTTTATTGTTATTATTACCTATGAAATTGTTCACCGTACATGTCTATACCAAAATAGAATTACCTATGTTTTTTATTTGCTTTTTTTTTGGTCTTGAGAGTGGAAGACCTCACCAATATGAAATCTCTCACTTCAAATTTGTGTAAAACAGTTTTTAATATTAATTGCTCAATTCTTACAATGAATTGAAATAAAAGAACACTTCAAGTTTTGGTCAAGTGCTCAAGAACTCGCTCTGCTCCAAGGGTGGATCAGCCAATTTCTTATGCAAATCAAAAGATGTATTAAATAGTTTAATTGATACAGTCTCTTTGTATCTAATAACAATTCTGAGATCAAAGCCTACTCTGAACAAAAAAAATACACTAATTTGAAGAGTGAAGGACATGAGATAAATTAAAAAAAAAAACCGTATCGTTGGCATTGAAGTAAAAAGCTATTACCAATTTTATTACAAAATATTTACAATTTGATGTGATAATGAATGTGATTAGTGTTACATCAATATAATAATAATAGATCATGATGCGAAGAGTTATGTAGTTTAACTAATACTTTCTAATGTAGTTTAACTATAGAATTAAAATAAAATAAAGGTCCTGAGCTTACATTTTTCTTGCAGGAAGAGAACTTGATCCTCATTATCACATCAAATTGCAAAAATTTTATTTTGGGTTTCTAGAGGATATATTATTTTTTTCTTCATTTTGGGTCTAATATGTCTGACTCAATTCGTTGAGCCCAAGCCCAGCCCAACATCCAAAACAGGTTCTACTCAATCTTTTGTTCTTGAGAGTAGAGCAAGAATGTAGTAGTGCTAAAACTACTAACTTCTTCTACCATTACTACTTCTGTACTGCCCCTCTTCTTTGATTCTTCTTGAGAGCAATGGAAAGTTAAAATTTAGCTTGTGTCCGAGGGAGGGAAACAAAGAAAGAAAGCAAAAATACAGAAGATAACATTTTATCTGAAACATGATAGCATCCTCTGTCTCAACTTGGCCAACGTGCGCACTTGTTCCTCGCCAAGGTTGTCTTACTCGTCCATCTCATTCATACACACCACTCACCCACTCTATCTCTATTTATCTTTCTTTAACATGGGTTTAACGGCTTAATTAGCAGGCCTACGTGGAATTCCGGGACCAACTCATACTCTCCTATGGACTAAGAAAAAGGTCTGCTGTCTTTACTTTGCTTCCATTTCCATTTACTTATTATAATTGTGAGTTGGTCTTTATTAATCCCTTTTGGGTTTTCAGTTCAACCCAATTACCAGAATGGAAACAGCTTTGATTGTTGAAATTTTTGGCAGTTTAGGTGCACCTAGGCTATGTGAATTTCAATGAATATAAGATACAATTGTTTGTATCAGGAAAACAACCATGTATCGGTTAATTAGATGTTAAAGTGAAAAAGTATGTTTTTTTATTTTATTTTTGGGTTTAGATGTAATGTGTGATAGACCAAAATGGTTGTATAGAATCAATGTACTTATGTCCTAATTAAAGATTCTAAATCAGAATATTATGGCCTAATTATGAACTATCTATGTCCAGTTTTAGACATTTTGAGTTCCAGACTGAAAAGGAATTTAAAATGTCATTTTTTGTGGCTTCCAGAACACCAGAATCCTTTTTGGGTAGAAACTTATACTGTGATTATTCATTTTCCTTTTAATTATTAGGATTTAGGACCGAGTATATATACAAATCCTTTTCCGGTTTCTCTTTTTCTTTTCTAATTGTAAGAAACATTTGATGATGTTGTTGTATGCTACAGAGATGTTGTACAAGAAAAGCTGGTCCGACAATTACTGCAACATTAGAGCTGAAGCCTCCTCCATATCCACTGGTAAGATTTGAAGATCCCCTTTGCATAAATTCTGGTATAGAATATGGCCAATGAGCTATGGCACAACTAAAATAGAGAGTGAGGTTTCAGGTTCAAGACTTACTGGGTGCGTGTGTGTAACTTACCAATAAAAAAATAAATTCTGTCATGACATGTCATTTTATAGGCTTGATAACCATGTATCTTTTCCCCTCACATATGCTTAAATTGTGACAGAATTATCATGGTGAGCCAAGAATAGAAAGGTTATACTATAAGACTTATTTGATCTAAACAATTGTTAGAATTTTATATGAAAAATGAAGCGATTGGGCTTTTCATGATTATCATCTTGATTTTCATTTTATTGCGTTCTCTCTGGTAAATCATTTCAGTTACCTTTTGTATGCTTTCTGTGGATATAGAGCCAATGGAAGTCTATACGATATAGACTTCCATTGGCTCATAGAAAATTAAGTGGGCACAGGCTCAAATGAATTCATCATGATCATCCTGTCAATTTAGGCCTAAAATTAATTTTCTATTTTGAATTGAGAAAATGATGGCTTATTTTTTGTGCTTGTGATATAAGAAGATGCATATTTATTTTATTTTGTTGAACTTTGCCTTGCTGAGCTTGTTGCTTTGTTAGAATGTGACTGTTTCTAGGAAAGAAATTTAGTGCTTATATTGTCTATTTTGCTCGGGCTTGCCTTAATTGCCTTTTGCATTACTAATAAGTTATATTCTTGCCAAATGTATCATACATACCAGTATTCATCATTACTTATAAACCTATATCTTTGTCTTCATTGGCTTTATAAACACGTTGTCATTGCTAATTCTGCGAGAAATAAGCTGACCTTCTTTATTTATCCTCCACAGCAAATAAACTTTATGATGAGAGAAATATTAACAATTTCATGCAACTTAAACTACAAAAAGAATTGGTGGAAACATTCATTGTGTGCTTGTTGAAATTATTCGACAAATTTGAGTCAATAATAATTATTTAGTGATTATTATACACTTTGTTTAATGTAAATGTGACAGAATGCTTTGGAGCCTCATATGAGCCAGGAGACCCTGGAGTATCATTGGGGGAAGCACCATAGGGGTTATGTGGATAACCTAAACAACCAAATTGTAGGAACAGAGCTAGATGGAATGTCATTAGAAGATATTATAATCCTTTCCTACAACAAGGGTGATATTCTTCCAGCTTTCAACAATGCAGCACAGGTTTCTATTTTAAACTGTTTGAGTTGATAATCTTGTGAGGTTGATGTCATATATCTTTAGTTTTGAATTATATAATTGTAATGAAACCTAATTCAAATTCAAATTGCAACTGGTAATTTCTGTTATTATTATTAAAAGCTTAAGGTCAGATGGTTACTATCTGAGCATAAGAATAGGTATTTATGGAAGAATTCTCTCGATTTCTTATGAAGTGATATCTTTACTTGATTCTTTCCTTTTGTATTAACAACTTTTTTATCTGGCATAGAATTTATTTATTTGCATATTCACACTTGCAATGGATGTTTTCAGGATTTTATGTGAGGTAATTCATGATAATAGTAATGATGTGGGATTGATTACACCCCCTAACGCTCATGCTCTCTCTCACATTCGTTTTCTTGACTAGTATGTTTTACCTGTTTGCAGACTTGGAACCATGATTTCTTTTGGGAATCCATGAAACCAGGTGGTGGAGGAAAGCCATTTGGGGATCTTCTACAACTAATAGAAAGGGACTTTGGTTCTTTTGAAGGATTTGTGGAAGAGTTAAGGTCAGCTGCATCTACACAATTTGGTTCTGGTTGGGCTTGGCTCGCATGTGAGTGGTTTCTTCCACTCTAACATGGCAATTCTTACATTCTGTTCCAAATTTGTTTTAAATTCAGCTCTAAATATTCTTATTAGCTGAATGGTATGGTGTAATGTTTCCTGTTTTTATTTTTCTAGATAAAGCAAATAGACTAGATGTTGGAAATGCAGTAAATCCTCGTCCATCAGATGAGGACAAAAAACTTGTGATAGTGAAGAGTCCCAATGCTGTAAATCCACTTGTTTGGGATTATTCTGTAAGTAATTCATGTTCATATATGATATATTGTGACATCCAATGTTAAGGAAAGATTATATTCACATTATAGTAGTTCATTGTTGTATCTGATGATATTTGTCGATTTCTTGCAGCCACTCCTTACCATCGATGTTTGGGAGGTACTTAATGTTTTTCTTTTTTTTTCATTTTGCTCCTAGTTCAATGAGTTAACTTGTATGCTTCTTTATGGGAACAATCATTATTAACTGAGAACTGATTTAATCCAAATGTGATTTGTCTCAACAGCATGCTTACTACCTTGACTTTCAGGTGAGGATTAGTTAATAAAACATGAAATACACTTCGCTTCCATTTATATTATTGGTCCATATGTTCAGTTTAATAGATTCTCATGTTAGTAAGAGACTGAGAACTGCATTATTTATTTCTCGCAGAATCGTCGAGCCGATTACATATCAATCTTCTTGGAGAAGCTTGTATCATGGGAAGCAGTCAGTTCTAGACTTGAAATCGCTAAGGCTCGAGCTACTCAACGAGAGGAAGAAGAACAGAGGAAAAGAGACGAGGAGGAGGGGAAAACATCAGACAACGAAGCTGTTGAGATGTACTTGGACAGTGAATCTGAAGATTCAGAGGTTGAATGAATTGTGTTTGTTTTTGTCAAGTGAGAAAAGTATCTTTTGGGTGTTGTCTTAACTAAATCTATAGAGGTCAGATTGAGCGGCTATACACTATACACACACATATTGTGTTGTTTCCCTTTGTGGGTTTTGTATCGTGGATATCTTCTTTTTCTTTTTTGCGCTTTCATTAAAAATTAGAATTACAATTTAGATGACAGATCAAACAAAATGGTACAAGGCAGCTAGATGGGCAGTTTAAGGCTCACTTAAGGGGTTGGTCTAATAGTTGTCAAAATCTCGTGAAATTCATGAGGTCCTTTTTTTTTTTTTTTAACAAGAAGACATTCTCATTAATCACAACTTACAATATCTTTCAACCAAGCCGAGGGGGGAGGGCATCGATATTACAAAAAATAGAAACCTGTGACTGTGAAGTAAATTTGGCCAATGCATGAGTGACCGAATTTGCTTCCCTTCTAACCCACCTAAAATCTATATTAATAAAACTATCTAAAAGACACTTGACATCATGACAGATTGCAAACAAAGTCGATAGACAATCATCCAACTTCTTAATATAGACATTTATACATATCTTTGCATCCCCTTAATGATACTACTCATGATGTCTTACTAACGCATCACAACCCTTTAGACTCTAGGGAGGACCGGTGCACATTGCAGCGTAGGAATTGCCTCATCAAAACATCAATCACCTTTGCAATAACAAACTATAAATGTGAGATTTTTCAAATGACTACTTCAACTTCAGCATCTAAGGCCATCTCCAGCAATCCGCTATCCTTCATCTTCATCCTTATTTATAAAGAAAAAATAGATAAAACTAGCTCCAGCAGCCCGTTAAAACTACTCTTCATCTTTAAAAAATTTTACAAAGTGTACAGTACCCTTTCATTTTTGAAAGGTTACTGTACCCTTTGTAAACATTAAAATATCAATTTTTTTTGCCTGACCCGACCGTACCACCAACTGATTTTTATCCGAAAATTTCTCTCTCCTCTCATTTCTTCCGAAATTTTTTCTCTCTCTTCTTCTCTCTGCTCTCTCTTCTCTCTTTGCTCTTTCGGCCTTTTGGGTTTTTTGTTGAAGCACAAAACCGGTGGTGGCTTGGGTTTGTTGATTCGGCGGGTTTGGGTCTTTGCCGTGGTGGTGGGTGCGTGGTGGTGGCTTGGGTTTGGGTATTCGGTGGGTTTGGGTCTGGATCTTTGTGGTGGTGGGTGCGTGGTGGTGGCTTGGGTTTGGGTCTTTCCGTGGGTTTGGGTCTTTGTGGTGGTGGGTGCGTGGTGGTGGCTTGGGTTTGTTGATTCGGTGGGTTTGGGTCTTTGCCGTGGTGGGTGCGTGGTGGTGGTGGCTTGGGTTTGGGTATTCGGTGGGTTTGGGTCTTTGCCGTGGTGGGTGCGTGGTGGTGGTGGCTTGGGTTTGGGTATTCGGTGGGTTTGGGTCTTTGCCGTGGTGGGTGCGTGGTGGTGGCTTGGGTTTGGGTATTCGGTGGGTTTGGGTCTTTGCCGTGGTGGGTGCGTGGTGGTGGCTTGGGTTTGTTGATTCGGTGGGTTTGGGTCTTTGCGGTGGTGGGTTGGGTCTTTGTGGTGGTGGGTTTGGGTCTTTGCCGAGGTGGTGGGTTGGTTGATTCGGTGGTGGGTTGGGTCTTTGCGGTGGTGGGTTGGGTCTTTGTGGTGGTGGGTTTGGGTCTTTGCCGAGGTGGTGGGTTGGTTGATTCGGTGGTGGGTTGGGTCTTTGTGGTGGTGGGTTTGGGTCTTTGCCGAGGTGGTGGGTTGGTTGATTCGGTGGTGGGTTTGGGTCTTTGCGGTGGTGGGTTGGGTCTTTGTGGTGGTGGGTTTGGGTCTTTGCCGAGGCCTGGGGTGGTTGAATCGGTGGCTTGGGGTGGTTGTTGGGTCACCGGAAGTGGAGCTCGGCCTGAAGGTGGTGGAGCCGTGCCGTTTGGTGGCTGAGAAAATTTTGGTTGCTGAAATTAATTTGACAGTTGGTTATTTTTGGTTGGTTGGTGAAATTAATCTGTTTGTTTGGTTGCTGTGATGAGAAATTGATTTGGGTGGGAGTTGGTTATTTTTGGTGGGAAGTAGTGATAAAAAAGTAATTTTTAATAGAATAGAGATAAAGATAAAGAGTACTGTTGGAGTGGTTGTTTAAAAAAAAAATAGAGAGTTGTTAAAAAGTGTAATTTTAGAGATAAAGATAGAGATAAAGATAAAGGACTGCTGGAGATGGCCTAATGCAATTTCGATAATCTTTATCCGTAGATTCCAATTTCCAACCAAATTGCAAACCATCCCGTAGGGCCTGAAGACTTAAAGGTGAGGTATTTTCCAGCAATCACTGCCCGAGGAGCCTCTTTCTCTTGAGGTGACCTTCGCCCCAGTGCAATGAGAAATTTAAGAGAGTTGTTTTATTTTTTTTTGAGAAAAGAAAAAAAAGAGTTGTTTTCAGCCTAGTGCATTCCACTTTTTTTTTTTTGGTAAATTGTCTTTCCAAAAATTCACCTTATTTTTAGTGGTCCACTTTTGAAATATACCCTACAACTCAAATTTTTTTTTTTTTGGGCCAAATTGCATAATCACCCCCTGGGGTTTGGCTCAGTTGCAAACAGACCCCCTGGGGTTTTGATTTTGCAATATAACCACCTGAGGTTTTTAAATTGGTGAAATTGACCCCTCTAAGTATATTTTTTGTCAATTTTGCTAACAAAATTTGTCATATGCATTATATGTGACCACTTTATAATAAAAAATTCATTATTATAAACCCAAGTGCAATGCATATGACAAATTTTGTTAGCAAAATTGACAAAAAATATACTTAGAGGGGTCAATTTCACCAATTTAAAAACCTTAGGTGGTTATATTGCAAAATCAAAACCACAGGGGGTCTGTTTGCAACTGAACCAAACCCTAGGGGGTGATTATGCATTTTAGCCTTTTTTTTGTTGTTGGCATAACCGAAAAAGTAATGTTACAGATACAATATTTTCATAATAATTTCACAATAAAACTGAGTTGGCAAGTTTTTAGTAATTCTCATCTGGATCCACCACTTATAATACTTTATTGTTTACCATTCATAACTTGACAACTCATCATTATTGTGAAATTATTATGAAAATATTGTATCCGTAATTTTATTATTGAAAAAATGATTATCAATCTTAATCTTTTAATTATACTGTGCAATACTCACCCATTAGTCCGTGTATGACAAAGAAATAAGTACACTCATTATCCGTTTGGAATCTTATTAGAAAGGTAAAAAGTAATTTTTGAAAATGTAAAATTTAAATTTTGTGTTTGATAAAAAAATTAAAAAAAAAAAAAAACATTTTTGTAAAAATTTTTGCCTTTAAAAGTACGTTTAAGAATGAAGCTCCAAAAAAACAAACCGACCCTATTGAAATATAAAACCAAAAAATTATAACATGGGCATAATGCCAAATGTCTCTAACCACCGGGACCTTTGCCTATGACCCCAAGCTAGTTGTGTCTGGTTTCAATTTCCAAGTCCTAGGCTATGGGACTTTTTTCCGCCCATCTCTCTCTCTCTCTTTGTACCTTCTTTTTTTTTTTTTCTTTTTGGTTCAAGTGCAGGCCTTCACGTGATGTTATTAGATATTTGTTTGAAATTTTTATTCCATTTGCACTTTGGCGTGTTATGCACTCTTTTTTTTTTTTTTTTATTTAAGTGATATTTCTTTAGGTTTTATTTTTATATTTCTATTATATTATTCAAATACAAGTGTATAATATTATTATTAGTATTAAGATTGATATGGGCTTATAATTTGAAAGATTCTTAACAAATTATAGATTTTGATGAATAAACATATAAATAAGTAAATATATATATATATATATATAGCAGTAAACCCGAAACGAAACGCTAGTATTAATCAATATCGAAATATACTATTCTAATGGCCAAATCGAAACGAACACCAAAACAGTATCTACAACTTTGGTTTAAACTTCCCCTCCCCTTGGCCACCGTTTCTGTCTTACCTTTTATCCAAAACAAAAAATAAATAAATAAATAAAAGGCCAAACTCACACTTTGGGTTTTGACTTTGGAGCCCACATGGAAAAGCAGTCAATGCCACATTTAAATTTGGCATTAGCAGCTAAGCAAAGATCTTTGTCTCTTATATTTTTCACAATATTCAAAATTTGAATTGCAACCAGTTGTCCAACGGGCAGATTGTAAGAATTCGAAATTTATAGGGATTCGGCAGTGAGTAATAAAATTCCGACATTTGAGTATTCGGATTCCAAAATGGTACCTAAAACTTGACAATTTTTTGGTGTTTATTTGCTCAAAATGTGCAATACCCAAACCCAACATTTATGTCTACCTTGAATCTTTCACTCCCTCGCTCCCTCACACGCTTAAAGAGTAAATTGCTTTAATGGGTTACATTTAGCTCAATTATTAAAGTCTCGTCGAGCAAGAGACCTGAATTCAAATCACGTTTACACCAAAAACCAATTGGTATCTTGGCTTAATAGTAAGAACAATTATTATAGTGTCTTGACTTGATAGTAAGAATAATCATCATAGAGTGGATGTCATAGGTTCAAATTCTATTGTAACAAAAAAAAAAAAAAAAAAAGTAAATTGCTTACTGTAGATACTGCATTTTGTATCCCCTACAACTTGAGTCCCCAGTCCCAATGACGAAAATACTAATTTCTTCGATATGATCAAAATCTTGTGTTGAGAGTAAAAGATAATTTTTAGTAACTAAGGCCTAGGAAATCAAGTCTATTTCAAAAGCTCAAAGAGCTAAGTCCATTTTTTAGAGCCCAATGAATCAAAGAAACCCAGATTGTCAAATTCTGACCTAAGTAGCATACGCTACTTTAATACAAGTGTACACTAATTAAATATAGGCGTATGCCACTGTCGTAGGAAACCCTAATTTTTATAGGTTCTAGCTACAATTAGGGTTACCTCTTGCAATCCTAATTACCCTTTTCTCCAAGAAACCCTAGTAGCCTCCTACTACTATATATAAGAGGTACTCACCTCATATTCAAAACACATCAGGGAGCCCCCAAAATACAGAGAGAGAGAAATTAGAACTCTAAGATTCCGACACTCTAGGCAGGAGAGCATAGGTAGAAGTAGAATTTAGTAGCGAGGAAACCCTAGGCACTTAGAAAGAAAAAGGTTATTCTCTAGTTCTTCAAACTAGAAGGCTAACCTTTCTTCTCACAAGCTTAAGATCATCAACCCTAGTTCAACAAAGTTTTCTTTTATTCTTCAACACAAAGATCAACAAGAGATTTGACCGAGGGACCGGTAAAATACTCCAATACTAACTTAAAGGAGAACACAACTTAACCCAATAAAGTAAGAACTATGGATTTTAGTTCGTTTCTATTCAGAATCATTAACCAATGCAGTTTTGAATTGAGTGAAGTAATTACTAAAATGTAAACTGACTTTTTTTTCGTTTCTCTAAAAAAAATGATATATACTTTAGATATATAACATATTTGGAAGGATAAGGATGATTGACAGGACAATTGTAGACTTTTGGAATTTAAGGTTTTGCTTGTTATTTGATTTTTTCCATCAATCCGATCATTAATATATCAATATTTGGAGTATAGCATCAGATGCATCACCGTAAGACTAGTTCAAATGGTCCATATTGGAAATCCTATTTCTAAAAATCAAAGCCTACATAAATGATTAAAGCATGACCTTTTGAAATCAAATCATCCATAATATGTAGGAATTGAATTTGGCTTGGTTTTACTAATTGGAAAATATATTTAATTGGTATGATTTTCTTGACTTTCTCACATGCACATTGTTTCTTATATTTTGGGAATTTATTCTAAATTATTTGATGACTAACAAGCTTTGGAGTCATGTAAGAATTATTTTCTCTCATTTTTTATTATATTATGCTTCACATGCTTTGGTTGATATAGTTTATAGGTTTAATTTGCTTTTATGTGTTTAAGTTTGATTTCCTTATTAAATATTTCTTTAGACATAGCCCAATAATATGAAAGAAGATCGTCATTGGCTGGACAGGTTTGGTTGTCTAACACCTTCTCAAGAGTGTATCCTAACCAGTAAACCCTAATTTTTATATGGAGTTATAAATGATTCCTAGACCTAAAACAGGGAAAAATTTATAGAATACTCCAAGAGTACATTTACATAAGTGGGGGAAATTATAGTGTAGTCCGGGAGTACAAGATCAGCCGCAAGCTGATCTTGTACTCCGGATCAATAGAAAAAAACCAAGTAGCATAAATTTCTGACATCATTTAATAGTGTCAATGTTATCAAATAATGTTAAATGGCGTTAGAAACTATTCCATTATGCAACACAGTTTCAAATAGTGTGGAACCCATATATTAATTAAAAGTTAGAGAAATATGGATTTTCCAAATCTTTGTTATTGGATAGAAAACTAAATAAATTGCTCCACAACCTTTTGTTAGTGTAGGAAAGAACAATTTCAGGTTCTCATATCTGTTAACGCTGAATTTTTTTTATTTTTTATTTTTTAAAAGTCTCAAACACTTCAAAAAAAAAAAAAACTGTTAAAAGAAAATAAAATATACAAAAATTTCTTTAATGTGTATACATATACACATGGTATGAGTTTGATGGTCTTGCTAAAGAAAATATTATAAAGATTTCGTTAATTTTTTTTTTCTTTTGCAAATACATGCTTTATTTTTATTTATTTTTCCTTTTTGGACATATATACATGCTTTATTTATTTATTTTTTGCTGTTATTATAGTATATCTTTTCTTATCTAAGCAAACACATAACACATACAATTATTTTACCTACAATGATAATGATAAAGATGTCCTCATCTTATATATTGATAACTATATCTAATTTTTTTATCAAAAAAGATAACTATGTCTAATTTTTTTTATCCTATTTATGCTCAGATGTATATGTGAACAAAAAACTCACTTTTTTTTTTTTTTTTTTTTTTTTGTTTGTGTGTGTGTGTGTGTATGAATAAAACAAAAAACTCACTCACTATTATCATTCTACATCTCATCTTTATCTTACTTTATTTACTGTACAAGAACAAAGAACCCGTAGGGCGTAGGCTAGTCATCTTTCTCTCACTTTTTTCCTTAGCTTTTAAGTGATACATGGGTCCCATACTATTTGAAAACTGTGTTGTTTAACGGAATAGTTTCTATCCTTATTTAACTAAAGTCGTGAATACCTTTTCAGCATCCATTTCGGTTTGGCTATTGGAATAGAATATTTCAGTACTGGTCAATACTGACGTTCCGTTTTGGGTTTACCACAAATATATATATATATATATATATTATATATATATATATATATATATATATATATATATATAACACATTTTTACTACCATATAAAATTATCAACTCTAAACAAGTAAAATCAAATAATACAAATAATTCTTAAGTCTTAATATCACATAACAACTAAAAAAAAAAAAAGGTTTTTGATTTAGGTTAGACAAAAAATAAATATATATATATATAAACACATTTTTAATACCATATAAAATTATCAACTCTAAACAAGTAAAATCAAATAATACAAATTCTTAAGTCTTAATATCACATAACAACTCAAAAAAAAAAAAGGGTTTTTGATTTCTTAAAAGTGTATCAGCCGGAATTGATATTTCGCCCAAAATGACTCAGTATTTAATCTGAGGTGGAATAGGGGGTACCTCATACCGGTTTACATACCGGTACGAGATATTCCGCCCGTTTCGGCCGGAACAGAATGGTATCCCCAACTATGCATTTAACTCTATTTGATAACATGGATACTATTAAATGATGTCAGAATTTGCTGACCTTGTGCTCCCGGACTACTCTATAATTTCCCCATAAGTGGTAGGTTCTACCATTTATTTAATTAGTGGGATCCACTATTTATGTGAGAGGAGGAAGTACACATTTAATATACTCCCAAAGTATTCCATAATTACCATAAACCAGGTGGCAACTCCTTTCTTTACCCTAAACTGGCCCTCACCCATCCAGAAAGCTATTTCGCAGGTCGCTCACACTTACTTTCTTAAAATAAAAATAAAATGCTCACCCCATGATTCTTTTTTTCTTTTTATTTCTTACTAGTATTTTCATAATTGTTGATATAATTCATTAATTTGTTGTGATGGGAGCAACAATTTTTAAAAGTTGCAACTTGCAACATTACTTATACGTGTATTTCCCCCTCTTTTTTTTTTTTTTTTTTTTTTTTTTTTTGAGATTCCAAAATTTTAATTTAATTTTGTAAACAAAAAAAAAAAGAAAGGAAACAATCATACGTTTATCTCTTCTCTATATATTAAGAGAATAAATTTATTAGTGTCCACTTTCCTGTACTCTTTAACATTAATTTTAATAATAAATAAGAAATGATGGCAAATAAGTAAAACAAAAAAGTTAATAAAGTAATAAAAAGATAATTAAAATTCCTATTATCTCCCTAAAAATTAGGACATTATCTCTCTAAAAATTAAGACCTTAATATTTAATTTAATTTAATTTATATTGCGAACTTCACTATGTATTTTTTCTTTTGTTGCTATTTTATTCTTTGAAAAAAAAAAAAAAAAAAAAAAAAAAAAAAAAAAAAAAAACACAACTTCTTCACACGTTGTCACGTTCTAAATGTGAAGAGGCTAAGCTAGTAACTTCCTTCTCTTATCCAAATATCCTATTTCACTGGAAAGGTTATCAAATGAGAGACATTATTTAAGAAAAAGGATAAAGAGTAAATGCCGGTTGTGTCAAAAGAGGAAAGAGAGAAGGCACAGAAGAATAAGAGTAAGCATTTAAAAGAGGAGTGAAAGAAACTAAAGCTAGGTAGAAGTAATTGAAGAACAAAGAATGAGAGAGAGAGATATGAGGAGAAATGCAGTATACTGAATCTGCTTGCTTGATTATGTGAGAGGTATTAACCTCTATTTATACATAGAGAGTACCAACTGAATTACAACAAACTATATCAACAAACTGTAACTACTTCAATTCTGTTTAAATAAACTATAACAACTATAACAGTTTGGTAACTGTTTTACATGAATTCTATCATCCCCCCTCAAAAGAATGGTCATTGGAACAAACCAGAAGTTTGGAACTTAAACGAAGAAAACGTGGAGAAGGAAGAGCTTTGGTGAAGATGTCCGCAATTTGATCATCAGTAGAAATAAACTGAATCGAAATATCACCACGGACAACTTTCTCACGAACAAAGTGATAATCCACCTCAATATGCTTAGTGCGGCCGTGAAAAATGGGATTGGATGCCAAGGCCAAAGCACTAGTATTATCACACCAGATAACAGGAGCAGAAACCAGAAATAAACCGAGATCACACAGCACTTGGCGAATCCAAGCAAGCTCAGCAGCACCTGTTGCAAGAGATCGATATTCTGCTTCGGTGGAAGAGCGAGAAACAGTATGCTATTTCTTGGAAACCCAAGTAATCGGATTGTGCCCAAGGAAGACAGTGATGCCAGAAGTGGATCTGCGGTCAGAAGGGTCACCAGCCCAGTCGGCATCTATGAATGCAGTCAGAGTAAGAGGACTAGGTTGAAACAGTATACCCTTGTCAAGAGTACCTTTGAGAAAACGGAGGATCCTTTTGGCAGCTATGAAGTGAGTGGAAGTGGGTTTATGCATGAATTGACAGACACAATTTACAGCAAACGTGATGTCAGGTCTGGTAAAAGTGGCATATTGCAATGCACCAACAAGGCTCCTATATGGAGTAGGATCAGAGAGAACACCATCATCAGAAGGAGTAAGAGCAGGAGTCAAAACAATCGGAGTGGGAGCAGCTTTGGAATCAAGCATGTGAAATTTGGTGAGCAAATCAGTGAGGTATTTGCGTTGATGAACAAAAAGACCACTCTTTGTGTAATCAATTTGGAGACCCAAGAAGTACCGCAGAGGACCCAAATCCTTGAGCTCAAAAACAGTAGACAATTGTGAAATAATGGTGGTGATTGTAGAGGTATCATTACCCGTGATAATGATATCATCAACATACAAGAGTAAATATACAGTAACAGAACTTCGATGTAAGATGAACAAGGAGGCATCAGCAACAGAGGCAACAAAACCCAAAGTAAGCAAATGAGACGTAAAACGTTCAAACCAGGCACGAGGAGCCTGTTTCAACCCATACAAGGACTTGTGCAAGTGACAAACATGAGAAGCATGATTCGGGTCAACAAAGCCTAGAGGTTGAGTCATAAAGACATCCTCTTGAAGAAAGCCATGAAGGAAGGCATTACTTACATCGAGTTGCCGAAGTGTCCAGTGATGGTGAGCTGCCAGAGACAAGATGATACGCACAGTAGGGGGTTTGACGACTGGACTAAAGGTTTCGTCATAATCAACACCGGCCTGTTGATGAAACCCCTTAGCCACAAGACGAGCTTTATACCGAGAAACCGATCCATCCGTATTCCGTTTGATCTTGTAAACCCACCGACATCCAATCACATTCTGAGTTGGAGAAGAAGGAATGAGGGACCAGGTTTGCTGCCGTTGAAGAGCTTCAAATTCAGAAGCCATAGCATGTTGCCACTCCGGGATCTTGGAAGCAACGGTGTAGTTAGGAGGCTCGGTCTGAAGATAGGAGGTAGTGGCAAGGTTAAAGGCTTTCTTCTTAGAAATGCCGGACTTGGACCGGGTTTGCATGGGGTGGGAGGAAGCATTGGGGAGTACGGGGTCAACTGGAGGAGGTGCTGGAATGGGGAGAGCAGAGGCGGCAGTTTCTGGAGGTGCTGAAGATACAGAGGCAGGGGCGGCTGTTTCTGGAGATAAAGATGAAAGAGACGGGCTAGGGTGTAATGTAATGGGCCGGTTTGGGCTTGGAGAAGTGGTAGAATTATGTGAGGGAATTGGGCCCAAGATAGAGGGTAAAAATGAGTCTGTGAGAGGTAGAGAACTTGGGCCCATGGGTTGTGTATGTGAAGGAGAGGGGCAGCCCGTGGGTTGGGCAGAAATAGATCCTAATAAAGATGGTAATTGAGAACAAGCATGAAAAAATAAAAGACTACTAAGCCAAGGATTAGATGGAGCAGATGAGGAAGTATTTTGTGAGGAGGAAGAAATGGAGGAAAAGGGAAAATGATGCTCATTAAATTTGACATGACGGGAGACATAAAATCGAGATGTAGTGGGATCCAAACAAAGATAACCTTTGGAGTTAGAAGCATATCCAAGAAAAATGCATTCTTTGGAACGAAGAGAGAACTTATGTTTGGAATAAGGACGTAATAACGGAAAACAAGAACAACCAAAAGATTTAAAAAGAGTATAATTTGGTGAATTACCAAATATATTTTCCCAAGGAGAAAGAGAGTTGCGAGTAAGGGAAGGAAGATGATTTATGAGAAATACCGCAGTGGAAAAAGCATAAGACCAATATTGAAAAGGAAGAGAGGATTGAGAAATTAGAGTAAGAGCGATGTCAACAATGTGACGATGTTTTCTTTCGGCAACACCGTTTTGTTGAGAAGTATGGGGGCAAGTGAATTGATGAAGAATTCCGTGATTAGAACAAAAATTGCGGAATTCATTATGAGTATATTCAGTGCCACAATCAGTACGTAAAATTTTAATGGTTTGACCAAGAAAATTTTCCATTGTGTTTTTGAAATGTTGAAAAGAAGAAAGAACTTGAGATTTGTGACGTAATGGAAAAAACCAAGTGAATCTTGTAAAATCGTCCACAAAAATGACATAATAGCGAAAACCATTTATTGAAGAAGTTGGAGCTGGACCCCAAACGTCACTATGTACAAGTTCTAAAGGAAATTTTGTACTAGAATGGGAAGAAGAAAAAGGCAATTGGGTCATTTTGCCCATGACACAGTGTTTACAAAATGAGGAGTTAGAAGAAATGGGCCGTGGGCCAAGGAAATGGTTCCTTGAAAGCTGTTGGAGAATACGTGGCTGGGGATGGCCCAACCGCATGTGCCAAAGAGCAGCTGAAGGAACATTAGAGCAAACAGATGATAGGCAAGCCGTGGAGTTTGGAGAACTCGAAGAAGACGATGCAGAAGATGCAGAACGAGAAAGAAGAGCTGATATTCGGGAGTTCCAGGACGGGAGAGAGAGTCCATGGATGGGATAAAGACCATCCTTACTGAAACCCGTGTAGAGGGGCTTCGCCGTAAGAAGATCGGTGATCTGAAAACGACGAGCATCAAAATGAAAAGAGCAAGCATTATCTTGACAAAAACGATTGACAGAAAGAAGATTATACTGCATAGAAGGAATATGTAAAACTTTTCGAAGATGAAAAAGAGAAGACGAAGTACAAAGTTGACCATTACCAATATTCGAGATCGGAAGTTGCTGACCATTACCCACGGACACAAGTTGAGAATCGGTGTAAGAATGATTGTCTGGGATGGTGTTTAGATCTGGAGTGAAGTGATCGGTGGCCCCTGTATCAGAGATCCAAGTGATCGGGGCTGGCTGGGTTGGGGCGGAGGTAGCCATGGCAGCAAGCTTGGCGGGTGGATGGCGTCCTTGGTACGCGTAGTTCATCTTTTGGTAGCAATCGATGGCTGTATGTCCAGGTTTGTAACAGATTTGGCATGTGGGACTGGAAGGGAAGTTTGGGGAAGATTGGGGATTTTGGGAATTGACATTATAATTGGGAAAATTACCAGCACCGGAGATGTTGTTTGAGTGCCCTTGTGAAAAACCCCCTTGATTGAAGCCTCCACCTCCACGATTATAAGACTGAAATCTGCCTCCACCTCGGTTGCCTCTGCCACGATTTGTTCCTCTGCCTCGGTTTCCAGCCTAAGAAGATTGTGAACTTGTCGTTGTAGCCATAGCCATATGATTGATTTCCTTCGTGTTATCTACAGAAGACTTGAGTAGATCCTCCTCAGTTTTCATCAAGATATGCAGTTCTTCAAAAAGAACTGGTTCATTCTTGGTCAACATTGCTGATGTGAATGAGTGGAAATCAGATGGCAGTCCCTGAAGAACAATGTGTAAGATTTCTTCATCGTCAATATGTATGCCTACACTGGTAAGTTTGTCTCTTGCATCTTTAATCTTCTGCAGAAATGAAGTGACAGAATCATTGCCTTTCTTGATATTGTTTAATTCTCGTTTGAGATTAACAACACTAGATCGAGAAATTGATGTGTATCGATTCTTTATCACTCTCCAGATGCCTGAAGCTGAAGTCTGTCCCATAACCAATGAGATCGCAGATGGTGAGAGTGTTGAGCTAATGAGAGAGAACAATGCCTTGTCTCGGGTCTTCCATTGAAGAAAGAGAGGATTAGCTTCTGAGGTTATGCAACCGGTTTCATCAAGCAAGAGTTTTGGAGGGCATGGTGTTGGATCTTCAAGATGCTCCAGTAGAGAGTATGCATCAAGAATTCCAGTAATCTGGAACTTCCACATGAGGTAATTGGTATGGTCAAGTTTGGTTGTAACATAATTGGAGATATTTGAGAGGAGAAGAATGGGTGTTTGAGAGTTTGACTGTGTGTTTGAGAGAGAAGGATTTGACATGGTCACAGTGATCGTAATTGCTCTGATACCATGAAAGAAACTAAAGCTAGGTAGAAGTAATTGAAGAACAAAGAATGAGAGAGAGAGAGATATGAGGAGAAATGCAGTATACTGAATCTGCTTGCTTGATTATGTGAGAGGTATTAACCTCTATTTATACATAGAGAGTACCAACTGAATTACAACAAACTATATCAACAAACTGTAACTACTTCAATTCTGTTTAAATAAACTATAACAACTATAACAGTTTGGTAACTGTTTTACATGAATTCTATCAAGGAGGAAGACGAGGAGATGAGGAGACATATCCAAGCACTTCAAAGTATGCTAATTTTTACTATTTCTATTTTTTCATTTTCGTAATATTTTTATTTTCTTTGTTTTTTAATACCATTCAATGTTGATCTTTTTTGCTTATTTGAAAATTAAAGGGCATTGCATAATTAAAATGGAGAAAGAACAAAAATACTATAGATATACAGTAAGAATGATTGTCAAAGTAAAGTAAACATGTTTTCTTGGCCGTAGAGAACAAAAGAGAGAGAAAAGGCTGAGTATTGAATTAGTGTCTTGGTGATGGGTAAGAGATTAAAAAAAAAAAAAAACCCGTTTACTGTGTACTTAGAAAAAATATAAATAAATTTGATTACCATGTTTCTTCTTGATTTGGTGTTGAGTTTACAATGTATTTTTTTTGTTTTTTGCTTAGAAAACAAAAAATTGGTTCTAAAACCAATCTAGGTTGGTTTTTCATTGGTTGATAGGTTGGATTGGGTTGCAGTTTTTTTATTGTTAGTAAAATATTGCTTTCGTCCTTAAATTTTGAATAAAATTCGGTTTTCATCTTTAAACTTTAAAAAATTTGTTTTTTGTCTCTGAATATGAATTTAGTGTGCTGATATGTAGTTTTGAGTGCCAATTTGTACTCTAAACAGTAAAATCAACAATACAAACATGAAATTCAACACTTCAAACATGAATTTCGACAATCTAAAATGTAAATCAACACTCTAAATTCATGTTTAAGGATGAAAACTGAAATACATATAAAGTTTAGACAAAAATACTATTTTAACATTTTTTATTATTTAAATTTGGGTTGAGTCTAGCTTAAATTGACAAAATTTTCAACCCATATAACCCAATCCCACCTACCTTATTAATATTTTAACAATATATGTATTTTAAATTTGTTAATTTGATTTATTTTTTATTTATGAGTTTGGTTTATTTTTGGAACTTGAGATTTAATTTTGATAAAATTTGAATATTATATCTATAATTAAACGAAAATCCAATTTTTTTTTATTAGGTTTGTCAAAATGATTTCAACTCCGTTGGGTTATTTTTCAGAGTTATCATGAGTTTGGTTGGATTGTAGATTTCTCAACATGAGTTGGGTTTTTTTTTTTTTTTTTTGAAAAATACGTGTTCTTTAACTGCAATCCAACCTGATCCATGTACACTCTTAAATATTTGCTTAAGATCACTTTTTATTTTAGCTTTAAATAAATTAACACCAAATAGGGGCTTTGAAAAAAGCAATAGCTCGGTAAACGCAAACGCATTTTTATTTTTTAAGGAGTTGTTCTAAATTTTTAATCAAAGGAACGATGGTCCCTCCCTTTTTTCCATATCATATTTTCAAATTTCCTCTCAAGGAGGGATTTACGGAAAGAGACGTTAGCCTTTATTTATTTTGTAACGCTTTTTTTATGGGTTTTGAAAACACAATCATAATTACTATGACATAAGTCTAATTAAGTACTTATGGAAATGATTTTTATATATAAATGTCTACTGCAATAAGTTATATTATACCAATACAAATCTTGGGCTCGCAAAAAGAGAAAAAAAATAAGCAAGGAAGCATACGAATGTAATTTCCCAAGGAGAAATCCTTGAAACTGAAACCCTATAAAAACAAAAAGAAAGAGAAATTGCAGGTAGTGAAAGTGTAAAGTGATTTGACCGCACATGCAAACAAATGCTCAGAAGGGGGGTCCTATTAAAACAAACCGCGTGGCAAAAACAATCTGACATAATTTAAAGACAACCCACTCATCCAAGAAAGTGAAATGGCGTTTAGTGTTGAAATCGTTCGGTCAAGCTTCATTTGAAAATAGTGTGGACCCCACGTCAATTAAAAAATTAGGAAAAAAGAGAGATCACAGCAGAGCTATCTGAGTAGCTGTTCTCTTAGTCCAGGAAAAAAATAAAGAAGGTGCTCTGATTACTGATCTCTGTGTTAAATCTTTTTTTTTTTCTTAAAGTTCTTTTCAATCTTACACAAGGAGATTTTCAATATAATATAGATACATTTTCCAGATCAAGTTTTAAAAAGGAAAAAAGAAGAAGAAATATTAATATTAATTGAAGTACAAAAGAACTATACCTTCAAAGTTCAAAGGTAAAAACCCTCACTCTAGTCTTTCTCTCTCTCTGTATCTGGTTTCCTAGTAGACCTGCGCTCTCTTTCTCAACCATTTTCAACAATTTCAGTTCTAAAAAAGCTCCCTTTAGTCTCATAATAATATATATGTAACTCTACAGTGTTATGTGTGTTTGTATATATATATATATATATATTATATATATAATTTCTTAATCTCTGTATTTTTTTTAATTAATTTTTTATCTGGTTCTAGGAATTGGGTTTTACTGGGTATTTGGGGTTTGGAATTGAAAATTTTCTTTTGGGGTTATGGGATTTCAAAAGCTTTTGGGAGTTTTGGTCCTTTTGGATGGTAAACCCATCTGAGACTCGTCTTCTTATCCGTTCAACGGACTCGTGGCAGCAGCCGGAGAAAACCCAAACAACTGGAACTTAGGAGCAGCGCCGGAGAGCTCGGCCTTGAAGCACAAATCGGGTATCTCCTTGGACTGGACCTTGGAGGAGCAAGCCATACTTGAAGATGGGCTAGCCAAGTGAGTAAAGAATTGAGTGTAAATTTTTAATTGATATCTATTTTCAAATGTTACTGCTTAACGAAACATTTTCTACACTAACTCCATTTAGCTTTCTTTAATGAGTTGCTTACCTTTTAAATAATGTCAGATTATTTTGCCAAATGGTTTGTTTTAATAGGACGGGAGTACTTGCTGAGCTTGTGCTCCCTAACTACTCAATAATTTCCCTGCTCAGAAGTCAGAACTTTGGCCTTTTCAGTGGCCAATTTCTTTGTCTGTGATTTCATGAATGAACTCAAGTTTTCAAAAAAGGATTTTGCCAACGCGTGCTAGGCAAGGAGTATTAATTACACGGAAAATAATAAATTTTTAATATTAAAATAATAAATAAAAAAATTAAAATATTTTTATATTATTTTAATATTAAAATGGTACTACTTTCTATAGAAGCAATAAATGTTTACTTACCAATTAACAATACCCTTAAATAAAAAAAAATGTTTTATAAGATTAATTGCATTGCAACTTTGTGCGGTATTTAAAATATTTCTGACCGTTAAGGAAGGCCCATTCCTTCACTTACCTCTTCATAGACACTCTTTTTAAAGTTTATGAAGTGGAAAGTAAGTAGTCTCTACATAAGAGAGTATATACCTAGTTGGCCATTGAACAAGTTCCGGTAAGTGTTTACTCACTCATTACGTAGATTTCTTGCTGTATATCTATATTAGTTGTCTATATAGAGATTTCCTTGTTTTTTTTTTTTTTTTATTTTGTGACTGTAATATGTTTGATTTCTGTGTGTAATATGTTTTGGTTCTGCTTCTAAATAGGTTCTTCCTCCAAGTCTAGCAGAGCGTGTGGTGAGTTTGTTCTTCATATTGATCCAAATGAAGCTAAAGCTCCTAGTGCCACTGTAACCAATAGTGGTGCTAAGGATATGCACAAAGTGCCAAGAAAATTCACACCCTCAAGATTTTTGATGGACATCCCTGTTAAAGAGGAGGAATGCAAAAAATGTGTTGGAACTTCCAAAAGAACTAGCAGCATGATGTACAGAAATAAAGAAAATGTGGGTGTTATGAATAAAAGGCCTAGAGTTTTGTCTAAGCCTTTCAAGCCCATATCAACTCGCATGAGAGTGGAGGAGGCTTTGAGTCTATTCAGAGAGTTATTGAGCAAGCGAATGAGAGAATTGAAAGCAAAGCCAGACATAAAGAATGGGGCAACCAGGGCTGCTTATATTGCAGCAGCAATTGATCTTCGATGGGAACGAAAATGGGTTAACACAGACAAAAGATTAGGAGCTGTTCCTGGACTTGAAGTTGGTGACAAGTTTCAATGTGCAACTGAGCTAAATATTGTTGGTCTTCATCGTCAATTTCAGGGTGGCATTGATTACATGATTAAAGACAGAACAAAATTGGCCACGAGTATTGTTGCTTCTGGTCGTTATGCCAATGATATGATATCATCTGAGGTTTTTATTTATTCAGGTCAAGGTGGAAATCCAAGTGTTGGAAGAAGTGAACCAAAGGATCAGAAGCTTGAACGTGGAAACCTTGCTTTGAAGAATAGTATGGAAGCTAGAACTCCTGTGAGGGTAATCCGTGGCTTTGAAGTTTCCAACTCGAAGGCTTCGAAAACCATAATATATGTTTATGATGGGTTGTATCTAGTGGAAAAATTTACACAAGAAAGAGGAGCATTTGGTAAACTTGTGTTCAAGTTTGTGTTGAGAAGGATTCCTGGGCAACCGAAGATTAATGGGGAATCAGTGATTAAAATCAAAGAATTTTGTAAGTAGTTGGGAACTTGGGAAGAATGTTGTAAGGTTTTCTAATTTCTAACTTATTGCAATTGTTGTTGTAACTTGTAAAACAATTGCAATGTAGAAGGGTTTTAATTTGTTTTGTAATCGTAGCTTCTAGGCAATTGAAGTGCTTTTTGTAGCTGTTTGATAAAATATTGCTGTAATTGTATGGATGTCATGGGATGTTGGGAAAAATTATAAAGGATTATCATGGAAACTTGGAAAAATATAATTAGGATTTTACCATTGCAATTAATTAATTAAATCAAGGACATTCAAATTTAGGATTTACTAGTGGAGTAGTAGTTGCTAGAGGAGCCTGTTGGGTTCCAAAAATCTCTGTAAATTCCGGCCCTACATTTATTAACTAGCATTACAAGTCAGGCTCAAGTTCACATCACTTGCTGATTGCTGGCCCCTAAAGAGCATCCACGTGGGCTAGACAAAGTTTTACACAAACCTTCACTTAAGATTTTTTTTTGTAGAAGAACCGTCCTTGGGCAGAGAGCCCAGCCAACAAAGAAAGCGAGAAATTATTATCACGGGGGGTACTGTCAATAGCCCGGTAGAGAGGACAAAGAAAGCCGCAAACAGTCTTCTTCAACTTTTACTTTTACATTTCGGCCTTTAGAGCATTTCCAATGGATGCTAAAATTTAGCTTAAGATCATACTTTTTCTATTTTAGCTTATCATTTTAAGAAATATTCACATCCGATTCTTTATTCTCAACTTTATTTTATTTAAATATTCATTATTTATTCATTTTTTATTATTTCCTCTAAAAGTCATATATATATATATATAATCATTAAAAAAATTAGTTTATTAAATTTTATAATCTATATTTTCTATAGTGTAATATATATTAAATATTTTTTTAATAAGTCTCATTTGATAAATTTTTAATTTTTTCATGAATGACTAACTACCCATAGCATTCATTGTGAAAGAAAAAATGAAGTTGCAACATTCATTGTAGCAATACATGTATTATTAATGAGGTCCAAGACAAAAATATATATATATATATATATATATCTTGACAAAAAGAAGAAAGGAAAAAAAGAAAAAAGAGCTTGACAGCCACGGGAGAGAGAGAGGAGCAGAACAGAACAAAAGAAAAAAGAAGAAAGAAAAAAGGAGGAGAGAGAAAGGAGCAAAACAGAAGATAAAATAATAAAAAATAGAAATGGCAAATGAACAGTGCAAGGCATAAATGCCTTGCAACTGTAGAAAAACTTATTTTAGCTCACGTGAAGCATGTTCGTTGGGAGGGCTTTTTTGTGGTTGTGGGTTATATTTGAGTTTGTTTTACCTTTTAGCATGTCCATTGGGAATGCTCTTAGTGCTGCTCTTTAGTATTTAATGCCGCACAACGAATCACTTATATTGCATCTTACCGAACACAAAATTTGTAAGGATTTTGTTAACCAGTGTACTTAGAGCAATGATTAAGGAGCATTAAATGATTATATTTTATAGAAAATAACAAATTTTTAATATTAAAATAATAAATAGAAAGACTAAAATACTTTTAAAAGTTATTTTTGTATTAAATGAAAGCATTAAGTGCAAGCATTAAATGCTTCCTTAACCATTGCCCTAAGGGCACTCGTTAACAGGACCCAATTTTAAATATGTTTTTGTGATTTTTCAAAGCTAAAATTTTTATATTTTTTTCTTTTTATCAAACACAAAATTTAAGTTTTACTTTTTTTAAATATGCTTTTTACCTTCTTAATGGAATTTCAAATAGACACTAAATATGGGATAAAGATCCTCTCCATTTGGAATAAAATGGAGAGTCTCCATTTCATGGTCTAGATTAAATATCACAGATCTAACAGTGTACAGATTGCCATATCATTTAAAATTTTAAATGACAAGGTAGTCTATATATCATTAGATTTGTGAAATAAAATCTGAACCATGAAATGGAGACTCTCCATTTTATTCCAAATGGAGAGGATCCTTATCCCTAAATATGATTGCTTTCTTACAAACAATTTAATCCTTTTTTTTTTTTTTTTTTTTTTTAATTTTGTAGAAACAAACAATTGTATCATGTATCAAGATTTAAGCTGATACTGTATAACGTGTTGGATGACCACTTAGTGGAGAAAGTTCATATATTATAATTTAGTCTAAATTTGCTAAAGATAAATGTTTTTTTTTTTTTTTTTTTTTCGTCCATACATATTTATATGGATGTTAATTTACCGTTAGAAAAACATCTTTTGAAAAAACAATTTTGTTCATGAAAAATATCTTTTGAAAAGAAGATATTTAGGTGTAGAGTCAACAAGGATCATTTGAGGTGTCAAATTTTATAGCCAAAGGCCTGCACCATTTATTAAATATGAGGGATCCTTTTTCAATTGAATGTTTTGCTTCTCTAAAGCTTTTTGGAAAAAAAAAAAAAAAAAAAAAATGCTCTCCTTCTCTCTAAAAAACCCTATTGCCTTGCCTTTCCTTGCTTGGGCGCACGATAGGCGCCGCCCCTCCCCCCTCCCCCCTCCTTCGTCTTCTTCGATTCTCTTTTTCCTTGCTCTCATTTTGTATCTCCCGCCCATTTATGGGTTTCTCACCACCCTTTGTGGGTTTTTCACAGCCCCTTAGAGGTTTTTCTCTTCTTCGTCCCATGTGGGGGTTCGTCGATCCCCTTGGCGGCTCGTGCCTTTTTAAAGACAACGGGTTCTTGAAGTGGCTGGTCCTGTTCCTTTGACAAATGGTTTAGGGGCTTCATCTAGCTCGAGCTTTTTCTCTGGAGAGATTTAGATCTGAGTCATTCCCTCTTTCTTCCTTATTTGAGATTAGATGATTAGATCATTATAAGCACCTAATTGTTGTGTGCCCCTGTACTCGGATTGCATGACCTCTAATGTCATGATTAAACTGACTCAAGCACCCAATCATCCGCTCGGTTAGAGTATGGATCTTTTGCTTCTTTTTGTCTACTTGCCATTTGTTGATTTGGACAACATTGATTACTGATGCTCTTACTGTTCTACTAGAAGTCTAAAAGTCTCGTACTTTGGATCCTTTTGTTAGTTTGTTTGTTGGTTTTCTTGTTGCCCTTGTTATTGGTGTTTGGGCTTTTCTGTATTTTTGCCTTGGATTCCTTCCCATCTCTTATTTTCTCTATAAAGTTGTTGAGGTTTTGGTTGATGGGAAGGGTGTCCATGTACTTGTATTGTTGTTTCCCTAACTTGGTGCTTCTTTCAATATAATTTACTCATTAAAAAGAAAAAGAATATTATGCTTCTCTTGTAATTATTTTCTACTTAGAATTTGGATTTTTTTTTTTTTTTTTTTTAAAACAGGAGAATTTGGAAATTGTTTAGTGGGATTTTTGATAGGAATCATTTATTGCACATGTGATGCAGATTTTTGTACACTTGTTGCTTGAGTATAGTATATCCCCAAAGTTCAAAGGCCTGCACCAGTGCACCCTTTCCTACATTCCCATTCCAAACAGGAACAAATCGAAACTTATTAGGTCTGCGTTATACTATAACAATTTTTTTTTTTTTTTTTTGGTTTTTGTTCTTTTAAGCGACAAAGGATGCAATAGGAGGAGATCCTTTCCCTTAGTTCTTAACTTCTTATTCGTATCCTAATAATTTATAGGGAAAATTATATTTTAAACCCAATAGTTTAGGGGATGTAATAAATTAAATTCTATAGTTTCAAAAGTAATAAATTAAATCTCGAAGTTTCAAACAGTAATAAATTAAACCCCGAAGTTTCAAAAAGTAACAAATTAAACCCCACAATTTCAAAAGTAACAAATTAAACCCTTATTTTATTTATATGGATTGAAGTTTAAGTTGTTACTTTTTGAAACTTGAAGGTTTAACTTGGTACTTTTGAAACTGTAGGGTTTAATTTGTTACTTTTTGAAATTTTGGGGTTTAATTTGTTACTTTTTGAAACTTCGGGGGTTTAATTTATTACTTTTGAAACTATAGGGTTTAATTTATTACACCCCCTAAACTATAGGGTTTAAAATGTAATTTTCCCTAATTTAGAAGAACCTCTCCACACGAATTATGCGCATGTTCATACTTTAAAAAAAAAAAAAAAAAATTGTAACATTTTAAGTTGTAATTGAAAATAGTTCAAGTTTAAATGTGACACGTGTGTCCTAATTTTATACAATTTGATTTTTTACAAATGTTTTAACCTTTTTTATTCAATCTTTTATTTTAAAAATGCTGTTGTTTCACTAGAGTGTTTGTGTGGAATTGTTAGTGGGAGTAGCATTTGACGGGCAATTTTAAATTTATTAATTTACGTTTATGTTTTTAATTTGTCTTATTGTTAAATATTTTCAATTAGATAATAAGATATTTTTTAAAAGTATAGAAAAGTGTATACTAAAAATTTCTATTCCAATTATGTATATATAAAAACAAGACAAAATCACTTTATTCTAAAAAAAAATATAATGATGTATTTTTTTTTATTATTATTATTTTTTTTTACTCTCTTGACTTGTTATCTTCAACTACATTAATATATGAGACCCAAATAAAAAAGACAGACTATATGCTCAAGAAAATAAACACATAATAAAAGACAAATGTGTGAGCTAAATTTACCCTTGTGCCGTGGAGATGAGATGAAAACAAATGAGAGGAAAAAATTAAAACTTTGAGAGGTGGGGTGAGAGTTGAGACAGACTTGAGAGTCCACCACTGCTAATGGTTGAATGGGAAGAGATAAAAGGTTGAAAGTGAAAAGTAGAAAAAAAAAAAAAGTAGCAGATTTGTAGGGCTTATAGTGAATGTCCTCTTTCACTCTTTCTAAAAGACGACATTTGATTAACACTTTTCTCGATCTACACGTATTTCAAAATTTTCCGAGTTTTAAATGAAAATTATCTTTTCGAATTGACGTGAACGTTGTATTTTCACACATTCGATTTTTTTTTTTTTTCAAGTAAATGTCATCTTTTCAAAAATTTAACTGAATGTCCTCTTTTGGAAAGACCACATTCAATTAAATCTAGGTGGCAAATTTTATGGCCACCTCAACTAATCTTCGTTGACTCAGAACCTAAATATCGTCTTTTCAAAAGACATTTTTTTAGGGACTAATTCGTTCCTTCAAAAGACGTTTTTCTAATAGTCCAGATTTCAAATTAACATACATAAAGGCATGTTTGGCCAAAAAACTTAATTTTTGTATGTTGGTAAATTTGGCCTATAATTTTATCCTCACATCTCTTTGTCTAGTCCTGTTATTTCTTCTATTTTACAACATTTTTTTTTGTTTGTTTGCATTTCACCTATAATTTTCAAATTCGATTTTGAATATATATATATATATATATATATATATATATATATATTTTTTTTTTTTTTTTTTTTTCTAACGGTAATATTAATCTGAGGAAATTCTGCCAAAGCAGCTGTACATATTAGTTGCTACCTGAGGCTGTTGGTTTCCAAAAATCTTTGTAAAATTGGGCCTTAATAAGCTAGCTTTAAATACCAAGCTCAAACTTGTGTTTGAAATAAAATTAAATGTTGAATCTTGAACTTTTAATACTAGACTTATGCTCATTGCAGTCCAACAATAATTGATCTAAAAGAAATAATATACATGCGCAATTCATTAGAGATTCCATCTACCCATATGTTTGCTTGGCCAAAACTGGATGGAGCCAATGCAGCTAAGTGCATAACAAAACATAATAAGTCTTGCAGATAAGAAAGCAGGTCTTATAACAAACTGATATGAGTGATATGGCTTAGATTAGGCATCATATATAATTGTAAAGGAAGCATTAACCATTGTAAGAGTATACCCAGCAACAACATTACATCATCCTTGACAACATTCAACATGTGCTAGTATCCTTGCACAATAAAAAAATTACACGATTAGTCCACTTACGGAAATATATTCCAATTATGATGACTATTTAGTCCTACAACTTTCAATGATTTCAGTACGACATAGACAAACTCTTGCTGCACTGGATTCAAGGCACAATAAGCAAAATTGATTTTTCTTCATCAAAATTTTCTGTGTTGCTTTCATCTTCTCATTTACATACCAGTAATAGTACAATATACTTGTTTCTCTGTAAAAGGAACTAAAAAGATCACTATGCTTTTTTTAAAAGAAAAAAAGAAAAGAAGAGTAGAAGATCACTATGCTATTTTGTACAATAACTGAAAGTAAATAACAGAAAGATACAGCACCAAGCCTGAGGAAAGCAATTGTTTTAGCTTCCATCATCTTAATGGGGATGTCTTCAGAGACAAGAAGCTGTCCAGATCTGAGATTCTTGAATTGTCGACAGTAGGTGGTCCAAAAACCTCCCAAAAGCGAAGAGTCTCATCCGCCCCAGCCGATGCCACAGTTAACCCATCAGGGCTCTGCAACAAATCAGTAAAAGGAACTAATTTCATGTATTTTAAAGATAAACTCTATGGTACTGCTAGTTTGGCTGTTCCATGAAATTCTAACAGCCTCATTCATACCTTAAGTAGTATCTAATGCACAAATACATATTGAATGAGAACATCAAACGACTTGGAATGGATTAGTCATTTTTAGGAATTTATACTTCATTCAAACTTTTTAGAATGATTTAGTAATGTAGTTTGTACATTAGATGCTCTATATAAAGTACAAATGGAGCCATTCAAATTCTCTAAGAATAAAATTATAACTTAGATGTCAAACCTGGCAGATGTGGAGGACTCTGGATGTGTGGCGCCTGAAATCTCCTACTTTAGTCATGGACGGGTACCTCCATAAGCATAGCTGGTCCTGATGATCACCTATGCCGAAGCCATGGCCACTCAAGATCTCTTTTTGATGCCTATTCCACTCAAGTCCACAAATCTGGATATATAACACCACAGACCACAAGTTTTAGAATAATAGTTAAATGATTAAATTCATGATTTCTTATCAGTTTATCCTTTTGAGATAAGTAACTGTTTGTCATGGTATTAGAGCAGATAGCCCTGAGTTCAAACCACATTTTCATATAATGCATTTCTTCCATTAATGATTAATAGCATCTGTTGACTAATTAGAAAATTGTAATTTAGCAAAAGAATTAGAAAATTGTCAAAACTAGGGAAAACTTATTTAAAAAAAAAAAAAAAAAAAAAGAAAGAGAGAAAATTATATAACTTGCCTGAGCTTTGGTATCTATGCTGTTAATACAGGTCCCCTTTTGTGTATTCCATATCTTAATACACCCATCTTTTGTGCCTCCTCCAGAGGCAAGTACATCGGACTGATATGGGCACCACGCAAGGGCTTTGACTGCAGCGGAATGGTCATTGAAACGATACAAGAAATTGGATGAGCTCATTTTGGAAGCATCCCATATGTATATGAGATTTTCATTTCCACCACTTGCCAATATATTGCCTCCACTTGACCATTTCAAGCCACACACTTCTTCAGCATGTACTTGTATACGGGAAATCAAATTGTTTGGGGCACGAACTACCAAATAAAACATGTATGCCAGATCACAAAACATAAATTATCTCATACTATCAATTATTTATTAATTTAGAACAGAATAAGTAAAGGTAATAACATATAATCAAATTACCATCATGATTAATAATGGATTTGTCCTCACTTCCTGATGTTAGAATGTGATCATTCCATCCAGTGGCTGCTACCCTGCCATTATGACCTTCTAGGCTTCTAACCTGCGGGTTAAGCATACAAGTAATCCCAACCTTTAAGTTGGGAACAATTGAATAATGTTTAAAAAAAGCAGAAAACATACACAGATAGCGCTTTACAAGTTTAGAGGTCTCGGCATCCCAGAGTTGAAGTTTGGAATTTATATACCCAACTGCCACTGTTTTGGCATCCCTAGACCATGCCACACTTGTAGGGTAATCATTGGCACCGACTTGCAACAACTTTTGTACGTTGTTGTTCTCTGAGTTCCACAGGTATAATTCTGAGCCCAGTGCAACGGCAAGAATGTTGTTTCTCCCCCAATCCATGATGTTCAAGTAGTAGTCATTTTTTATGTTTGGAGCATCAAGAATCCTAGCTTCCCTCTGCAGACAAAAATTAAGTTATCTGTGGAATGAACAGTGTAAATAATGAATGCAGTAAATATCCAGCCTTTAACAAGCTTGAATCTGAATAAGGACACAGCATATGGCATAGGGAAGGAGAGTTTCTGTGGGTGTTGTGGGGAAAGACCACTCATCCTGTCATTTGTCATTTTTTTTTTTCCTGTTAAGTGGAAAATTTTAATCAACTAGCAAAGAATGGCACAGCAGACTTTATATGACCTTCCTCATTATGCCATAACTAATGACAATATCTACAATGCTGGCACTCTGACAAAAAGGTGTCATAAGACTGAATCCAGTCTGTTTAATTTGCCTTATTATTCCCCCAGACCTCTGCCGCAATGATCTCAACCACACAAAACTAGCTTCCTCCAGTGCATCAACATTTTTGCTAGATAGACCACATTGTCTACTGAGTGGCATACAACATTTTCAGGAGTGCACTCCATCATCACTCTTATGCACATATTGAGAATCGGTATTGTAAACGTTAAAACTTGAAACAATATCTGGGCCTGCAATCTTCCTTAACCACTTGCTGCTCTCAGAACCTCAGTTTGACATCATTAGTTACTCTTTGCAGCTCCATGCTTTTCCCATTTGTATATTCCATCTCTCCGTCCATTTATAGTGTATAGTCACCGCAAGTGCTATCCTTTGTATCCCATTCACAATTCTTTTACATTTGGAGGGAAGCCACGTCTGATTGTCCATCTGAGCATACATCTACCTACATGGCTTCATGAAAGTACCCTTAAAGTAGGGACTGTCAAAATTAAGGGCTGCCTCCATGAAGTTCCAAAATGATGAGCAGGATGATCTTTGCAATATGTAAAAGACCCATTCCCAAAGGCAGATCTTGAGTTTGTGGCCTCCCCCTCATTGCAAGCCAGAGCATGAAGCTGCATTTTAAATCTAATTCTTACCCAAAATCAAATGACTCCAAGAAACTTCACCCCCTCTTGTCATGATTGTCCACCACGTACATTAAATGGAAAACTGACATTTCTTATATGGAATCTGAAGATTTTGTCTTCACTGCCCGTTGAAATATAGTGAGTCTTAACCAGTGGCCATGTGCTGAATACTTCAACCGCAGCTATTGGAAATATCTAGATGGAACCACTTGTATTATTTAGCCATCTTGGCAACTAAGAGCCAATTATCAAACTGAAATAAAGTGCCATCATACAAACATCCTCAAAGTTCATGAAAGATTTGACTGCTTCCTATGTTTTCCTTTTGTTTGATCAACAACCTCTTCTGTACTTATTTTCTTAACTCTCAACTTCACAGTGATATTCGAAGAGCACTGGTCTCAGTTCTAAAAATTGCAGTACAGAAAAATATTTAAAAAAAAAGGCCTTAAAATTTGCATCCTAAAAATTTACTTTAATCCTAAAGAATCTAAAATGATGTACATTGCAAACAACACTATAATGAATTTGCGTTCCTCTTATCATTTCTGAAATTCAAAAGCAATCCATAGAATTTAAACACTGTCATGACAATACCACAGGTCCTGAATTTGGTCCTAAAAGTCCAAATAAGGCCATAGAATTAAAAGCACTATCATGATTATCGAAAAGCACTGCCATTTGCAGTTCTCCTATTAACAAAAATCTAAACAAACACATATATAAGCATACACAGATATATACATGAATACATAATGTAGCCATGTATTATTGCCAAACTTCAACTAACAGACAATTCAAATTCACAAAATATCATCAAAACTACAAGGGAATTAAAAGAAATTAAGAAAAGAACAGTATAACAATTACCTTGGGCAATTTCCGAAATTGATACTGCTTTGGACTAATATCCAATGTCTCCACCTCCTCCCGTTTCATCTCATCAATAAGACGAACTGATCTTCTACTTGATTTTGGGCTTCCCCTAAAAACCAACATTTTAAACGGTCTCCCTTCCGAATCCAAGGTCAGCTTCTCCTCCAATTTCTGTCGGTATACTTCCTGCCTCAAAGAAATTAATAAAGATTACAGACATTCCCACTTCCTAAATTGCACAAGTTCATCCATTTACAATTAAAGAACTTGGATACCCAAGTTTTCATGATATTCTTTACACCAAAAGAACCATAATTAAATTCTGACAAAAAACGAAAAAACCCATATGCCTAAAATAATTTCACATAAAAACTGAGCATCCAAGAACATGAATAAACATTAGTAATTCACAAGAGAAAAAAAAAAACCCAAGTAACACTTTAACACAATATAAAAACCCATAATAAACTTTTACAAAAAGAAAGAGCAAGAAAGCAATGAGATGAATGATGAAACATACATTAAAATTGGGATTGAAAAGTTTCTTGGTGGTGCTTGTCAACAAAGTGTGGGCTTGATCGAGATCCATCAAACTCCTATTCGGTATAAACCGGTCTCCCTTCACAAATAGCAAAGAAAGATGATATATTTATATATCAGTAACCGATTGGCAAAGAAAGAAAAGAAATGAAGAAAAAGAAAGAAGGGTGGTTTTGGTTGTAAATAAGTAGTAGTGTACCGGAAAGTCGTATTGAATGGTGGGGTTGTTGCGGAGGCGAGTCGGGGAGTACCAATCTGATTGAAGTTCCCACATTTTTTGGTTGCTATTTTGCTTTGTTAAGGAGAAAGAAGAACAAAGTAGAGGAGGAGGAGGGGCTTTGGGTTTGTGCACTTGTACTGCTTGTGCTTGTGTGTACAAACTACAATGTATCTCTCCCGCCAATTCTATATTTATTATGGGAAACTTAAACTGAAACTCAACCGTTGTTAGTTGGATACTTTCGAGCGAGTTTGATCCGGTTGTGTGTGAAACAACATGAGAGGGTTTTTATTTTTATTTATTTATTTTTTAATTTTTGGATTGTTTATTTGTTACATGTTACGTTCATGGCCATTAAAATGGGAGAGAATTAATGGGAGGGTTGACCCGGATCCCAAAAGATCACATAACAGAACCATATAGCACATCTCGATTATTGGTCGAGTTTGAGCATTTGGTTTTTAATATTTGAAATATACGAATTTGGTTGGTAACGTTTTAAAAACGTGCACTACTTTGAGACTAATATCGTTCACTTATTGAAATCTTAGAACTTAAAATGAGTGTTATTGGTTCTTAAATGGTGCCATTTAGGAACCAATAATACTAACTTTTTAAAACTTTAGTGACCAATAGTGTTAACTTTTTGAAATAGTAGGGGCTAAAAATAAGTGTTATTAGTCCCTAAATCACACCACTTAGGTACCAATAATGCTTACTTTTTTAAACTATAGGGATCAATAGTTTTTTTTTTTTTTTTTTTGGAAACTTTAGGGACTAAAGATCACTATAGGGACCAATAATATACGTGTTTGAAACGTTAAGGACCAAATGCACGCGTTTCAAACATTAGAGATTAAACGTGCAACCTGTGTAAACGTTAGGGAACAACAATGTAGTTTAATTGCTACCAAAGACAATGATTTTTACAATGTGAACATTATTAGCTACCAAAGACAATGATTTTTAATTGCAATGATAAGTGCACACAGTCTCCGTCTAAAGGTGGATATATATCCATACAATTTGGACATTTATGAATGTCAATGACCATAATTTCTAGTTGTATATCCACATTAAAAGTAGTTTGTACATATCATAGTGCTACAATATTAAGTCTAGATACTCTAACCAATATGTTTCACACTCTCACACATGATAGATTTTTATTAGTTGTCACTTTTGTTTATTTTATTGATAAATATTATTGCACACCATGGTATGTACACAATACCTAATGTTGGGAATAAAACCTTATTCCAAAAACTTGTGGGATGCGAAAAATAAATAACAAGCACAAGACAACAATTATACGTGGAAAACCCTTTCTACTTGAAGGGAAAAACCACGAGACAATCTCTGAATAATTCCACTATTATAATGCTCAATTACAATAGTTCTTCTCAAGTTTTATGCCTAACTTGAGGTCCTCACCAAATACAATAATATTCTCTCTAGGAATTAACTCTCAACAATTATCTAGAGGAAACCCCAAATACTTTTGTGTATGTCTCATGGCTAAAGAAAAATCTCCCTAGTTTTTCTTTGCTCTCACAGACACTCACTGTTTCTTCGCAATTTTCAATTACGGATTGTTCTCTCAATATTGCTCTCTCTCAATATTGCAGCACTAGCTTCCTCGCAATTACTTCTCTCAATTACGGCACTGGCCTTTTCTCTTAAGCCTTAGGAACTTGCTCACAAACCTCTCCTTTTATATATTAACATTGCCGCATCACCTTTTCTAGTAGGACACGCAAACAACTTCAAATAGAAGTAGAATTTTGTCAATTAGAAGGAGTTCTAACCAACTCAGACAAGCTCATTATATTGGGCTTAATCATGTGTGGGCTGGTTCATGGGTTATAGTATATACCCCAACAATTTCCCCCTCCAGCTCACTACTGAGCGAGATCTTCAATCTAACTTATCAATTAGAGTCCATCCCAGCCGGGTTGGCGCGAAGCTCAAGCTTCATCATCGTCTTCACCAAAAGTGAGAAAACCTCCTCAATGTTGATTCCTTTCATTCTCAAAGAATTAATTTCACCTTGGATATCCTTAATCCAATTCTCTGGCTCCCCCTCATCAGAAGACCAAATATTCTTGAAATTATCCTTTCGACATTCTCCAGTAGGCCTCTTCTCATGAGGCTTAACCATCTCTAGTGTAGGAGCTCGCTCCTCCTGCTTAAGATCCTTAGACTCTTTCACTTCATCTTCATCACATGTAGCCGGCTTTCCATCTCTACATTCTTCATCACATATCGCTCCTCCATCTGTAGCACTGTTAGGTAGAGAGAATTCTACTCTCTTAGGAGCAACACTATTAACCATGACTCTCAACTGTAGAGTCTTTTCAATAGTTCCAACTGCATTGAACTTCTTTTTACAGGCCTTCACACGAGTCTTGTACAAGCCGCAACAAATACGCCCTCTTGCAACAACCATAGGTCCTTTGGCAAGTTTCCATCTTCCATTGCCTAGGTGGTTACAATAACCCGCTCGATCCATAAATGGTGTTGAGATCAAATTAAAGCATAAATTTGGAACATGTCGCACGTTCTTCAGCATCACTGTGAAACCAACATTGGTTTTAATGCACACATCACCAATTCCCACAATCTTTGAGTAATTGGTATTGCCCATATTCACGGTACCAAAGTCTCTTGCTTTGTACGTGGTGAACAACTCTTTTGTATGAACAACATGGTGGGCAGTTGCCGAATCAACAACCCACTCATCATCATTGTTATCAACGTGCTCATTCTTTTGCTTTTGAACTGAGAGCACTACAACTTCCTCATCATTTACAACAGCTGTAGTACCCTTCTCATCATCATGCTTATGATCTTTATCTTCAGTTTATTCTTTTCTCCAATACCTACAATTCATTCTTATGTGGCCCTTTTTTCCACAATGAAAACATTCTCTAGTCTCCGTATACTGAGATTTATCTCTTGACTTTGACCTGTCATTGAACGTAGCTCGATCATTACGCTATTTATTTCTACCTCTACCTCTGTTCTCTATGAAAAAAGCTTGACCTTCTACATTGTCTATGCATACATCTCTCCTGTGAACTTCCTCACTCAAATCTCGAATATCATCATATTTGAGTTTTCCTTTCTCTGTAGAATTGCTCACTGCCATTCTCATGGCTTCCCAACTTTTTGGCAAAGAAGCCAAAACAATCAACGCGCGGATCTCATCATCAAATTCAATCTCCACAGAGGACAATTGATTTGTGATTGTATTGAACTCATTCAGATGCTTTGCTACAGCTGCACCTTCCGCCATCTTCAAATTAAACAATTTCTTCATCAGATGCACCTTGTTGTTAGCCAACGGTTTTTCATACATGCCAGACAAAGCCGTCATCAGACACACTGTGGTCGTCTCCTTCACAACATTATGCGGTCGTCTCCTTCACAACATTATGCGCAACTGATCTTGACAAAGTTAATCTAATAACTCCCAGCACCTGTCTATCAAGAAGAGCCCATTCTGCATCTTCCATCTTATCAGGTTTCTTCCCTAAAAGAGGTAGATGTAATTTCTTCCCATAGAGATAATCTTCAATCTGTATCTTCCAATACCCAAAGTTTGTGCCATCAAACTTTTCGATTCCTGACGTCTTTCCGTCTTCTCCAGTCATCGCTCCCACTCGAACCAAAGCTCTGATACCACTTATTGGGAATAAAACTTTATTCCTAAAACCTGTGGGATGCGAAAAATAAATAACAAGCACAAGATAACAATTAATTTTATGTGGAAAACCCTTTCTATTTGAAGGGAAAAATCACGGGACAATTTCCGAATAATTCCACTATTATAATACTCAATTACAATAGTTCTTCTCAAGTTTTATGCCTAACTTGAGGTCCTCACTAAATACAATAATATTCTCTCTAGGAATTAACTCTTAACAATTATCTAGAGGAAACCCCAATACTTTTGTGTATGTTTCACAGCTAAAGAAAAATCTCTCTAGTTTTTCTTTGCTCTCACAGACACTCACTCTTTTTTCGCAATTCTCAATTATGGATTGCTCTCTCTCAATATTGCAGCACTGGCTTCCTCGCAATTACTTCTCTCAATTGCGGCATTGGCTTTTTCTCTTAAGCCTTAGGAACCTGCTCACAAACCTCTCCTTTTATATATTAACATTGCCGCATCACCTTTTCTAGTAGGACATGCAAACCATAAGTAGAATTCTGTCAATTAGAAGGAGTTCTAACCGACTCACACAAGCTCATTATATTGGGCTTAATCATGTGTGGCCTGCTTCATGGGTTATAGTATATAACCCCAACACTTGTCACTGCCTTTTTACGAAGGACTCAGATGGGAAAGTGTACTATAGTGTTCTCAGCATCAACAAAAACAATTATGAAGAACTTATTTAGTTACTTTATTTGAGAATGGTGACGACAAATATATCATATTGCACACCATGTTATGTACACGCTTCCACAGACAAATCTCAACATTCTAAAGGAAAAATCAGACTATTTCGGACTAATAGATTGTTTGGGGTATGAAAACATTCACCATTTGATTTTGTTAAAAACTCTCCTTTTCCACTAGAAGTAAGCGCTCAGCAGTCCATGCTGCTGGTAAGTGGTAACAAGTAACACTTAACTTTCACATCATAACGTGCAGCGCAATATTTAATTATTCCAAACCAAGCCGACAAATCTCTAACTGTCACAACCATATATGTCCTTTGAAGTAGAAAAGGGAAGAAGCAGATTGATTTGGCGCAAGTTGCACAACTAAAGTGCCAGGCTGCCAGGTTTATCTTCTTCAGATTTCCTTTTTTGTATAGAATATATTCCATTATGGTCAGCTAATTGATGCAGTTGACAAATGGAAGAGAAATGCAAGACCAATTAAGCAAGAGAGGGATGTTGATTCCATTTCCTATAAATAGATACTAAGATAATGACTAGGCAATTTCGTCAGAGGGATGTTGATTCTCTCATTTCCTATAAATAGATACTAAGATGTAGCATTTATAGCATTCATTGGGATTATGAAATATTTGAAGGAAGAGAGATCTAACATGAGGCTAAGAGTCTCGTTTGTTAGCCAAGGATGACTTGCCTGCTCCTACAAGGGGTTTCTTTCAAGTATTGAGTCTAGAAACTCTTGAGTGGTTCGTAGGCAGTCTCCTTGGCTAATCTGATAGACTCTTCTTTCTCATGCTGGGCCTTCTCTTCTTCTAAGCAAACCCTCAAATTTGTTTTGCATGCATGATTAATTCGTACGAGAATATTGTTGGAATATCTTATATGCGGCATGTGTTTAAAGATCATGAATAATTAAAGGTACATGAAAATGAAATTCTTGTTGATGCTTGCCTTCTCCTCCAAATAGATTTAAGTATATGGTTATGTATTAATCTCTCTCTCTCTCTCTCTCACACACACACACATTAATTAAGTCTCCCTAAACTCTTGTTTGATTTTCAGCCAGTCAACTTGAGCAATTGTTCCATAAAGTAAAGAGAGCTCAACACAATGTCTAGTGAACTATTCCTAAACTCAAGGCGGAAGGATGCTTGCATTGTTGTAAAGTAACCAAAACTAACGGTCAAATCTTAAGTATAAATAGAAGTGACATTCAAATTACAGTGGACAAGCATTCAAGACCAGACACTATTCCTTATTTTAATATAATTTCTTTGTAATTTTCCTTCAGTTAAATTTAACTTCACCTATAGTGTAACTCTTTGATTAATGCAAGTAAGTCTTATTTTGCTAATTATATTCTCATATCTGATTCACTTTTATGCAAATTTTACATTTATTAGTTTAGTTGAATTTTTATTCGATCACGATTAATTATTTTATGCTTATCAATTGCGTTCTATTACGTAGCTTTTCTATCTTCTATCTTCGACAGGGCCGGTCCTGGGAATTATGAGGCCTGAGGCGGTGTAAAAAAATGAGGCCTTCTATCTTAAAAAAAAAAAAAAAAAAAAAAAAAATCATTGAAAAATTACTCTACATACGGTTTCTGCTACAAAATTACTAATTAAACTTTTATATTCAAAATTTTCTAACAAATATTGTTCAATAGATAATATAGTTAATCCATTTAATCTTTCTTGTGACATAGTTGATCGCAAGTAAGATTTTTATAATTTTAACTTTGAAAAACTTCTTTCAACGGATGCGACTATAACAAGTATAATCAATAATATTCTATATGCAATAGATGCATTTGAAACAATTCAATTCCTTTATAAAATTAAGTATATTTGTAGCTGTCTTTTTTTCTTTTGATGGTAAAATCTCTTGTAAGACTTTTAAGTCTGAAAATAAATCAATACCATAAAAAAAAAAAAAATTATCAGATTTTAAAAAACGTTCAAGATTAACATAATATTTTTTCAAATTATTATAATTTAGTGAAGTTAGCTTCTTCACATTAAATAAATACAAAAAATTGTTCTCATATATACCTGGGTTAGAGAAATAAATTATTATTATGCTTAATTTAAATACTTGTTTTCAATATATGAGCCTTTTTAATTTTTGTATTTATAAATATATTGAGGCCTTTCTATAAAGGGTCCTAAATTTTTTTTGGATGAGGCCTAATTTTGAGATGAGGCCTAGGGCGGTCGCCCACCTCGCCCTTGCCCAGGGCCACCCCTGATCTTCGATCATATATTATTTTAAAGTCTTTTTTGTTGAATCAATAACAAACCCACTTGATTTTGAACGAAAATAGTTATCGATAAACACATATAGAATAATAATAGTGTAAATTACATTCACATCCCCGATGTTTGGTGAAACTAGACTCACTATACATCTTATTTTCAACAAATGACACTCTGTTCCAAAATTTTCAAAATAATTGACACTTCGCTCTGAAATAATTGACATTTAGCTCCAAAATATTTCACACTCCATTCCAATTTTGAAGCGGAGTTTCATTTATTGAAAATAGGGTGTAATGAATTTAGTTTCACTAAACATCAGAGGTGTCAGTGTAATTTATCCATAATAATATTGCCATATTTGGTAATGAGTAGGCAGTGGCGGAGCCACGTTGTAGCTGGTTTTTTTAATTTTAATTTTAATTTTTTAATTTTTTTTACCTATATTTAAAAAAAAAAATTACCTTAAATTAAGCAATTAGCCAGTCAAGATTTTTTTTTTTTTTTTTTTTTTTTTTTTTTTTTTTTTTTTTTTTTATCACAATTACCTTAAAAAATAATTACCTTAAATTAACACAATTAGCCCACCCTAAAGTTTTTTTCTACCTCCGCCCCTGCGAGTAGGTGACCATATCAAAATTATTAGTTCTATTTGTAGATGAGATAATTGATTCATTCTTGCTAAATAATACGTTTTTAGAATTATTTTGCTCCAATAGTACTATTTCAAAGTTATTTGGAAAAATAAGCTTTTTTATATCTCGTTTTTAAAGAGAGGATATCCACTTGAAACTCATGTGCATCATGCTGATGTGACCATTTTAAAACTAATGTCCACCTAGATGAAAATACTATATATATATATATATATTGATAAAATAGATATATGAAGTTTCGCTCCGACTAATCTTATGAGTACGTGCAATTTTCTTGTTCCACATGCACATGAAAATTACTAGGCCCAGTGGCCTGGGAATGTTCTCAAAGGGATCTGTTGTCATAGGGATTGAATTCACAACTTACACTTTTTGAGGTGCATATTACGGCTTGTCATACCACTAGGCTACCCCCTTAGGATTAAGAGACGAGTTACTTGTAAAAGCATAATGTCAGGAACAAAATCTTTGTTTAGTGGGAAATTAGTGAGTTTATTTTCTTGACATTGCCATAATAATTGTGAAAGTGAAGGATTGGAAAGGAGCATGCAAAGAAGATGATTTATCTTAAAAACATTTTATCAAGCAAGTGACACCCCTCCTGCCCCTTTAAAATCACTCATTTATTCTTATGTTTGTTACGGAAAATTCTTCTTGAAAAATAACATGTTTTCTGGAATTTTTTTTTTTTTTTTATTGGAATTCTTCCTTAAAAATAACATTTATTCTTACTTTGTTATGTTTGACTCATTTCCTATGTTTGGTTGCGACCATAAAAATGAGACAAAATATTTTCTGTTGCGAAAACAAAACCCCAAATGAGAATATTTTCTATTTTTAGGTCATTTGGGAGCCTTAGATGGGAAAGCAGATTCCAAATTTGGAATCTAGGTGAAATATAAGTAGGAAAACGATTAGTTTGAGCTAAAAATGTCATTTGAGAAAAAAGTTAAATGTCGATCAACACTAGTCAACATTTGTCAACGGTTGGTTTGTAGAGAGAGAGAGAGAGAGAGAGAGAGAGAGAGAGAGAGAGAGAGAGAGAGAGAGAGAGAGAGAGAGAGAGAGAGAGAGAGAGAGAGAGAGAGAGGCAAAGGGTGAGAAGTTACTATTTGAAGATATTTTTCTGGTGGACCATTGGGATCGACCTATTGATATTAGGTTTTTGGGGAGAGTAGGAGCTATTTAAGAAAAAAAAAAGGTGTTAAATGTGAGTTTATATTAATTTTTAAACACTATATAAACAAATAATCTAAAAAAATTCACTAAAAGAGCCAAACGAAACGTAGCGAGAAGGTGTTATTTTTTGAATTTGCATCATTCTCGAGCTTCTTGTTATCCTTGCTTAAAGCCTCAAATGCATGTTTATTTCTTCAATTAATTTTTTTGTCCATATTACTCCGTTGTAGGACAAAATTGGACACAAGGTATAGATTAGCTTGTTTGCAAATTCGGATAAATCATTTTCTTTGCTCCTTTGCGGTCCCTCACTTTGTGGTTCATAATTATTACGGCAATGTCAAGAAAATAAAGTTAATGCTTGCCCACTAGAAAGAGATTTTGTTCCTGACAATATTGTGCTTTTACAAGTATTTTGTCACTTGAAGAGACGTGATTTAAAAAAGGTCCATTTTATCAAATAACTTTGAAATAGTGCTGTTTTGGCCTTATAATTCTGAAAAACATATTATTTAACAAAAATAACCCAATTATCAAATATACTAATAGCTGTAATAATTTGGATATGTTCACCCCCTCGTTATCAAATATGGAAATATTATTGTTCTGTACGTGTTTATTGATATCTATTTTCGATCAAAATTGAGTAGGTTGGTTATCGTTTGAACTAAGAAGACTTTAGAATAATATATGATCTGAGATAGAAAAGTTGCGTTATTGATCTTGATTGATAAGCATAAAATAATTGTGATCGAATACAAAGAAACTAAACTAATAAATGTAAAACTTGCATAAAAGTGAATCAGATGGGAAGATAAATTGCAAAATCAAGACTTATTTGCATTAATTAGAGAGTTACACTACAAATGAAGTTAAATTTTAACTGAAGGTAAATTACAAAGAAACTAGATTAAAACAAAGAGTAGTGTCTGGTCTTGAATGCGTCTCCACTATTATTTGAAATTCACTTCTATTTATACTCAAGATTTGACTGTTAATTTCAGTTACTTTACTACGCGCATCCTTCCAATCTTGTGTTTAGGAGTAGTTCACTTGACATTGTGTCAAACTCTCTTCACTTTATGGAACAATTGCTCAATCTATCGTCATTACTATATTTGCTCCATTACAGAAAATTACTCATTAGAGATTGAGAAGTCTGTCAGCTTATTTGAGGTGACTGCCTAAAAATCAAACAAGAGTTTAAGGATACTTAATGAGTGTGTGTGTGTGTGTGTGTGAGAGAGAGAGAGAGAGAGAGAGAGAGAGAGAGAGAGAGATTAATACATAACCCTATACTTAAACCTATTTAGAGGAGCAGGCAATAAGCCATCAACAAAAGTTTCATTTTCATGTACTTTCTTCCTGGTCTTAAATTGATGCTCCATATGTAGGAAAGTTCCAACTTTCTCATACGAATCATGCATGCAAAATAATGTTGAAGGCTTACTTAGTAGAAGAGAAGGCCCAGCAGGAGAAGAAGAGTTTGTCAGATTAGCCAAGGAGACTGCCTACAAACCACAAGAATTTCTAGACTTAATAACTTGAAACCCCTTGGTGGAGCAGGCAAGTCATCCTTGGCTACCAAACAAGACTCTTATCCTCATGCTAGGTCTCTCTTCCTCTCAAATTTTCATAAACCCGATGGGTGCTACAAATGCTACATCTTAGAGTCTCTATTTATAGGAAATGAAAGAATCAACATCCCCTCTTACTAAATTGCCTATTCCTTGTAATTATCTTGGTCTTGGATATTCTCTTCCAATTGTCAATTGCATCTCCATCTCAAAAAAGAAAAAGAAAAAGAAAAAGGAACAAAAAGAAAGTCAATTGCATCAATTAGCTAATTCAAAGAAAGTCAATTGTACTATAGCTGACCATAATATGGAATATATTCTATACAAAGAAGGAAAGCTGAACAAGATTTCAATCGGGCACTTTTGGGCAACTTGCACCTCGTCAATTTCTTGCACCTTTTCTACTTTCAAAGGAAATATGGTTGTGACAATTAAAGATTTGCTTGCTTGATTTGATATAATTAGTATTACGCTTTATGGTGAAAGTTAAGTTTTAATTGTTTAGAGCAGCATCATTAGACATTAAAAATCACCGTATGGATTTATAGTGTATGTTTTTGAAACGTTTGGAGACCAATTCCACACGTTTTAAACATTAGAAACCAAATGTGTAACCTATGTAAACGTTAGAGACCAATAGTACAGTTAGACCTAAATTTTTATAATATGAACGTTATTGGCTGCCAAAGACTAGAAGTATTTAATTGCAGTGATATGTGCACACCATCATTAATGCACGTCGTCTCCATCTAAAAGGTGGATATATATTTATAAAATTTGAATATTTATGAATGTTTGTATTCATAATTTGTAGATGTATATCCACATTAAGTATGGTGTGTACACTTATCGGTCTGAAACAATATTAAGCCTAGGAACTTTAACTAATATGTCTCACACTCTCACGTGGTGATGGACTTTTATTAGTTGTCACTTTTATCTATTTTATAAGGATAAATATTTTTGCACACCATGGTTTGTAAACATGACCTAATGTGAAAATACATCCACAAATTATGAATATTAATGTTCACAAATGTCTACACACACACACATATATATATATATATTCACATATTAGGTGGTGTATACAGACGGCGTGCATAGGTAATATGAAAGTATCACTTCACTAGGAAAGAGTACTATAGTGTTTAAGCATCAACTAAAAAGATTACAAAGAACTTCTTTAGTTACTTTATTTGAGTACGGTGAGATCAATTATATTATATTTGGATTAGATATTCTCTACTCATAAAAAAAAAAAAAGAAATGATATTCTCTTATGCAAACTTTATATCCACAGACAAATCTCAACATTCTAATGGAAAAATCAGAATATTTTGGACGAATATATTGTTTCGGGTATGAAAATCTTCACCATTTGATTTTGTTATAAACTCTCTTTTTCCACTAGAAGTAAGCTAGCTGAGCAGTCCATGCTGCTGCCTGCTGGTAAGTGGCAACAAGTAACACTTAACTTTCACAATAATAACGTGCAGCGCAATATTAATTATTCCAAACCAAGCAGGCAAATCTCTATTTGTCATATATGTCTTTTGAAGTAGAAAAGGTGCAAGCAAATTGATTTGGTGCAAGTTGCACAACCGAAGTGCCAGGCTGCCAGGTTTATCTTCTTCAGATTTCCTTTTTTGTATAGAATATATTCCATTATGGTCAGCTAATTGATGCAGTTGACACATGGAAGAGAAAATGCAATACCGAGATAAGGATTAGCTAGGCAATTTAGTCAGAGGGATGTCGATCCTTTCATTTCCTATAAAAAGAGACTCTAGCTAAGATGCATTTGTATAGCATTCATTGGTATTATGAAATATTTGAGAGGAAGAGAGATCTAACATGAGGCTAAGAGTCTTGTTTGGTAGCCAAGGATGACTTGCCTGCTCCTCCAAGGGGTTTCTTTCAAGTATTAAGTCTAGAAACTCTTGTGTGATTCGTAGGCAGTCTCCTTGGCTAATCTGACTCGCTCTTCTTTCTTATGCTGGGCCTTCTCTTCTACTAATCAAGCTTTCAAGATTATATTACAAGCATGATTTGTATGAGAATGTTGGAATTTCCTATATATATATGGGGGCACGAGTTTGAAATTCTTGAAGAAAGGTACATGCAAAAGGACATTTTGCCTGCTCCTCAAAATATGGTATTTATTTTTTTAATTGTTCAGTTTATACCTCTAATAGTTTTAACTTTTAAGTGCTTTGTTAATTATGTATTTATTTTATCCCCAGAACTCTACCTTGTTTGATTTCCACACAGTCACCTCGCCTAAGGTTTAACAGGCTCTTCTCGATCTCTTCGCGACAAGCCCTTTGACCTTAACTATGTGTGATCGATGCGCTGGAAAAGAATTTGCATGGTAAATATGTGAAGAATTAGCAGACAAACGTATTACGTATGAATTAGTGTTTGGTGGTTCTATTCCACGCTTGATTTTTTTAGTCTTTAGAAATCTATAATCTTCAAGAGGTCTCAATACAGCTAATTAATACTTAATTTATCATTTTTCTTTGTATTTGACTTTATTTTCAAATACTTTGCAATGATTTTTTTTTTTTAATAATTCGATATTTGGAGGGAAGAGAGATAGATTTGAATCCTAGTTCTCTTTATAAAGAAAGACCCAAGATTTTTTTTAGGTGTATATTACGGCTCGTCATACCACTAGGCTACCCCTTTAGAATTAAGAGACAAGTTACTTGTGAAAGCATAATGTCAGGAACAAATTCTTTGTTTAGTGGGAAATTAGTGAGTTTATTTTCTTGACATTGCCATAATAATTGTGAAAGTGAAGGATTGGAAAGGAGCAAAGAAGATGATTTATTTAAAAACATTTTATCAAGCAAGTGACACCCCTCCCGCCCCTTTAAAGTGACTCATTTATTCTTACGTTTGTTACGAAAAAATCTTCTTGACAAATAACATGTTTTCTAGAAATTTTTATTTTATTTTTTGGAATTCTTCCTTAAAAATAACATTTATTCTTACTTTGTTATGCTTGACTCGTTTCGTATGTTTGGTTGCGACCATAAAAATGAGACAAAATATTTTCTGTTGCGAAAACAAAACCCCAAATGATAATATTTTCTATTTTTAGGTCATTTTGGAGCCTTAGATGGGAAAGCAAATTCCAAATTTGGAATCTAGATGAAATATAAGTAGGAAAACGATTAGTTTGAGCTAAAAATGTCATTTGAGAAAAAAGTTAAATGTCGTTCAACACTAATCAACATCCGTCAACAGTTGGTTTGTGGAGAGAGAGAGGGGGCAAAGGGTGAGAAGTTACTATTTGAAGATATTTTTCTGGTGGACCATTGAGACCTACTGATATTAGGTTTTTGGGGAGAGTAGGAGCTAGTTAAGAAAAAAAAAAGGTGTTAAATGTGAGTTTATATTAATTTTAAACACTATATAAACAAATAATCTAAAAAAATTTACTAAAAGAGCCAAACGAAACGTAGTGAGAAGGTGTTATTTTTTGAATTTGCATCATTCTCGAGCTCCTTGTTAAAGCCTCAAATGCATGTTTATTTCTTCAATTATTCTTTTGTCCATATTCCTCCATTGTAGGACAAAATTGGACACAAGGTATTGCTTAGCTTGTTTGCAAATTCGGATAAATCATTTTCTTTGCTCCTTTGCGGTCCCTCACTTTGTGGTTCATAATAATTACGGCAATGTCAAGAAACTAAAGTTAATGCTTTCCCACTAGAAAGAGATTTTGTTCCTAACAATATTGTGCTTTTACAAGTATCTCGTCACTTGAAGAGACGAGATATAAAAAAGTCCATTTTATCAAATAACTTTGAAATAGTGTTGTTTTGGCCTAATAATTCTGAAAAACATATTATTTAACAAAAATGACCCAATTATAAAATATACTAACAGCTGTAATAATTTGGATATGTTCACCCCGCGCCTTGTTATCAAATATGGAAATATTATTGTTCTGTACGTGTTTATCTATATCTATTTTCGATCAAAATCGAGTAGGTTGGTTACCATTTGAACTAAGAAGACTTTAGAATAATATATGATCTAAGATAGAAAAGTTGCGTTATCGATCTTGATTGATAAGCATAAAATAATTGTGATCGAATACGAAGAAACTAAACAAATAAATGTAAAACTTGCATAAAAGTGAATCAGATGGGAAGATAAATTGCAAAATCAAGACTTATTTGCATTAATTAGAGAGTTATACTACAAGTGAAGTTAAATTTTAACTGAAGGTAAATTGCAAAGAAACTAGATTAAAACAAAGAGTAGTGTCTGGTCTTGAATGCGTCTCCACTATTATTCGAATGTCACTTCTATTTATACTCAAGATTTGACTGTTAATTTTAGTTACTTTACAACACTCATCCTTCCAGTCTTGTGTTTAGGAGTAGTTCACTTGACATTGTGTCAAACTCTCTTCACTTTATGGAACAATTGCTCAATCTATCGTCATTACTATATTTGCTCCATTACAGAAAATTACTCATTAGAGATTGAGAAGAGTTTGTCAGCTTATTTGAGGTGACTGCCTAAAAATCAAACAAGAGTTTAAGGATACTTAATGTGTGTGTGTGTGTGTGTGTGAGAGAGAGAGAGAGAGAGAGAGATTAATACATAACCCTATACTTAAACCTATTTGGAGGAGCAGGCAATAAGCCATCAACAAAAGTTTCATTTTCATGTACCTTTCTTCCTGGTCTTCAATTTATGCTCCATATGTAGGAAAGTTCCAACATTCTCATACGAATCATGCATGCAAAATAATGTTGAAGGCTTACTTAGTAGAAGAGAAGGCCCAGAAGGAAAAGAAGAGTCTGTCAGATTAACCAAGGAGACTGCCTACAAACCACAAGAATTTCTATACTTAATAACTTGAAACCCCTTGGTGGAGTAGGCAAGTCATCCTTGGCTACCAAACAAGACTCTTATCCTCATGTTAGGTCTCTCTTCCCTCTCAAATTTTCATAATCCTGATGGATGCTACAAATGCTACATCTTAGAGTCTCTATTTATAGGAAATGAAAGAATCAACATCCCTCTTACTAAATTGCCTATTCCTTGTAATTATCTTGGTCTTGGATATTCTCTTCCAATTGCCAATTGCATCTCCATCTCAAAAAAGAAAAAGAAAAAAAGAACAAAAAGATAGAAAAGAAAGTCAATTGCATCAATTAGCTAATTCAAAGAAAGTCAATTGTACTATAGCTGACCATAATATGGAATATATTCTACACAAAGAAGGAAAGCTGAACAAGATTTCAATCTGGCACTTTTGGGCAACTTGCACCTCGTCAATTTCTTGCACCTTTTCTACTTTCAAAGGAAATATGGTTGTGACAATTAAAGATTTTCTTGTTTGATTTGATATAATTAGTATTACGCTTTATGGTGAAAGTTAAGTTTTAATTGTTTAGAGCAGCATCATTAGACATTAAAAATCACCATATGGACCAATAGTGCATGTTTTTGAATATGTGCACACCATATTAAGTCTAGGTACTTTAATATGTGCACACCATCATTAATAAAATTTGGATATTTATGAACGTTGATATTCTTAATTTATAGATATATATCCACATTAAGTATAGTGTGTGGACTTATTGGTGTGAAACAATATTAAGTCTAGGTACTTTAACTATTATGTCACACATTTTGACGAGGTGATGGACTTTTATTAGTTGTCACTTTTGTCTGTTTTATAAGGATAAATATTTTTACGCACCATGGTCTGTAAACATGACTGTAAATATGACCTAATGTGAAAATACATCCACAAATTATGAATATCAACGTTCACAAATGTCTACATTTTATGGATATATATATATATATATTCACATTTTAGGTGGTATATACAGACAGTGTGCATAGGTAATATGCAAGTATCACTTCATTGGGAAAGAGTACTATATGTGCACACCATCATTAATGCACGCCGTCTCCATCTAGAAGGTGAATATATATTTATAAAATTTGGATATTTATGAACGTTGATATTCATAATTTGTAGATGTATATTCACATTAAGTATGATGTGTACACTTATCGGTCTGAAACAATATTAAATCTAGGAACTTTAACTGATATGTCTCACACTCTCACGTGGTGATGGACTTTTATTAGTTATCACTTTTGTCTATTTCATAAGGATAAATATTTTTGCACACCATGGTCTGTAAACATGATCTAATGTGAAAATATATCTACAAATTATAGATATCAACGTTTACAAATGTCTAAATTTTATGGATATATATATATATATATATATATATCCACATTTTAGATGGTGTATACAGACAGTGTGCATAGGTAATATGCAAGTATCACTTCATTGGGAAAGAGTACTAAGTGTTTAAGCATCAACTAAAAAGATTACAAAGAACTTCTTTAGTTACTTTATTTGAGTACGGTGAGATCAATTATATTATATTTGGATTAGATATTCTCTACTCATCAAAAAAGAAGAAGAAGATATTCTCTTATGCAAACTTTATATCCACAGACAAATCTCAACATTCTAATGGAAAAATCAGAATATTTTGGACTAATATATTGTTTAGGGTATGAAAATCTTCACCATTTGATTTTGTTATAAACTCTCTTTTTCCACTAGAAGTAATCTAGCTGAGCAGTCCATGCTGCTGCCTGCTGGTAAGTGGCAACAAGTAACACTTAACTTTCACAATAATAACGTGTAGCGCAATATTAATTATTCCAAACCAAGCAGGCAAATCTCTAACTGTCACAACCATGCATATATGTCTTTTGAAGTAGAAAAGGTGCAAGCAAATTGATTTGGTGCAATTTGCACAACGGAAGTGCCAGGCTGCCAGGTTTATCTTCTTCAGATTTCCTTTTTCGTATAGAATATATTCCATTATGGTCAGCTAATTGATGCAGTTGACACATGGAAGAGAAAATGCAAGACCAAGATAAGGATTAGCTAGGCAATTTAGTCAGAGGGATGTCGATCCTTTCATTTCCTATAAAAAGAGACTCTGGCTAAGATGTAGCATTTGTATAGCATTCATTGGTATTATGAAATATTTGAGAGGAAGAGAGATCTAACATGAGGCTAAGAGTCTTGTTTGGTAGCCAAGGATGATTTGCCTCCTCCTCCAAAGGGTTTCTTTCAAGTATTAAGTCTAGAAACTCTTGTGTGATTTGAAGGCAGTCTCCTTGGCTAATCTGACTCGCTCTTCTTTCTTATGCTGGGCCTTCTCTTCTACTAATCAAGCTTTCAAGGTTATATTACAAGCATGATTTGTATGAGAATGTTGGAATTTCCTACATATATATGGGGGCACGAATTTAAAAATCTTGAAGAAAGGTACATGCAAAAGGAAATTTTGCCTGCTCCTCAAAATATGGTTTTTATTTTTTTAGTTGTTCAGTTTATACCTCTAATAGTTTTAACTTTTAAGTGCTTGGTTAATTATGTATTTATTTTATCCCCAGAACTCTACCTTGTTTGATTTCCAACCAGTCACCTCGCCTAAGCTTTAACAGGCACTTCTCCATCTCTTCGCGACAAGCCCTTTGACCTTAACTATGTGTGATCGATGCGCTGGAAAAGAATTTGCATGGTAAATATGTGAAGAATTAGCAGACAAACGTATTACGTATGAATTAGTGTTTGGTGGTTCTATTCCACGCTTGATTTTTTTAGTCTTTAGAAATCTATAATCTTCAAGAGGTCTCAATACAGCTAATTAATACTTAATTTATCATTTTTCTTTGTATTTGGCTTTATTTTCAAATACTTTGCAATGATTTTTATTTTTTTATTTTAATAATTCGATATTTGAAGGGAAAAGAAATAGATTTGAATCCTAGTTGTCTTTATAAAGAAAGACCCAAGATTTTTGCAACACTTTATAATGAGGGACTAGAAAAAGAGGGGGACTAGAAAAAGAGAGAGGGAAAGAAATTGTAACTATTCCACATGCGCTAAAGCATCGGAAAAGATAAAGCTCGATGATGCATTTGCAAGGTTCATCTTATATTCGATTAGTTGTATACGCCTATCCACCACAAAACGAAAATATGCATGGCCTCCACTTTTTTCAGAATTGATCGTCGACTAGATTGCCAACATTTTCTTTATCCAATCTATTTGTAAAAATGGTGGGATTGCTAGATAACCTTCAATTCGATTTTCTTTATTTATTTAATTATTGAACCTCACATTTGATTTCCAAAACGTATGACATAGGAAAGCTAACTATATATAATATATTGTAGGTGGGAATTTTTGAATAATAAGGAAAAAAGGCTAATTAACACTAATAAAAATGTGATTCCCGAATGGAAACCGAACTGAGGTTAGGGCAGCCTTCTCAAGTGGCAAATATCTAGACTCCGCTTCGGTCATAGTCTTACTTATAAAGAAGATTGGTCTCTGGTATTCGAGTGTTTCCCAAACAAGAACCGCACTGACTGCATGCTCTGACACCGCCAAATAAAGATAAAGTGGTTCTCCGTGAGAGGGAATGGACAAACAAAGTGGTGAGGAAAGATAAGCCTTTATACCTTGAAAAGCAGCCGAGCAATCTTCATCCCATAAGAACTTCCTTTTCTTCCTCAACAGTCGAAAGAAAAGGCAACACTTATCAGCCGACCGAGAGATGAAACGACCAAGAGCTGCTATCATTCCTGTTAAACGCTGAACTTGTTAAGTGTTTTTGGGTTCCTCAAGATTTATCAGTGCGGAGATCTGGTCTGGGTTAGCTTCAATTTCTCTGTTACTGATGATATGACCCAAGAACTTTCCCGAACATACCCCGAACAGACATTTCGAGGCATTAAGGCGTAATTTGTCCCTTCGGAGAATCTCGAAAACTTCTCTTAAGTGAACTAAATGGTCCTCCTTTCTGACACTTTTCACTAACATATCATCAATATAGACTTCCACGGTCTTTCCGATTTGACTTCCGAACATGGTGGTCACCATCCTTTGGTAGGTAGCTCCCGCGTTTTTCAACCCAAACGGCATCACCTTGTAACAGTACGCCCCTCGGGGAGTAATAAAAGCTGTCTTCTCCTGGTCGGACTGAGTCATGGGAATTTGATGATATCCCTGAAATGCATCTAAAAAACTCATCCGATCATGCCCTGTAGCTGAATCGACCAATTGATCTATCCTCGGGAGAGGAAAGTGATCTTTCGGACAAACCTTATTCAAATCGGTAAAATCCACGCAGACTCTCCACTTCCCATTTTTCTTCTTTACTACTACTGTATTCGATAGCCAGGTTGGGTATAGGATTGGCCGAATTGCCTCCGCAGCCGATAATCTCTTAACCTCCTCCATAATTATTTTCGACCTCTCCAGAGCCAACTTTTGACGCCTTTGTTGGACAGGCTTGGAATCGGGAGGTATAGTAAGAGAATGACATGCCAGGTCGGGTGATACCCCTAGGGCTTCATAAACCGACCAGGTGAATATATCTCGGAATTCTCGCAGGAGAATAATCAGTTCGTCTCTATCAGGGAGAGATAAATTTATGCCGACCTGAAAATAAAGTTCGGGGTTAAATGAATCAAAATGTATTTTTTTAGGTTCTTCTTGTTTGATACTCTCTCCTTCCACAGTCTCGGGTGACTGTAATTGTCCTAATATCCCTGCAGAATTTACTTTCCCCGAAGTATTTTTCTTAGCAGCCGCCAAAACACATTGCTTGGTAGCTACTTGGTCACCATTTATCTCCATAACACCTTCCTTGGTGAGGAACCTCAACTTTTGATGTAAGGTGGAAGGAACGGCCCTCATCCTGTGCAACCAACTCCTTCCCATAATGGCATTGTAAGGTGATGGGGCCTGAATCACTATGAATTCCGTTTGAAGGTTGATCGGTCCTGTCAGCACTGGGAGAGTTGTTTTCCCCAATGGGATTGTTGCTTCTCCTGAAAAACCGAACATCGGAGAACCGAATTCAGACAGGTCGGACTTTCCCAAACCCAATTTCTCATAAAGCTCCTAGTACATCACTTCGGCGAAGCTTCCCTGATCCCCCAAAACTCTTTTAACATCGTAATTCCCGATACGAAGTGTTATAACAAGAGGGTCATTATGAGGTAGCTGGATGTCATGTAGATCACTATCCGAGAACGAAATAGTCCCATTGACAGATGAACTGTGAGCTTCCGAGCAAAGCTTTGGCACCAAATGAGCGGAGTTCGAAATCCCATAGCTTTGTCTGAGGTGAAAGGCCTTTTGGAGGTCCGACCGATAAGACGCCGGACTGATAGATGTACACAGGGGACTGAGTATCACATGTATCACACCTGTGGGGGCTGTTCCCGAACTTCTTGGTCGGTCATTGTTCTGTCTCGTATTTTCCTACTTGGTCAGAATGAGATTCACATACTCACTTAGATGCCCATCAGATACCAATTGTTCCAAGTGAGATTTGAGCTTATAACAATTTTCGGTGAGATGGCCCCTTTCACGATGGTAGGAACACATGGGTCTTTGATTCCGAGCCGCAGGGTCACCCGGCATTTTTGGCGGTCACATAAAGAAAGGTTTCTCTTTAATCTTCTCGAGAATCCGATAGATCAGCTCCTTGAACACTGTGCTATGTGCTTTGAAGGATGGAGCAACGAAATTACTCAGGACCGAAGTAACTCTGGGAATCTTATTCGTTTGAGCAGATGGTTTAATGTTTGGTGACCGGATAGGAGCTTCAGTTTGCACAGTACTGTTGTTACTTTTGTCTTCCTCCAATCTTACGAATTGCTCTATTTGAGCCACCAACTTCTTCATATTACTGGGGGGGCGTTTAGTTAAAGATTGACGCAAACCTGAATCGATAGGCAAACCCAGCTTGAATGTCAGAACAACTACATCTTCTCCGCAACTCTCTATATCATTATAGGTTTCCGAGAACCTAGCTGCATAATTCTTAATTGTCTCGTTATCGCCCAGTTTCATAGTCATTAGAACATCCATACCTTTAGGCCTTCGACTGTTTGTTATGAACCTCCCAACAAATGCTCCGGCCATTTGGTCCCAAGATGCAATTGTACCTCGGTCAATCTGGTTGAACCAACGGAGGGCGACCTCTCCCAGACTTGACGGGAACAGTCTACACATCAGAGCATCATTGTGTCGAGATAAGGCCATTCTCTGGTGGTAATGACCTATGTGGGCAATGGGGTTTGTCTGACCATTATATACTTCGAATCCAGGCGCCGTGTATCTTGGTGGTAGCTGAACGCGCTCTATCTCCTTGGAGAAAGGCAATGAAGATATTTGGTCGAGTGCCTTCCAGACAGCCCCTTGTTCTCCCCGGTTACCCCTTCTTTTTGGTACCTTAGGAGGCAAAGCATCTCCACCAAGGTGTTGACTGGGACTCTTGCTAGGACGTTTTGGATGGATAGAGCCAAGAATTTTCTTCGTTGGAGACGGAATTTCTGCCCCTACTTCAATGTGTGCATTTGAAGATGCCTCAGAGTTTTCTCGGTCATCTTTCTCACGTCCCCTCCTCGGCCTTTCTTTTGCTGGGGTCTTGTCTCTAACTTGCTTCTTCAGATTGCTTATCTGTCGGTGGAGTCCAGCTATGATACTCTGACTATCTTGGGTTCGGGATCCCGACGAGGATGGGGCATTTGGCTTGTTCCGCACTGATATTTGACTATCCAGATGCTGGCTGGGATTGGTATATCTAGAAAGGAGGGTTGACGTTGAAGATAAGGTATGCACAGATGGTCTATAAGATGACCCCGAGGAGAACCATTCAAAACGAGGGGGAGCTTGTGATTTATCAAATGAAGGCAGGGGAAAAGCAGGCCCAGAGCATGCCATGATGAATCAATTTGAAAATTATATCAGTGTTAAGAAGCAATTCCCACAGACGGCGCCAATTGTAGGTGGGAATTTTTGAATAATAAGGAAAAAGGCTAATTAACACTAATAAAAATGTGATTCCCGAATGGAAATCGAACTGACCCGAACTGCAATGTTGTTATTCCCGATACAGGATAGAATGTGTGAACTTGTAAAATAGACAAAGACAAACGCTCAGATGGCCTTGGTCAACCCAGAGGGGGTTAACCTATAACTCTCTGATGATTTTGTCAGTAATTCCATAGTTGAAAAGATTAATATAAATCAAAACTTCTTCTTTTTCTAAGCTGTATTTCTCAAATGTATTCGTGATTCTGGAACACCTCCTATGCTGTTTTTTCTTCTATTTATATCCCTTTTTTCCTTTAAAGATCTTTTTTCTTTTTTCCCTTATCCTTCTCCTCCTTCTTTCTTTGCAGGCCATTAATGCTTTCTGTTTTACAGCTCATTTGCATCGTTTATCTCCCACTTTGTTCAGTGTAATCCTGACATTAGCTTGATATTTTGCTTAGCATTTAATGCAACAGATTGGTTTTAAGCTCACTTTGCATTTAATGCTAAATATTAACTTGATATTTAGTTCACATTTAATATGATATTCTGGAATGATTCCCCATGCCTTGTCGTTAGTTTAGGCTTTCAGTAGATATTTTAAATCGAACCGAACAGCTTTACTGTATATGATGTGTTCGAGAATAATCCGAACAGGTAATATTTAATATTAAACTTGTATTCTCCGCATAAGTTTTTTCCCCTCCATATATATTTATATTCAAGATGTTAAAAGAAACAGGAAACTAATTTGGTTGTGGATTGTGTTGGAACCTATTTTGACTATAGATTATATTAATAATTCAATATAATGTGCTATGCGTCACAATCCTAACACAATTATTTCACACCCTAGCGTTTCGTATAATGTGACATGATCTGATGATCTTTTAACTACTGATGCTGGAAGAGTTCTAAACTTGTTTACCAGAATCATTATTCATTAGCAAATGTAAAAGATGCGTTGAAACATTTGACAGACAAAGTATTCCCAAAAAAAAAAAAAAAAAAAAAATTCTTTACAAGAAATCATATCCTCAACCCGTTAATTGCAGGTGAAGGTTAAAATCTAGCTCATGCATTTCTTTATTTTTCTGATGCAATATTTTGCAGGTAAATGGAGACGCATTCAAGACCAGACACTACTCGTTTTAATTAATCTAGTTTCTTTGTAATTTTCCTTTAGCTAAATTTAACTTCATTTGTAGTGTAACTCTCTTATTAATGGAAGTAAGTCTTGGTTTTGCAATTTGTTTGTATAGAGGTTTTCAAAAATCTCACTTTTTTTTTTTTTTTTTTTTTAAGTACAATTGTACTTTTAATCTACTTTCAACAAATCAACAAATAAGCAAAAAGTTATCTAAACTCACATTTAGTGTCTCTTTTTGTAACTTCTTAACCAACTCTCTACTCCTCTGAAAAAGCTAATATAAGTAGGTTTTGACTTTTATATATATATTATATATATATATATATATATATATATATATATATATATATATATATATGTGTGTGTGGAAAACATTGGCATTTTTCTAGTGTTTGGTATGACGAAAAATGTGGAAAATATTATACACTCAATACTCAACCAAAAAATAAAAAACATCTTCAAATAATAGTAGTCTCGGACTATAAATAAATGCATAGTCCCTTCCTTTCATAGAGTAGTGGATCCTACCACGAATTTAATTAGTGAGATCCACCGTTTATGTAAGAAGGGGACTATTAATTTATTTGTATTCTTGTACTATTGAATAGTCACTCATTATATTACATGTAGATTCCAAATTTGGGATCTATTTTCCCATTTAAGACTCCAAATTAAATGACTTAAAAGTAGAAAATATTCTCATTTGGGGTTTGTTTTACAACAAAATAAATATTTTCTGTCTCATTTTCAGGGTTGCAATGAAACTCAGGAAACAAGTCAATTTCCCAAAAATCAAAATTTTTTTTTCCAGAACAGGTTATTTTTCAAAAACCATTTTTCATTGAAACAGACCCTAGAATAAATGTGTGATTTTATTATGGCAATCATCTTCTCTATTCCTTTCCAGTCCCTCACTTTTTGGGTTCATGATTATTATGGAAATGTCAAGAAAATAAATTCAATACTTTCTCACTAGACATAGATTTTGTTATTGACAATTTATTGACAACTTTGAAGAGGCGAGATCTAGGTGTACACTAATTTTAAAATGGTCACATCAACAAAGTCAGATCAACACGATGAACACGAATATCTTCTTTTCAAGAAGAGAAGAGATTCTAGTCGATCTCATCTCTAGAGATGAGATCTAAAAAAGTATTTGCCAAATAACTTTTAAACAATGTTATTTGACAATTTTTTTTTTTTTGAAAAAGTTATTATTTGGGAAAAATGGCCCAATTCTCTTACGAAATATGGAAGCATTATTGATTTATATGTGTTTATTGATATCTACTTTCGATCAGAATAAAGTAGGTTCATTATCGTTTCATCTAAGAAGACTTTAGAATAATATATGAATGAAGATAGCAATGTTACATAATTGTATGTGATTGATAAGTATAAAATAATCGTGATCGAATACAAATTCAACTAAACTAAAAAATGCAAAACTTGAATAAAAGTGAATCGGATATGAGAAGATAAATTGCAAAATGAGGACTTACTTGCATTACTTAGATTGTTACACTATAAGTGAAGTTAAATTTAAGTGAAGAAACATTACAAAGAGACTAGTTTAAATCAAGGAGCAGTGTTTGGTAGTTAAATGTATCTCCACTATTATTTGAATGTCACTTCTATTTATATGTAAGATTTGACCGTTAGTTTTGATTACTTTACAACACGCGTCCTTCCAACCTTGAATTTAGGAGTAGCTCACTTGACATTGTGCCGAGCTCTCTTTACTTTATGGAACAACTGCTCAATTTTATCATCATTACTATATTTTTCTGCTACAGACAATTATTCATTAGAGATCGAGAAGAGTCTGTCAGCATAGTCGAGGTGATTGGTTGAAAAAAAAAAAAAAAGAAAAACAAGAATTTAGGGATACTTAATGTGAGAGAGATTAATACATAACCATAAACTTAAACATATTTGGAGGAGAAGGAAAGTATCAACAAAAATTTCATTTTCATGTACGTTTCTTCGTGATCTTAAACTCAAGCCCCATATATTTGGAAATTTCAACATTCTTATACGAATCATGCATGAAGAATGGTGTTGAAGGTTTGCTTAGTTGAAGAGAATTAGGCCTAGCATGAGAAAAAGAGCGTGTCAAATTAGCCAAGGAGACTGCCTACGAATCACACAAGAGTTTCTAGACCCAATACTTGAAAGAAGCCCCTTGGAGGAGCAGGCAAGTTATCCTTGGCTACCAAACAAGACTCTAAGCCTCATGTTAGATCTCGCTTCCAATCTCAATAGATGCTACAAATGCTACATCTTGGAGTCTCTTTTTATAGGAAATGATAGAATCGGCATCCCTCTTACTAAATTGCCTGGTCCTTATATTGGTCTTGCATTTTCTCCTTCATTTAATTTGTCAACTGCATCAATTAGCTGACCATGTTAAAGTCCAATGGGCCTAACTCAATCTCAAAAGACGCCTTGAGAGATGAGGATTACCCATGGCTTATAAATTGCACAACCCAAGAATACTTGGTCAATGTGGGACAAGACTCTCACTTTAATATGCCCCCTCACGTGTGGCATAATCATCAACACGTGGACAAACAATAGGGGGGAGGTCTGCCCAACACCCAAGGGGTGGCTCTGATACCATGTTAAAGTCCAATGGGCCTAACTCAATCTCAAAAGACGCCTTGAGAGATGAGGATTACCCATGGCTTATAAATTGCACAACCCAAGAATACTTGGTCAATGTGGGACAAGACTCTACATGGTATCAGAGCCCTAAAGCTTTCATGAGCCATCCCGATCTTTTCGCTTCCGCAACACATCAAACCAATCCCTTCTTATCACAATATTTCAATTTTTTCGCCAAACCGATTACACAAATCAGTATCTGGTCTCAAGCTCAGAAAAACCCAGTTTTCCTGATCATACTCCACATCCGCACGCGCCTTCACGCGCCTCCCACAACTTTAGAAAATTCCTCACGCGCCTCTAGCGCAGCCGGAACCACCAAGCTCCAGATCTGCCTATTCCGTCATCATTTCCAAAAATTGACAGAACCATAACGATCGGCGTCGTCAGATCGGTTTGCACCGAAAATTTCGCGAGCATCTGCCTTCGCACGCACCCGCACGCGCCGGGTCACTAATCGGGTACCCATGACCCGGATTTGAGATCCGTTCCTGTTCTGACCCGCGCCGCTCACAAGGATGACGTCAGCCCTAGGTCACTATTGCTTACTGCTGACGTCAGCAGACCCGAAAAAAAAAAAAAGGGTCATTTTATTTTATGTTTTGTTTGCATTACTTTTTTATTTATTTTTGTTTGCAATATTCATAAAAAAAAAAAAAAAAAAAAGTAGAAGAAGGCAGAAAATTGGCAGAGACCAAAAAAAAAAAAAAAAAAATTCAAATTTCGAATTTCGAATTTTGAATTTCAAAATTCAAACTTCAAAAAAAAAAGAAAAAAAGAAAAAGGGAAAACCATTTGTGGGATATATATTTTTTGATGAGCCGAGATCGAGCCAAGCCATCGAGCCACTGAGCTGAGATCCCGAGCCAAGACCATTTCAAGATCCGAGCCTCTGAGCCACTGAGTCACGATCCGAGCCATTGAGCTATGATCCGACCAAGCCAAGCCAAGCCGAGATCTACTTCAAGCCAAAATCCAAGCCACCGAGCCTCTGAGCCGAGATCCGAGCCATCGAGCCGAAATACGAGCCAAGCCGAGTTAAGCCAAGATATTTGAGCTATTCTTTTGTAAACAAACTCAAAGGTTACATAAAAAAATTACACCTTGAGGGGAATGTTAAGGAATCCCACATAGGTTAGATAGAAGAGTTGTGTTAGTAGTCCTATGTATAAATAGGACACATTCACAACACATTGTAATCATCCAAATTATATCATACAGAGAATATAATAAAGATGTAGCCCATTGGTTACATCATGTGGACGTAGGCTCACATAGCTGAACTACTTGAAAACCCTAGCCTCTTCCTCTCTCTTTCTCAAACTCTCTTATATTCCATTGTCATTAGATTTAGGTTTTCAACATGGTATCAGAGCCACCCCTTGGGTGTTGGGCAGACCTCCCCCCTATTGTTTGTCCACGTGTTGATGATCATGCCACACGTGAGGGGGCATATTAAAGTGAGAGTCTTGTCCCACATTGACCAAGTATTCTTGGGTTGTGTAATTTATAAGCCATGGGTAATCCTCATCTCTAAAGGCGTCTTTTGAGATTGAGTTAGGCCCATTGGACTTTAACAGACCATAATGGAATATATTCTATTCAAAAAAGGAAACCTGAAGAAGATTTCAACTTGGCATGCACTTTGGTTGGGCAACTTGCACCAGGTCAATTTGCTTGCACATTTTCTACTTTCAAAGGAAATATGGCTGTGACAGTTAATGATTTTCCTGCTTGATTTGGTAAAATTAATAATACACTGCACTTTATTATGATGAAAGTCAAGTTTTAATAGCTAAGATAGAGTACCGTCAAGAGCTTTGTAGCACAATCGGCACTTTTTGTTATTTTCAACAGATTCATTCAGGTTTTAGATCTCTTCTCCCCCAATTATTGAATCATTAAAAAATTGTTAAGAGGAAAAGAAAAAATTCTTAACAAAATTAAAAAAAAAGGTAAATGTTTTCATGGCCCAAACTATGTTAGTCCGAATTGCTATTTTCTTCAGAATGTTGAGACTTGTGCTGTGAAAATTTGTCACAATTACAATAAAATTTGCACACAGGGAAGAGAATATCTAATTCAATTCAAATATGATGTAATTATTCTCACGACACTCAAACAAAAAAAAATTTAAAAATTCTTAAAGAGAATTTTTATTGATACAATGATAATCAATTGACCACTTTGTACACTTTGCTACGTACAGTATAGAGTATACGTACACTTTCCAGTGAAGGGAGTAAACCCGTGAGACATATCACCCACAAGTAGAAACACTAACACTCCTAGTCCTAGACTTGCTTGCCAATAACATTCACATGAAAACATATCTAGCTATGAGTCAACAAAAACAATTCACACTCTGAAAAAAAATAAAATAAAATAAAAAAATCACTTGCTAAAATAACACACTCTCTTGTAGTCTACGTACCATCCTAAGCCTAGTAAACCTGAATGGTGCAAACAAACACACGCAAGAAACAATTGAAAAAATCAATTAAAAAAAAAGAAGAAATAATTGAAAAAAATAAAATATCATTTTTCATTTAAAATGATTTCATTTCATGGTTCATGTTGGAGTCAACAATGCTATTCTATCCACGTGGACAATTCTTGACATGTTTTGCGATTTGAATGCCACAAAAGGCTTTCGCTTCCCTCACAGGACACCAATTGATTTTCAAATGAGAAGGTAAAAGACCCAATCCAACAAATGATATCAGTGCCAAGTTCATGGGTTTGAGTTGCAGGAGCGTCATATGCCTTACGGGATACGATTCGAATGCTATAAAAGGATTTGACTTCCCTCACATTCAATTGGTTTTCAATTGAAATGGTTAAATGTCCTATCCAACATTTCAAATTAAATATTATAAATCTAAAAGTGTGTGTTTGGTTTGGCTAGGGGTGGCAAAAAAAAGCCCAAACCCATTAGCAAGCCCAAACCCACTCACTAATTGTCCAACCAAACCCACTTATTTAATAAATGGGTAAATGGGTGCTAGCCCAATTAGACCCAATTAAGTTAAGTTTAATTGGATTTTAATTGGGTTGCTTATTGGGCATCAACAAAAGTCCAAACCAAGCAAAAAAAAGAAGTATAGGCTTTAAGGGTATTTTGGTCATTTTAGAGGTTTTAGGACATTTTAATTATATATATGTATAAAATAAATGGGTAAATGGGTGGGTTGGGTTTTAGCTTAGATAATTGGGTTGAGTTGGGTTTAGATAATATCTACTTTATTAAATGGGTTATTGGGTTTTAAAGGTCCAACCCATTTAATACCCACCCAAACCCACCCATTTGACAACCCTAAGTTTGGCTCTTTTGGTGAAACTTCTTAGCTTATTTGTTTATATAGAGTTTTTTAAATGTCCCACTTTTATTTTAGGTACAATTGTACTTTTATCTACTTTCAACAAATCAGCAAATAAGCAAAAAATTAATCTAAACTTACTTAACATATCATTTTTCCTTCTTAACTAGCTCTTGTTCACCTCGAAAAACTAATATAAGTAGGTTTTGACCCTTCTTTTCTTTTCTTTTCTTTTTTTTAATATTGTATTTTTTTTGGCGGAAAACGTTTACATTTTTTTGGTGGAAAATGTACAACGAACAATGTTAGTAATTAGAAAACAAGGCTAATAGAGTGGAAAACGTTATACACTCAATACAATCTTAAAATAGTAACTTTTCTGTCTTCGCCCCCTCCCACTCTCTCTCCCTCTCCAAAGATGAACAGTTGATAGGCGTTGATCCATAATTGACTTTTTCTCAAATGACATTTTTTTTTTTTGCTTAAACCAATCATTTTCCTACTTATATTTCTTATAGATTCCAAATTTGGGATCTATTTGCCATTTAAGGCTCCAAAATTTAAAAATAGAAAATTTTCTCATTTGGGGTTTGTTTAAAAAAAATAATAATAATTGTCTCATTTTTAAGGTCCCAACCAAACTCAGGAAACAAAAGTTTGAGATTTATTGTAAAGGCTTGCCTAATAAAATTCCTTTAAGATAATCATCTTCTCTGCTCCTTTCTAGCCCATCATTTTAAGGGTTCATGATTATTATAGCAATGTCAAGAAAATAAATTAAATACTTTCCCTCTAAACAAAGATTTTGTTCTTGACATTGTGCTTTTACAAGTATCTTGCCTCTTGAAGAGGCTAGATCTAGGTGGACATTATTTTTAAAATGGTCATATCAACTAAGCCAAATCAGCACGATGCGTAAGGAGATACGAGTTTCAAGTAGATATCCAAAAAAGTATATTATGCCAAAAACTTTTTTTTGATGAAATAGTGTTATTTGACCCAAAAATTCTGAAAAATGTATTATTTGGAGAAAATGACCTAATTATCTTATCTACAATTAAATAGCAATAATAATTTCAAGGGAAAAATACAAAAATCACCCCTGAGATTAAGCTAATACCAGTCACTACTAAGACTTTTTGAAAATATTTGATTTTTTTTTTTTTTTAAGCACGAACAATACATTTCACAATTCTTACAAAAATAATATAGACACAACAAATTTCATAACTGTTAAGATGACAGATTGTGATTAATACAATATCACTTTCACAAGAGACCGCCACCTCAATAGTTGTGAAATTCATTATAGATTTTATCATGGCTTTAGACTTACTTGTAATTTATATGTGTTATATTTTGAACAATGCAATAAACGCAATAAGTTTTATAAATTTTCCACAATTCGTTAAGGTGTCAGATTGTGAATAGTGTAACCTTAATTTTAGTAGGACAGTCGTTGAAATCACTTTTTATTGTACACAAATTACAACCTATCACCTTAGCATTTGTGAAAAACATTATGAAATTTTTTGTATGGTGTTTAGTGCCATCTGCGTGGGGAGAAAACTGAATATTTTGAAAAGTCTAGGTAGTGTGGCATTAGCCTAAATCTGAGGGGTAGTTTTTATTTTTTAACCTAATTTCAATATATTCACCTCCTCATTACCAAATATGGAAATATCATTGTTCTATATGTGTTTATCGATATCTATTTTCAATCAAAATTGAGTGGGTTCGTTATTGTTTCTACTTTCAACTAAGAAGACTTTAGAATAATATATGATCAAAGATATATAGCAAAGCTACTTAACGCAATTGATAAGAATCAAATAATAGTGATGAAATACAAAAGAAACTAAACTAATAAATGTAAGACTTGCATAAAAGTGAATAGGGTGAGAAGATAAATTGCAAAATCAAGACTGACTTTCATTAATAGAGTTACAATACAAATTAAATTTAACTAAAGGAGAATTACAAAGAAACTAGATTAAACCAAAGAGTCATGGTCTTGAATGCGTCTCCACTATTATTTGAATGTCACTTCTATTTATACTTAAAGATTTGACCACTAATTTCAATTACTTTACAACACGAATCCTTACAGCCTTGAGTTTAGGAGTAGTAATTCACTTGACATTTTGTCGAGCTCTCTTTACTCTAAGGAACAATTGCTAAATTTTATTGTCATTACTATATTTGTTTTGTTACAGAGACAATTACTCATTAGAGGTCGAAAAGAGCGTGCCAGCTTAGCCGATTGAGGTGACAACCTGAAAATCAAACAAGAGTTTAGGGAAACTTAATGTGTGTATGTGTGTGTGTGTGTGAGAGAGAGAGAGAGAGAGAGAGAGAGAGAGAGAGAGAGAGAGAGAGAGAGAGAGGATAAATTAATAAATAACCATATACTTAAACCTACTTCGAGGAGCCAGCAAGCCATTAACAAAAATTCAGCAAGCCATTAACAAAAATTTCATTTTCATGCACATTTCTTCCTGATCTTAAACTCATGCCCCATATGTAGGAAATTCCAACATTCTCACACGAATCATGCATGCAAAATAATGTTGAAATCTTACTCGGTAGAAGAGAAGGCCCAGCATGAGAAAGAAGAGCCTATTTGAATAGCCAAGGAGATTGCCTACGAATCACACTAGAGTTTCTAGACTCGTTATTGAAAGAAACGCCTTGGAGGAGTAGGCAAGTCATCCTTGGCTATACCAAACAAGACTCTTAGCCTCATGTTAGATCTCTCTTCCTCTCAAATATTCATAATCCCAATGCTTGCTACAAATGATTAATATCTTAGAGTCTCTTTTTTATAGGAAATGAAAGAATCGACATCCCTTTGACTTTTATGCCTAGTCCTTATCTTGGTCTTGCATTTTCTCCTTCATTTGTCAACTGCACCAATTAGCTGACCATCATGGAATATATTCTATTAAAAAAAGGAAAGTTGATCGAAGAAGATTTCAACCTGGCAGTTTGGTTGGGCAACTTGTAGGTCAATTTGCTTGCACCTTTAATATCTTAGAGTCTCTTCAAAAAGAATCGACATCCCTTTGACTTTTAAATATATGGTTGTGACTCCTTCATTTGTCAACTGTTAAATATTTGCCTGGAAAGTTGATTCGTTTGGTATGGGCAATTAGCTTGCACCTTTTCTCTTCAAAGGAAATATATGGTTGTGACTGTTAAATATTTGCCTGCTTCGTTTGGTATGATTAATATTGTGGTGCACGTTAATATGGTGAAATTTAGGTATTAATTGTTAAGAGCAGGATGGACTCGAGTTAGCCTCGCTTACTTGAGGAGAAGAATAAGTTTTTTACAAAATTTAATCTATACTCACACTTAACACTGCTTTTTTGGGTACAATTGCACTTTTATCTACTTTTAACAAATAAGTAAATAAGAAAAAATTTAATATATACTCACACTTAACACCGCTTTTTTACTTTGTAACTTGCTCCAACTCTCCTCGAAAACCTAATATTAGTAGATTTTGACCATTTTCTTTCTTTTTTTTTTTTTTTTAAATATTCACATTTTCTAATGTTTGGTACCAAAAAAAAAAATGTGAGTCAATGGATAACAAGCCTAATAGCGTCGAAAATTTTATACACTCAACAGTCCACCATAAAAATATCTTCAAATAGTAATTTCTCTCTTTTCGTCCCCTACCACTCTCTCTCTCTTTCCACAGACCAACCGTTGACTGTTGTTGATTGATAATTGGTTTTTCTCAAATGACATTTTTTACTCAAACCAATCGTTTTCCAACTTATTTTTCATGTAAATTCTAAATTTGAGATCTATTTTCCTATTTAAGGCTTCCAAATGACCTAAAAATAGAAGATATTCTCATTTGGGGTTTGTTTTCAAAACACAAAATATTTGATTATTTTCTACCTCATTATAATGGTTGTAACCAAACACAGGAAATGAGTCTTTTTCCATAAAACAAGTTATTTTTCATAAAACATTTTTTGTCGAAACAAACTTGAGAATAAATGAGTCATTTCAAAGAGGAAAAGGGTGTTGATTTAACTTTGACTTTTGTGTAAGGATTGGTGAAGAAAAAGTTTGGGATGTATTGTAAGGCTTTGCCTCATAAAATTAATGCCTTTAGGATAAATCATCTTCTCTACTCCTTTTCCAGTGCCTCTCTTTGTGGGGTTCATGATTATTATGGAAATGCCAAGAAAATAAAGTCAATGCTTTCCCACTAAACATAGATTTTGTTGTTGACATTCTGCTTTTACATGTGTCTCTTCTGAGACGAGATTCAAAAAAATCTATTTTGCCAAATTACTTTGAAATAAGGTTGTTTAGCATAAAACATTTATTTATTTTTTAAAATTATAAAAAATGACCCAATTCTCATATCTACAAATAGCAATAATAATTTCGATATTTTCACCTCGTCATTACAAAATAAGGCAATATTATTGTTATGTATGTGTTTATCAATATCTATTTTCGATATTATCAAGTGGGGTTATTATGGTTTAAACCAAGAAGACTTTAGAATAATATATGATCTAAGATATCAAAGTTACGTAATAATATATGATCTAAGATATCAAAGTTACGTAATCTATTGTGATTGATAAGCATAAAATAATTGTGTTAGAATACAAAAGACTAATAAATGGTAAAAGTGAATAGGATGAGAATATAAATCGCAAAATACTTGCATTAATTATAGAGAGTTACACTACAAGTAAAGTTAAATTTAATTGAAGGAAAGCTACAATACTTAGTATTTGAAAACGCAATTTTTAACGTTTGTGCGTCACAGCTTTTTCACTGTCTAAATTACTAAACTGACCTCAAATATTTGCTTATTGACTAAAAGACCAGAAACTGATATATAAGCAAAAAAATCTCTCTTTTTCTCCTCTGCTGTTTCACCCGCTCACCTAGGCTACATTGCTTCAACGAAAAATGAAATGGGAAATAAAGATTACAAAACTCTTGGAGTAGGAGAACTGGATCTAGAGTAGGAGAACTGGATCTAGAGTGGGAGAACTTGAGAAGACTCTGGAGCTTAGGTAGGAGAAAACATGTTTATCAAAAAAAAGGAGGGAGAAAACATTGTGGGTTCAAGGAAAACGTTTAAGGTGGGGGAGTGGGAAGATTCTAGACTCTGGAAGACTTTTTAACAAGTGGGTTCAAGTACAACACATTTCAATATTTCATCTTTTGTCTTTATCTCCAATAATTGTATTTATCTCCAATAATCCTCATCCACCAATTTAAAGTTATCTTCTCTTTTTTGGAGAATTTATGTGAAGTGCTATAATTATATCATATTAGTTGCACTATTTATGTGTAAGTAGAAAGGACTCTGAAGTCATTTTGGTCATTTGTATCATAAACAACTGTTTTAGTCTAAAATTATCCAAACACTCAATTGACAGAAACCATACTTTTTAACAAGTTTTACCAAACGCTTAAATGTGATTTTTAAAATCGTGTTTTCAAAATGCCCATTTTAAAATGGCTATTTTTAAAAACACTCTTTTTCAAACAGTTCACCCAAACGAATCCTAAAATAAGAAGTAGTGTCTGGTCTTGAATGCATCCCCATTGTGATTTGAATATCACTTCTATTTATACATCCTTCTAGCCTTGAGTTTAGGAGTAGTTCACTTGATATTGTGTCAAAGTATCTTTAATTTATGGAACAATTACTCAATTTTATATTGTCATCACTATATTTACTAATTAGAGACCGAAAAGAGCCTGTTAGCTTTTCCAAGGTGACTGCCTGAAAATCAAACAAGAGTTAGGGACGCTTAATGTGTGTGTGTGTGTGTGCGTGCATGTTTGAGAGAGAGAGAGAGAGAGAGAGAGAGAGAGAGAGAGATTAATACATAACCATATGCTCGAACCTATATGGAGGAGCAGACAAGCCATCAACAATTATTTTATTTTTATGCACCTTTCTTCTTGATCTTCAACTCGTGCCCTATATGTAGGAAATTCCAACATTCTCATACGAATCATACATGAAAAAAAATGTTGAATGCTTTCTTAATAGAAGAAAAGGCCAAACATGAGAAAGAAGAGTCTGTCAGATTAGCCAAGGAGACTGCCTACGAACCACACAAGAGTTTCTAGACCCAATACTTGAAACCCCTTGAAGGAGCAGGCAAGTCATCCTTGGCTACCAAACGAGACTCTAAGCCTCGTGTTAGATCAGTCTTCCTCTCAAAAATTTAATAATCCCAATGGATGCTATACAAATGGTACATCTTAGAGTCTGTTTTTATAGGAAATGAAAGAATCGACATCCGTCTTACTAAATTTCCTAGTCCTAATCTTGGTATTGCATTTTCTCCTTCATTTGTCAACTACATCAATTAGCTGACCATAGTGGAAAACATTCTATTCAAAAAAGGAAAGTTGAAGAAGACTTCAACCTGGCACTTTGGTTGGGCAACTTGCACCAGGTCAATATGGTTGTGACAATTAAAGATTTTCCTGCTTGATTTGGTATAATTAATATTACGCTGCACGTTATAGTATAGGTGAAACTTAACTTTTAGTTGTCAGCTTGTCTTACTTCTAGAGGAAAATTTAAAAATACCAAATGTTTTCATGCCCTATTGTTACTTCAGAACGTTGAGATTTGTGCTGTGAAAATTGTCACAATTATAATTTGCACACAGGAAGAGAATATCTAAACAATTCAAATATGATTGTAATTATTCTCACTACACTCAAACAGAAAATTTAAAATTCTAAATATACATTATTAGATCTAAAAAGTAAAAATATTGTCAGTGGGATTGGCTCTCTCCATATTTCATTTGAAATTGAAAGGATCAAGTTCCCTTAGAGGCTTCCCTTTGGATTAGAGAAACCAATTGGGTGGCAAGCTTGTTGAGAGTATAAAAGCCAAATTTGCGAACAAGCTGAGGCCTTATTCCTCGTGTCTAAGTTTGTCCAACATTGGAGGAATATGGACCAAAAAAGAAAGAAAAATAAACATGCATTTAAGGCTTTGAGCAATGATAACATAAGAACTTGAGAATGATCCAAATTCACAAAATAAAAGTTTGTCAGTGTGTTTGGTTTGGCTTTTGGTGAAGCTTTTTTGCTTATTTGTTTATGTAAAGTTTTTTAAAGCCTCATTTTTTTTTAGGTACAACTATACTTTTATTTACTTTCAACAAATCAACAAATAAGCAAAAAAGTTAATCTAAAATCACACTTATTTGTTTACGTAGAGTGTTTTAATGCCTCACTGTTTTTTAGGTACAGTTATTATTTTATCAACTTTTAACAAATCATCAAAATAAACAAAAAAGTTAATCTTAACTAGCTCCTGCTCTCCTCAAAAATCTAATATCAGTAGTTTTGATTGTTTTCTTTCTCTCTCTTTTTTCTTTTCTTTTTGTCTTGTGTTTTTTTTTTTTTTTTTTTTGGTAGAAAACATTCATATTTTCTAGTGATTGGTATGACAAAAAATGTGAGTCAACAAAAAACAAGCCTAATACGATGCAAAATGTTAGAATAAAAATATCATATTCTACTATTTGTATTCCGCTTTATACTCCACTAATACCAACTTGCTACATATTCTTTTCACTTTTCTTATAAATTAATCAAAGTTTAAAATTGAAAAAAAAAAAAATAGACATGCGGCAAGTTATGATTAGTGGAACATATAGTGAAACACAATAAATGAGATAAATGATTTGTATTCAAAACATTATATACTCAACATTCCACCCAAAAAAAGTCTTCAAATAGTAACTTTGCCCTCTCTTCACCTCTCTCTCTCTCTCTCTCTCTCTCTCTCTCTACAAACCAACCGTTGACCGGTGTTGACCGATAATTGATTTTTTCTCAAATGACATTTTTTGCTCAAACCAATCATTTCCCTGCTTAGATTTCAGTTAAATTGCAAATTTGGGATCTATTTCCCATTTAAGGCTCCCAAATGACCTAAGAAATAGAAAATATTCTCATTTGAGTTTTGTTTTCGCAACAAAAAATATTCTATGGTTGATTTTCAGTATCATAACCAAACACATAAAACAAGATAGTTTTTCAGAAAACAAATTATTTTTAAGAAAATATTTTTCAAGAAAACAAAGCTGAGAATAAATGAGCAGTTTTAAAGGGGGAGGGGTGTTGGTTTAACTTTGAATTTTTTGTAAGGATTAGAGAAGAAAAAGTTTGAGATTTATTTTTAAGAATTGCTTGATAAAATTCATTTAGGATAAATCATCTTCTCTGCTCCTTTTCAGTTCCTCACTTCGTGAGTTATGATTATTATGGTAATGTCAAGAAAATAAAGTCAATGCTTTCCCACTAAACAAAGATTTTGTTCTTGACATTTTGCTTTTACAGGTATCTCATCACTTGAGGTGGACATTAGTTTTAAAATAACCACATCAATAAAGCCAAATCAATACGATGCTTATGGATCTCGTATGTTCAAGGAGAGACAAGTTTCAAGTAGATCTCGATCTCAAGATTCAATTTTTTTGTTTTTGCTTGCCAATAACTTTAAAATATTGTTGTTTGGACATATAATTCTAAAATCCAAATATGGTAATATTATTCTATATGTGTTTATCGATATTTATTTCCAATCAGAATCAAGTGGGTTCATTATCGTTTCAACTAAAAAGACTTTAGAAAAATATATGATTGAAAAATACCAAAGTTAAGTAATTGAATGTGATTGAGAACCATAAAATATTTGAATACAAAAGCAACTAAACTAATAAATGTAAAACTTGCATAAAAGTGAATTGAACGAGAAGATAAATTGCAAAATCAAGAGCTACTTTTATCAATTAGAGATTTACACTAATTGTGAATTTAAATTTGCTAAAGGAAAATTACAAAGAAATCAACTAGGTTAAAACTAGGAATAGTGTCTGGTCTTGAATGCGTCACCACTGTTATTTGAATATCGCTTCTATTTATACTTTACAACATGCATCATTCCCACCTTGAGTTTAGGAGTAGTTCACTTGACATTGTGTCAAGCTCTCTTTACTTTATGGAACAATTGCTCAATTATATCGTC
>OU015763.1:25834583-25912846 GCA_907173295.1 Fagus sylvatica
AGTTGATCTCCAAGGTCATAGCAAATAGACTGAAGAGTGTTCTATCTGATCTTATCTCCGAAACCCAAAGCGCTTTTGTCCCAGGCCGCAATATAACAGATAATGCACTTGTCGCTTTTGAAATCATGCACTATTTTCAGCAAAAAAGGTCAGGGAAAGATACATATATGGCGCTCAAGTTAGATATGAGCAAGGCCTATGACAGAGTCGAATGGGTGTTCATTGAGCAGGTTATGAAAAAACTGGGTTTCTGTGAAAAATGGATTTCACTCATTATGAACTGCATCACGACAGTCCAGTATTCAGTTTTTGTGAATGGAGACACATGTGGAAACATCATCCCGACAAGAGGACTAAGGCAGGGTGACCCATTGTCACCATATCTATTTCTGATGTGTGCTGAAGGCTTCTCGTCCCTTCTCAGAGAGGCTGAGGACAATCATCTTATTCATGGTGTGTCAGTGTGCCGTGGAGGACCAAGAGTAACTCACTTGTTCTTTGCAGATGATAGTATATTGTTCTGCAAGGCGAACAATACTGATTGCCAACAACTGCTAAATATTTTTGAAACATATGAAAAAGCCTCAGGTCAGAAGATTAATATGGACAAATCATCAATACATTTTAGTCGGAATACCTCAATGCCAAGACAAAGTGAGATCAAAGCAAAGTTCGCAGAAATGCGTGATGCTCATCCCAACAAATACTTGGGTCTTCCAACGATTATAGGACGATCAAAATCTGAAGTGTTTAAGGAGATTAAAGTGAGATTGATCCGAAAACTAAGTGGGTGGAAGGAAAAATTGCTATCCTATGGAGGAAGAGAAATCCTTATTAAATCCGTGGCACAGGCTATCCCTACTTATGCAATGAGTTGTTTCCAATTACCACAAACACTGTGTACAGAAATGGAAGGATTGATAAGGAAATTCTGGTGGGGCCAAAGGGGTGATGAATCAAAAATGTCGTTGGTAGGGTGGAAAACTCTTTGTACTTCAAAGCTCCGAGGTGGTATGGGATTCCGAGATTTACATGCTTTCAATATGGCTTTATTAGCCAAACAAGGCTGGAGGTTATTACATAATCCGAACTCAATGTTATATCGGCTATACAAAGCAAAATATTTCCCTACAGGTAACCTTTTTCAGGCAAAAATCGGTCACAACCCTTCTTATGCATGGAGAAGTATCTGGAATGCGATGAAAATTGTGCGTGAAGGCAGCCGTTGGAGAGTAGGAGATGGGATAAGCATAAATATATGGGAGGATCGCTGGCTTCCAACTCCAAGTACTTTCAAAGTCATTACGCCGCAGGTAGACATCGGAGATACCCCACAAGTCTCATCTCTGATAGACCCTATTACGAGAAGATGGCGTCTTGAACGACTACACCAATTTTTTCTGCCAATGGACATCACAGCAATAATGAGTATACCATTGGGACATATTCCAACGGAGGACAAAAGGGTATGGGTAGGGAATAATAATGGCATTTTTACGGTGAAGAGTGCATACCACATAGCGTTGAATTTACAAAGCTCTACCACCCAAGAAGAAAGTTCCACTGGTGATCCGTATCGAAGCTTATGGAAGACAATCTGGCATATGAAGCTCCCAAGTAAAATTCGTATCTTTGCGTGGAGAACTTGTAAACAAGGCCTACCCACAATGGAAATATTGCAAAGACGTGGTTTGAATGTAAATCCGTCGTGTCCAAGATGTAATGAAGGTGCTGAATCTATCTCCCATGCCATTTGGGAATGCAGCAAAATTCGGGAAATATGGCGATTGGGTGATTTTCTTGATATTCTCCCAGTACAGGTGAGTGATGTTAGGGAAATAATTCTCATATTGATGGAAAAAGGACTCATTGGACAACTGGAATTCTTTTGGATGGTGGCTTGGAATGTATGGTGGGATCGTAACAAAAGAATACACAATGACCAAAATGACATAGAACAAGAGGTTTTTAGACGGGCAAAAAAGATGTATGATGAGCTTCGCCAACTATATCCTCAGCCCAGTGGTCGGCATATGATAAGAGAGAACAAATGGCGAGCCCCAGAGGAAGGTTTATTCAAGGTCAACACAGATGGGGCAACTTTTGCGGGAGGTCGCGGAGCTGGCATTGGGGTGGTTATTCGTGATCATATAGGCTCGTTTCTAGCAGGTCAAAGCTGTAGAACAATAGGATCCCATAGTGCTGAGGTGATTGAAGCTCTAGCCATCCAGGAAGGGTGCTTGTTAGCAAGAGAGTTGGGCCTGCGCCATATTGTAGTGGAAAGTGATGCTCAGAACATTGTCCATGCCATCAATGCAGAGCAACATGATGGACCGAATATAGGACACATTATTGCCAATATTGGAGTACTACTAAGGTCCTTTTCAACATACAAAGTAGAATATAGTCCTCGTGACTCAAATGTAGTAGCTCACCTGCTAGCAAAGTATGCGAAGGAGATCGAAACTAGGCGTCTTTGGCGCAATGACGGACCAGATTTTATTCAATACCAGCTGAAGAAGGAGAGATCTTTGGAAGCTACAAGAGCGGGAATTACATCAACCGCGTAGTATATCCAAGTCTTTGGGATCAAGCAATTTTCTCCTTTTTGGTTTTGTGTCTTGTTATTTTCTTTTTCTTGTTGATGCCTGTATCCGTTTTTTTTATCTAATGAAGCATCAGAAAGGTTTCCCCTAAAAAAAAAAAAACTAAAAAAAAACTTTAGAATAATATATAATTGAAGTTAGCAAACTTACGTGATTGAAAGTGATTGATAATCATGATCCAATACAAAAATACAAAAGCAACAAAACTAATAAATGTAAATCTTGTATAAAAGTGAATCGGGTGAGAATATCAATTGCTAAATCTAGACTTACTTGCTTAAATTAGAGAGTTATACTATAAGTGAAGTTAAATTTAACTGAAGGAAAATTACAAAGAAATTAGATGAAAACAAAGAGTAGTGTCTGGTCTTGAATGCGTCTCCACTGTTATTTGAATGTCACTTCTCTTTATACTTATGATTTGACTGTTAGTTTCGGCCACTTTACAACACGCATCCTTCCAGCCTTGAGTTTAGGAGTAATTCACTTGACATTGTGTCAAGCTCTCTTTACTTTATGGAACAATTGCTCAATTTTATCATTATTACTATATATTCTCCATTACAAACAATTACTCATTAGTGATCAAGAAGAGCTTGTCAGCTTAGCTGAGGTGACTGCCTGAAAATCAAACAAGAGTTTTGGATTCTTAATTAGAGAGAGAGCAAGAGAGAGAGAGAGGGATAAATTAACACATAACCATATACTTAAACCTATTTGGAGGAGGAGGCAAGCATCAACAAGAATTTCATTTTCATGTACATTTCTTCCTGATCTTAAACTCATGCCCCCTATGGAGGATATTCCAACATTCTCGTGCGAATCATGCACGAAAAAATAATCTTGAAGGCTTGCTTAGTAGAAGAGAAGGCCCAGCATGAGAAAGAAGAGGATGTCAGATTAGTCAAGGAGATTGCCTACAAATCATACAAGAGTTTCTAGACTCAATTAATACTTGAAACCTCTTGGAGGAGCAGGCAAGTCATCCTTGGCTACCAAACTAGACTCTTATTCTCATGTTAGATCTCTCTTCCTCTCAAATATTTAGTATATAATTTTAGTGGATGCTACTAATGCTACATCTTAGCGTCTCTTTTTATAGGAAATGAAACAATCGACATCCCTCTGACTAAGTTGCCTAATTCTTATATTGGTCTTGCATTTCTCTTCCATTTGTCAACTGCATCAATTAGCTGACCAAAATGGAATATATTCTATTCAAAAAAGGAATGCTGAAGAAGATTTCAACATGCCACTTTGGTTGGGCAACTTGCACCAGGTCAATTTGCTAGCCAATTACATTCACATGGAACGTATATATACTATTGAAATTTACACGCAAGTAAAAAAAAAACAATTTTCATGCTGTAACACTTTCTCTTCTAGTCTACTATCCTAATTAACTAACCAAAATGGAATATATTCTATTCAAAAAAGGAGTGCCGAAGAAGATTTCAACATGCCACTTTGGTTGGGCAACTTGCACCAGGTCAATTTGCTAGCCAATTACTTTCACATGGAACGTATATATACTATTGAAATTTACACGCAAGTAAAAAAAAACAATTTTCATGCTGTAACACTTTCTCTTCTAGTCTACTATCCTAATTAACTAACCAAAATGGAATATATTCTATTCAAAAAAGGAATGCTGAAGAAGATTTCAACATGCCACTTTGGTTGGGCAACTTGCACCAGGTCAATTTGCTAGCCAATTACTTTCACATGGAACGTATATATACTATTGAAATTTACGTAAGTAAAAAAAAAAAAAAACAATTTTCATGCTGTATCACTTTCTCTTCTAGTCTACTATCCTAATTAAGTCTAGTAAACCTCAAAATGGTGAAAAACACATGCAAAATACAATCGAAAATCAAAGTCAATACACTGGCTGGTGCCTTAAGTGCAAGAGTCGGCCAAATATGAATTGCAGCAAAGAATTTACTTTGAGGTGGAAAATGATTCTCTCCATTTGAAATGAATTTATTTCAAGATTCATATTAGGTTTTTATAAATCTAAAGGTACATCTAGTGTCATATAATTTTAAATTTTAAATTTTAAATAATGTGACAGTCTGTACAAAGTTAGATCTTGATAGAATAGTCTCACATACAGTTTATTTAACTGAATCTGTTAGAGTCTGTTACACTTTCTATTGAAACTTAGTTAGTTATTATAGATAAGCTTCATCTGTTATAGAGCCTTAGCATGGCTGTTTAGTTTTTGTGTAAATAAAGGTCTAACACCTCCTATAATAGTTAAGCAAGATAATACATGAGTCATTACTCTTACATATCTCTTATTCTCTATGTTCATCTTTCTACATTCTATTAGTTTCTTTCATGGTATCAAAGCAGTAAAGATCCCATTCTCAACCATGTCAACCTCTCCTACTCTTTCTTCAACCTCTACTCCTTTAACCACACATACAAATTCTCAAACACCTATCCTTCTCCTATCAAATATATCAAACTATGTTACAATCAAACTTGATCATACAAATTACCTCATGTGGAAATTCCAGATTACTAGAATTCTTGATGCTTACTCCTTGCTTGAGCATCTTGAAGATCCAACGCCATGTCCTTACAAGTTCATATGTGATGCAACAGGTGCAGCAACACAAGAGATCAATCCTCTTTTTCTACAATGGAAGACTCGAGATAAAGCATTGTTCTGTCTTATCAATTCAACTCTATCACCATCTGCAATTTCACTTGTAATGGGGCAGACCTCAGCCTCTGGAATTTAGAAGGTGATTGTGAAACAGTACACTTAGATTTTTTGTTCTAGCATTGTTAATCTCAAATGTTAATTGAACAGCATCAAAAAGAATTCTGATTCTGTAATACAGTATCTGCAAAATATCAAAGAAGCAAAAGATAAGTTGATCAGTGTAGGTGTTCATATTGATGATGAGGGGATTCTCCATATAGTTCTACAAGGCCTACCGTCAGAATTTCATTCTTTCACTTATGCTATGCTAACAAAGAATGAATCAGTTCGTTTTGAGGAGTTACATAACTTAATGAAGACTGAGGAAGATCTACTAAAGAGTGCTATGGATAATTCCAAAGAGATTTCTCTTATGGCAATGGCAGCCCACAAGGTTCCGTCATCCAATTTCAATAATTCTTCTCCTACTCAATTTAATGGAAACAGAGGGCGAGGTCGCAGTCAGAATCGTGGCAGAGGAGGTGGTCGTTTTCAATCTTATAATCGTGGAGGCTTCAATCAGGGGAATTCCAATCAAGGTCACTACAGCAGTGTCCCAAATACTAGTAATTTCAACAATTACAACTCTAATCCCCAATCCTTCTCTAACCCAAGTTCTCGCCCCACTTGCCAAATTTGCTACAAATCTGGACTTACTGCCATTGATTGTTATCAACACATGAACTATATGTATCAAGGAAGACACCCACTAGCTAAGCTTGCTGCCATGACCACTACTGCTCCCATTACACCTCACCAAACAACTTGGATTTCTAACACAGGGGCTACAGATCATTTCACTCCTGATCTCAACAACATTCCTGATAACCAAGCCTACACCGATTCCCAACTTGTCTCTGTTGGCAATGGACAACAACTCCCAATCTCCCATATTAGTAATTCACAATTTTAAACCTCTTCTTCTATTTTTAATCTTCATAAAGTCTTGCGTGTTCCCTCTATGACTTCAAATCTCCTTTCTATTCATCGTTTTTGTTGTGATAATGCTTGCTCGTTTCATTTTGATGCTAATCGTTTTCAGATCTAAGATCTTTTTACGGGGAACCTCATTTACAAGGGTTTCAGTAAGGATGGTCTATATTCAATCCATGGTCTCTCTCTTCCATCTTGGTCTTCTTGGGTCTCATCTTTCTTGGCTCGCTCCAGCTCTTCTTGTTCTGCATCTTCCGTGTCATACATAGCTCGCCTCTCAAGTGCTCAACAAAATGCCTCCCAACTTGATCTTTGGCACTCTCGCCTCAGTCACCCACAAACTCGTGTACTTTAACACGTCTTAAGTCATCATCCACTTAGTCCAAGGCTATCTTTTTCCAATTCTTTCTTTTGTAAACACTGTGTGATGGGCAAAATGACAAAATTGCCATTTGCTCGTTCTAATTCTTGTACTACATATCCTTTAGAACTTGTACATAGTGATGTTTGGGACCCTACTTCTATTACTTCAATAAATGGTCATGGCTATTATGTCATTTTTGTGGATGATTTTACTAGATTTACATGGTTTTTCCCATTAAAATAAAAATCCCAAGTTCTATCTTCATTTCAACACTTTAAGCATACCATGGAAAACCTTCTTAACCAATCCATTAAAGTGTTATGTACCGATTGTGGTAGTGAATATACTAATAATGAGTTTACTCATTTTTGTTCACAATCCAGTATTTTTCATCAATTCACTTGTCCTCACACATCTCAACAAAACGGTGTTGCCGAAAGGAAACACCGTCATATTGTTGATATGGCTCTTACCCTTATTTCTCAAACTTCTCTTCCTTTCCAATATTGGTCTTACGCCTTCTCTACCGTCGTTTTTCTCATTAATCATCTTCCATCTATACATCGTCATTACACCACTCCTTGGGAGACACTCTTTGGGAAATCTCCTAATTACTCCCTTTTTAAAAGTTTTGGTTGTGCTTGTTATCCTCTTTTACTTCCATACTCTAAACACAAATTCAATTTTCGGTCCTAAGAATGCATTTTTCTTGGTTATGCATCTAGTTCCAAGGGTTATCTTTGTTTGGATCCTCTTACTTCACACATTTATGTGTCTCGTCATGTTGTTTTTCATGAAACTCATTTTCCTTTCTCTATTCTTCTGTCCATAAATTCCAACTCTTCCTCCACTTCTTCAAATTCCAATTCTTGGCTTAGTACCCTATTATTTTTTCATCCTTGCCAAACCAAATCAATTTTGGGCCCAAATCCCGTTCATGTGTGTCCTACCAGTCCACCCCACCTCTCTACAATACTATTCCCTCAATCTTGGGCCCAATTCCTTCCATTTCTGCCTCTAACCCTACTGAGTCTATTATCCCTCAACCTATTACTGAGCCCATTATCCCTCATCCTATTACTGAGCCCATTATTCCTTAATCCATTACTTCACCTATCCACCCTAGCCCATTACTTTCTCAAACTTCATCTTCTTCTCTTACAGCTGCCCCTAACTCTACCATACCTCATGCTATTGCTGCAGCCTCAAATCCTTTGCCTTCATCTTCTCATCCAATGCAAACCCGTTCCAAATCAGGTATCTCCAAAAAGAAAGCCCTTGCTACATCTACAAATCCCAATTATCTTCAAACCGAACCTCCCAATTACACCATTGCCTCCAAAATTCCAGAATGGCATGCAACTATGGCTTCTGAATTTGATGCCTTACAACGACAAGCTACTTGGTCTTTTGTCCCATCCTCTTCTGATCACAATGTCATCGGATGCCGCTGGGTATACAAGATCAAACGCAATCTTGATGGTTTTGTCTCTCGATATAAAGCTCGTTTTGTCGCCAAGGGTTTCCATCAACAGGTCAGCATTGACTATGATGAGACTTTTAGCCTTGTTGTCAAACCACCCACCATTTGAATTATAGCTGCACAATACAAGTGATCCCTTCAACAATTGGATGTAAGTAATGCTTTTCTTCATGGATTTCTAAAGGAGAATGTGTTTATGGCTCAGCCTATTGGATTTGTTGATAAGGCTCATCCCACTCATGTTTGTCAGTTGTATAAATCGCACTAAGGATTGAAACAAGCTCCCCGTGCCTAGTTTGAGCGATTTACGTCTCATTTACTGACTATGGGTTTTATTGCCTCTGTTGCTGATGCTTCCTTGTTTGTACTGAATCATGGCTCTCTTATTGTCTAACTTTTACTCTATGTTGATGATATTATCATCACGGGTAATGACTCTACTGCCATCTCTCATATTATCTCACAATTGTCTACTCCTTTTGAGCTCAAGGTCTTGGGTCCTCTTCAATACTTTTTGGGCTTACAAATTGATTACAAGACAGCTGGTTTATTTGTTCACAAATATATCAAGGATCTACTCACCAAATTTCACATGACTGATTGCAAGGCTACTCCAACACCTATTGTCGCCTCCATTAATGTTTCTTCTGGTGTTGATATTCTATCTGATCCTACTCCTTATCAGAGTCTAGTGGGTGCCCTAAAGTATGCAACATTCACTCAGCCTGATATTACCTTCGCTGTCAACCATGTCTTTCAATTTATAAATCAACCTACCTCTGCTCATTTTTTTTGCTGCTAAACGGATTCTCCGCTTCCTCAAAGGTACTATTGATAAAGGCATCATATTTCAACTTGGTCCACTCACACTTACTACCTTTACGAATGCTGATTGGGTTGGTGACCCCTCTAATAGCCGCTCCACCTCTGGTATTGTTGTATTTCTTGGCAACAATCCCATTACCTGGCTTTCCAAGAAACAACACATTGTTTCACGTTTGTCTACTGAGGCTAATTATCGCTCACTTGCCACTGGTGTTGCTGAGCTTGCTTGGCTTCGCCAAGTTATATGTGATCTTGGCTTATACTTGCCGTTTGCTCCTGTCATGTGGTGTGACAACACCAGTGCCTTGGCTTTAGCCTCTAATCCCGTTTTTCATGGTCGAACAAAACACATTGAGGTCGACTATCATTTTGTTTGTGAACGAGTAATCCATGGTGACCTATGTCTACAATTTATTTCAACGAATGATCAGCTCGCTGATATCTTCCCCAAAGCTCTCCCCCTCTCCATGCTTCCTTCGCCTATGTTCCAAACTATTGTTCTGTTCCAATGACCCATCAGTTTGAGAGGGGATGATAGAAGAGTCTCACATACAGTTTATTTAACTGAATCTGTTAGAGTCTGTTACACTTTCTATTGAAACTTAGTTAGTTATTATAGATAAGCTTCATTTATTATAGAGCCTTAGCATGGCTGTTTAGATTTTGTATAAATAGAGGTCTAACACCTCCTATAATAGTTAAGCAAGATAATACACGAGTCATTACTCTTACATATCTCTTATTCTCTCTATTCATCTTTCTACATTCTGTTAGTTTCTTTCAGGTCTAAAAAAATAAAATCTTAATAGTAAAATGAGAATCTTGTTCTTTTGGAGGCTTTCCTTTGGCTTGGAGAAAACATTTTGGTGGTCAAACATGTTGAGAGTAAAAGGCCAAATATGCGAAAAAGTTCATCATGTCAAAGTTTGTCCTACAATGGAGGAATATGGACAAAAAAGAAAAAGAAAAAATAAACATGAATTTAAGGCTTTCGAAAAGGATAACATAAGAAGTTCGAATTAATATTACAATTTCTAGAAATAAAAGCTCCTTGGTGAGTTTGGTTTGGCTCTTATGGTGAAGCTTTTTAGCTTATTTGTTTTTTTAGAGTTTTTTAAAGCCTCACTTTTTTAGGTACAATTATACTTTTATCTACTTTTAACATAACAACAAATAAGCAAAAAATTCATCTAAACTCGCACTTAACACCTCTTTTTTCCTTCTTATCTAGCTCATGCTCTCCTTGAAAACCTAATATCAATAAGTTTTGATCGTTTTCTTTCTTTCTTTTGTTATTTTTAACGTTGCATTTTTTTTCTTTTGCGAAAAACGTTCGCTTTTTCTAGTGTTCAGACCATAAAAAATGTGAGTCAACAGAATACAAGCCTAATATAGTGGAAAACTTTATATTCTCAATACTCCAACAAAAAAAAAAATATCTTCAAATAGTTAACTTCTCTATGTTCGGCCCCACCCACTTTCTCTCTCCATAGACCAAATGTTGACAAGCATTGACCGGTATGTAGATTCCAAATATGAGATCTATTTTCCCATTTAAGGCTCCTAAATGACACAAAATATATATAAATATATATATATATATATATATATACATATACTCTCATTTTTTGCTTGTTTTGGCAACATAAAATATTATACATCTCATTTTCAAGGTAGCAACCAAATACAAGAAATGAGTTAATTATCCAGAAAACAAGTTATTTTTCAGAAAACCTATTTATTTTTATTTATTTATTTATTTTGACTGAACAAACCCTAGAATAAATGAGTGGTTTTAAAGGGGGACAGCGTGGTTTTTTAAGTTTAATTCAAGGCTGATGTTTGAGATTTATTACAAGGATTGCCTAAATATGCCTTTAGGATAAATAGTCTTATTTGCTACTTTCTAGACCCTCACTTTTGTGTATTCATGATTATTATGGTAATTTTAAGAAAATAAATTCAATATTTTCCCACTAGACAAACGTTTTGTTCCTGGCATTGTGCTTTTACATGTAGCTGGTCTCTTGAAGAAACGATATCTAGGTGGACAATAGTTTTAGAATGGGCATATCATCAAAGCCAAATTGAAGAGATGAGTTTCATGTGGATCTTATCTCTTTCAAGAGATGAGATTTATATATATATATTCAAATTACTTTGAAACGGTGTTGTTTGACTAAATAATTCTAAAAAACGTATTATTTAGTAAAAACGACATAATTCTCCAATACACGAATAATAATAATAGAGCATGTTTGGTCGTGCATTTCGTGGGTCCCACTACTGGTTGTTTTATGTGTGTGTGTCTTTTTTTTTTTTTTGTTCTTAAATTCAAACACTATGCTATTGATATTGAAATCCACTTTTTTTAGAACAATTTTTTGGTGTTTTCTCAATTTGTTTGTTCTCATAAATATTGTTCAATAAAATAATAATTGTTTTATGTTTATTACATCAGCCCTTCACTCTTACTCCCTTATCGGTACTCTCGCTTAGTGGGTTCTTTGTTGGTCACGGGTTTACTGTATTCGCCGGTTTGCAATGGTCGTGTGGTCGCGGTGTAGTTGCAGGTTTGCTCGTTGTGGTTAAAATTGGGCTTGCGATCTTCGCCACCACTCGGATTTGTTTGTTGTTTTTTTTTTTTTTTTTTTTTTTTTTTTTTTTTTTACTGTTTTATGGGTTATAGATAAAGGTTTTGACTAATTTATGGGTTTGGGTGGATGTTGTTCAATAGCAAGGTAAGGCGACATGGCCGGCGGCAAGGGATAGGCAGGGCCGGTCCTGGAAATTATGAAGCCTAAGGCGGTGTAAAAAAAATAAGGCCTTCTATTTAAAAGAAAAATATATCATTGAAAAATTACTCTACATACGGTTTCTTTTACAAATTTACTAATTAAACTTTTATATTCAATATTTTCTAACAAATCTTGTTCAATAGATAATATGGCTAATCCATTTAATCTTTCTTGTGACATAGTTGATCGCAAGTAAGATTTTTATAATTTTTAACTTTGAAAAACTTCTTTCAATGGATGCGACTGTGACAAGTATAGTCAATAATATTCTATATGCAATAGATACATTTGGAACAATTCAATTCCTTGATAAAATTAAGTATATTTGTCGCTGTCTTTTTTTCTTTTGGTAAAATCTCTTGTAAGACTTTTAAGTTTGAAAATAAATCAATACTATTAAGATAAAAAAAAAAATTACCAGTTTAAAAAAAAAAAAAAAAAAAAAAAAAAAAAAAAAAAAAAAAAAAAAAAACCTTCAAGATTAACATAATACTTTTTCGAATTATCATAATTTAGTGAAGTTAGCTTTTTCACATCAAATAAATACCAAAAATTGTTCTCATATATACTTGGGTTAGAGAAATAAATTATTATTAGGCTTAATTTAAAGACTTTGTTTTAATATATGGGCCTTTTTAATTTTTGTATATATAAATATATTGAGGCCTTTCAATAAGGGTCTTAAAAAGTTTTGGGATGAGGCCTAATTTTGAGGTGAGGCATAGGGCGGTCGCCCACCTCGCCCTTGCCCAAGGCCACCCTTGGGGATAGGTCACGATTGTGCTGGATTTTCTTGTGGATATGTTGTGTTGTGGGTTGTGAAGATATTCTTATGGGTCTTCATGCAAAATAATAATAATAATAATAGGCCAAATTATATATTGCACCATCTATGTTTGGTCAAAGTTCAATTCAGTACTTTAAGTTTTGACCATTTCAATTCAGTCCTCTAAGTTTCATTTCGTTTCAATTGATTGTTTTCTGTTAAATGTTCTTAACAGCCGTTAGTTTTATTTTTTTAAATTAGATTTTCAGGTTTTTTAAATCAAATATTCAAAACTAATCTAACCCGAACCCAATTAAATCAATTCCCAACCCAGATTTGTTAAACCCGATTAACACAAACTACCACAGTAAAAAAAAAAAAACCCAGCCTCATTCATTCGAAAATCCCCAATTCCCAAATCCCTAAATTCCCAAAACCAAACTTCTGCAAATTTCGAGCATCACGAGCCGAGAGAGATCATGAGCTTGAGTACCGAGTGAGAGAGTATCACGAGCTGGGCAGCGAGGAACCTAAGGAGCTCCATCAGCGAACCAAGCCTGAGTGAGAGAGATCGAGAACCACGAGCCTTGCGAGGAAACTCCATCGACGAGTGGAACCCGAGTAGAACGGAGAGGAACCTGCACAAAATCTGAGCTGAGCGACGCTGTGAAAGGAAGTCTGTAACTCCAAAAGCTGACGTTAATTTCCTCTCTGTTTCCGCCTCCTAAATACCCAGACGAAACGACAACGTTTCACCCTCCGATTCTTTTCTCACTCCACAAGCACTCCACCCTCATCTGGTACTTCATCTCTCTCTTTCGAACTTCATATCTTTTGTTCTTCTATGCTCGGAATTTGCAGAAGTTTGGTTTTGGGAATTTAGGGATTTGGGAATTGGGGATTTTCGAATGAATGAGGCTGGGTTTTTTTTTTTACTGTGGTAGTTTGTGTTAATCGGGTTTAACAAATCTGGGTTGGGAATTGATTTAATTGGGTTCGGGTTAGATTAGTTTTGAATATTTGATTTAAAAAACCCGAAAATCTAATTTAAAAAAATAAAACTAACGGCTATTAAGAACATTTAATAGAAAACAATCAATTGAAACGAAATGAAACTTAGAGGACTGAATTGAAATGGTCAAAACTTAGAGGACTGAATTGAACTTTGACCAAACATAGAGGATGCAATATGTAATTTGGCCATAATAATAATAATAATTAATAAAAATATTACTGAAAACCATATGGAAAACACTTGCCAAACAAACTTTTGGTTCTCAAAACTACTAAAATATATATATATATATATATATATATATATATATATATATATATATATATATATATATATATATATATATATATATATATAATAATATATATATAATTTAATTTCTCAAAACATAAATACAAGTTTAGAAAAAAATATATATTGATACTCATGTACCAAACACGCTCATAATTTCGATATGTTCAACTCCTCGTTACCAAATATAACTATATTATTGGTCCATATGTGTTTATCGATATATATTTTCGATTAGAATCGAGTGGGTTCGTTATCGTTTCAACTAAGAAGACTTTAGAATAATATATTACGTAATTGAACATGATTGATAAGAATAAAATAATCGGGGTCGAATACAAAAACAACTGAACTAATAAATGTAAAACTTGCATAAAAGTGAATCGGATAGGAAAATAAATTGCAAAATCAAGACTTACTTGCATTAGTTAGAGAGTTACACTACAAGGAAAGTTAAATTTAACTTACGAAAATTACAAAGAAAGTAGAATAAAACAATGAGTAGTGTCTGGTCTTGAATGCATCTCCACTGTTATTTGAACGTCACTTCTATTTATAGTTTAGATTTAACCGCCAATTTCGGTTACTTTACAACACGCATCCTTCCAACCTTGAGTTTAGGAGTAGTTCACTTGACATTGTGTCGAGCTCTCTTTACTTTATAAAACAATTGTTCAATTTTATCGTCATTACTATATTTTCTCCATTATGGACAATTACTCATTAGAGATCGAGAAGAGCCTATCAGCTTAGCCGAGGCGACTGGCTGAAAATCAAACAAGAGTTTAGGGATACTTAATTAGAGAGAGAGATACATAACCATATACTCAAACCTATTAGAATGAGCATTAATAATGTTTCTAGAATTAATCATGCATGAAAAATAATGTTGAGGGCTTGCTTTGAAGAAGAGAAGGCCCAGCATGAGAAAGAAGAGCCTATCAGATTAGCCAAGGAGACTGCCTACGAAACCACACAGAGTTTCTAGACTCAATACTTGAACCCCCTTTGAGGAGCAGGCAAGTCATCCTTGGCTACCAAACAAGACTCTTAGCCTCATGTTAGATCTCTCTTCCTCTCAAATATTTTAAAATCCCCGATGGATGCTACAAATGCTACACATCTAAGAGTCTCTATTTATACAAAATGAAAGAATCAACATCCCTCTGACTAAATTGCCTAGTGTACATGCCCATTTTTTAACTAATAATTTGAATGGGCCCCCAAAATAAAATGCTTGGGCCTAATTAATCTTTTAATAGGCCCGGCCCAACAAAACATACCAAATAACGCCCAATAGCACACTTGGGCTTAATTAATCGCTTAATAAATTAACCCAATGAGCCAAGTCCAATAAAATGCCCTAAACAATTCCTAACAAGATACTTGGGTTTAATTAACCATTTAAGTAAAATAGCCCAATGAGTCTGACCTACTTAAATATGCCCAATAATACCCATGGAATCCTTGGGCTTAATTGATTATTTATCCCTATGAGCCCAGCCTAATAAAGCATCCTAAATAACCTTTAATAAATTATTTGGGCTCATCATTGAGGTGCCTTAACACCACTCTAAAAGCCCACAACCCGTAACATATGGCCCAGCCCGAAACAACACCTGAAGAGCCATTTAGGCCTATTTTCTTAAGTGCCCCGGCACTATTCACAAGCCCAAGGGAAATCCATAAGAAACCCATGGTCCAAGATGTGCTTATAATACAAATATGGGGTCCAAACACTATTGAATTGGTGGAAGGAAGCAGCTGGAGCCTAAGCATTAATCAGCCCAACACCCAAAATAGCTGAAGACAGCCAATTAGTGGGTCCCGTGAAAACTGAACTCAGGCTGACAGAGGAAGAGTTGCATGTCTGCTGCTGACAGAACCTGTATTATGTCCTATTATTACTAAAAAGGAGGGAGGCAGCAGCAAGCCATCTTCTCCAACGTGACAAGAGCTGCCAACCCACCATTTTTCAAATCACACAAGCTTCTACAGCTCACTCCAACTCTCCACTCCACTGGAAGCCATGATTTCTAGTACTGTTCACGCAGCAGACTTCTGCATAACAGCTCCAAGATCACTGGCAGCAACCAAAAATGCATGGGAAGTGAAGAAATATTATAGAGAATCCACAACCACGTCTATTCCGGTCCCAAAGGGACTCAGGGAGTAGCTCCCACGGCCCAGACCCGTGAGGAAGCTACTCTCCTTATGTTGACCCGACTTGAGGAGTGTGGTTTGGTGGAGGGGAGTCAGTTCCGAGACTTAGGTGGCCATGGATTGCAGTCATTAAGTCTGCTGGGAGGCTCAATGATGGGTTCATGGGTGCCAAGACACATGAGACATGCATGGACATAACCATACACAAAAACCCACCAACAAGAGGCAATGAGTGCCTCTGACAAGCCATTTCAGGGGAGGGAGAAAACCTTACCCTGACACCAGAAAAAGGGCTCTAATCATTTCACTGCTGCTATGCTCTCTTTGACAAAACATGTCATAGAGGACTAACACTAAAAACTAATAGGCTTAAGAAAACCATAATCTCGGTTTTCCCAAGAGATTAAGCCAGGCTAATCATTCTATATAAAGGACTGATTGCACTCTTAAGGCATCAGATCCATCAGACCCAGGAGCTTCAGCCAAACCAAGAACAACCCCTCCAATAACTCAAGAAATTACCACAATTAAAACCCAAGAGAAATGATTTTCTCTGGTATTCTCCAAGAAAGAGCCTCTGAGAATAGATGTTCTAAGATCCTTTACAACTTAGAAACACCCATTTAAACCCAAAAAGGCAATCCCGTCTGAAAGATTAAGATTTACAACTTAATCCATTTTTCTCAGGAAAAGCTCTCCTGGCAGATGTCTGGGCAGAATTTCCTAAAATGCCTTATGAGGGCCACAATGGTTCTCTACCCTTAGTTTAGCTCCACAAAATGCCTAAACACATTCTTCTCTAACCCTTATGCATGTCTCATCGGAGGTGACTCTCTCCCAACAAGTCAACCTTCTTTTGGTTTCAACAGAATTTGTTACTGTTAAAAGCTCTCCTGGCAGATGTCATCAGCAGCACAGAAAATCCGTGTTTAAAGTTGAGGTGATCAAAGTTACGCCGTTTCAAGTTTGGTTCAACTGAGGAACAGTAAGAGGCTTGGCCCAGGACTGCTCTTTGGATCTCTTATCGGTAACAATGTTTTGGCTAAACTTCCCTTGATTTTTGTTCATGTTATGTTCGGGTTTTAGTGATTGTAGCTTTTAAATATTTTTGAGAAGTGTCCCACTAGCCCGTGGGCCAAACCTTGGGCCTTCGGTTGAGTTTTGGGTTCGGCTACCCCTTTTCTTTATATCAAAGTCCACGTCGTGATCGCCCTCGGCACGCCACGTGGCATTGTAACAAAAACACCTAGTCCTTATCTTGGTCATGCATTTTCTCTTACATTTGTCAATTGAATCTCTATCTCAAAAAAAGAAAAAAAGTGAATTGCATCAATTTGCTGACCATAATGGAACATATTCTATACAAGGAAGGAAAGCTGAACAAGATTTCAATCTGGCACTTTTGCTGGGCAAATTGCTCCAGGTCAATTCGCTTGCCCTTTTTCTACATTCAAAGGAAAAATAGTTGTGACAGTTAAAGATTTCCCTGCTTGATTTTTTTTTTTTTTTGTTTTTGTTTTTGTTTTTACTACTAGGTACATCTCAATTTCTTCGTAATGTATAAAACTGAACAATGTCTTCATTGATGTATTGAAAATATGCAAATAATCATGCATTGTTTGACTTTCTGTTAATTTAAAGTCATAGTGCTCAAAATCTATCATTACATGTTAATGTGCCATAAAATGATTTTGATATTTTTGTTTGGATTTAATTGAAAATTAATTAAACGATAAGGGATTATTTGCATGTTTCCATTACATCAATACGTATATTACTTATTTATATTACTTATTTTTATATATTAGGAAGGAAAGTGCAATATGCATCGAATTAATATATATTACGTTGCACGTTACGATGAAAGTTATGTTTTAATTGGGGTGAAGCCTATGCAGCTCTTTTAGCTATCTCTACTGCTCGAAATATGGGAGGCAAGTTTGTTTTGTTTGAAGGAGACGCCCTTAACATTATTGAAGCCTTTCCAAAAATTCAGCTGATTCAGACTAGCATATCCGTGATATCATTGAAGATGTTAAATCTCTCCTTCGCTGATTCACAGCTTGGGATTTTGTTCATGTCCATAGAGAAGCAAACTTTTTTGTGCATAATTTAGTTAGTTGGGCATGTGCTTGTGATTTTGATTGGCCAATCTCCATCTCTTCTACTCCCATTTGTCTTTTTATAAGAGGAGATGGCATTGACCGTTTCTCTGTATAATTTTCTCTTTTTACATAATACAAAATATTTGTACTTATAAAAAAAAAAAAAAAAATTTAATTGTTAACTCAAGTCAGCTTGTTTTTTACTTTTTGAGGTAACTAGTCAGCTTGTCTTACTTTTTTTTTTTTAAATAGTTTAACAAAATTAAAAAAGGTAAATGTTTTCATGCCGCCCGAAACTATGTTAGTCCGAATTGCTATTTTTCTTCAGAATGTTGAGATTTGTGCTTTGTGAAAATTTTGTCACAATTATAATTTGCACACAGGAGGATAATGTTTAATTCAATTCAAATATGAAGAAATTATTCTCACGACACTCAAAACAAAAATTCATTAAAGAGAATTTGTATTGATACAATGATATTAAATTAATGAGTAAATATTGTATCACACCTAGGTGTGGACATTATAATTTGTGGATATTTATCCCCGCTTAGATGCTGTGAGTAAAGTGGTACGTGTAAACCAATCATTATCATTTTTTAAACAATATATGATCCATATACTCTATATCACTTTCTGTTTTTACCAAGTTTTCTTCCACTACTAAGGTGATAAATTGTTAATGATACATGATAAATGAATATCAATAAAAGGTCTATGTGAAAATCAATAACAATTTATTACTGTAATAAATTGTGAAAAAGATTGTGTTATGGTTTAACTCTTTTTTAAATTTATTTATCAAGAAATTTGTAGTTCAATGGCATTATCTAGTTCTCGTCAAGGTTTGAATCCTTTCTCCTACTTAATGTAACAATTAAATTATTTTTAAAAAATCATCTTTACACCGTATTTTTGCTAAATGTAAGTAGGATGGACCAAATTAAATCCCATATACTAACCTCGCATGAGGAAGCTCGCTCCTTAGCTGCCATAAGCCATGACATCTAGAAGCTTTATGACTATACTTTGGCATTGTAAATTTTAATACGGTAGTTTGCAAGTTTTTCCAACTTAAGAAAACAATAAAAAAATCCACACGGGGAGCGGAAAGTGAAGAATATGGAGAATCTGTGACAAAATTTGCACAGCACAAGTTGTGGAAATCTGTGCTGCACAACTGCTCAAGTCTCAACATTCTGAAGAAAATAGCAATTCGGACTAACATAGTTTGGGCCATGAAAACATTTACCTTCTTTTAATTTTGTTAAAAACCATATCTTTTCCTCTAGAAATAAGCCAAGCGAACTTGAGTCGATGCTGCTCTTAACAATCAAAACCTCAATTTCACCATAATAATGTGCAGCGCAATATGAATTATGCCAAACCAAGCAGGCAAATCTTTAACTGTCACAACTATAATTCCTTTGAAATAGAAAAGGTGCAAGCAAATTGACCTACAAGTTGCCCAACCAACCAAATTGCCAGGTCGAAATCTTCTTCAGCTTTCCTTTTTTGTATAGAATATATTCCATCATGGTCAGCTGGTGCTGGTCTGCTAATATATGCAGTTGAAAAAATAGAAGACCAAGATGAGGACTAGGCAATTTAGTCAAAGGTCAGAATTTGATACTTTTATTTCCTATAAATAGGGACTATAAGATGTAGCATTTGAAGCATCCATTGGGAGTATGAAATATTTGAGAGGAAGAAAGATCTAACATGAGGCTAAGAGTCTTGTTTGGTAGCCAAGGATGATTTGCCTGCTCCTCCAAGGGGTTTCAAGTATTGGGTCTAGAAACTATATTTTGTGGTTCGTAGGCAGTCTCCCCTTGGCTAATCTGACAGGCTCTTTTTTCTCATGCTGGGCCTTCTTTTCTACTAAGCAAAGTTTCAACATTATTTTTCATGCATGATTTGTATGAGCATGTTGGAATTTCCTACATATGGGCACGAGTTGAAGATCAAGAAAAAAAGTACATGAAAATGAAATTCTTCTTGATACTTGCCTTCTCCTCCAATTTGGTCTAAGTATATGGTTATGCATTAATACTCTCTCTCTCTCTCTCTCATTAAGTATCCCTAAATTCTTGTTTTTTTAGCCAATCACTTCGACTAAGCTGATGGACTCTTCTCAATCTCTAGTATATGGTTATGTATTAATACTCTCTCTCTCTCATTAAGTATACCTAAATTCTTTTTTTTTTCTTTTTTAGCCAGTCACTTCGACTAAGCTGATGGACTCTTCTCAATCTCTAATGAGTAATTGTCTATAACAGAGCAATATAGTAATGACAATAAAATTGAGCAATTGTTCCATAGAGTAAAGAGAGCTTGAAACAATGTCAAGTGAACTACTCCTAAACTCAAGATTGGAAGGATGCATGTTGTAAAGTAATTGAAACTACTAGTCAAATCTTAAGTATAAATAGAGGTGACATCCAAAATACAATGGCGAGGCATTCAAGACCACACACTACTCCTTATTTTAATCTAGTTTCTTTGTTATTTTCCTTCGGTTAAATTTACCTTCACTTGTAGTGTAACTCTCTAATTAATGCAAGTAAGTCTTTGAAATTTCTCTTCTTAACTTTGCAATTCTCATACTTGATCACAATTTGATTTCGATCACAATTTTTTTATCAATCACGTTCGATTACGTAACTTTTCTATCTTCGATCATATATTATTCTAAAGCATTCTTAGTTGAAACGATAACGAACCCACTTGATTCCAATAGAAAATAGATATCTATAAACACATATAGAACAGTAATATTTTCATATTTGGTAACGGGTAGGTGAACATATCAAAATTATTATTGCTAGCTATTGGTAGATAAGAGAATTGGGTTATTTTTGTGGAATAATATGTTTTTTTAGAATTATTTGGCCAAACTGTATTGTTTCAAAGTTATTTGACAAAATAGTTCCTTTTTTTCTTTCTTTCTTTTTTATATCTCATCCTTTTAAGGGACAAGATCCACTTGAAACTCGTGTGCATTGTGCTGATTTGATGTTGTTGATGTTGCCACAAATGTACACCTAGATAAAGAGACAAGATATATATATATATATATATATATATATATATATTTGGTGTGTGATAACATGGATATTTGAAGCTTCCACCCAACTAATCTCATGGGCATGTGTAATCCCACACGCACAGGAGAATTACCAAGCCCAATGGTCCCGAGGGTGGCCTAAAGGGATCCACTATTATAGGGAGTTGAACTCGCAACTTACACTTCCTGAAAATGCACCTTTTATTTACTGGGAAAGTATTAACTTTATTTTCTTGACATTGCGATAATAATCATGAACCAACAAAGTGAGGGACTGGAAAGGAGGAGAGAAGACGATTTATCCAAAGGCATTTTATCAAGCAAGTCTTACAATAAATCACAAACGTTTGCTTTATTAATCTTTACAAAAAACTCAAAGTTAAACCAGCACCACCTCCCCCATTAAAACTACCCATTTATTCTCGGGGCCATGACAACAATTCCCTTTGGGGCCATCCCTAGTCATTGAGCTTGGTAATTAATCAATGTATGTGAGATGGAGGATTACACATGCTCATAGAATTAGTTAGGGCAAAACTTCATATTCTCATATTATAAAAAAGGGTAAAATAAGTATATATATGTTTCCATGTGAATGTTATGGGCAAGCATGTTTATGAATATGAGTGTTTCTACTTGTGTGTAACATGTCTCACGAGACAATGTACTTTATGGGTAATAATATATGCACACTATTGATGCACATACTCCGTACATACTACATAAAATTTAGATATCCATAATTTGTAGACATGTGTGAATGTTGATGTCTACAATTTGTGAATATTGATATGCACAATTTATAGATGTATATCCACATTAAGTGGTGTGTGTAACAATATTTACTTTTCAAAAAGTATGAAGCTTCGATTCAACATTCCAATACAATAGACCGTGATAAGTGTCTTTTTTGACCACGTGTCATTTACTCCTTATTCAAGTAAAAAAAAAAAAAAGTGTGTTTTTTAGTTTTTAAAGTAAAAAAAAAATAATAATAATCCAAGAACGAGAGGAATTGAAAAAAAAAAAGAATCCAAAAATACCCCTAACGGTTGATAAAATGAGAAAGTAGGGAAAATAGAATAGTTTTTTCTCCCCCAAATCTCCAAATTCCAATATCTCTCCAATTCCATCTACCGCCCTATTCCCTAACCACACCTAAAATAGCACCCCAAAACAAAAGAAACCAATAAATACTCCTCTAATACCTCAAAAACCCAGCTACACATCCTGCTGCCTCCCACACTTATACACACCGAGTAAGCGAGCGAGCGAGCGAGAGAGACAGAGGGAGAGATGGAGCACGAGCAGGATCAATACGAGCAGGAGCAAGAGCACGAACACGAGCACGAACACGAGCACGAACACGAACACGAACACGAAGTCTACGGAGGAGAGATCCCCGACGAGGGCGAGATGGATGCTGACGTGGACATGTCTGCTAGTGCTGATTACGAACTTCAAGAACAAGAAGACGGAACTGACCCTAACTCCAAGGTTCCCCACCACCCTTCTTCTCTACACACTCTCTTTCAATTTCCTTTTTTTTTTTTTTTTAAATTAATTATATATATATATATTTTTTTTTAATTATAGGACTTGGAGGACATGAAGAAGAGGCTCAAGGAGATCGAAGAAGAAGCCGGCGCTCTTCGCGAAATGCAGGCCAAGGTCGAGAAGGAGATGGGCGCTGTTCAAGGTCTCTCTCTCTCTCTAGATTTATATATATTTGTATCTATTCAATTTCTGATTTGACTGACACATATTATTTTGTAACTATAATTAATGCTGCTGTTGTTGTTTTTCTGTGAATAAAGGAAAGAAATTGAAATCTTTAGTATGTATATATATGTTAAAGATTTACTTTAGTGGTTTCTATGATGGTGTAATTACACACGCACCCAGTAGGTCTTAAACCCGTTATTTGAGCTAGAGCTCATTGGCTTACTATACTGGTTTCTTAGGAGGAGAGATTTACTTTAAAGCAAATAGAGCCGTTATGCAAAGCTTCACTAGTGTGGACTTAAGACAGCCAACAAACAAAAGCTAAAGCATTTATAAACCTCAATGTGTCAAATTAAAACCGCATAAATTCCAAGTAGAAAGGAAATTACTATGGGGGAAGTTATATTTGGTTGGGAATTATGATAACTAGGGGCAGGATTTTGTCGAGTTCCAGAAATAAATTTTGGGATTTAAGGGTTTAAAGCATATGAGAGAAGGGCTTTGGATTTGGGGTTCAAATAAGACAAGGAAATATCGATCTTTCTTAAATGAGCCTAAAGTTTGTAGTCTCAGGTACTAGGATTGCTTGTTTGATGAGCCTGCCTGATGAACTGTGGGTTTAAGAGATGTCAGATGGGTGATCAAATCTATTTACATTTTGAAGTGGTGGAAAAGTTGTAGGGAACTACGGAGGAGAAGAAAGAGAAGGAAAGTGCCACTTACATGAGTGAACAAAGCCAAAGCTGTAAGCTTTTTGTAGAATATGAAACCCTAATAGGAACTAATTTTAACCCTTAGATAATATAAATCCTTTGTGAGTATAAAACCCTGTTAATAGTATGTTCAGACAAAGAACTATTGAGGTCCAAACGACTACTGTGGAAAATTAAATCTTGACCAAAAGGGTTTCTTAATTTGTATGTGCCTCTTGATTGGCATAAAGCCATAAGCCTTAGTCTTGGCTTCGAAATAGGGTTATTTTGTCTAGTCATCCAGGAGCAATGTTGCTGATTGACAACTTTTATCTTACCATCACATTCTTTTAGGGAGTTTCTAGAGGTTTGTAATATAATGTACCTTCTTCTTTTTTCTTTTTTTTTTTTTAAATTTATTTATTTATTTTTTTTTAAGTTTTTCTCTTGTATACCTTCAGGGTACTTGGGACTGCTCTTTTTTATTCTTTGTCAAAAAAAAAAAAAAAAAAAAAGAGATCCTGCTTTACATAATTCAGGACACAGGCAACAGCTCCATATGAATTTGATGAATTTTGAAGTTTATGATACAAGAGATAAACATGAGCAGTCCTAGCTAACCTTACAACCAAAGCAGTAGAACCATTCACCTGAAATTTATTTTTTAGCCCGCATGAACCAATCAACTAACTTCAAACCTGCTTTCTTTTTTCTTTTCATATAAGTTTTTAATACATGCTTGATATTATTCATTCAAAATTTAAATGATCTTGGGTTTCAAAAATAGCTCTGAAGAACATACTAAGAGAGTCCTTTAAAATCCCCATTCAATTTGTTTGTCTTTCAAAGTAATTTCTTCTGAATAGCTAACAAGGAATAAAGTTGTGTCTAAGTACAGCTCGTAGAAACATGCCAGATGAAACCAAATCAACCTGGTGTAACCTGCTCCTAGTGGCCTCCGAAGTCTCTGAAGTAAATTTTGATCTATATTTTGAATGGATCCAAACTATAGCATCATCAACTGAAAAAGCAAAAAAAAAAAAACTAAGTTTCATCAATTCCGGTAAAGTTCGAAACTATATCACAGTTTCATCAATTCCGGTAAAGTTCGAAATTAAGGATCTATATGATTCACACATCCCAAAAAACTATAGTTTCATCAATTCCGGTAAAGTTCGAAACTATATCACAGAAAGCAGACAAATTTCTAAACTTGATCTAACCGCAAATTTTTTTTCTTACCATTACCATTTTAGTGTTTGAGAAGGGTCTTGCAAGTTGTCTAAGATTAAGGATCTTTCTCCAAAACCCATGTCTGTCCACTGATTCAGTCACATCCCAAAAGCTTCCTCCTCTAGGCATATCTGTTTAAATCCATGAAACCGAAGTCATCCATCATGAGCAAACTGCAGCCATTTATGCTTTAAAATGGAGGCATTATACATTCCTTAATTCTTCTTAATCCCAAGCCACAAGTTTCTCATTGGGTGTTTCCCTTGCCTATACTGCTAGACCGAAATAACCTGGCCCTTAAAGTGTGTGTCCTCTATTCCTAGGTACAATGCTTAACTTTGATTAGCTTTTTACCTTGCATCTTGTGAAATTGGTCCAGTGCATCCATTGTAAATGGTCCAAAAGATTTAAAATTCATCAAAAGGCAAGTTAGTAATTTATCAACTTGAGGAGGCCATTAGAATTACTAAGAGCTAAGAGAAAAAATGATGCTGAAATGATTGAAACCTGAAATTGCATCCTAATTTGCTAATATGTGAGCTGTGATTATGGCTTTGCTTCCCTTTTCTAGCTATATATTAGGACAATAATCTTGTATCTTTCACTGAGATTTAAAATACAATTTAGCCTTTTGTTTCTGTGTGGTACATTAAATATACTTGTAATGTCTAGATCAGTTCATTCTTGTTGATATTTGAAGGTTTAATGAATCAGTGAGGGAAAGAAAACTGAATTCATCATCCTTGTTATAAGTTGGTTAATTATGAATTTCTAATTGATAATTGCAGACTTTCGTGTCTAGGATGTACTATATAATCTATAGTTACTACATTTTTTTGGATAAGGTAAGAACTCATTATTCAGCCATCCAATCGAAAAGCAATCTTAAGAACATAATCAACTACGAATTGATGTACGTTCTTATTGATTTCATAGAACATACAATAGGCCATTGGGTTAAAAATCATTTTGAGCGATATAGGGCATGTATTATTGTTGTTATGATGCACATTTACTCTTGTTGTATGGTGCTAGATATTATTTTCTTACAAGATTTGACTCTTTAAGTAAGCATATTTGTAAGATTTAGTTAACTAATATGTTATTTTTCAATATGTATGAAGATTCATCCAGTACTTCTGCAACTCAGGCTGAAAAGGAGGAGGTGGATGCTCGGTCCATTTATGTTGGTAATGTGAGGTTTCAACAATCCCTTTCTTGCCCCATTTCAATTTCAATGCTTCCAAATGATATTCTAAACAAATTTCCATGTATTTTTGCATGCTCTTCTCTCCATTTATTTGATATTTATATAGAGTATCCTTTGTACCAGATTATATCAATTTGAATGATAACTGATATGATTTTTTTTCTCTTGGTGCCGCTACCAAGTTGAAAGAAGGAATTGTCCACTGAGAATATAATTTATTATTGACTGAGTAAGCATAGGTATCAATATACCAGCTTAGATTAGAAAATGGTGCTTATCGGTCATTTTGTTTTGTCAATTAATATTTCTATTAGAAATTTCAGTATCCAGTTTACCTTTTGTGGGTCACTATACTAGTGATGTCAAGGCTCGGGCTTTTTGGATGATAGTTTAGTTTGCTTTGGATGAAGCTAAGAGTTTAGATGAGCAAACACTTATATATTTGCTGATTTGATTTGGACCATGTTGACCAATACTTGGGAGTTAATATCAAAGGTAATGCACTGGGATAAGGTTCCCTATTTTTAAGGAATTTTATCTTTTAATATTTGCTGGAGAATTTCATGACTCTTGATGACAAATGAGAAGATTTACATCTCTTCTTCAAAACCATAGTTTTGTAGCCGATATGAGGGACATAAGGCCTATTAGCCTCCTTGGCAGTTTTTGTAAAATTCTTGAGAAGGTGTTGGCCAACAGATTGAAACAAGTGTTAGGTAGGGTAATTTCAAATAGTGAAAAAAACTTTCATTAAGGGGAGGCAGATTTTTAATTCGGTTCTTATAGCAAATGAAGGCTTGGAGAGCCGTCTGAGATCTGGGAATTCGGGGTATTGTGCAAATTAGATTTGGTGAAAGCTTACAGCCATGTCAATTGGGAGTTTCTGTTGTATATTATGCAGCGATGTGGGAAAAATGGAGGGTTGGATACATTTTGTATAATGACAGTACGGTTCTCGGTATTAATAACTGGTACTCCCATTTATTTTTTCAATAGTAGTAGAGGTTTATGCTATAGAAATCCTCTTTCACCTCTACTTTTTGGTATGGCAATGGAAGTAGATTGGTGTCAAGGGCGACAGAAGGGGCTATTTAGCTGGCTTCCCTATAACCAAAGCTAATTCGGAATCGTTGGAATTTCTCATCTTCTTTTAGTAGACGATGCATTAATATTATGTGATGCCAACGCTGACCAGATTCGACACTTGAGATGTATTCTTCTATGCTTTGAAGTTGTATCGGGTCTCAAGGTGAATTTAACTAAATCTAAGATGGTGCCAGTTGGAGAGGTGGTGGATTTGGAACCCTGGCTAAAATTCTAGGTTGCAAGATTACTTCACTTTTGATGAAGTATCTGGGATTACCTTTGGGGGCTCATTTTAAAGCGAGAAGCATATAAGATGGCATTACTGAAAAGATGGAAAGGAGATTAGTAGGATGGAAGAAACTTTATTTATCAAAACGAGGTTGTCTATCACTTATTAAGAGTATGTTTTCTTGCGTTCACACTTATTTCCTTTCTTTGTTTTCTTTTCTAGTTGGCATGGCAAATGGATTGGAAAAACTAAAAATAAAAAGGATCATCTTTGGGGTGGTATTGGAGATGAACACAATTTCCATTTGGTGAACTGGAACATGGTGTGTGACCCGATCCAATGGTTTTGGTATTATATGGAGGAAAGGAACATGTTGTGGAGGAAGGTGATCAACAGCAAATTTGGAGTTGCTTGATCTATGCTAGGTTGTGTTTTGAGGTTGTACACGGTCTATACGTGGTGCATCTTTGGAGAAATATAAGGAATGACTGGAATCATTTTGTGCGATTTATTCGGTTTGATGTGGGATATGGTACTGGGATTCGTTTTTGGCTTGATCGGTGTGTGGTGATGGCACTTTCAAGGAAAGATACCTGAAGTTGAACATGATTGCTAGAAACAGGGATGCTCTTGTGTCAGATTATATGGAAAGGATAAACGGTCAAGTCCATTGGAATTCCCTATTTTTTAGAGCAGATCAGGATTGGGAGATGGAATCCCTTGAAGAGAATACATTATCAGCTACACAACAGTTGTAGTCATTAACCCTTGTTTTGAATAGTGTATACGGTGTGTAGTTTATTGTAGCAACTGATTCTATTTAATCAACACGTGTAAATTAGTGGATGTTGTTAAGTCTGTTTAGAACTAGTTTTTACTGTGCTAACCATCTTTCTCTTGTAATAGCAGCTCACCTGTGTATATATAGACAGAGTTAGAGCTCATTTGTAATACAAGCTTGAGATTACACTTTTCAATTCACAAACTCTCTCAACTCCATTTCATGGAATCAGAGCTTAACATTTTTTGAATGAGTTGTATGAAATCAAAATTAAGTAAGAAGGAGACGATAGGATTTTGTGGCTTCCTTCAGCAAAGCCTGGGTTTCAAGTCAAAAGTTACTATTAGGCATTAAGATCTGAGGTTGAGGGTGCTAAATCTTTCCCATGGAGGAGCATTTGGAAAGTACGAGCTCCACTTAGAGTGGTTTGTTTTTTTGCATGGACAGTTGCTTTGGGGAAAGTTTTAACAATGGATAACTTGAGAAAACGAGGGATGGTAGTTATGGATTGGAGTTGTATGTGTAAATCCAATAGGGAGTCTGTTGATCATCTTTTATTACATTGTACTATTGCTTGGGAGTTATGGGCTTTATTATTTTGTTTATTTAGGGTTAATTGGGTGCCAAAATCAGCAGTAGCTTGATTGGCATCCTGGAAAGGGAGCCTTGGCAAATTCAACAGTATCGAAATTTGGATGGTAGTTTCTTGGTGCCTACTGTAGTGTCTTTGGAGAGAAAGGAACTTACATACTTTTGATGGAAAAGATCACCAGTGGCAATCTTTCTCAAGACCTTATATGGATGGATGTCATTAGCAGCTCACTTTACTCCTTTTAGTCTATTGGACTTCATAGATGATATGCCCTTTAGATGATAATGTCTTGATTAATTTCTTTGAATATTTTCCTTGTTTTGTTTTGGCTCTTTCTTTGTATGCTTCTTGTGTATTAGGATTGAGCTTCCTTTGCACTTTTAAATGAATTTTAGTTACTACAATTCAATGGTATATTGTAATTTTATGTTGCTCTATTAATAAAAAAAAAAAGGTAATTTAAGTTATTACTACATGCATAGAATACTATTCTCCCATAACCAATGCCCTTCGTTTACTCAAAGTTGTCAGTTGTGGTCTGGACCCTCTCAAGTGAAATTTTGGGATACATACATGTGTATGTTTAAAGAAACAAAATGTTAGTACTTGATTGATACTTATGTACTTTATCTGGTGCATGTTTAAATTGTATAGAGTTGCTTTGAAGTTCAATAAGTATTTTAAGACTAGTTTCAGTAACTTTCATTTCATGATGCTTCATTTGTGTAATGCTTTTGGAAAATTACAAGACTTGGAGTGCACATTAATTTTGGTCTTCTATTATCAATTTCAGGTTGACTATGCTTGTACTCCTGAAGAAGTCCAGCAGCATTTCCAATCTTGTGGAACAGTAAACAGAGTGACAATTTTGACAGACAAGTTTGGGCAACCAAAAGGATTTGCTTATGTTGAATTTGTTGAAATTGATGCTGTTCAGAATGCTCTCCTGTTAAATGAATCTGAATTGCATGGTCGTCAATTGAAGGTCTTTCACATTTTATTTTTGTGCTGTCAATTTCTTCATGAATTTACTTATTTGATTATAGCTGGGGGTTTTGGATTTTTATAGGTCTCTGCTAAGCGAACAAACGTTCCTGGAATGAAACAGTATCGAGGAAGGCGACCTAACCCATATTTAGGTTTTCGACCCCGGAGGGCCTTCGTGCCTGTCTATACTCCATTTGGTTATGGGTAAGCACTAGAATTTAACTCAGTTTGGATGTGAGGAAGGATAGATAAATTGGGAACTTAGCTTTTTCTCTGAAATTAAATGGAGTACTAACTTTGCTATCTTTTAGCTTCCAGTGTGTCTTGAAATTTTAAATACATTGTAGACTTGTAGTATACATATGATTCATGAAATTCCAGATTTCCGCCTAGTTCATTTCATTTGAGAGGAAAAAAAATCCATCTTTGGCTAGCAGAATCAATTTGTTGCTAGAATAGTAGTTCTGACTAATGTGGTTCATATTGCGAGTTATGGTCCATGTAGCAGTATAAGCAAGAAGAAGAGAGAGACAGAGAGAAAGAGATTCCTTAACAGTCTGATTGGTTTGAATTAGATGCTAGCAAGCATGCATACAGGAATTAAAAAAAAATTATTATTCGATAGTTGAGGGAATGGGGGATTTGAACCCTGGATGTTTTCGTTGGAAACACCAGGAATACAGTCATGCAAATCTCTTTATGACTGTTTTATCTGTGTCTGTACCTTCATTTTTTAATATATTTTTTGACGTGGGTTCAGCCTGTCATCTTTTCTATTATCAATCTAGCCACTCTTTGTTTCCTCTACACAGAATCTTCCCATTTCATGATAAATTCACCAGTCTCCCTTATTAATCCTAAAAAAAAAAAAAAAAAAAAAAAATCACCAGCCACCTCAAATTGTAATTTACAGTTGAGACCACTCATATAACTTGTTCATTTATTTTGTACTTGTCATTGCATCATTGGAGTGGCTAGTCTAGCCAATACTTCACTTGTTTCATTCCTGATTTTCATTTGCACCAAAATTTCATGCTGCTCAAAGTGATTATTCATTTGACCTTATGTGCAGAAGGGTTCCAAGGTTCAGAAGACCCATGCGGTACAGGCCATACTAATGCTGAATCATACTTTACTGGGTGGCCACAATTGTGAGAAAAACCATTACCATACGTTGTATAATGGTTATTATTGGTTAATGTGATCTTCCCCCCTCTGAATTTGAGCATGTAGTAGTATTATGTTTAACATATTGTACAATTTACCTGCTTTGGTGGGGATAAAAGGGGGCAAGTATTTTATTATTGTAGTGAATACAATTTTTAGGCCTCTATTAGTTCCTCTACTAGATTTGTAATTTTCAATTCAGTTGGGATGAGCTCAGACACTGAAGAATTCAAGTTGACCGAGTATTTGACTTGAATGATGTACTCTAATTGTGAATTATGGAAATTAATTTTGCCAAATTTATTATGGTAGGTGTGTTCATCTAAAGGAAGAGCTATTTTATTATTGAATATTGTATGAGATTGTTGTGTAACATGGTCTGAACTGTCAACCCATCCAAAACCCAAACACTGTAATGATGGACTGCCCTCGTTGGTTTCACAAACGGGTTTTGGTTTTCGACCAGCGATGGACTGTCTTCCTTCCATTAACAAATGGGATTTGGTTTTTGACCAGCGGTTTGGAGTTTTGTTGTAATGTTCATGACTATAGGGTTTCACAGGTTGCGATTGGGTTATGGACGTTGATGTGGTCGTGTTTTGGAGCTCATTTTCGTTTTTTTGAAAGAATGATATTAGGTTTTAGTGTTTACTGTATATGGGTGGTGGTTTTGTTGGGAAGAAAATCTGATTTCGACAAGCCATTAAAAGAAAAAATCCTTTGTTACGGAACCCGAATTACCATTTTTTTTTTTTTTTTTTCTTTTTTCTGGAAAAAAAATAAAAATAAAAATACAATTTCATTCAACTTAAATGTCTTGGTATACAATCAAATTGTATTCTTCTTATTTTGGTATTACTTTTATATATATATATATATATATATATATATATATATATATATATATATATATATATATATATAAATCAATTGAGTTTGAATGCGTGAGATTGTGAAGTTGAGGTCTCGTTAAAAGGACGGGCTGACGTGGTCGAGCGAGTTTGATCCGGTCGAGTACAAGTAAGAAATATATTAGACTAATAAATATTCTTATTCTTATGACCTTTATCTGGTATCCGGTATTTTTTACAAAAAATAAAAATAGTTAAAAGTATTGTTTTCGTCCCTAAACTCTACATGAAATTTATTTTTCGTCTCTGAACGTCGAAAAAAAAAAAAAATTTACACATGAATTTCATCACTTTAATTTTTTTCTTTTTTATGACGAAATTCATGTGTAAAAACAATTTTTTTTTAAGTTAAGGGACAAAAAACAATTTTTTCAAAGTTCAAAGACGAAAAACGAACTTCATGCAAAATTTAAGAAAGAAAACGATAGTTCAACCTAAAAAATAAAACTTTAGCATACATTCTGACATTTTTTTTTTTTTGTAAATCAAAGAACACTTAATTAAAAGTTGAATAATACATAAATCCTTAAGTTTATAGTCCGATAATTAATTTTAATAATCTATTAGTATAATAATTCCACAAATAAAAAGAAAAAATACGTATAAATTTTATGCATAAAGCATGAAACATAGTTAAATAACAAAAAAAATAAAAAATAAAAAAATTAAGTGTAGCTTTTGAAAGCTTATTTGATGGCAAGTCCCATTTTGGGCCGAGTACGGGCAGGTCCTCCCCGACCCAATTCGCGTAATTGAGAGTTGAGACAGACTTCACGAAATTGAGGTTACTCCAAGTCAAAAGTCGAAACATTGCGATCTCTCTTGTTCTCTTTCTCTTTCTAATGTTGTTTTTCCTAGAATCCTTCGCGTAGGCAGGTAGCTATTTTCTTAATCTTCTCTTGCTCTCTTTTATAATCTTCGCTTGCGATCTCTTCCTCTTTTATATTAACTATTTTGTTTGTTTTATTACAGTGAAGGAGAGAAGAGTTTAATCAATGGCTTCTATTAAAGAAGAAGGAGAAGATGGTGATACAGCCTCTACTCCATCCTCGTAACCAACTCACTCTTTCTTCTTTTTCACTCTATACTTACTCTCTCTGTTTGGCTACTGAGAAAGTCCAGTTTAAGGAAGGAAAAGGAATTAAGAAAATAATAAAAATCCTGTCTTTGTTTTGTTTTGTTTTTGCTTTTTTTTTTTTAAAAAAATTATTACTTTTTTATATATCCTTGAACAAGTAGGGAAAAACCCAGCTGAATTAAGTCTTAATAGTTGGGTTAGTTTTAGTTTAATAGTGGTTCTTTTTATTTTCTCAGGTTTATAACAAAAAATTTATGAAATTCAAAATTTTGTTGGCTTTTTATTGTTTATTTTCTCAGTAAGCAAAATATGCCCTTCTGATAGATATAATGGGTTATAGTTAGTTTTTTTTCAGTTAATTATGTAAGTTGGTTTTATCTTTGTCCTAATGATTGTAATGGTTTAAGGTTGTTTTCCTTTGCTGAATGACTTTTTGTTCAGGCCAGAGAATGTATATAGAGATCCAGATGATGGGAAGCAGCGGTTTTTGCTTGAATTGGAATTTGTCCAATGTCTAGCTAATCCCACCTACATCCACTGTATGTTTTAAGAATTGTAAAACAAATTCACTTTTCTGTTCTGCTGAGTGCCTTATACAATTAGAATGTCTGCATCTACAGAATTTTTGTACTAGAATTGTCACAACCTTCGATTTGCTTCCTATACCAGTTGGAAAGGACTCCATTTCTGTTGCAGAACATTAATTAATTTCCGTCAGTTCCCACTTAAAGCCCATGTAGTGCCCTTAGTCTTACTCAGATTAATGTGGGACTCAATACACATCTACAGCATTTTTGTACTAGAATTGTCACAACCTAGGGAAAGATTGGGGTTATAGTGAAGAGAAGTAAAATGAATTTTTACAATTCACTTAAAAGTTAAAAGTTATGGCAGCTTCCCCAAATTAGAGTCAATGTTGTAAAATGTCAACCAAGGGTCACAATTATTATTTTTTGGCTGCAAAGAGTATTCACACATGCAACGCACAGACAAGCACATGCTAGATAGTGTTAGTGCTTTATATTAGCAATGATCACCTTTGTTATTGGTTTAAAATGATTTTCTTTTGTCATTATTTAAAATTCTTTAAGTGTCTAGAGATCAAAGCATTGAATGCTGGTGTCTCCCTTTCATGTCTGTGTGTGTGTGTGTGTTTTCTCCCTAATGCTTGGTCCTTACTCTAATGCAGATTTGGCTCAAAATCGCTATTTTGAAGATGAAGCTTTCATTGGCTACCTGAAATACCTCCAATACTGGCAGCAGCCTGAGTACATAAAATATATAATGTAAGCTGATATCTCAATATCATTCCATTCAAAAAAATAAAGAGGGGGGGGGGGGGGGCGCACGAAGAGTGTTGCTTTTCTGAATGATTAAATGGTCTGTCATTATTTTTTATAATTCATTTTGTTGATCTACATAATTATTTCCTAACAAAATCGCAGGTATCCTCATTGCTTATATTTTCTAGAACTTCTCCAAAATGCTAACTTCCGAAATGCAATGGCACATCCTGGCAACAAGGTTAAAATATTCTGTATTCATATTTCCCCTCTTAAGTGAAATCATGTTATTTCTCCTTTGACATTTCCTTGGGGCTTCAAATATATTTTTGAGATCAGCAACATGATCCTCTCAAAAGTCACATGTTATCTGTTTTTCTTTCTAGATCTCTTAATAATGCTTACATTTTGTCTGTACAATTGTAGCATGTGAGTTATGATTTATACTTTATCCAATAATTGTTAAACATTCTAAATGAGGCAACTTTATTGTTTTTATTGGTAAATTCCTCATACATCCAGTGGTCTTGAACCTCAACCTCACCTTCCACCTTGCTCTTCTACGAAGTCACCAGCAAGATTTGATCCATCTTTATCATTATTTTGTGGGAAGTACTGAGGGATAGTTTAGTTATAAACATTGTCAATGTATCTATATTCTTTCAATCAAATGTTCTATTGAAAGTTGCTTGATAGATGTTTTACATGTCTGCCTGTTGCATTTTAAACCTAGCATAGATTTAAGTCATCAAACCAAATAACTAGCATTTTAGTAGGGATTTTTTATTTTATTTTTTACATAAAAATAACCTTATTCATTTTTTATTGATAAGTTACACACGCACCTAGTGGGTCTAGAAGTCACGACCTCACCCTCCACCTAGCACTTGCAGTAGGAGGAGGTGCCAGCTGAGCATTGGCGTATATAACCTTATTCATAAAAGAAGATAGCTCCAATACACAGGAAGTGTGTGAAAACTACTCCTAAAGAATTATAATATGAAATTCCAAAGATCTAAAAAATATATAAAAAATCAGGAAATTCTGATGCCTAAAGCAATCATCCAGTCATACATTGGGAGGTGTAGGGGGCATATGTGGTTCTGGACTGTTTAGTGGTTACCTGAGGAAGAGGACAACTAAATCTCTTAATGGTCATTGAACGAGATTTTTGTGTTTTCCCCTTCTCTTTTCTAGTAATTCAGAACTCTATTGTATATAGCTTCTCGGACTAATTCAAAGTTGGTCGAAACTTCTTGGAACTTTTCAGGAATTGGCGCATAGGCAGCAATTCTACTTCTGGAAGAATTATAGGAACAATCGGTTGAAACATATTTTGCCAAGACCCCTTCCTGAACCCGTTGCTGCCCCCCCTGCTTCTGCTCCACCTCAGCCGCCTGTACAACCTGTGCCACCTGCTCCAGCTACAACTATCACTGTTACAGCAACTCCTACTCCAGCCCTTTCTCCTATGCAGTATGCTATTCCCCATGGATCTGCTCTTGCAAAAAATGATATGAGGACTAGTGGGGTTGATCGAAGAAAAAGAAAGTATGTAACTTAAATTTTATCTGGTATGCCAGATGATAAAATTATGAAGCTTTCATCTTTTTCAGTTCAAATATACATATTATCTACTTATTGCTCAAAGGCCTTTGAGAGACCAATATTTTGATAAGTATATATTTATGTTGATTATTACAGGAAGGATGGATAACTTGCCTTCTGTCATGTAATGAAAGAGAAGGGGAAACAGCTGAGGTAATTTTCTTGTACTCTAGGTTTATGTGATTGAAGTGGAAATTGATGCTAATTTTCTATTAAAAATGTTGATACTATGATTAGCACATTTGTAATAACATAAAGCCCAGTTTTTCCTATATATTAATTGTTTATTCAGATATAGCATTTTGTCAATTCTGAATGCGCACATATACTAGATCATTTTTATGCTTCTTGAATGATGTTCAAGTATTTCATGAAAGTCCTGCTCCAAGCACCTACTGTCTGTGTCAGTGAATTATAAAAATGATATAAAATTGATGTTTGACCTCTCTAAACTGCTTGGAATTGTATGTATCGAGGTGTTGAATTACATGATGACAAAGCTTGGATGCAGAACTCTTAAGGAACTTGGGCTCTGTCTTTTTCATAGATTTTTTTTAATCAAGTGTATTTTCATATGGAGTAAATTTACTTTAAATTTGTGGGATTTGATAAGAATCAAACCATGATAGCCAGCTTTCTCACTGTAATTTTCACCCTACAATAATTTCATTCTATAAGCTTTCTCACTGTAAATTTACTTTTTGGGTAATTTTGTCTTTGTTAATATCCTCTTGGGTTTCAATCAATGTTTTTATGTATCGCTTATGTCTCAGATTATCTTCAGCTTAAAATGTGGAAGTGAGTCCTATGAATTAAAACACCCAAATTAAACTATATTTACAACATGGGTGATGCCATAGAGAACTTTTATATGAGAAGAACAAGGTCTGGATCTTAAGATATTGAGAGCTTACTCGAGATTGAAGTGTGGAAACAGAGGTGCAAAATGATCAGTTACATAAGTGGCATGTTATCTATTTAATAGGTTAAAGTTAAGTTCATGAGGACGGTTAGAATTATGGTTAAATGATTAAATTTTATTTATTTATTTTCTATCAATTTAAGCTTTTGAGAGAATTGATAATTTATCATGAGGAGAGTAAGTTCAAAACCTATGTCTACTCTACCTCCCATTTTAAAAGTCAATAATCACATGAGTTAGGCCTTATATATTAAGTGGGAGTCTGAACTCATATGTGAGGGAAAATGTTAAATTATGGTTAATTGATTAAATTCACAATTTTCTAATGGTTTATGTTTTTAGGAGAATTGGTAATTTATAAAAGAGAATATATAAATTTTCCACATTTATAAAGGACCCTATTGATGTCATCTATTTGGAAAAGCATTGAAATTTGATGTATTAAGTTTAGTACGAACAAAATGTTGTCGTTATTATCTTCTTAATTCGTATCAACGGAGTATTTAATACCAAAACTTCCCCAGGCGCAACTCAAAATGTTGTCGTTACATTTTCCTTTTTTAAACACTTCTTTTACATGTAAGATACTTGCACTTCTCTTGGTTGAAAAAGGGTACTTCCATACACTTCTCTTGGTTGAAAAAGGGTACTTCCTTACACTTCTCTAACATATCATTAATTGATGATGATTTCTGGTTGCGCTTAGCCGCTTCTCTATCTTAATGTCTCACGTCATAAACATAGTTGCACTTGCACATTCTTAAGTTCATCCATTATCCATAGTAGGTAATAGGGGTGGGCAAAAAACCGTGGATCCTGACCCGCCCGACCAATCCGGCCGATCCACTTGCCCGCCCGTCCGCTCGCATATATACGGACGGATACGGATACGGATATTTTAAATATCCGGATAACGGACGGATAACGGTTTTTGGAATTTTGGTCGGGTGGATACCCGCCCGCCCGACAATATTTAATTAAATAATATATATATATATATATAAAGTTAATACTATTAAAAAAAAAAATCCAACATATATTATACGGTCCCCACCCCACCCGAACCATTTTTTCTCTCTCTCAACCTCACGGTGCTCACCTAATCATCTCTCTCTCTTCTCTCATTTCCGTCCCCCTCCCTCACTCTCTCTCTCTCCGTGACCATGTCTCTGCCAAGAAGAAAAACTAAAGAAAGAAGCTTGGGCCGAGAAGTCGCCGGGGTTGGAAGACAAAGGCGACGCCACAGCTGAGGACAAACGCGACACCACGGCTTGAGGCAAGCTCACCTGATCTAATTGTTTTCTTCTACTATGGTTGCCGATCTCACCGGATCTGGTGATTTCTTGTATTTTGGTTGCCGGATCTGGTGAGATCTTACCGGATCTAGAAAGAAAATGGGTTTGTGTTTGTGTTTGGATTTGCTGTGTTTGTGATTGAGTTTTGATATCAAATTTTTTACAATTTTGTTTTTGTTTGTGATTGTGTATGTTTGAAACGATTTGGTTGTCTTGTAAACCCGATAAACCCGATCGTACCCGCCCGCCAAAACCGATCAACCAACCCGCCCGATCCGACCACCTTAACGGATGGTCAACGGGTTGAAGCTTTGCAAACCCAACTCTGTCGGGTAGGATAAAAAAATACCCTCAAACCCGAACCGCCCGACCCGAGCCCACCCCTAGTAGGTAAGTATGCCTATGATACGTGTCCCATATGAGTACCAATGTTAAATAGAAGGAACTTTTTTTATTTTTTTTTTATTTTTTTTATTTTATGGTGTTTAAAATATTTCAAATGGTAGTTTCAGTATATTTTAGTGGTTTGAATAAAATGACAAGGTTGTTCATGGTGTATGGGCTTGTCCAAGCCATACTGTCGTGATGAACGATTTGGCATGATCTAGTTAGACGATCTCTTTCAAATCAAATGCAATTTAAATTCTGTATTTGTGTGTTGACATAAATATGAGTCATATCTATAAACAAGACATGAGAATTCAAAGTTAGATGATTGATGGAATACCACCAAGGGTGATGGTCTAGTGATAAGGAACGTACTCCCAAGTGGTTTGGGATGTGGAGGTCCCAGTTTCAAATTCCGTAATGGGAAGCGTCCTGGGATTAAACCCCACAACCCCCGCTTTGGACCCGTTAGTGCCCTCGTGGGGCTGGGATAACAGTTATGACTCACCAGTTCCCTCTGAACCCAGCGGATAGGGTGTTACTATGGTCACGTCCAGGTAGGGAAGCCACTCTGATCACCTCTTCCTACCCAATTTTTTTTTTCTTAAAATAAAATAAAATAAAAAAAAATAAAAAAAGATGATTGATGGAATGTTGTCCAAATTTATTTAATCTAATTGAGTTTTTTTTTTTTTTTTCCCCTCAAAATGTGATTTGGATGATAAGAAAGTATAATGAGATTGTTTATACCATAAAATATATTAATATATCTCAACTATGATCCCAACCTCGATGCTAGATCATTTAGAGTTCTAAACAGAGATGATAAGAAAGTAGAACGAGGTTATTTATAAATGGACGGGTGCCTTTAGGATAAGAGTTAAGGAACATTAAATACTTACATTTTATGGGAAATAAAAAAATTTTAATATTAAAATATAAATGAAAAGACTAAAATATTCTTAAATACTATTTTGTAATATTTTAATATTAAAATTTCAATACTTCCTATAAAGTGAAAGTATTAAATGCTTCTTTAACCATTATCATTATCTTAAGAACACCCGTTAACAAAATCAATAAATCTCAAATTGTTGACTAAATGTGGTCCTTAACCTCGATGCTAAAGAATCTATAGAGTTCGAGACTGAATCTTGATCTTGACCCACGCTAGGTTGATCCATAACAAAGCCAAGCCACAAGAAAGAAGTCACGTATGAGGTTGTTGGCCTTGAAAAAAAAAATGACTACAAAAGGTGATTTATTAGGTCATTGCCAACAAGTTTTGTTAAGAAAGTTGGTTAACCTCTTTTGGTGTTGTTCACGTGTTGAAGAAGCAAGCTTTCTTTCATTTCTTAAGCATAATGATGAAAAAAAAAAAAATGGCTTTCATTGCCACGCGTCTTTCATTGTTGCCCACTTGTCTTTCACTCCAATACACAACTCATGTTATTAGAATAGATTAATCCTAACCATTACCTTTAAACAAGCCACATTAAGAAAGCCTCTCCATGGACTCACAACTCATGGTGTTAGATATCATTAATCCCATATTGAAAAGAGATGGAGTGAGTAATGGGTATATAAGCCATGAACAATCCTCATCTCATAAAGCGTCTTTTGAAATTGAGTTAGGTCTATTAGACTTTATCTTGCTAAAGTCTAACAACGATATGTAATTATAATTTGGTAATAATGCCACATGTGAGTTTGAAAGATTACTTTTTGTTTAAAGGTATTAGAATAGATTACCCCTAGATATTTCATCAAAGATGGTTTTTTATTTTAAGGATTACAATTATGTGTGGCCAAGTTCTCTCTTAGAATGAAGATATTGAGTGAACTGCATAACCAAAGCCTGTTTGGTATAGACAAATTAAACTCTGTAGACGCTGCAACAAAGTTATTACTTGCCTGAGATGCTTAAAAATGTAGATAGAATGGTCCAAAGGAGCCATGTTTGTCAAAAAAGCAAGAGATGAACTACCAATGCTGGCTTGTATTTGCCTCTACCAGTGCCCACTAAACCCTACGATCAATTGTATTAGTATGGACTTTTTCCTAGGGTTGCCTCCCACTCCAAGAAGGTCAAATTCTATTGTTGCAGACAGATTCTCCAAGACGGCACATTTTGTTCCTTGCAAAAAAAATAAATAAATAATTAAGCTATTTAGGGTACCTTCTTCAATTATGTTAGACAGAGATGCCAAGTTTCTTGCTCACTTCTGGTGAACATTATGGAGAAAAATTAACACTATACAGACAAATGGAAAAACTAAAATGGTCAACAGAAGCATATGAAACCTATTCAGATGTCTTGTTGGGGACAATCCAAAAGGGTGAGAGACTATCTTGTCCCTATCAGAATTGCCTACAACTCTTCCATCAACAATACTACTCAAAGCTCTCCATTTCAGATAGGCTTTGAAACCAAGCTTCCAAGTATGCTAGATTTGACTACTTTGCCACTTCCACACAATGCTCTTCTCTCAAAGTTAAAGAAATAGTTGAGTTTATGCAAAGGCTGCATGAAGAGATCGGAAGGAAGATTGAGGCCTTTAATGCTAAGTACATGACTATGATATTGATACCAAAGCTTGAGTGCTCACTAAAGAAAGACATCTTGCATGTCCCTGTGCCAAGCTGCATGACAAGAAAATTGGCCTTTGATAAGTGTTAAATAGGGTCAATTACAATGCATAAAGTGCAACTCCTATCCCACTTACACATTTCAAACACCTTCAATGTGCAGCAGTTGATGCCTTATGATGAGCCTGAAAAAGAATCCTCTTAAGCATAAGTGATTTTCTAAGAGAGAGGGTTCTGATGCAGTGCATCATTGCTACTGTATGATCGATTGTGCATTGTGTTTCTTTGTAATTGATTGTATAAGTCTTTTGTAAAATTTAGGTCTTTTTTCTTTTGTAACAAAGTTGGTTGGTTTTTATTTTATTTTATGAAATGTAACAAGGTTGTTAAAAGCATGTTCTTAGTTAGTTAGTTAAGAATTAACCAATTAGACGAAGTTAAAGGGCTAACCAATAGGATGCAACTTTGCCACTTAAAAATAAGCTAGACTTAAGCATTGTAAAATGTTTTCTAGAAAACATTTTCAACATTTGCGGGTGTTTGTTTGCTTGTAAAATGCTGGTTAAACTGAAAATATTTTCAATTGACTTGAAAAATCCTTTGTAAAAATCAAGAAATTGGTTTACACCAAAAAAAATTTGTAAACCATTTTCCAAAATGCATCCAAACCTTCAAAATGACCACAAAATCTATAAAACTACTAAAATACTTTTAAAACCTAAAAAATGACCAAAATATTTCTAAAATCTAGAAAATGACCAAAATATTTCTAAAATCTAGAAAATGACCAAAATATTTTTAAAACCTCAAAATGACCAAAATATCCTTAAAACCTTCAAAAATGACCAAAATACTCGTCGAAACCTCAAAGTGATTAAAATACCCTTAAAAGCTCACAAATTACCGAAATACCATTTGACACCTCAAAAAATACCCAAAATATCCATAAACCTCTAAAATTACTAAAATACCATCGTAACTTCCAAAACGACCAAAATACAACAAAACCTCTAAAATGACTAAAATACTCTCAAACCTCTAACTTGACCAAAATACCATCGAAACTAGCAAAATGACCAAAATAGCTCTAAAACCTTTAAAATGATCAAAATAACCCTAGAACCAATAAAATGACCAAAATATCTCTAAAATGACCAAAATATCTCTAAAATAACAAAAATATCTCTGAAATTTCCAAAAGATTAAAATGCCCATTGAAACCTCTAAACTGACCAAAATAACCCTGGAACCAATAATATGACCAAAATACCTCGAAACTCCAAAATGACCAAAATATTTTCCGAAGCATTTTCCAGAATGCAACCAAACACCAAAAAGAAACCATTTTCCCTAAAATCATTTACATTTGAAAATATTTTACAGTGGAAAATAATTTACAACGAAACAAAAAAAGCCTTAAAAGAGTTGACATTTGCCTTAACCATTCTCTAAGAAAATTAATTCCATTCATTCATAACCAAAGTCCTTTGTTTTTTAACCACATCATTTGAGTGGTTTTTTTTTATATATGTAAGTGAGATTCAAATTCAATTCCCTTATTTAACAATAATAGATTTTACCAGTTGAGCTAACTCGAATCCAGTCTTTTAACATTAATAGAATTAAAAAAAAAAAAAAAAATCTTAATATTCAAAAGATAAATATCAACAAAATTGAAAAAACACATATAAAATTTAGAAAATAAAAGAGAAAACAACAAAATTAAAGTATAAAACATGGGGGATTTTCGGCGGGCCATGGGAAATTGCCCCACTCAACATCCTGGCTCCGCCCTGACTCATTTCACTTGAGCCTACTTGAATTAGAAGTTTTATTTTATCTTTGGATAAAATAGAGTTAATTATAGATTTTTTTTTTTTTTTTTTTTTTTAAATGAAGTGTAGGATGGGAGTGCCACTTTTGGTTTGAGGATGTGATTTTATTATAAAGTTGTTTTTTTCTTTTTTTTTATAATGATTTTATTATAAAAATTGGAGAAAGCTTATAAGGATGGATTAGATAGTTGCTTGGCCAAAAAATAGGGATGGAGCTAGGTGATAATAATAAAAAATTGAGTGATAAAAATATGGGAGAAAATCAAAATACAAGCCTACCCACATTTTTTGGCTGTATTGTAGAATGAGTAATGGTGGTATTGTTGGGTTTTGGTATGACTTGTATTTGGCCACATGAATGGTTCATCACATGGGATTATTGCTCATGTGATATAAGTCAACAATTTTGGCATTAACTTTCGGTGTGCAATTATGAATTGCAGCTTTTTCTATTGGAGCCTACGTGTGGCTTGTAGGCTTATATGTAGGGGTGGGCACGGGTCGGGCGGGTCAGGTTTAGGGTGAATCCGTTGTCCTATCCGTAGGAGTCAGGTTCACAGATAATCTGTCCGTTAACCATCCGATGATGCATACAAGTCGGACGGATCGGTTGGTCAGGTTGGTCGGGTCGATTGGTCGGGTCAGTTGGGTTGGGTAAAAGAAATACCACAAAAAGGAAACAAACTCCAAAAGCAACCAAACAGATTAACATTTCCACAATATTTAACCAGTAACCAAACACAAATTATGTAGCAAAACAAAAAGAAAAAATCCATCCACAACCACAACACAAACACGATTGAACATAAAAAAATTTCTATCTAGTCAACACAAATTTCAATTAACATCACAAGTCACAACAAACACCAGGACAAAAAATTCACAAGAAACCAACGCAAACGGTGAGATCTTGACCTCCACGATTAGATCTTGACATCCACGGCCAGATCTGTACATTTACGGCTTCGAGAGAGATCTGAGAGTGACTGAGTAAGAAACGAGAGACAAAGAGAGTGAGAGTGAGTGATGACGGCGGTGTGCTCGGTCGGCGGTGTTGCGGCGTGGAGGTGTTGGCTGGCGGGGAGAGGGAGAACAAAATGAGGAGAGGGAGAATGAAATGAAAGAGAGTCAGACTGGGGATTATGGGGATGGATCGAGTAAATTAGGGTTTTTTTTCTTTAAATATTAATGGTTAGGCGGGTCAGGTATCCACCCGACAAAAAACACAAAACCTGTGGCCCCCCCGAAACCCAAATAAAAATAATAATAAAATTCGTATCCGTCCATGTATGTACTCACAGGTGAACGGACGGATGAACGGGTCGGGCGGTTTTATCGGGCGGGTCAGTTTTCGGGACCCACCCCTATTTATATGTATGCCTAATGCATGCTTTGTCTAATTTTGGCAATAGGATAAAGCATGCTATCCACCATCTTCACATGTAATCAAAACCAAGTGGCTAGCAAAATGAAAAGAAGAAGACATGCGGCAATTGAGAGAGAATTGCAGAGCATTTGACAAAAGAAGGAAGAAAGAAAGTGATGGGCAAATGTGCATGTGGAAGAATAGTTGCTAGCAAACAAAGAGTGGTTGGCATGTGAAGAAAGAAGGAGAAAAAGAAAAGAAGAAAGTGGGTTTGTTAGTCACGGATGACAAAACAAAGAAGAAGAAAAAGAAAGAAAGAAAAGAAGAAAAAATCAAGAAAGGTTGGCTTTTGCTTTGGAAATGAAGAACGTGAATTGTGGAAGGTGAAACATACAACATGCGTTAATTTACATGTTTTACATGTGGGCTCACATGTGTTGATGTGCATGTGTTACAAACACAAGCTTTCAACACCTTTGCACCTAATGTGGCATGATATGCGGCCGCATGGATTTGTTATAAATACCAATCCATGCATCAGATTTAAAAACACACAACATCCTATACACCTTTTCCTAAATTGTTCTTTACTATTTGCTCTCTATCTCTCTATTTGCTCTCTATCTCTCTGGCTTGTGTGCGTGATATTAAAGGAAAGGTAAATATTTAGAAGGTTGTTCTTGTACCATTGCGTGTGAAGTGCGTACAACACAAAGGTAGTTACTATAGTCTAATCCTAGGGGGTTGTTCTACCTAAAGCCATTCGCATCGAGTTCTACTCCGGGTGGCACGAATTAACCTTTAAGGACAACGCTTTTGCATGATTCTATAGCTTGATGAGATTGTTCCGAAACTCAATTTTAGTTTTCTGCTTGTTATATTTATTATTAACTTATATTTGAATTGTGAAATTTTTGCATTCATAAAAATATTTCCAACAATCTTAAAGGTTAATTGTGTGTTGTAATGGATGCACAAATTCTTATTTCCCTTAAGGCTATTTCTGAAGTTGCAAAGATTGAATCTTTTAATGGAAATAATTTTAAACAATGGCAACAAAAAATTCAACCTGTTTTAGAATTTGCTAATATTTCCTTTGTTCTTTCTAAACCTAAACCTGAAGCTAAATCCGAAAATTCAACAAAGTGGGAGATAGCAAATAAATTATGTTTACATACAATTTTGAATACTTTGTCAAATGAGTTATTTAATGTTAACTCTCATTTCAAGTGTGCTTCTGATTTGTAGGAAGAATTAGCTGGTTGATATGTTTTTGAAGATGAAGGTAATAAGAAATTTGCCTCCACTAATTATTTGCACTTCCAAATGACTAATGAGAAAAGTATCTTGAGTCAAATTATTGAGTTTCATAATTTAGTTTCTGAACTAACCAAAGAGGGTAATGTCTTTCCTGAAAGGTTTGTGACTCATAGCCTAGTAGATAAATTTTCGGACTCTTGGAAGGAGTATAAACTCCAATACACCCACAATAGAACTTATCTAAGTCTTCAACAAACTATTGTTGATACTAAAATTAAGGAAAGGAATAAAAAAATTGAAAGAGAATCTAGTGCTAAAGAGCTTGCTTTAAAGGCTAACATAGTGGAGATTAGACCTTCTAAACCTCCACAATTCCATAAGAAGAATGACTTCAAGACTAAAGGGAAATTTCAAAAGAAAAATGAAGGTGTCCAAAAATTTCAAATCCAAAAGAAAAAGCGGTAATTGTTTTATTTGTGGTAAATTTGGTCATTATGCAGACAATTGTAGGCAAAAGGGCAACAACGACAATTACAACAAAAACAAAGGCTCAACATTAAAGAATAAGGCCAATGTGGCAGATATGGAAGAGGTGATTGCGGCAGTGGTTTCCGAAGTACATTTAGTCACAGGAGTGAAGGGTTGGGTTATGGATTCTACGGCCACAAGGCATATTGGTGCATTTAGAGAAGAGTTCATCTCCTATGCTCCATTGGAGGAAGGTACCGAAAATGTATATGTCAGGGACAATAGGTTTGCACCAATGAAGGGCAAAGGAAAGTTCTCTTGAAACTAACATCCAATAAAACCCTTTCACTCACTAATGTTCTTCATGTTCCTCATTTTCGGCACAATCTCATTTCTGTACGACTACTTAATAAGGCTAGAATTAAAGTAATACTTGATGGTGGTATAGTCAATCTAACTAAAAATGAGGTATTTGTTGGTAATGGTTATCTTGATCAAGATCTCTTTGTATTAAATGTTGATCAAGTCATTAATGAAAATGGCTCATCCTCTTGTGCTTACTTGGTTGATTCTATTAATGTGTAGCATGGTAGACTTGGACATGTAAATCTTGGCTATATTAAGAAAATGAAAGAATGTGGAATCATAAATACACTAAGTGAAGCAAATATGGACAAATGTGAAATTTGTGACGAAACTAAAATCACTAAGAAATCTTGTAAATCTATAACAAGGGAAAGTGAACTTCTTGGTTTAATACATAGTGACTTGGGTGATTTAAAACACACAATGACAAGATGTGGAAAAAGATTTTAGGCTTAAATACATTGTTGGTCCCTAATCTTGAGCGCTGTTGATGAAATGAGCTATTCTAGAAAAAGTATATTGGTCTAAACTTTATTTGTTTGCTTACTGGCCAAGAAAAATGATGTGACATTTTTTAATATTACATGTTAATTATTTTTAATTTAAAATTACACCTCAACCATGATGAAGCTTTGCTTTAGGAAATCAACAACAAAAGTTCATAAAACCCATATCCATCCCTGCATAAAATTGAAGACGCCCCCCACACACAACTTGAGGACCATTGCTCTTGCAAAGAATTTTTCAAACCAGGATACACAACCAATAAAAGACTTAGAAATATTATTACTGATAGAGGTGGAGAAAATGAGAAGCGATGGTGGTGGAAGGAGTTTGCGGGGGCGTTGGTAGTTGATTGAGAGCCACCGTTGAGGTTAACTTTTTGATTTGATTTTGTTGAAGATTGGTTAAATGATCTGGGTCAGTTAAATGGATCAACTTGCTTAGGTGTATTTTAAATTAAAAATAATGACATAATTTAAAAAATGTCATCATCTTTCTGAGCCACGTAAGCAAACAAACTAACGGAATTGTGAGACCAATGTCACTTTCTAAACTTCAGCCAATAGTTTTCAAACTTCAGGGACCAATAGTGCACAGTAAACTTTAGGGACCAACAATTATTTAAGCCAAGATTTTATGTAATCTTTGTTGAACTATTCTAGATATACTAAACTTTATTTACTAAGAACCAAAGGAAGCTCATTCGTATTCTCAAACCTTTTTAGAGTTAGGAACGCGTTGGTCACCTCTTCTTCTTTAAGGGGTCATTCGTATTCTCAAACCTTTTTAGAGTTAGGAACAGAGGAACAAGGAGTCGCCAAGAACCATCAATATGACTTCATGCACAAAATGACTAGTTTTGAGCTAGGTCCGGAGCTAATGTACATCTTGAGAAGGTGTTAGGCACCCAAGAAATACCTAATCTAATGGTTGGTCTTCCTCTATATTACTTGATATCTTGAAAGAGTTTATTGAAAAATCTCTAAACATTCAAAAGCACGTAAACCTAGATCTAGCACAATCAAGAGGCAAACAAAGCATGGCATAATATCAATATTTAGGTTAAAGAAAGAAATCTCTTGCCTTGCATCCAGCACTCACCAAATTATGGATTTCATACCCATAACAATATAAATTATATTTCTAACCTAGAACACATGTTAACTAATAATCAAACAAACATGGCATAGCTCATTGGAGCGTGATTAAACATGCAAAATAATATGAAGATTTAACTATTCTAACTAAACCTAGAAAACAACTTGATTACTTAATATTCATGGAGGTTGATATGCATCATATTTAAAAACACACAACATCCTATACACCTTTTCCTAAATTGTTCTTTACTATTTGCTCTCTATCTCTCTGGCTTGTGTGTGTGTGATATTAAAGGAAAGGTAAATATTTAGAAGGTTGTTCTTGTACCATTGTGTGTGAAGTGCGTACAACACAAAGGTAGTTGCTATAGTCTAATCCTAGAAGGCTGTTCTGCCTAAAGCCATTCACACCGAGTTCTACTTCGGGTGGCACGAATTAACCTTTAAGGAAAACACTTTTACGTGATTCTATAACTTGATGAGATTGTTCTGAAACTCAATTTCAGTTTTTTGCTTGTTATATTTATTATTAATTGATATTTGAATCGTGAAATTTGTGCATTCATAAAATATTTCCAACAATAGGTGGGCGGCAATTTCTTCTATAAAAGAAGATATGCAACAGAGCAAGCTGCAGAGAGCAGCACAGCAGTGCAAGCTGCCAGGAAGAGCAGCAGAAGATGTACTTCTAGCCATGGTTTTAAAAATCGAACCGGACTGGCCGGTCCAACCGTGAACCGGTGTCTGATCCAATCCAGTTATCTTTAAAAACTGGAAATAAAGAAAAAAAGCAACAAAAACCGGAAACTGCCGGATCAATTAGGAAAACCATGAACCGGACTGGTTTGATCGTGGTTCTAAAACGATTGTCATAAGACAAATAATTTTGAGCAAAACCGTGTCATTTTCCTGGCGTCTAACTCTTATTTCTCCCCTAATTCGACAGACCCTTCACCCTCATCTTATTCTCAAATCTCACCTGCTTTCTCTACACTCAAATCTCATCTGATTTCGTCACTACAGCAGTTGATTTTGTTGCTGCAACAGTTGATATGGACTTGGACTTGGAAAGTTGAGTAACTTTGAGGTCGTTGTCATGGCTGTAGCAACTGTGAAAGCATTTCCAGCAGTTCTGGGAACGGCTCTTTATCTCCACATGTGGAGAGCCAAAATACAGAATTAATGCTCCAGCAGCTCTTCAAATTGCCAAAATGCTACAGTAGCTTTTCACAAATGAAAAGCTACTTTTCACTCTGTGTCCGAGTAAAAAATTGTTTAAACCGATCCTTTATAAAATTTTTTTTTTTTTTCTCTCTTTCATTTTCACGATTTTTTTCTCTTTTTTTTTTTTTCCTTCAGCTGTGCTCTCCCTTCTATTCACTTTCTCTCATTGATCTCCCTCACCGATCTCCCTCACGGCCTCACCAGACCCACTAATCTTCTCCTCCACACGGACTTCAAGACGGGTTTTGATTAGAGATGGGTTTTTATCTTAGATGGGTATGGATCTAAAAAATGGGTTTGATGAGGCTTTGCCGATCTCGGCCTGGGCTTGCCAATCTCGGCGTGGTGGTGGGTCTTGGGTTTTGGATGGTGGAGTGGGTCACCGGAGTGGTTGATTTTGGTTTTGATTTTGGATGATTTTGGAGTGGTTGATTTTGGATGTTGGGTTTGCTGTTTGCAGCTTGGTGGAGTGGTGGTTGTTGCTGGGTTTTGAATGGTGGAGTGGGTCACCGGAGTGGAGAAACAATGAAGAAAAGAGAAATGAGGGGAGAAAAAAAAAAGTTAAAATAAAATAATAAAAATATTATTTTAATAAAAATAAAGATAAAATAGAGAGTCTGTTGGAGTGTAGATGAAAAATTGGCTCTCCACATATGGAGAACTCTCTACATATAAAGATAAAATAAAGAGTGTTACTGTAGATGCTCTAAGTTGAGAAGGCTCGCTGTAACAAACTTCGCAAATGCTTGGCACTAACTGTAAAGGTGAAGGGTTCAAGGAAACAAGAACAAAGTAAAAGATGGAGAGAGAGAACCATAAATATAAATTGAAATAATAAACTATTAAACTCACCTCACCCAATGCATTATCATTATTCTTGGAAAGTGGTAAAGTCAAGTTGTGAAAAGGCTGTACTGCTATAGCAAACCGTGAAAGGCAAAAAAATAAAATAAATAATGGTGTGGCAGGTGAGGTGAAAGTCAAAGTGAAAAACTTTGATTTTGCCTCTTTTTATTTATTTATTTATTTTTACCTTTTTTATGTACGGTGGAGAGAACAATATATTACATTTATTAAGGAAAAAATAATTTGCATTTTAAGTTACTTTCATCTAAATAGCATTATTTTACTTTAGTATTAATCTCTATTTTAAGCCTACCAATCCTATTAAATTGAGGATAGTCTAATTAATTCCTCTATTATTAATAAGTTATGAAAACTCATTTAAAATTATTTTATATTTTTTTTAGTAAACATGTTGAGTATCATACATATATTATATTTATTTATATATTTTAAAAAATATTAATTAAATTATTTATGACGTCACCGGTTTAACCACCAGTCCGACCCCAATCGAACTAGTGATACGGGAATCATTCCCCTTTCCAGTTCTCTCTCCAGTTCGATTTTTAAAACCATGATTCTAGGAGAACTACGTGAGAATAAGGAAGAGGAAATCTCTCTTCGTAGAGGGTGTAAGTGAGAGTTTCCAGGGGGAGTGCCACACAAAAGGAAGAATAAAAAGATATGTATTCTCAGTGTTCTATTCTTTGTGTGAGAGAGTGTACTTGGGTGTACATGGGGCTTGGGCTTAGAGAGAGTGATTTTAAGCCAAATATCGTAATCTTCCTATTATAGTGAAACTTTTTTCCTGTTTTCTCCGGTGGATGTAGGTATGTAGCCGAACCAACGTAAATTCTCTGTATTATGCTGTGCTAATTTTTTTCTGACGTGTTCTTCTCTAAATATTTTATTTTTTCGCTCCACGAATTCTATAAATGTTGGCTAATATTTCCAACAGTTGTCAGTTAAAAAATGGGTGAAAACTGAATATATAAGGACGGATTAAAATTAGATATAGTTGCCTAGCCAAAAAAGAGAATATAGGTAGGTAATAATAACATATATAATAGGAATTGATTTGGGTAAGTGCTCTAGTACGTTGCATTAAATATGATGCGAATACGTGATAAAAAACGAACACGTATCTAACTCATATCATATCTAATGTTCTAATGTACTGGTCTGATAACTAATATAGTATTGATTTTCAAAGTGAGTAATGTAGCTGTACATTACTCATAGTCCTGATCCTAGTCCTAATCCTGGTAGAGTAGCACTAACAGGTTTCAAAGTGATGATTAACAGTTTTTTATTTTCCAACCAAATAAATACAATGAAAGTTCAAAAAAGATTAGAGATAAGAACGTAAGCAGTGACGTGGCTAGACTTCGTGGCGCCACCTCTTGTATTTAATCTTCACTTTATTGGGTGAGAGGTGTAAAGCTGGCGAGCACATCTCCTAGTCCACGTCATCAAACGCGGCGAAACTGCCACCAATAACTGACCTAACTCTAAGTATACGCACGTCTACGTGGTAAGGTCTTGGTCGAGGCGCCGCGTCACAGCCAAGAGTGTTTAGCTTAGCTGCCAACCTAAAAAGACTTTGATGCCACGTTGAATAAATTGATTGGCCATCATCCATGCTTGCATGAGACTGTGAAGTGTGTGATCGGTCCAGAACTTTCCTAGTTACATGGAATTGACAAGAGTACCTTTCTACTCGAATTTATGCAATTTCCAATATGGATGGCTTTACTTGGAGTCACGTTAACCTTGTGTTCCTCTGACCCACCACAGAATAAAAATCTGCATCCCATATTTACCACCCATTTATCTTCACAATTTGTTAATCATTTTACAATATATTTTTAACTTTAAATACCAGAATAATTTTTAAGGTTCAGCAGTAATTTTTGCCCATTCTTTATATTAAATATTCCCTGATAGAGAATATATTCTCCAGCACTGCATGCCTCTCTCGAAAAGGATAAAGAGCATGCACTTTTATTTTTTTTTTGTCAGATTTTACTATTTTAAATCACCACACTCCCTCAGTTTTTATTGTATTAAGTGTCCATTTGTCCAAATTTTTTCCTTTAATTTATTTTACTTACGTATAATCTTTTAAAACGTTACTTTTCTATATACTTTAATTTACTATAAAAAAATAATCAGCAAAAAATCAAATAAGTCAATAATTTATTTTATTTATATATAAAATTTTAAAACCTTACTTTTTTCTAAGTATAACTATACTTTAACCCATTTTTAACAACAACCAAAAATCAGTAAAAAGTCAAATAGATACTAATTAATAATACCATTTATACCTTATAATGTTATGATTGTCTAGTCATGTTCCTTTTACATATGATCTAGGGATAAAATGTGTCCCATGATATTTACATGCTTACAACTAGCTGAAAATATGAGACGCAACTTAGGAGACAATTCTTACACGCTTCTACACTCATGTTTTATGCTTATAATATTAAAAATTAAAATGTAAAATATAGATAAAATCATTTTATTAAACAAATGGAGTGTCCATTCATATTTTAAGAGGAATATTTAAGAAGAAATGAAATGACCCCTCCCTCCTAACCATTTTATTCATTCTCACTAAACTCTCAAATAAAAAAAATAAAAAAAAAATAAAAAAATAAAAGATAAAATGTTCTTTAAAAATCACATTCAATCTATTTAATTACATTTATTTTACCCTCCCAAACAAACAGTAAAAGTCAACCCAAATCTTTATAAGATTTAATTGTAATTATGGTCCAAAGTTATGGGCCAAAACCATGGCCTATTTGGTTATTGTTGTCAAAACTCTTTAAACTATCTTATGATGACATAAAATAATGTTAAACCATTAATTATGTATTTTGTATGAGTCTTCTATTTTCTCATCTGAATTTTTATTTTATTATAAAAAACTAGACAAAACCAAACAAACCCATTTTAAAAAAAAAAGGTTTTTAGGACAAGGGTATTATTGTAATGATAAAAAATTAGCTTTTGATAATGGTCCAATTAGGAAGATTATGACAACATCCCAATCTAGTATTAATTACTTACTAGCCAAATCCAACCCTCTCTCTCTCTCAAAACCCATGACTATTCACCATTCACCAACACCACACCCATTTTGAACATTGAACTATTCCTTTCCTTCTCTATATATATATATACCCACCCACCACATAAACCTCTCGCTCATTCACTCATTCATTCTTCTTCTTCACTCTCACTAACTAATTTCTTTCCTCTAATTCCCTTTCTTCTCAACCATGAATGCTCTCGCCGCAACCAACCGAAATTTCCGCCACGCGACTCGTTTACTTGGGTTGGACTCAAAGATTGAAAAGAGCCTCTTGATCCCTTTCAGGGAAATCAAGGTGGGAAATTTCTGATTTTTTATTTTTTATTTTTTCAGTTCATTGTGTTTTGTTTGTTTCTCGAGAATTTTAATCAGAAAATTTTAACTTTGTGTTTGTTGTTTGGTTAATTAGGTGGAATGCACGATCCCCAAAGATGATGGGAGTCTTGTATCGTATGTTGGGTTCAGAGTACAACATGACAACGCACGTGGGCCCATGAAGGGTGGGATCAGATATCATCCAGAGGTTTGTGATTATGATATCACTTTTTTGGGTCTCTGTTGTTCAAGCTGAATTTTTTGTCGTTTCGCGTCTTTTCAAAGATTTTGTTTGTTTCCATTAGGATATTGTTATTTGTTTTCCGGGTTTTTGGATTTTTGCTTGTTGGGTCCTCAGAAATCTATTTTTAAAATAAATATTTATTTTTTACTTTATTGTATACTTTACACAAAAGTTAAAATCCCACCTTTTATATTTTGTAAATAAATAACACAATTTTTTTTTTTTACCATCTTTTCCACAAATGTTGGAGTTATCACATAACTCAGTTATGTGATATTCATCCGATCATAACTTGCCAAATTTTGTATCTTACTCCATGGGGAAAACTAAATTGACTCCGTTAAGTTAATCACTAATCACTATGGTGTAATTTTATTAAAGATGTCGTTATTATTAGTTATTAACATGGCTGGTGGTTTGGAAGAATTTTGCTTTTGTGGTTTGCTTTCAAAGGTTAGCTTGGTCTAGCTAATCAGTTGGATTTCTTGAGGAACTAGCTAGGAGAGCGTGTTGATTCAAAAAATGTGTTTTATTCTATAAGCTCTGCCTTTCTATTCACATGTTGGCCAAATGAATTAGGATGACTTTCTGTGTTTAATGCATACCTTGGACCACTGCAATCTTAAATTTGGTGAGAAGTAATTAGGATTGGACTTCAAAAGAGATAGCTTGTTCATTAATTATTGTATTGGATTAAAAAGTATGGTTACAGCTGTGGTATACTATAAATATGCCATATATAATGTTAAAGCTGTCTTTTGTTTGGTTTTAAATGTCGTTGTAGTTGCCAATGGCCTTTATGTCAATTGGCACTACCCTTCCTAATGGAGAAAAAACAATCTCCTATGATGGTCATATATGAGATCGTTTTTCCTCCAAAGCTGGTATCTCCTAATGGAGAGGCATGTCAGGTGGTCTAATCCCCTCAACAATTTTACTTTTTTTTTTTTTTTTTTTGGCTAAATCTCAACAGTTTTACTTAGCAAAAAAGAAGAAGAAAAAAATGTCATTTTGGTTTATTTTTATTCTCTTGAAAACAAATGTGATGCAAGAACAATCATTAGAAAAATAAGGAGCTGGATCAAGCACATTCCTAAATCATCTTTTAATTTTTTAACTTCTAAAGAAAGTTCGACAGTGACTGCTCCCTTAAGGGATTTGGTAGGAAACTAAATAGCTGGAGATTATTAAAACTAGAACTTTAGAATTCTGTTGAAAAGGCTATTGATTCGTGTGTCCATGCTTCTGGAAGTTACTTCCAGATGCATCTGCAATCCCTAGGATTTTTTGTTCAGTATAATGATTTGTACTAATCTTCTAAATTTACACGAGCAGAGAATTATTTCTGTGGACTAATGATATGCTTGTTTTTAAAAAGGTTGACCCTGATGAAGTGAATGCACTGGCTCAACTAATGACTTGGAAGACTGCTGTGGTAAACATTCCATATGGTGGTGCAAAGGGTGGGATTGGATGCAACCCAAAGGACTTAAGTATGAGTGAGTTGGAACGTCTTACTCGGGTCTTTACTCAGAAAATCCATGATCTCATTGGAATTCATACTGACGTTCCTGCACCAGACATGGGCACCAATGCTCAGGTTTTGTGAACCCTGCTGATATTCATAAGTATTCTCAATTTAATGGAGCTGATTTCCCTTCACTCTTACACATCTAAAAACTATTTGTACAGACTATGGCATGGATTTTGGATGAGTACTCAAAATTTCATGGTCACTCACCAGCTATTGTGACAGGAAAGCCCATAGTAAGTACTTGAGTCTGAAAAATAAATAATCTGTTTGTCAGATTTGGAATAGATACTGTTGAAGTTGTTCTAACACAAATACTCTCTCTTATATGTTTATAATTGGGGTTTTAGGATCTTGGTGGATCACTGGGTAGGGAGGCTGCAACTGGGCGTGGTGTTGTATATGCTACAGAAGCTTTACTTGCTGAGCACGGGAAGTCAATCAAGGATTTGAAATTTGTTATTCAGGTAGAATTGACATTATTTATCTAAGTCTCATAATAGTTAAATTTCCTTCATGTTTGAAAATATATTTTCATATCTTTCTAAACATGTAAATTCCTAGGGATTTGGGAACGTGGGTTCTTGGGCAGCAAGGCTAATTCATGAGAGAGGTGGTAAAGTCATTGCAGTGAGTGACATCACTGGTGCAGTTAAGAACCCGAGTGGTATTGATATAACGGAATTGATTAAGTATAAAGAAAAAACTGGCAGTTTGAAGGATTTCAATGGTGGAGATGCCATGGATGCTAAGGAACTTCTTGTACATGAATGTGATGTTCTCATCCCATGTGCTTTAGGTGGAGTTCTGAACAGGTTCGGACCTTGTGCAAGAAATTCATTCCTACCTTTTTATTTCTTCTTCAGTACTGCATATTGATATAGTTGTTTAAAAGAATACTGTTGATTCTCCAATGTCAGTGGCAGGAGACAACCCTCTAATTTTTCGAGAAACTGAGGATATTTTATATGACAAGAGAACATTGGCACTAATTGGGACTGATTTTCTGCTAATACTTCATTTGTGTGTGTGCACGAGAATTCATGCTAGTGCAGATTATCCACTAAAGCTTCATTTTTCCTTTTACTTAACATTATTTAACATGGTTCAAATGAGTTTTAGTTGACTTTTATGTTATTTTATGATCAGCACCATTTCTTTCTTTTTAGTCAAGACTCAGATTTCTCATATATGTATGGTGCCAAACTGCATCTGTATGTTAGGTAATATTATATTGTATAGTTCTTCTTACTGTTTTATTTTGGGGAAAAATGAAGCAAAAATCCATAATATTTCATCTGATATCTTATGCCCCCCCTCATAACCTACTTCATAACTGAAAGTGCTTTGAGAGTTGAAAAATCGTTGCTGATTAGAATTGATTTTAGCTTTTGCAATCTTTTGTGGGAAAATAAAGAAAAATATGTTTGTAGTTTAACGTTCTGATTTATCAGATAGATCCCAACTCTTTTTGCCTAAATATTTTCATTCATCTTTTGAAGGGAAAATGCTGCAGATGTGAAAGCTAAGTTCATAATAGAGGCAGCAAATCATCCTACTGATCCAGATGCAGATGAGGTAAATTTGCATTTTGGTATTTTAGGACATCAATTTAATGAAAAGTTAAAAGAGTTCTGATACATGAGATTATGTTATTGCAGATTCTATCAAAGAAGGGAGTTATAATACTCCCTGACATATATGCAAATGCTGGAGGTGTTACTGTTAGCTATTTTGAGTGGGTTCAGGTACAAAACAGATCTTTTCTCCCTATGAAATCTCTAACATAGGTGTGATGAGCATCAATGCTCAAATGGATTCATTACATTTAAGGAGATGACTGTTACATGATGCAATTTGATTATTTGCAGAATATTCAAGGTTTTATGTGGGAAGAAGAGAAGGTAAATAAGGAGCTTAGGAGGTACATGGCTGGAGCTTTTCATAAAGTCAAGGATATGTGCAAGACGCATGATTGCAGTCTCCGGATGGGTGCTTTCACACTAGGAGTAAACCGGGTTGCACGTGCCACCATCTTAAGGGGTTGGGAAGCATAAATAGTTTCCATTCAGTCTTCTGCTTTTCCATTTCTCCTTTATCTTCAACTATATCCCTATTCACAGCTAAAGAAAGTAACCTTGGAAGCTATTCTTATCTCCTGCTTTCTTAGTTCGAAAGTCCCACTCATGAAATTTTAGACAGATTTGTTAGACAAGAAAAATTATTACCAGCAATTTGTCTGAAGATGTGTTAGTCATTGTTCTTCTTGTTACTGTTAAGATTTTTGTTGGGGACTGAAATGCTATCTTGCATATTTCATTTGGAATCAACTGATTGATTTAAGCTTGGTCTTCAGTCACTACATATGGTTCTTGATTTCCCAAAAGTGTAATCATATCAGCAAATTTAATGGTGAGTGAATGATATGATATGTGCTCTCAGTAGATTGATTGTCAGGCTTTGTTTGTTTTGGATTTTGATAGAATAATTTGCCATAGCTTTTGAAAGTAAGGGACTTCCCGCTGAAATAGTTGTCGATTTTGAAGGACACAATATTCATTCGAGTTAATTGTTTGTTTAATGATGTAGTATCAACACCATCCCCTTTAGTCTTACACTCTTACTAGTGGCAACAAATCAGGGAATAAACCAAATTCACTATCCAAGTAGTTAAGCCTGGCCAAGGTAGTTGTATACTTGATAGTGAAGCAACTTGTTCATACTTTCGCTAAAGTCATATTCCAATGTCTTAGAAATTTTCCAATTCCATAAATATTACTTGAAGTCTGAAAATTCAGATGTAAATAGAATAGCTTGCCCATAATTTCACTGACAAACACAGGGGAGGGAAGATAATCTTTTTTATTTCAAAGCATGGGCTTCTTCCATACTTTCTATCTTGACAATTTTAACAATAAAATAAGAATGAAAGATACTAGAGATGAAGAAAAAGGCCAAAACAAGAGCTAGAGGAAGAGCTATCTTAGAACAGCCATGGCTTCCATTGCCATTACTTCCTCATTACATATGGCATCCAGCAAACATCATACTAAGAAGCAAACGCCTCAATCTGGAACTGCACACTCTTTGGGGTCAAAGCAGGTGACACGTCATGTTACTCTGGATGTCGAAGGCCAAAAAGGTTTTAACATGGCAGAACACCATGGGAAGTCTGCTTCATACAATGAAAAATCAAAGAATGCCAAAGAAGAAATGGAGCATGGTTCAGACACCGGACCTTGTGGTCCAAAGTTTGTAGATGAGCGATGGAAGAATGGGACATGGGATCTAAATATGTTTGTTCAGGATGGGAAGATGGACTGGGATGGAGTCATTGTTGCAGGTACTGCTTCTCTCTTCCTCTGTGATGTTCACAAAGAATAGTCTACTTCATCTAGATATAACTATTATTCAGCCAAGAAAAAAAAAAAAAAAAAAAAAAAACTACAAATTTCTAGTTTATCCAATGACAACTCAAATGAGCATCCATATGTACTTTTAGTCATGATCTATTAATTGTTTAAATGATGTGATTTAATACAGTATCCCTCCTTCAACCTGATTTGGAGGTAAATTTTGTATCCTTATAAAATATGGTGGATAACAATAGTCATGAATATCTGCATAGATCAGGAATCCTGTTCATTTATAAATTCTTATATCATTAACAGACTTCAAAGGTTAGTAAATAATTAGCCTAAGCCCAAGTCCAACAAAAATATCTGTAAGCATTTTGTATGATTCATTTATGTTGGTCTTGTAGAAGCAAGGAGGAGGAAGTTTCTTGAGTTGTATCCAGAAGCAGCTACAGAACAGGATACAGTACTCTTTAGGACTTCCATCATACCTTGGTGGGCATGGTTCATGAGGTCCTATCTCCCAGAAGCCGAGCTGATAAATGGTCATCACTAAAACCTCTAGCCTCCCGCTTTTCTTCTTTGCATTATTACCTCTCACTTTCGTCTTCTTGTAGGTCGAGCTGCAATGGTGGGATTCTTCATGGCATACTTAGTAGATGCGTTAACAGGGCTTGATGTAGTAGGCCAAACTGGCAATTTCATATGCAAGGCAGGACTCTTTGTTACTGTCATCAGCGTCATACTCTTAAGGCGAACCCAAGATTTTGAGACCCTGAAAAAGCTAGCTGATGAGGCTACTTTCTATGACAAGCAGTGGCAAGCATCCTGGCAAGACCAAAATGCAAGCACTGGTGCTTTGGAGCAAACTGAAAAGAAAATTTAGTTTGCCTTCCTAGTAATAAATTTGTTCTTTCAGTGTGTAACAAAAGTTAGGACTATTATAGGCATCGGAATTGCAAGGAAAAGAAAAATTGTATGATGATTGCATAGAGTCGTAATGATTAATAAGGAGAGATTTTCCAAAATTTGTTTGAATTGCTTGGGACGGTGAGCTCTCTTTTGGTTCTCGAGTAGTAAATTTTACTGTCGAGATTATTATTTGGCGGAGGGAATTGTTTCATGGCTCTAACTAAGAGAAAAGATTCTCTTGTTCTGTGGATTTGAACAATGTCGTTTCAGAAATTGGTTGATTTAGATGGAGACAAAAGAGGTAGTTGACAGCAATTAATGTCAATTTTGGACAACTCATTGTGGCAATAAAGTAACAAGCATGAGACACAAATAATTACTTGGAAAATTTTTTCTACTTAATAAACTCCGAATAAATCTACTATTATAAAATTTTATTACAATAGTTATTCTCAAGTTTATGCCTAAATTCTCACCAAATACAATAATATTCTCTCTAGGAATTAACACTTAATAAATACTTTAGAGGAAACCCTAAATATTTTTGTGTATATCTCACGCCCACGTTTTTCTTTGTTCTTACACACACTCCCTGTTTCTTCGCAATTCTTAATTGTGGCACACCTTGCTTGCGGCACCTTTTTCACTTGATGAAGCACCCCTTTTTGAATCACACACATATTGCTTATATAGCAATACTTTAACCGGCTGAGTTGTTCTATTTCAAATAGAACACAACTTTCTACTAACACACTACCCTTGTACACTTACAATTGTGATAGGATATCAACCACTTAAGTCTTCTATTTCTTATAGAATTACTTGACCTCCATACTTAAACTACTAAAACTACTAATTCTAGTTGCTTGAGAATTCATGTTGCATAGCATATATATGCTTTTATATCAATAACTCTTGCCGTCTCACTTGTTCTATTTCTAATTTCTAATAGAACACAAGCTTCCTACTTTTAATAGAAATAGTCTTCTATACGTGTCCAGCAAACTTATCAATTGAGCCTTGCTTTGGTATGGGCTAGACCTTAGTGCTCCATGTGCACCCCAACATGTGTCCCCCAAGAGACATGGTGACCAAAAGCGTGATAGACAACCAATTTCGTATTTCACATTTTCACTCCCCTTCCAACCAAGTTTTTCCTTCCTAGGCTCAACATTTAACAGATTGGACTCCATTATGGGCTTGGATCATGAGTTGGGTTTCCCTTCGAGCATGTTTTTTGGTGCTCGTTTACATGTGGAAAAAAACATAGGTTGCCTTGTGGCGGATTTGGGGTCACTAGACCCTCTCATAGACCATTTCTGCAATGAGTCTCTTTCATTGTCAAGTTGATCAGCTACAATGGGCTTTGTTATTTGCAATGTGATTTGTGGTTCTAACGACCTATTTTTCTTTATTTGTTCGTGACTTGAGGCTTTTGTGGCCTGAGCTTTGAAGTTTGTAAGGAAATGGGCCTTAAAGCCTGTAAAAAAACGAGTCATGAAGTGTATATAAAATGTTACCATCATTTCTTCTCTTTTTCTTTTTTTGGTTGAATAACACAAAGCCAGAGGAAGAGAGACCATCTACCCCACCATAAAAAAAATAAATAAATAAATAAAACACTAATTTTTGTTATTTCCGCACTAAATTGGTTATTTCCGCACTTCAAATCTCTAACGTCCTCGTTGGGGCATATATGTCTGAACCCACACAAGATTACTAAGTTAGCTCTGATACCATTTATAATAACTCAAGGAAAGCACTAACCACATCTGCACTAATATCCAAAAAGACTAGTCTAGTTACAATTGATAATAAAACCTAGTTCAACCCAGTATATATCTGATGTAAGACTCAAAGCACACACATACTTATCAGATTTTGGACATCATAATATAAGAATCCTTCTCCACCACAAAGAGTCTGAAGACCGATGAGCAATATCATGAGCTTAAGGTGTTTGCTTATTTTAAAACATGATTTACAGTCTAAAAAGAAAGAAAAGATAATAAAGTGCGTCCAATAAAAAAGACTTTCACATATTCAACCAAATAAAAAAAAAATAGTGTTGACTTTCATAAACGACGCAAGGGGAGGTGGGTTCCAAGTAGCATGTTTGGGAGTTGTGATTCGGGCTGATTCGCAGCCCAAGTTTCTATTATTGTGGGAGTTCCCATCTCTGAGTTGATATTAACAACCGAATCCTTTCGCATTCCGTTACCTACTTTCACTCCTCTTCCCTTTGTCCTACACGACCACATGTACAGTTCAGCTTATAATAGCATTTCCTAATGAGCAATCCAGGATAGATAAGATACAATGATATTCGCTAATGCCGAGGATACTGACATGACATAATTCCCATGACAAAACCTTCCTCTAATAAAGCCTTCTCTGATTCTCTTCTCTCACTGTTACTCGCGTGCGTACACAGATACCAAATTAATAAAATAAAATTGATATAAAAGCCTATAAATACAATTACAAAACTCTTTCTCTCTGTCTTGTGAACGAAAATGGCATCGTCTGCGTCCCCGCCATCGCCGCCTCTCCAGGACAACGCGGACGCCGAGAGACGGCTGAGAGAGGCGGAGGATCGCCTCCGCGAGGCCATAGAGGAGCTCCAGCGCCGCCAGCGTAAGATCGGAGCTGCGCGTGGCCCGAACCCGAACTCGCCTCAGCACAAACACCAGCATTCCCCTCCCTGCTGTGACCACGCCGCGTACGAGCCTTCCTGCGTCGCCAACGCCATCGGTAACATTTGCCAGAGCTTCCTCCTCTCCTACGGCGTCCGCGTTGGAATTGGCATCCTCCTCCGCGCATTTAAGCTCGCTCGCCGCCACTCCTATTCCTCACTCCTCGATCTCAAGGTCTCTGATCCTTTTTTGTTTTTCTTCTTGATTGAATTGGTTTCTGATTGAACATTGAGGAAATTCGTTGTGATTAGGGTTTTGAAATGTGTGAGTGTTCATGTTTTGATTGCAGCAACTTGTCTCGGAAAAAGATCTGATAGTAAGAGAGGAAGCGTGCCGTATCGGTTTACTTTTCGGTGGCTTTACTGGATCTTATCAAGCTCTTAGATGTTTGTTGAGAAAGTTGAGAAAGAAAGAGACGCCAATGAATTCGTAAGTTTGCGCTTTAGAGTATGATTTTTCGCTTTGTTTTTTATTTATTTCACATTGCAATACCTTGAAGATGCATTTTCCTTATTTATGACTTTGTTTGAGGGGATGATGGAGCAGCATTTTAGCAGGTTCAATTGCTGGTTTGAGTATTTTAGCACTAGATGATTCTAACCGGAGGCGCACACTTGCTTTATATCTTTTGGCTAGGCTAGCCCAGGTTTGTCAACAAATCGTGTAATTGGAATTGTATTTTTTTAGTTTTGCTTGTGATTGTGATAGTGCGTGCGAGCGAACCTAATGGTTTTTTTGTTTTTGTTTTTTATTCTATTAGTGTGCTTATAATTCTGCCAAGTCCAAGAACAAGTTTCACCTTTGGGGAAGCCATTGGAGGCATGGAGATTCTTTGCTCTTTGCTTTAGCATGTGCACAGGTAACATGAAGTTTATTTTGATAAAAAAAAAGGAAGGAAAACTTAGTTATGCCTATACTACCTGCATTCACTATATAATTGTGATTGATGGCCATTTTGTGCCAAATAGTGGCGGTTGTTGTTGTTGTTGTTGCTTTGACTGTATTATACCTACACTGAGCAGGAGAGGACAGATGGTGCCCTAGGAATTGGTTTTGAAAGAATGAAGTCAAAGAGTGCTGTGTGACCAGCCTATATCTATCATATTGGAGGGTAAATTTAAATAGGCAGGTATATGACCAGCTATGCCGTTATGGAATTGAGTGTTGGGAAATTTAGTAAAACCTTGTCCAAAAATTCGGCCTATGTTGAATGCAAATGTAGAGATAAACGAGTGGTAAGCTGAGCAAGGGCAGAGTGATTTCATAATTGTATAGCTGGGAAATATATATATATATATATATATATATATACATGTATTTTTCTATGTGTGTGCATAAACTACTTAGTGTCGGGGGTGAATAGTGAATACCCCTAGATTACCCGGAAATTGGTTCTAGCAGGTGAGGTCAGTTGCCCGTAGGTTTTATTACCTAGAGCCTAGAGGTGAGTTCAAAGGACTCTTCTTTATAAAGGTTCCCTATGTTATCAAAAAAAAAAAAAAAAAAAAAAAAATCTGTGTAAAAGTCTGGTAACTGTATGAGCAAGAAGAAACCTACAGACTGGTCAAAGGTGCAGCAAAGAGCCAAGGACAATGTTAAGATTAGAAAGGTGTCAATTGAGGTAGTTAGCAAGTTTATGTTAGCTTATGCTTTATGAAAAAAATGTGGAACAGGAACTTTTGTGAGTTGAGTTGAAAAATTTGCTATCTAAACTGATCACTAACCAAATTGATTAAAAGACTGAATAGTAGTGATATAGGATAGATTAAACCTTTCCACTATTGCTTGTTTGGCATGCTAGGTTTTTGAAACTTATGATTTTAGGTTTTGGGAAATGTTAACAAACGGTAAAGAACACCTGGTTTGAATGTAGTTGGAGTTTTGTGGGTTTCTTGTGCCAGAGTTAAAAGAATTGCAAAGAAGCAGGATGCAGGATTGAATAGAATAAGAAGAAAATATTCCGCAAAAAAAAATGACTTCTATCCCCCTTCCCCCTCCCCCACCCCAACCCCAACCCCTCCCCTCACTCATCCAAAAAATCCTGCCATCTCAATCCCACCAAAACACCCTGCCATCCTATCCCAGCACCCTACACCTCCCCTCACCATTTTTTCCGGCCTCCCAACCATTATACTCTCAGATAATCCAACTTCCAACCTCTAACATAAATCCTCAACCAACCCTCCCTCAAAATCATCCAAACAGATTTGTCCCAACCAAAACACAAACACACACACCAAATACCAACGAACCAATATACACATATAGTCACAGTAGGAGTGACAAGGAGACAGGTGGAAATGTCTTTTGTATTGATTCGAAAGCATTTAAGCTGAATTTCAATGGGGGGAGAATGGATCCTTATAACATCACGGAACGTAGGGGACGTTATAGAGGATCTCTATGGGTTAGTAACTTGGGTTTAAGGTGGCTGTTAGATGTTTTCGTTAAACTGCGAGACCCGAATCAAAACACTGAAGGTTTTTTTGAGTTCCAGCGTGACGGAAACAAAATGTTGGAACTCAGCTGTCATGCAAATCGGGGCGGCAGATTTGTGGAGGTGTCGGAATACCACAGTGGCAACCAACAAGGTTGCATTCGAGTTCCAGAGGGTAGACGGGGCGCTGGTTGGTCAGTCTTCGAATTCCAATCTCGGAAATATTTTTTGGGCGAAACGAGACACACGCCGGCAACCCAAGCTTTTCTGAGACAAACCCATGACGCAAGGGGGGCGGCTGGAGGATTGAGAAACACTAACCAAGATCAACGGCGTCAGAAACGGAAGTCGCGGAAATCACGCAGCACAAAATCCGCGCCATATCTATTTCCGTCGGCTACATTTCATAAGTCAACGGAGTATAATCCAAAAAATTGGGTTAAGATGGCTATCCATGAACCCCGTCCGACCCGTTCATACCAATTTGAATGGAGGCCCAAGTCGAAATCAATTCAGGTTTCGTTGGTAAATGGGATAAGGCTTGTGAATTGGGTTGGAATGGGCTCTCGGTCTGGGCTTAGTAAAGAATTGATAACAAAGCCCAATGAGGGGTCCGAACCCACCATAGTGGGACAAGGCCAAACTCGGGTAGAGTCTGGACCGGCCTGTTTGGAGGCCCAATCAAAAGGCAAGGAGCCTTTGGTCTATTCCACACGGGAGAATCTGGAGACTTCCTCAGACGAGTCCTCAAGGGACGATGACCACCGCGACGCCGATGGGGTTGATACGGAGCTGAGATCGGCGGAGGGAGATGGTGAAGCTTCGGCTCAGGGAGAAGATGAGCTGATAGTGGCGCCGGTGATGGAGGCAGCCGAGATAAATCCCCAATCGGGGACTCCGGTGACTCCGAGTGAATCTCAGCCATCCTCGAGTGATTTGATGGCGGTGACGGAGTTTGGTCAGACGACAACGCCGGCTCAAGCAGACCGTGCCGTGGCAATTAATGTCGAGGAGGAACCCGCGAGGTCTCAGGGGATTTTCCCTAAGGTTCTTTATGAAGGGGTCTCGGATGAGGGGTGTTCAAGCCCTTTGTCATGCACTCCATTAAAAATGGTGGTTCCGCCGGTAAGTCCTCAAGAGATGCAACTCCGTGGGGATGGAATAGATCCTCTCTCTCAACCATCGAACTGGGTGGTCTGGCATATGAACAAATTTCGAAAGCAGATTGGAGTTTCCATTAAAGGACATGAAGTGGAATGTTTGGCATTGCTTCATAAGATCGAGGAGAATCGGAAACCTAGAGTAAATTCTAAAGGGGTAAGGAGAACAGCCAGCAAAGGAAGCCGTGAGCTGAGGAACCTAGCCTCCTCGGTAAACTATGATGGTAAGCAACTTATTTGTTGTTAACTCAGATTGTGTTGGTTGTTGGGTTCTTCAAGTTTTTTATGAAGCTACGACTTCTAAGTTGGAATGTTAAGGGACTTAATAATCCCCAGAAACGGGAGGTAGTGAAAAATTTGCTCCGAGATTGGCGTTGTGATATAGTGTGCCTTCAGGAGACTAAGTTGGATGCTCTGGATCTTCATACAATGCGGAGCCTGTGGGGTAGCCAGTATGTTGATTGGGTGGCTTTAGATGCCACTAATACTGCAGGTGGGATAGTTTTGATGTGGGATACTCGGGTTGTGGAAAAAATAGACGCTGAGATTGGGCAGTTCTCAGTATCATGCTATTGGCATGGTTTGGTTGATGACTTTGACTGGGTATGTTCTGGTGTTTATGGTCCCCAATCGGAGGAGAACCGTCAGTTTTGCTGGGAGGAATTATCTTCTGTTAGACAGCGTTGGGCAGCTCCATGGTGTGTGGTGGGTGATTTCAATGCAATCCGCACGCCTAGTGAGAGATTGGGCTGCAATAGGTTCAACTCATCTATGCACTCGTTTTCTGACTGGATTGATACTCAAAATCTGATTGACTTGCCACTGGTTGGGGGTTGCTATACCTGGAGCAATGGTACTACTCCCCCTTCAATGTCCAGGATTGATAGGATTTTAGTCTCCTTGGATTGGGAAGATCACTTTTCTGATGTTCTTCTAAAGCTTCTTGCTCGGCCTATTTCAGATCACCATCCTCTTTTGGTGGTTGCTGGGGAAATGGCATGGGGTAAAAGATCTTTTAAGTTTGAGAATATGTGGCTGAAGGAAGAGGGGTTCGTGGATAAAGTTCATAATTGGTGGTCGAGCTATGAGTTTAATGGAACTCCCAGTTTTGTGTTAGCTTGCAAACTAAAAGCTCTTAAGGAGGATTTGAAGAAGTGGAACAAGGAATCCTTTGGGGATATTCACCATAGGAAGAACAAGTGCATGAGGGATATTTTGGAGCTGGATGTGAAAGAAGGGCAGGAGGGCCTCTCTTCGAATGATCACCATTTGAGGGAGGAGCTTAAAGGGGAAGTGACTAAGTTGGCTCACTTGGCAGAAACGACATGGCGTCAAAAATCCCGTGCAACCTGGCTAAAGGAAGGGGATAATAACACTAGGTTCTTTCACCATGTGGCGAACTCGAATAGAAGAAGGAACTATGTGGGGAGCTTGGAGGTGGATGGGAGTAGATTTGAGGACAAGGAAGATATAAAAGTGCAGGTGGAGCAATTTTATCAGTCTCTTTATCAAGAGAGTGAATCTTGGCGGCCGGAGGCAGATGGGCTTGAGTTTGACTCTATTGATCCTGTAGATCGGGGTGTGTTGGAAAGACCTTTTGATAGGGAGGAGGTAATCCAGGTCTTGCAGAATCTCGAGGGCGACAAAGCACCTGGTCCAGATGGATTCACCATGGCATTCTTTCAGAAATGCTGGAGGATTGTGGAGGTAGATGTTATGGCATTCTTTGGGGAGGTTTATGAGTATGGTAAGTTTGAGAGATCCCTCAATGCCACTTTTATCTCCCTGATTCCTAAGAAGATTAATGCGGTGAACATTCGCGACTTTCGCCCTATTAGTCTGATTGGATGTATTTACAAGCTGTTAGCCAAAGTTTTGGCCAACCGTTTGGCACTGGTTCTAGATGGCATCATTTCAGAGTCCCAGAATTCTTTCGTGGGAGGCAGAAAGATATTAGATTCTGTGCTGATCGCAAATGAATGTGTGGATAGTAGGATTAAAAGTCATATACCGGGGCTCATTTGTAAATTGGATATCGAAAAGGCTTACGACCACGTTAACTGGGATTGTTTGTATACTCTGATGGATAGGATGGGTTTTGGGGCTAAATGGATTAGTTGGATGAGAGCTTGTACGTCCACAGTTCGTTTTTCAGTGTTAGTTAACGGCTCCCCTACTGGTTTTTTCGAGAGTAGTCGGGGTCTGAGACAAGGAGATCCTCTATCCCCTCTTCTTTTCCTTCTGATCATGGAGGTCCTAAGTCGAATGCTCCGGAGTTCGGTTGAGAAAGGATTTATTAGAGGCTTCCAGGTGGGGAGAGGGGATATGACCAGCGTTAGTGTCTCACATTTGCTTTATGCGGACGATACTATATTGTTTTGTGATGCTCACCCAGAGCAGCTTCTATACATTAGGATGGTTCTTACTTGCTTTGAGGCGGTCACAGGCCTTAAAGTAAATATGACCAAGAGCGAAATGGTTCCAATTGGGGAGGTGACGGATTTAGGAGTTCTGGCAGATCTTTTATATTGTCATATTAGCTCTCTTCCGTTACAGTATCTTGGTATGCCATTGGGGGCTTCTTTCAAAGCCTTGTCAATTTGGACTCCTATTATTGAGAAGATTGAGCGCCGTCTAGCTGGGTGGAAGAAGATGTATCTTTCAAAAGGGGGTCGACTGACTTTGCTCAAGAGTACATTATCTAGTTTGCCTACCTACTTTTTATCCTTGTTCCCCATCCCAGTCAGTGTTGCTAAAAGGATAGAGCGTTTGCAGAGGAATTTTTTGTGGGGCGGGATGGGGGAGGAGCATAAGATTCACCTAGTGGCTTGGGACAAGATTTGTTCTCCTAAGCAACAGGGGGGTCTTGGGGTTAGAAAACTGATCCCCTTTAACCTTGCTCTGCTAGGCAAATGGTTATGGCGTTTTGGTTCAGAAGAGTCTCATCTGTGGAGGCGGGTAGTGGCTGCCAAGTATGGGGTGGATAGGGGGGGTTGGATTTCTAACTCTCCTAGAGGTACTCACGGCTGTAGTTTATGGAGACACATTCGAATGGGGTGGCCGGTTTTCTCCACTCATATTCGATTTGAGGTTGGCTTAGGCACTCGGGTCTCTCTCTGGCATGATTCTTGGTGCTCTGTATGCCCTTTGAAGGAGTTATTTCCAGGTTTGTATGGGTGTTCTCTCAACCAGGATGACTTTGTTGGATCTGTCCTAGAGTCTCAAGGTGTAGATCAGCCTCGGGAGTGGAATGTCACCTTTGGGCGGGATTTTAATGATTGGGAGATAGACCAGGTGGTGGATTTCTTTTCCCTTCTCCATTCTCATACTTCTCGGGGTGTAGAGGGGGACAAGATAGTTTGGAGACTAGGGAGGAAGGGCATGTTTGATTCTCGCTCTTTCTACCATGTGTTGCGAGCCCCCCCAGCTCTTTGCTTCCCTTGGAAGAGCATATGGCGTGTGAAGGCTCCTCCCAGGGTTGCATTCTTTATGTGGACTGTGGCTTGGGGGAGGATCCTTACTTGTGACAATTTGAAAAAGAAGGGCATTGTGATGGTTGGTTGGTGTTGTATGTGTAGGAATGCGGATGAGACCGTGGATCACCTCATGCTGCATTGTCAGTTTGCTAGACAGCTCTGGACATTCATTTTCAAGTCTGTGGGGATAAGTTGGGTGCTTCCTTCTCAAGTATCAGAATTGTTGTTCGGTTGGTGGAATTGGTTTGGGAAGAGGTCCTCGGGTGTATGGAATTTAATTCCATCTTGCCTTATGTGGACTATATGGAGGGAACGAAACAACCGTATTTTTGAGGATCAGGAAAATTCGGTGGCCAAAATCATTGAGGCTTTCTTCGGGTCATTATATGATTGGTCTAGGGTTTGGGGTTACACTTCCTCTCCATCTGTAGGAGATTTCTTAGCTTCTTTAATGTTTGATAGCACTGATTTAAATTGATTTTCTTTTGTATTCCTGCTTTGTGTGCATGCTTTATGCACACAAAGCTTTTTTGAATAAATTATTACTTATCAAAAAAAAAATAGAATAAGAGTCGCGATTTTTTTTATCAAGAAAACAAAACGTACGAATCTTTTCAACTATTAGAATATCATAGACTAATCTCAATTAATATAATACCCACAATAGGCTGGAAGAAAAAAATCTGTGGAGGATTTATTGAAATTTACTATTAGTCACAGCAGATAAAGAAGTCCTATAACTCTAAAACCCAAGACCTGAATTTATAAAAGTTAACCCTATATTCCACTGACATAATTCTATGTTCCTTTTATTTAATCATTTACTTGTGAGACAACGTTTGAGATGGATTTGGACTCATCTCAGATGTTATATGTGGGGCCCATAGAATAAATCTCTAAATTGCTGATATTGGAAGCTGCACACAGAAAGTAGCAATACCCCTTTTCCATGGTTGCTTTGCACATTCTTCTCTAAGTGTGTACATGTTCGTTGAGCAATACTAAAAACATAAGGTCTGTGATTACTATCCGGTGTGTTACTTGATATAGAATATATGAGGTCTGTGGTTGTACCCCTGTAATGATGTAAAGGAGTAAGTACCTTCTTCAAGCTTTGAAATTTTGGTTCTTGCACTGAGCTTGGAATAGTATCATGGGCTCATTTGCTTGTGTAAACATATTAAAATTCTGGCTCTTATTACATGTAAGCTATTGATTAGATTTTGATTCAAATTTCTCAACTCTTCTTCACTTGCCAGGGGTCTTTCAAAATATCCTTTTAATAAGTTACTTTTATATCTTCCTCATAATCATTTTATTTATTCATAAACTCATTTCAGGTTATGTATTCATTTGTAATGCGTCCTGAGAGCTTGCCGAAATCATATCAAGACTTCATTCAGAAGACTGGACCAGTTGCGCGGCCTGTGTACAAGGCTGTAAAAGAAAGCTGTAGAGGTTACCCAGTTGATGTGGCCTCACTCTCTGCTTATTTATCTGACAGATGGAATTCCAACTATGTAAAGTTGGAAGAGTTCCCTGCCATTATTCCTTGTTCTGTTATTCACCCAGACACAAATTCGTGTTTGGCTCACAATGCAACTGCAACTTCAGCTACATTCAGGAAAACATTTCCACTTTACTTCTCTTTGACCTTTGTACCATTTGTTGTTTTGCACCTGCAAAAGGTACTTTTTTTTATCCAAGTTGTTTATTTTTCTTTTAAACTTTCTTTTCATGCTTTTGCTAAAAGAAGAAAAACGAGAAGTAGACAATCTTATATATAACGTAAATTCACAAGGTTGGAAATAGTTGTGGAGATGGCCTCATATATCTATTGTGCTGAATCAGAACCTAAACTAATCAAAGAGTTGTAAGATGTGTACTGTTTATTAGTTGCGAGAACCATTATGATCTGTTAGTGGGGTTGACTAATTAATGTGTTGGCCTGTCGGACAAGTGCCACTCACTTTAATGTCATGTTTAGATATACGATGGCTCACCTTGTTTATTCTTCAGCTGCATTTGACTTTTGTGATGGCCCCATACCCCATATGTTTCCACTCTAAGTTCATATTTGGATACACGATGGCTCACTTTTTTTTCTTCTTCAGTTGTATTCAACTTCTGTGATGGTCCCATCCCCATATGTTTCTGCATGTCTGCACCTTCACCTTGATCCTAAATTTCTGTTCCTTAATGCATATCTGATGTGCTAAAGTGGGACTGGGAGAGATGGCATGTAAACAGAATTATAATGGAGTGAATTAGATTCTTATTGTTTTTACTAGAGACGTCTTATGGTAGGCTGGGATGGTATATTGGCATATCAAGTATTTAGGTTAAGGCACTTTGTTTTGTAATTGCATTCTTTGTGTATGTGGATGGCCTTGTTCATTTCCTTAATATTTGTCATGCTTGATAGATGTCTGGATTGTATATATTGTTGCATCATACAGGGTATAATGATTGAAAAGATGCTCAGATGAAATTACTTTCTACAAGCAATGAAGGAAAGAGCTTTTAATTTTTCTCTTTGGAAGCCACCAAAGGGGAGAGAAAAGAAGGGGTAGGGGGTGTCTTTGAAACGAAAATGTGTTGCACCATCAACACCTCACCACTTCTACAAGAATTACCACTAACTTTATCTATAATAGCACCATCAACACCTCACCACTTCTACAAGAATTGCCACTAACTTTATCTATAATAGCACCATCATCTGACAACACCATTGCTGTCATCTCCAGTTTCATGGATGTTACCATATTACTATAATATTTTAATTTATGACAGTAGTCTCGTTTTTCCATCTTTCATATCATACGAATTTTACTTATCAAAAAAACAATATATTTTAATTTATGACAGCACCATCTTCTCCACATCAACACTACCATTACTTCCTTTTGCATGTAACTGTCTTCATGGACATTATTAGTCAAGAACGTACATCTCCACCACAACTACAGCTTTTATGGATAAAGATTGCTTTTATGTTTTTGATTTGTTCTTTCTGAACCTTCAGTGAACTACAGCAACTCAACTCTGTATGTAATTATTGAAATGAGGTTTATCCTGAGTTTTAGAATCTTGCTTTGTGTACTGCAGCTGCATAATTAACATTGCAATTAGCGATATTATTGCAATATAACTGTTAAAAATGTCTACTTGAATCAAATATCTCTAATTTTGCATCAATTGAACTCTTGTAGTATGAGGAAACTGTAGGATAATTATTGTTTAGTAGTTGGGGTTTTGGTCAAAGTGGTGGAGTCATGTATTCTGATTCTCAATCTTATTTGGCTTATTTCTAAGACCTTAGAACTTCCCTATTCCTATTTCGATAGCATGGGTTTATTTAGGTGACTTTTGGTATCTAGGTGTGATTCCCGTGCTTCTTTTACATATGTACTGAACGTACTATAAACACATGATAGAAAGGAAATTATAGGTTAGATGTTGTACTGTTATTCCATACATCTTTGGTGTGAGACATTGCGTTTTTTCCCAAGACAATGCATGGTATGCATACATTGGGTTGAGCATATAGCCCAATACACTGGCAACTCCCATCATATGAAATGGGTTCAATGTCCAATTATGAACCTTGGAAATGGAGGATAAATTGAAATATAGCTGCTAGACCAAAACTAGGCACAAAGAACAAGCCAGACTGACCTAGACTCTTTGGGATATCATCTCTATTAGTAGAAGAGGATAATAATTGTGATATTCCTACTAATATAAAGTTCCATGCTTCTTATGTTGAATTCATTTTTGGAAATGTATTACGTGGTATGTTTCTGTGGTAATTGATTTAGATACGCTCTATTTTTATGATTAGAAACCGGGAAAAAAATAAACTTCATTTTAATGCTATGGATAGCAACAAAAAAAAAATTGCATTGGATAGCAATTTCTGCCTTATGTTGAAATTGAGAGGGATTTTACTTCTTTTAGACTAGCCATGGGTGACTTATTACATCTCTGAAAATAATGTTAATATTATTGTTATTATTAATTTTAGTAACATGATGCCTTTTTAGTTCATGGATGCCCCTGCTCGTACCTGCTGGCTTGCTTTTAAGGGGTCTGTTCGCTCCACTACATTTCTGTCAGCTTTTGTTGGAATTTTTCAGGTAGCTGTCTCTTAATCATTATCTGCATCTTTGGTTAAATTTGTATTACCATGTTCTTAGTTCTTGTGTGATTCTTGGGTGATGCAAGGGAGTGATATGTTTGCATAGAAAAGTTGCATCAAAAGACCACAAGCTTGTATATTGGATCGCAGGCGGTATGGCTGCCCTTTCTGTATTATTGGAGAAAAAAGCTAGGCGCAGTGAACTTGCCTTATATGTTCTTCCACGAGCAGGAGAGTCATTGTGGTATATTTTAGTGAACCACCGCCTGCTTCCAGATATTAAGAATGCAGAGGTATTGCCAAAATTGTTGCTGTACTGTTCTGAAAGCATTTTTAATTGTTTTAAGAAAAATGCATTTCTGAATCCAGTTTTGGTAAACTAGTTAACAAACTGAATTGATTGTAATCTTAATCAGGGTTATTTCTGGGGCCTGTCTTTTGATGCCTTCTGCCAGTTTACTTTGTTTGATATATACTTATATAGTTGTATCCTCAGTGGTTACAAAAAGTATCTTGGCTTTATGAACTAGCCTTGCTTCACAAATGGAAGTTTCAGACAGTCATTCCATTGGTCAGCACCTTTCGAGGCCTGTGTATGGTGTCCTGCTCATGATTTGTCTCAACTCAACTACATGCTCCACATGTGGTCAAGTTGAGAGAGAGAGAGAGAGTGTGTGTGTTTGTTTTGCATGATTAAAACAAATTGCTCGTAAAGACTTATTAGTTAACTGTAATTTTTTATATTGCTAGACACCTCAAATTGACGAGTTTCAACTGTGACAGGTGTTTTTATTTTGTGTTTGTATGGGAGGAATCATGTACTATTTGGAATATGAACCAGACACCATGGCTCCATTCCTCAGGGGCTTGATTCGCCGCTTCCTTGCCAGCAGAATTAGCAATCCTGGCCTTTCGTCAAATCGCAATGCTTCCTCCACATATTTACAAACTCTTGATGCTATGAAGAAACCAAAATTGCAAGATGGTGGGCAGGCTGAAGCTTCACCTTCACAAAAATATAATCTTGAATCCATACAAGGGCTATAAGTTAGCCTCAGAGAGAGTGGGGTTGGTGGCTGGCCAATGCACCCCCAAGAATTTTTTTGCATAGTAAGATTAATGAAAATTTTACGTTGCAAGTCATATTCAATAATCGTTAGTTTTATAGCAATTTCCTATTATTAATAGATAATTTTGTATAAAAATCTACGTGATTACACAAACCTTAGCATCTGAATTCTCTCCCATGAATTTAAGAGAATTGTTGAATGTTTTATACAATTCTTAGAATTCAATTGAAATAAAGTTGTTGGAATGTTTCATTATATTAAGCTTGTAGTTGTCCAATTATAAGATTGATCCTGTTTAAAATTTTGAAACTGCAGGTGAGAATATACTATTACTTATACTATTGTAAATGGAAAAATAATTACTTCAACTTGCAGCATAGGGAACTTGTGTATTTGGCTATTCATAAGTGAGGTCATCTAGTCATAGTAAGGAACCTTGGCTGCAAGAACCTTCACCCAACATCTTTAACAGATGTGAGTCCTCAGTCCTTACTCTATGTCTTGGGCCCTTTTGGATCCCACTGTCTAAATTGAACGAAAAACTATCTCGCAAGGCAATACTGAAATTAAATTTCCAAAAATACTCATGGAAAAAAGTAAATCTCAAAAAATGCACTCACTCCTTTGCATATGGCTGAGCTTTCCATCAAATTTAACCCCAATTCAGATGGAGGCAGTATTGGGCATGCAATTTTGCTGAATTGGGAGGGGAGGGGGGCAGTAAATAGTTACAATCGAAAGTTTGAGGGAATATTGAAAAATGGGTGAAAGATTATGATAGGAAAAGTGTAATTACCCTTTTTAAAAAAGAAAAAAAGAATTAAATATTGCAAACACATACTGAAACTTCATTCCATTTTGACTTGAGTGATCAATTTTCATTACCATAATAAAATAGTGTGATAACCCTTCTTATATTCGTGTGGATAATTTTACAAGTTACTCTTCTTATATTCATGTAGATAATCTTATAAGTTTAGATAAGTTTGATTAAAGTTACCCACGAATTACATAATAATGTTTTGGAACCTCATAAGAGTAATCAATGGACACCATTTTGTGGGTTCTAGTTAGCTCAATTGGTAAAGTCTCTTGTCGTCGAGTAAGAGATCTGGGTTCAAATCTCGCCTACACCAAAAATCAATTGGTGTCTTGGCCTGATGGTAAGAGCAACCATCATGAGCGAACGCCATAGGTTTAAATTCTATTGTAACTATCAAAAAAAAAAAAATGGACAATTTTGATGAAAAATCATAATCTATCTCTTTCCAAAGTAATCATTTTTAATAGTTTTTAATTTAATAAATATTTTTTTTAGGAGAATATTGTACAATGTAGCAATTTGCCTTGCTTAAGGATTAAATTGAAATAGTGGAATTAATAGTGTAACACATGGCAAAACTTCTAGTCTTTATGGCTTGATTGACCAATTTTCAATTATATATAAAAAAAAAAAAAAAAGATTGGCCAATTTTCATTATCATAATAAAATATTGTGATTGCTTTTCAAATATTCATATGGATAATCTTACTAGTTTAGAGTTTAGACCTCATAACAGTAAGCAATGGACAATATCTTGAGAGAAAAAAAAATAGAGTCATAATCTATCTCTTTCCAAAGTTATCATTTTTAAATAGTTTTTCATTTAACAAATTGTTGTTTAGGAATTAGGAATATATAAGGATTTTGCCTCGCATAGGATTAGATCAATGCGGTGAAATTAATATTGCAACACAGAGTGAAACTACAAGCCTTTCAGGCTTGAGTGGCTAATTAATTACTTTTACTTTGGTTAAAGTTACCTACTAATTACATAGTAATCTTTCGGAAACGTATAACAATTGTCTAGGGACAGTATTTTAAGAAAAGAACACAAAAAGTCACAATCTATCTCTTTTCAAAGTCACCATTTTAAAATATTTTTCCAATTAATACAAATTTTTTTTTTTAGGAAAAATATTGTACCATATGTCATTTGTCTTGCTTAATGAATAAATCAATGCATTTACTTCCATTCAAAGTCCTATATTCTAACTTGACCAAAATTATTTATTCTATTGGCCTAAAGTTAAATGTCTCAACATAGTTTGTAACAATCCATTTTTTACTATATTTTTTTACAATCCATTTTAACTTGACCAAAATTATTTATTCTATAGGCCTAAACGCTCGTAGTTGGCAATAATCCATAATCTATCTCCTTCCAAAGTAGTCTTTTCATTAATGAATAGTATGATGATTTGAAATTTATACACTATAATTAATATGACTTTCTTAATCAGATTCAAGAATAATCAAGCAACAGCAGAAGTTAAGCTTCTCTTGTCCCATCACCACTGTGAGATGCCACGTTGGTCACCTCTTCTTCTTTAAGGGGTCATTCGTATTCTCAAACCTTTTAGTCGCCACTTGGTTTATCAGTCCAAGAACCATCAATATGACTTCATGCACAAAAGGACTAGTCTTGAGCTAGGTCCAGAGTTAAGGTACGTCTTGGGAAGATGTTAAACACAAAGTTGTAAATACCGTTCCGTTCCGGCAAGAAAATCTCGTACCGGTGTGCAAACCGGAACGAGAAACCCCCTTGTTCCACCTCGGAAAAAAATTTGGCCCATTTCGGCAAGTTTCGGTCATTCCGGCCAGGTATACTAATTTCGGCCGGCATGAAAAAAAAAAAAAAAAAATCAGTCACCACCATGTAGTCATGTACAAGTGAACTTTCTCTGCTCTCCTTCTTCTCCGCCCCTTCTTCTTCTTCTTCTCAATTTTTTTTGCCCAGCTCTCTCTCTGTCACTTCTTTTTCTTCTCCTTTTTGTCTTTTGCTGAATGCTGACCACTCTTTTTCTTTTTTGGTTTTACGTGCCCATCAACCCATTGTGTCAGTGATAGCAAGTCACTTAAATTTTAAAATTTTCAATTATTCTACTTTTTATTTATTTATTTTATAAACACTTAATTCTCCTATTTATATGCCTATACATAGCCAGTCATGCAAGTACATGGATAGTCATGTGAACTTTAAATTTTATGAAGATACATGATGTATGTCCCTAAATCCCTATACATTATCATTTGATTTGTAGCTTATTTAAATTCATTGATTAATCTTTCCCTTCTTATTATTGACCAATTATTTTACCGTTTGGAGTTTTTTGGGTTTTATTTATTTTATCATTTTCTAAATAGGGATTGTTTTGTTGTCTCTTTTAGGTTTTATATTTTTATTATTTATTATTCAAATACTACTTCTATTATTATTATTATTATTGGTTTATAATGTTAAAGATTCCTAATAAATTATATAGATTTTGATCAATAAACATATAAATAAGTAAATTAATATATATATATATATATATATATTAGCGGTAAACCCGAAACGGAATACCAGTATTGACCGGTACCGAAATATTTCATTCCAATTGCCAAACCGAAACGAGCACCGAAACGGTATTTACAACTTTGGTTAGACATCCAAGAACGCCCAACCTAACGGTTGACCTTCCTCTATATTACTCGATATCTTGAAGGAGTTTATTAAAGAATCTCTAAACATTCAAAAGCACGTAAACCTATTTCTAGCACAATCAATAGACAAACAATAACATGGCATAGCATAAATATTAAGGTCAAGAAAGGAATCTCACCACCAAATTATGGGTCTCATACCCACAACAACATACATAGGTTATATTCCTAACCTAGAATTAACAAACAAATAAACATGATATAGCTCATTGAGCGTGATTAAACATGCAAAATAAACAAAAATCTAATTATTCTAACTAGACCTAGAAAGCAGTATTATAAATAGACAATCATGGAGGTTGGTATGGCCTATTGAGAAGATCCATACCTAGCCTCTAAGGAGCTTGTTGTAAGCAATTCACCGGTCTCTCAGACTTGATCTCTTTGACGGGGTTTGTGTGTTGATCT
>OU015763.1:25912946-25996769 GCA_907173295.1 Fagus sylvatica
GATAGTCTAATTAATTCCTCTATTATTAATAAGTTATGAAAACTCATTTAAAATTATTTTATATTTTTTTTAGTAAACATGTTGAGTATCATACATATATTATATTTATTTACATATTTTAAAAAAATATTAATTAAATTATTTATGACGTCACCGGTTTAACCACCAGTCCGACCCCAATCGAACTAGTGATACGGGAATCATTCCCCTTTCCAGTTCTCTCTCCAGTTCGATTTTTAAAACCATGATTCTAGGAGAACTACGTGAGAATAAGGAAGAGGAAATCTCTCTTCGTAGAGGGTGTAAGTGAGAGTTTCCAGGGGGAGTGCCACACAAAAGGAAGAATAAAAAGATATGTATTCTCAGTGTTCTATTCTTTGTGTGAGAGAGTGTACTTGGGTGTACATGGGGCTTGGGCTTAGAGAGAGTGATTTTAAGCCAAATATCGTAATCTTCCTATTATAGTGAAACTTTTTTCCTGTTTTCTCCGGTGGATGTAGGTATGTAGCCGAACCAACGTAAATTCTCTGTATTATGCTGTGCTAATTTTTTTCTGACGTGTTCTTCTCTAAATATTTTATTTTTTCGCTCCACGAATTCTATAAATGTTGGCTAATATTTCCAACAGTTGTCAGTTAAAAAATGGGTGAAAACTGAATATATAAGGACGGATTAAAATTAGATATAGTTGCCTAGCCAAAAAAGAGAATATAGGTAGGTAATAATAACATATATAATAGGAATTGATTTGGGTAAGTGCTCTAGTACGTTGCATTAAATATGATGCGAATACGTGATAAAAAACGAACACGTATCTAACTCATATCATATCTAATGTTCTAATGTACTGGTCTGATAACTAATATAGTATTGATTTTCAAAGTGAGTAATGTAGCTGTACATTACTCATAGTCCTGATCCTAGTCCTAATCCTGGTAGAGTAGCACTAACAGGTTTCAAAGTGATGATTAACAGTTTTTTATTTTCCAACCAAATAAATACAATGAAAGTTCAAAAAAGATTAGAGATAAGAACGTAAGCAGTGACGTGGCTAGACTTCGTGGCGCCACCTCTTGTATTTAATCTTCACTTTATTGGGTGAGAGGTGTAAAGCTGGCGAGCACATCTCCTAGTCCACGTCATCAAACGCGGCGAAACTGCCACCAATAACTGACCTAACTCTAAGTATACGCACGTCTACGTGGTAAGGTCTTGGTCGAGGCGCCGCGTCACAGCCAAGAGTGTTTAGCTTAGCTGCCAACCTAAAAAGACTTTGATGCCACGTTGAATAAATTGATTGGCCATCATCCATGCTTGCATGAGACTGTGAAGTGTGTGATCGGTCCAGAATCTTTCCTAGTTACATGGAATTGACAAGAGTACCTTTCTACTCGAATTTATGCAATTTCCAATATGGATGGCTTTACTTCGACTCACGTTAACCTTGTGTTCCTCTGACCCACCACAGAATAAAAATCTGCATCCCATATTTACCACCCATTTATCTTCACAATTTGTTAATCATTTTACAATATATTTTTAACTTTAAATACCAGAATAATTTTTAAGGTTCAGCAGTAATTTTTGCCCATTCTTTATATGAAATATTCCCTGATAGAGAATATATTCTCCAGCACTGCATGCCTCTCTCGAAAAGGATAAAGAGCATGCACTTTTATTTTTTTTTTGTCAGATTTTACTATTTTAAATCACCACACTCCCTCAGTTTTTATTGTATTAAGTGTCCATTTGTCCAAATTTTTTCCTTTAATTTATTTTACTTACGTATAATCTTTTAAAACGTTACTTTTCTATATACTTTAATTTACTATAAAAAAAAAATCAGCAAAAAATCAAATAAGTCAATAATTTATTTTATTTATATATAAAATTTAAAACCTTACTTTTTTCTAAGTATAACTATACTTTAACCCATTTTTAACAACAACCAAAAATCAGTAAAAAGTCAAATAGATACTAATTAATAATACCATTTATACCTTATAATGTTATGATTGTCTAGTCATGTTCCTTTTACATATGATCTAGGGATAAAATGTGTCCCATGATATTTACATGCTTACAACTAGCTGAAAATATGAGACGCAACTTAGGAGACAATTCTTACACGCTTCTACACTCATGTTTTATGCTTATAATATTAAAAAAAAAAATGTAAAATATAGATAAAATCATTTTATTAAACAAATGGAGTGTCCATTCATATTTTAAGAGGAATATATAAGAAGAAATGAAATGACCCCTCCCTCCTAACCATTTTATTCATTCTCACTAAACTCTCAAATAAAAAAAATAAAAAAAAAATAAAAAAATAAAAGATAAAATGTTCTTTAAAAATCACATTCAATCTATTTAATTTACATTTATTTTACCCTCCCAAACAAACAGTAAAAGTCAACCCAAATCTTTATAAGATTTAATTGTAATTATGGTCGAAAGTTATAGGCCAAAACCATGGCCTATTTGGTTATTATTGTCAAAACTCTTTAAACTATCTTATGATGACATAAAATAATGTTAAACCATTAATTATGTATTTTGTATGAGTCTTCTATTTTCTCATCTGAATTTTTATTTTATTATAAAAAACTAGACAAAACCAAACAAACCCATTTTAAAAAAAAAAGGTTTTTAGGACAAGGGTATTATTGTAATGATAAAAAATTAGCTTTTGATAATGGTCCAATTAGGAAGATTATGACAACATCCCAATCTAGTATTAATTACTTACTAGCCAAATCCAACCCTCTCTCTCTCTCAAAACCCATGACTATTCACCATTCACCAACACCACACCCATTTTGAACATTGAACTATTCCTTTCCTTCTCTATATATATATACCCACCCACCACATAAACCTCTCGCTCATTCACTCATTCATTCTTCTTCTTCACTCTCACTAACTAATTTCTTTCCTCTAATTCCCTTTCTTCTCAACCATGAATGCTCTCGCCGCAACCAACCGAAATTTCCGCCACGCGACTCGTTTACTTGGGTTGGACTCAAAGATTGAAAAGAGCCTCTTGATCCCTTTCAGGGAAATCAAGGTGGGAAATTTCTGATTTTTTATTTTTTATTTTTTCAGTTCATTGTGTTTTGTTTGTTTCTCGAGAATTTTAATCAGAAAATTTTAACTTTGTGTTTGTTGTTTGGTTAATTAGGTGGAATGCACGATCCCCAAAGATGATGGGAGTCTTGTATCGTATGTTGGGTTCAGAGTACAACATGACAACGCACGTGGGCCCATGAAGGGTGGGATCAGATATCATCCAGAGGTTTGTGATTATGATATCACTTTTTTGGGTCTCTGTTGTTCAAGCTGAATTTTTTGTCGTTTCGCGTCTTTTCAAAGATTTTGTTTGTTTCCATTGGATATTGTTATTTGTTTTCCGGGTTTTTGGATTTTTGCTTGTTGGGTCCTCAGAAATCTATTTTTAAAATAAATATTTATTTTTACTTTATTGTATACTTTACACAAAAGTTAAAATCCCACCTTTTATATTTTGTAAATAAATAACACAATTTTTTTTTTTTACCATCTTTTCCACAAATGTTGGAGTTATCACATAACTCAGTTATGTGATATTCATCCGATCATAACTTGCCAAATTTTGTATCTTACTCCATGGGGAAAACTAAATTGACTCCGTTAAGTTAATCACTAATCACTATGGTGTAATTTTATTAAAGATGTCGTTATTATTAGTTATTAACATGGCTGGTGGTTTGGAAGAATTTTGCTTTTGTGGTTTGCTTTCAAAGGTTAGCTTGGTCTAGCTAATCAGTTGGATTTCTTGAGGAACTAGCTAGGAGAGCGTGTTGATTCAAAAAATGTGTTTTATTCTATAAGCTCTGCCTTTCTATTCACATGTTGGCCAAATGAATTAGGATGACTTTCTGTGTTTAATGCATACCTTGGACCACTGCAATCTTAAATTTGGTGAGAAGTAATTAGGATTGGACTTCAAAAGAGATAGCTTGTTCATTAATTATTGTATTGGATTAAAAAGTATGGTTACAGCTGTGGTATACTATAAATATGCCATATATAATGTTAAAGCTGTCTTTTGTTTGGTTTTAAATGTCGTTGTAGTTGCCAATGGCCTTTATGTCAATTGGCACTACCCTTCCTAATGGAGAAAAAACAATCTCCTATGATGGTCATATATGAGATCGTTTTTCCTCCAAAGCTGGTATCTCCTAATGGAGAGGCATGTCAGGTGGTCTAATCCCCTCAACAATTTTACTTTTTTTTTTTTTTTTTTGGCTAAATCTCAACAGTTTTACTTAGCAAAAAAGAAGAAGAAAAAAATGTCATTTTGGTTTATTTTTATTCTCTTGAAAACAAATGTGATGCAAGAACAATCATTAGAAAAATAAGGAGCTGGATCAAGCACATTCCTAAATCATCTTTTAATTTTTTAACTTCTAAAGAAAGTTCGACAGTGACTGCTCCCTTAAGGGATTTGGTAGGAAACTAAATAGCTGGAGATTATTAAAACTAGAACTTTAGAATTCTGTTGAAAAGGCTATTGATTCGTGTGTCCATGCTTCTGGAAGTTACTTCCAGATGCATCTGCAATCCCTAGGATTTTTTGTTCAGTATAATGATTTGTACTAATCTTCTAAATTTACACGAGCAGAGAATTATTTCTGTGGACTAATGATATGCTTGTTTTTAAAAAGGTTGACCCTGATGAAGTGAATGCACTGGCTCAACTAATGACTTGGAAGACTGCTGTGGTAAACATTCCATATGGTGGTGCAAAGGGTGGGATTGGATGCAACCCAAAGGACTTAAGTATGAGTGAGTTGGAACGTCTTACTCGGGTCTTTACTCAGAAAATCCATGATCTCATTGGAATTCATACTGACGTTCCTGCACCAGACATGGGCACCAATGCTCAGGTTTTGTGAACCCTGCTGATATTCATAAGTATTCTCAATTTAATGGAGCTGATTTCCCTTCACTCTTACACATCTAAAAACTATTTGTACAGACTATGGCATGGATTTTGGATGAGTACTCAAAATTTCATGGTCACTCACCAGCTATTGTGACAGGAAAGCCCATAGTAAGTACTTGAGTCTGAAAAATAAATAATCTGTTTGTCAGATTTGGAATAGATACTGTTGAAGTTGTTCTAACACAAATACTCTCTCTTATATGTTTATAATTGGGGTTTTAGGATCTTGGTGGATCACTGGGTAGGGAGGCTGCAACTGGGCGTGGTGTTGTATATGCTACAGAAGCTTTACTTGCTGAGCACGGGAAGTCAATCAAGGATTTGAAATTTGTTATTCAGGTAGAATTGACATTATTTATCTAAGTCTCATAATAGTTAAATTTCCTTCATGTTTGAAAATATATTTTCATATCTTTCTAAACATGTAAATTCCTAGGGATTTGGGAACGTGGGTTCTTGGGCAGCAAGGCTAATTCATGAGAGAGGTGGTAAAGTCATTGCAGTGAGTGACATCACTGGTGCAGTTAAGAACCCGAGTGGTATTGATATAACGGAATTGATTAAGTATAAAGAAAAAACTGGCAGTTTGAAGGATTTCAATGGTGGAGATGCCATGGATGCTAAGGAACTTCTTGTACATGAATGTGATGTTCTCATCCCATGTGCTTTAGGTGGAGTTCTGAACAGGTTCGGACCTTGTGCAAGAAATTCATTCCTACCTTTTTATTTCTTCTTCAGTACTGCATATTGATATAGTTGTTTAAAAGAATACTGTTGATTCTCCAATGTCAGTGGCAGGAGACAACCCTCTAATTTTTCGAGAAACTGAGGATATTTTATATGACAAGAGAACATTGGCACTAATTGGGACTGATTTTCTGCTAATACTTCATTTGTGTGTGTGCACGAGAATTCATGCTAGTGCAGATTATCCACTAAAGCTTCATTTTTCCTTTTACTTAACATTATTTAACATGGTTCAAATGAGTTTTAGTTGACTTTTATGTTATTTTATGATCAGCACCATTTCTTTCTTTTTAGTCAAGACTCAGATTTCTCATATATGTATGGTGCCAAACTGCATCTGTATGTTAGGTAATATTATATTGTATAGTTCTTCTTACTGTTTTATTTTGGGGAAAAATGAAGCAAAAATCCATAATATTTCATCTGATATCTTATGCCCCCCCTCATAACCTACTTCATAACTGAAAGTGCTTTGAGAGTTGAAAAATCGTTGCTGATTAGAATTGATTTTAGCTTTTGCAATCTTTTGTGGGAAAATAAAGAAAAATATGTTTGTAGTTTAACGTTCTGATTTATCAGATAGATCCCAACTCTTTTTGCCTAAATATTTTCATTCATCTTTTGAAGGGAAAATGCTGCAGATGTGAAAGCTAAGTTCATAATAGAGGCAGCAAATCATCCTACTGATCCAGATGCAGATGAGGTAAATTTGCATTTTGGTATTTTAGGACATCAATTTAATGAAAAGTTAAAAGAGTTCTGATACATGAGATTATGTTATTGCAGATTCTATCAAAGAAGGGAGTTATAATACTCCCTGACATATATGCAAATGCTGGAGGTGTTACTGTTAGCTATTTTGAGTGGGTTCAGGTACAAAACAGATCTTTTCTCCCTATGAAATCTCTAACATAGGTGTGATGAGCATCAATGCTCAAATGGATTCATTACATTTAAGGAGATGACTGTTACATGATGCAATTTGATTATTTGCAGAATATTCAAGGTTTTATGTGGGAAGAAGAGAAGGTAAATAAGGAGCTTAGGAGGTACATGGCTGGAGCTTTTCATAAAGTCAAGGATATGTGCAAGACGCATGATTGCAGTCTCCGGATGGGTGCTTTCACACTAGGAGTAAACCGGGTTGCACGTGCCACCATCTTAAGGGGTTGGGAAGCATAAATAGTTTCCATTCAGTCTTCTGCTTTTCCATTTCTCCTTTATCTTCAACTATATCCCTATTCACAGCTAAAGAAAGTAACCTTGGAAGCTATTCTTATCTCCTGCTTTCTTAGTTCGAAGTCCCACTCATGAAATTTTAGACAGATTTGTTAGACAAGAAAAATTATTACCAGCAATTTGTCTGAAGATGTGTTAGTCATTGTTCTTCTTGTTACTGTTAAGATTTTTGTTGGGGACTGAAATGCTATCTTGCATATTTCATTTGGAATCAACTGATTGATTTAAGCTTGGTCTTCAGTCACTACATATGGTTCTTGATTTCCCAAAAGTGTAATCATATCAGCAAATTTAATGGTGAGTGAATGATATGATATGTGCTCTCAGTAGATTGATTGTCAGGCTTTGTTTGTTTTGGATTTTGATAGAATAATTTGCCATAGCTTTTGAAAGTAAGGGACTTCCCGCTGAAATAGTTGTCGATTTTGAAGGACACAATATTCATTCGAGTTAATTGTTTGTTTAATGATGTAGTATCAACACCATCCCCTTTAGTCTTACACTCTTACTAGTGGCAACAAATCAGGGAATAAACCAAATTCACTATCCAAGTAGTTAAGCCTGGCCAAGGTAGTTGTATACTTGATAGTGAAGCAACTTGTTCATACTTTCGCTAAAGTCATATTCCAATGTCTTAGAAATTTTCCAATTCCATAAATATTACTTGAAGTCTGAAAATTCAGATGTAAATAGAATAGCTTGCCCATAATTTCACTGACAAACACAGGGGAGGGAAGATAATCTTTTTTATTTCAAAGCATGGGCTTCTTCCATACTTTCTATCTTGACAATTTTAACAATAAAATAAGAATGAAAGATACTAGAGATGAAGAAAAAGGCCAAAACAAGAGCTAGAGGAAGAGCTATCTTAGAACAGCCATGGCTTCCATTGCCATTACTTCCTCATTACATATGGCATCCAGCAAACATCATACTAAGAAGCAAACGCCTCAATCTGGAACTGCACACTCTTTGGGGTCAAAGCAGGTGACACGTCATGTTACTCTGGATGTCGAAGGCCAAAAAGGTTTTAACATGGCAGAACACCATGGGAAGTCTGCTTCATACAATGAAAAATCAAAGAATGCCAAAGAAGAAATGGAGCATGGTTCAGACACCGGACCTTGTGGTCCAAAGTTTGTAGATGAGCGATGGAAGAATGGGACATGGGATCTAAATATGTTTGTTCAGGATGGGAAGATGGACTGGGATGGAGTCATTGTTGCAGGTACTGCTTCTCTCTTCCTCTGTGATGTTCACAAAGAATAGTCTACTTCATCTAGATATAACTATTATTCAGCCAAGAAAAAAAAAAAAAAAAAAAAACTACAAATTTCTAGTTTATCCAATGACAACTCAAATGAGCATCCATATGTACTTTTAGTCATGATCTATTAATTGTTTAAATGATGTGATTTAATACAGTATCCCTCCTTCAACCTGATTTGGAGGTAAATTTTGTATCCTTATAAAATATGGTGGATAACAATAGTCATGAATATCTGCATAGATCAGGAATCCTGTTCATTTATAAATTCTTATATCATTAACAGACTTCAAAGGTTAGTAAATAATTAGCCTAAGCCCAAGTCCAACAAAAATATCTGTAAGCATTTTGTATGATTCATTTATGTTGGTCTTGTAGAAGCAAGGAGGAGGAAGTTTCTTGAGTTGTATCCAGAAGCAGCTACAGAACAGGATACAGTACTCTTTAGGACTTCCATCATACCTTGGTGGGCATGGTTCATGAGGTCCTATCTCCCAGAAGCCGAGCTGATAAATGGTCATCACTAAAACCTCTAGCCTCCCGCTTTTCTTCTTTGCATTATTACCTCTCACTTTCGTCTTCTTGTAGGTCGAGCTGCAATGGTGGGATTCTTCATGGCATACTTAGTAGATGCGTTAACAGGGCTTGATGTAGTAGGCCAAACTGGCAATTTCATATGCAAGGCAGGACTCTTTGTTACTGTCATCAGCGTCATACTCTTAAGGCGAACCCAAGATTTTGAGACCCTGAAAAAGCTAGCTGATGAGGCTACTTTCTATGACAAGCAGTGGCAAGCATCCTGGCAAGACCAAAATGCAAGCACTGGTGCTTTGGAGCAAACTGAAAAGAAAATTTAGTTTGCCTTCCTAGTAATAAATTTGTTCTTTCAGTGTGTAACAAAAGTTAGGACTATTATAGGCATCGGAATTGCAAGGAAAAGAAAAATTGTATGATGATTGCATAGAGTCGTAATGATTAATAAGGAGAGATTTTCCAAAATTTGTTTGAATTGCTTGGGACGGTGAGCTCTCTTTTGGTTCTCGAGTAGTAAATTTTACTGTCGAGATTATTATTTGGCGGAGGGAATTGTTTCATGGCTCTAACTAAGAGAAAAGATTCTCTTGTTCTGTGGATTTGAACAATGTCGTTTCAGAAATTGGTTGATTTAGATGGAGACAAAAGAGGTAGTTGACAGCAATTAATGTCAATTTTGGACAACTCATTGTGGCAATAAAGTAACAAGCATGAGACACAAATAATTACTTGGAAAATTTTTTCTACTTAATAAACTCCGAATAAATCTACTATTATAAAATTTTATTACAATAGTTATTCTCAAGTTTATGCCTAAATTCTCACCAAATACAATAATATTCTCTCTAGGAATTAACACTTAATAAATACTTTAGAGGAAACCCTAAATATTTTTGTGTATGTCTCACGCCCACGTTTTTCTTTGTTCTTACACACACTCCCTGTTTCTTCGCAATTCTTAATTGTGGCACACCTTGCTTGCGGCACCTTTTTCACTTGATGAAGCACCCCTTTTTGAATCACACACATATTGCTTATATAGCAATACTTTAACCGGCTGAGTTGTTCTATTTCAAATAGAACACAACTTTCTACTAACACACTACCCTTGTACACTTACAATTGTGATAGGATATCAACCACTTAAGTCTTCTATTTCTTATAGAATTACTTGACCTCCATACTTAAACTACTAAAACTACTAATTCTAGTTGCTTGAGAATTCATGTTGCATAGCATATATATGCTTTTATATCAATAACTCTTGCCGTCTCACTTGTTCTATTTCTAATTTCTAATAGAACACAAGCTTCCTACTTTTAATAGAAATAGTCTTCTATACGTGTCCAGCAAACTTATCAATTGAGCCTTGCTTTGGTATGGGCTAGACCTTAGTGCTCCATGTGCACCCCAACATGTGTCCCCCAAGAGACATGGTGACCAAAAGCGTGATAGACAACCAATTTCGTATTTCACATTTTCACTCCCCTTCCAACCAAGTTTTTCCTTCCTAGGCTCAACATTTAACAGATTGGACTCCATTATGGGCTTGGATCATGAGTTGGGTTTCCCTTCGAGCATGTTTTTTGGTGCTCGTTTACATGTGGAAAAAAACATAGGTTGCCTTGTGGCGGATTTGGGGTCACTAGACCCTCTCATAGACCATTTCTGCAATGAGTCTCTTTCATTGTCAAGTTGATCAGCTACAATGGGCTTTGTTATTTGCAATGTGATTTGTGGTTCTAACGACCTATTTTTCTTTATTTGTTCGTGACTTGAGGCTTTTGTGGCCTGAGCTTTGAAGTTTGTAAGGAAATGGGCCTTAAAGCCTGTAAAAAAACGAGTCATGAAGTGTATATAAAATGTTACCATCATTTCTTCTCTTTTTCTTTTTTTGGTTGAATAACACAAAGCCAGAGGAAGAGAGACCATCTACCCCACCATAAAAAAAATAAATAAATAAATAAAACACTAATTTTTGTTATTTCCGCACTAAATTGGTTATTTCCGCACTTCAAATCTCTAACGTCCTCGTTGGGGCATATATGTCTGAACCCACACAAGATTACTAAGTTAGCTCTGATACCATTTATAATAACTCAAGGAAAGCACTAACCACATCTGCACTAATATCCAAAAAGACTAGTCTAGTTACAATTGATAATAAAACCTAGTTCAACCCAGTATATATCTGATGTAAGACTCAAAGCACACACATACTTATCAGATTTTGGACATCATAATATAAGAATCCTTCTCCACCACAAAGAGTCTGAAGACCGATGAGCAATATCATGAGCTTAAGGTGTTTGCTTATTTTAAAACATGATTTACAGTCTAAAAAGAAAGAAAAGATAATAAAGTGCGTCCAATAAAAAAGACTTTCACATATTCAACCAAATAAAAAAAAAATAGTGTTGACTTTCATAAACGACGCAAGGGGAGGTGGGTTCCAAGTAGCATGTTTGGGAGTTGTGATTCGGGCTGATTCGCAGCCCAAGTTTCTATTATTGTGGGAGTTCCCATCTCTGAGTTGATATTAACAACCGAATCCTTTCGCATTCCGTTACCTACTTTCACTCCTCTTCCCTTTGCCTACACGACCACATGTACAGTTCAGCTTATAATAGCATTTCCTAATGAGCAATCCAGGATAGATAAGATACAATGATATTCGCTAATGCCGAGGATACTGACATGACATAATTCCCATGACAAAACCTTCCTCTAATAAAGCCTTCTCTGATTCTCTTCTCTCACTGTTACTCGCGTGCGTACACAGATACCAAATTAATAAAATAAAATTGATATAAAAGCCTATAAATACAATTACAAAACTCTTTCTCTCTGTCTTGTGAACGAAAATGGCATCGTCTGCGTCCCCGCCATCGCCGCCTCTCCAGGACAACGCGGACGCCGAGAGACGGCTGAGAGAGGCGGAGGATCGCCTCCGCGAGGCCATAGAGGAGCTCCAGCGCCGCCAGCGTAAGATCGGAGCTGCGCGTGGCCCGAACCCGAACTCGCCTCAGCACAAACACCAGCATTCCCCTCCCTGCTGTGACCACGCCGCGTACGAGCCTTCCTGCGTCGCCAACGCCATCGGTAACATTTGCCAGAGCTTCCTCCTCTCCTACGGCGTCCGCGTTGGAATTGGCATCCTCCTCCGCGCATTTAAGCTCGCTCGCCGCCACTCCTATTCCTCACTCCTCGATCTCAAGGTCTCTGATCCTTTTTTGTTTTTCTTCTTGATTGAATTGGTTTCTGATTGAACATTGAGGAAATTCGTTGTGATTAGGGTTTTGATGTGTGAGTGTTCATGTGTGAGCAACTTGTCGGAAAAAGATCATGTAAGAGAGGAAGCGTTTGACTTTTCGGTGGCTTTTGATCTTATCAGCTTAGATGTTTGTTGAGAAAGTTGAGAAAGAAAGAACAATGAATTTGTCTTTAGAGTATGATTTTTCGTTTTTTATTTATTTCACATTGAAAAAGATCTTATTTATGACTTTGTTTGAGGGGAGTAAGCATTTTAGAGGAAGCTGGTTTGAGTGCCGTATAACCGGAGGCGCACACTTGCTTTATATCTTTTTTACTTTCAACAAATCGTGTAATTGGGTATTTTTTTGGCTTGTGATTGTGATTTGCGAGCGAACTAATGGTTTTTTTGGTTTTTTATTCTATTATCTTATAATTTATCCAAGAACAAGTTTCACCTGGGGAAGCCTTAGATGTTTGTTGAGAAAGTTGAGAAAGAAAGAGCCTATACTACGCCAATTAATTCATTTTGTGTAGTGGCGGTTGTTGTTGTTGTTGTTGCTTTGAGTTTGCAGGAGAGGCTTTATTGGTTTTGAGTATGAGTGCTGTGTGACCAGCCTATATTTCATATTGGAGGGTAAATTTAAATAGGCAGGTATATGACCAGCTTGTTTTTTATTTATTTCATTCGGCCTATGTTGAATGCAAATTGCGAGTGGTAATACAGAGTGATTTCATAATTGTATTGAAATATATATATATATATATATATAAGTATTTTTCTATGTGTGTGCATAAACTACAGTGTCGGGGGTTTTCCTTACCCGGAAATTTATGACTTTGTTTGAGGGGATAAAAAAAAAGATGGAGCTGTATGAGCAAGAAGAAATACAGACTTCAAAGGTGCAGCAAAGAGCCAAGCAATGTTAAGATTAGAAAGGTTCAATTGCAAGTTTATGTTGCTTATGCTTTATGAAAAAAATTGGAACAGGACTTTTGTATTTTGAAAAAGCACTAGATCACTAACCAAATGATTAAAAGACTGAATAGTAGTGATATAGGATAGATTACCTTTCCACTATTGCTTGTTTGGGAGTTTTTGCTTATGATTTTAGGTTTTGGGAAATGTTAACAAACGGTAAAGAACACTGGTTTGAATGTAGTTGGAGTTTTTGCTGCCAGAGTTAAAAGAATGCAAAGAAGCAGGATCAGGATTGAATAGAATAAGAAGAAAATTTCCGCAAAAAAAAATGACTTCTATCCCCCTTCCCCCTCCCCCACCCCAACCCCAACCCCTCCCCTCACTCATCCAAAAAATCCTGCCATCTCTCCCACCAAAACACCCTGCCATCCTATCCCAGCACCCTACACCTCCCCTCACCATTTTTTCCGGCCTCCCAACCATTATACCCAGATAATCCAACTTCCAACCTCTAACATAAATCCTCAACCAACCCTCCCTCAAAATCATCCAAACAGTTTGTCCCAACCAAAACACAAACACACACACCAAATACCAACAACAAATCATATAGTCACAGTAATGACAAGGAGACAGGTGGAATGTCTTTTGTATTTTCGAAAGCATTTAGTTTGGGGGGAGAATGATCCTTATAACTCACGGAACGTAGGGGACGTAGAGGATCTCTTGTGACTTGGGTTTAGTGCTGTTAGTGTTTTCGTTAAAGCGAACCTCAAAAATGGTTTTTTTTTCCAGCGTGACGGAAACAAAATTTGTCAGCTTTGCAAATCGGGGCGGCAGTTGGAGGTTCGGAATACCACAGTGGCAACCAACAATTCTATCCAGAGGGTACGGGGCGCTGGTGTGCTTATAATTCGGAAATATTTTTTGGGCGAAACGAGACACACGCCGGCAACCCAGCTTTTCTGAGACAAACCCATGACGCAAGGGGGGCCTGGAGGAAGAAACACTAACCAAACAACGGCGTCAGAAACGGAAGTCGCGGAAATCACGCAGCACATCCGCGCCATATCTTTGGGCTACATTTCATAAGAAGTATAATCCAAAAAATTGGGTTAAGATGCTATCCATGACCCCGTCCGACCCGTTCATACCAATTTGAATGGAGGCCCAAGGAAATCAATTCAGGTTTCGTTGGATGGGATAAGGCTTGTGAATTGGGTTGGAATGCTCTTTGCTTAGTAAAGAATTTAACAAAGCCCAATAGGGGTCCGAACCCACCATGTGGGACAAGGCACGGGTAGGTACCGGCCTGTTTGGAGGCCCATCAAAAGGAAGCCTTTGGTTTCCACACGGGAGAATCTGGAGACTTCCTCAGACGAGTCCTCAAGGGAAAACCGCGACGCCGATGGGGTTGAAAGGATCGGCGGAGGAATGGTGAAGCTTCGGCTCAGGGAGAAGATAGTTATGCCGGTGATGGAGGCAGCCGAGATACTCGGGGACCTGCGAGTGAATTCACGAGTGATTTATGGCGGTGACGGAGTTTGGTCAGACGACAACGCCGGCTCAAGCAGACCGTGTGCAATTAATTCGAGGAGGAACCCGCGATGGATTTTCCCTAAGGTTCTTTATGAATTTGAGGGGTGTGCTTTGTCAAATATGGTGGTCCGCCGGGCGGTTGTTGATCCTCTCTCTCAACCATGTTGTTGTTGCTTTGACTGTTTCCATTAAAGGACATTATACCATAAGATCGAGGAGAACACTGAGTAAATTCAGGAGAGGACAAAGGAAGCCGTGATGAACCTAGCCTCCTGCTATGATGGTAAGCCTAGGTTAACTCAATTGTGTTGGTTGTTGTTCTTCAAGTTTGAAGCTGACTTCTAAGAATGAAGACTTAATAATCCCCAGAAACGGGAGGTAGTGAAAAATTTGCTCCGAATTGGCGTTGTGAGTCAGGAGCTAAGTTGGATGTGATCTTCATACAATGACCTGTGGGGTAGCCAGTATGTTATTGGGTGGCTTTATGCCACTAATATCAGGTGGGATAGTTTTATTGGACTCGGGTTGTGGAAAAAATAGGTAATTGGGCATTTATGCTATTGGCATGGTTTGGTTAGACTTTGCTGGGTATGTTCTGGGTATCCCCAATCGGAGGAGACCAGTTTTGCTGGGAGGAATTATCTTCTGTTGCCGTGGGCAGCTATGGTGTGTGGTGGATTTCAATTCCGCACGAGTGTTGCAATAGGTTCAACTCAAACTCGTTTTTTAGTAAAACTTGCCCTGGTTGGGGGTTGTCTGGAGCAAACTCCCCCTTCAATTCAGGATTGATAGGATTTTAGCCTATGATCACTTTTCTTGTTCTTCTAAAGCTTCTTGCTGCCTATTTCAAATCCTCTTTTGGTGGTTGCTGTAGAGATCTTTTAATAAACTGAAGGAAGAGGGGTTCGTGGTATTGGTGGTCGAGCTGAGAACTCCCAGTTTTGTGTTAGGCAAACTAAAAGCTTAAGGAGGATTTGAAGAAGAGAATCCTTTGATTAGGAAGAACAAGTCATGAGGGATATTTTGGATTGTGAAAGAAGGGCAGGAGGGCCTCTCTTAGCTGAGGGAGGGAAATATATATATATATATATATATACATGTATTTTTCTATGTGTGTGCATAAACTACTTAGTGTCGGGGGTGAATAGTGAATACCCCTAGATTACCCGGAAATTGGTTCTAGCAGGTGAGGTCAGTTGCCCGTAGGTTTTATTACCTAGAGTTTTAGAGGTGAGTTCCCAAAGGACTCTTCTTTAGAAAGGTTCCTATGTTATCGTTAAAAAAAAAAAAGAAAAAAAAAAAAATCTGTGTAAAAGTCTGGTAACTGTATGAGCAAGAAGAAACCTACAGACTGGTCAAAGGTGCAGCAAAGAGCCAAGGACAATGTTAAGATTAGAAAGGTGTCAATTGAGGTAGTTAGCAAGTTTATGTTAGCTTATGCTTTATGAAAAAAATGTGGAACAGGAACTTTTGTGAGTTGAGTTGAAAAATTTGCTATCTAAACTGATCACTAACCAAATTGATTAAAAGACTGAATAGTAGTGATATAGGATAGATTAAACCTTTCCACTATTGCTTGTTTGGCATGCTACGTTTTTGAAACTTATGATTTTAGGTTTTGGGAAATGTTAACAAACGGTAAAGAACATCTGGTTTGAATGTAGTTGGAGTTTTGTGGGTTTCTTGTGCCAGAGTTAAAAGAATTGCAAAGAAGCAGGATGCAGGATTGAATAGAATAAGAGTCGCGATTTTTTTGATCAAGAAAACAAATGTACGAATCTATTCAACTATTAGAATATCATAGACTAATCTCAATTAATATAATATCCACAATAGGCTGGAAGAAAAAAATCTGTGGAGGATTTATTGAAATTTACTATTAGTCACAGCAGATAAAGAAGTCCTATAACTCTAAAACCCAAGACCTGAATTTCTAAAAGTTAACCCTATATTCCACTGACATAATTCTATGTTCCTTTTATTTAATCATTTACTTGTGAGACAACGTTTGAGATGGATTTGGACTCATCTCAGATGTTATATGTGGGGCCCATAGAATAAATCTCTAAATTGCTGATATTGGAAGCTGCACACAGAAAGTAGCAATACCCCTTTTCCATGGTTGCTTTGCACATTCTTCTCTAAGTGTGTACATGTTCGTTGAGCAATACTAAAAACATAAGGTCTGTGATTACTATCCGGTGTGTTACTTGATATAGAATATATGAGGTCTGTGGTTGTACCCCTGTAATGATGTAAAGGAGTAAGTACCTTCTTCAAGCTTTGAAATTTTGGTTCTTGCACTGAGCTTGGAATAGTATCATGGGCTCATTTGCTTGTGTAAACATATTAAAATTCTGGCTCTTATTACATGTAAGCTATTGATTAGATTTTGATTCAAATTTCTCAACTCTTCTTCACTTGCCAGGGGTCTTTCAAAATATCCTTTTAATAAGTTACTTTTATATCTTCCTCATAATCATTTTATTTATTCATAAACTCATTTCAGGTTATGTATTCATTTGTAATGCGTCCTGAGAGCTTGCCGAAATCATATCAAGACTTCATTCAGAAGACTGGACCAGTTGCGCGGCCTGTGTACAAGGCTGTAAAAGAAAGCTGTAGAGGTTACCCAGTTGATGTGGCCTCACTCTCTGCTTATTTATCTGACAGATGGAATTCCAACTATGTAAAGTTGGAAGAGTTCCCTGCCATTATTCCTTGTTCTGTTATTCACCCAGACACAAATTCGTGTTTGGCTCACAATGCAACTGCAACTTCAGCTACATTCAGGAAAACATTTCCACTTTACTTCTCTTTGACCTTTGTACCATTTGTTGTTTTGCACCTGCAAAAGGTACTTTTTTTTATCCAAGTTGTTTATTTTTCTTTTAAACTTTCTTTTCATGCTTTTGCTAAAAGAAGAAAAACGAGAAGTAGACAATCTTATATATAACGTAAATTCACAAGGTTGGAAATAGTTGTGGAGATGGCCTCATATATCTATTGTGCTGAATCAGAACCTAAACTAATCAAAGAGTTGTAAGATGTGTACTGTTTATTAGTTGCGAGAACCATTATGATCTGTTAGTGGGGTTGACTAATTAATGTGTTGGCCTGTCGGACAAGTGCCACTCACTTTAATGTCATGTTTAGATATACGATGGCTCACCTTGTTTATTCTTCAGCTGCATTTGACTTTTGTGATGGCCCCATACCCCATATGTTTCCACTCTAAGTTCATATTTGGATACACGATGGCTCACTTTTTTTTCTTCTTCAGTTGTATTCAACTTCTGTGATGGTCCCATCCCCATATGTTTCTGCATGTCTGCACCTTCACCTTGATCCTAAATTTCTGTTCCTTAATGCATATCTGATGTGCTAAAGTGGGACTGGGAGAGATGGCATGTAAACAGAATTATAATGGAGTGAATTAGATTCTTATTGTTTTTACTAGAGACGTCTTATGGTAGGCTGGGATGGTATATTGGCATATCAAGTATTTAGGTTAAGGCACTTTGTTTTGTAATTGCATTCTTTGTGTATGTGGATGGCCTTGTTCATTTCCTTAATATTTGTCATGCTTGATAGATGTCTGGATTGTATATATTGTTGCATCATACAGGGTATAATGATTGAAAAGATGCTCAGATGAAATTACTTTCTACAAGCAATGAAGGAAAGAGCTTTTAATTTTTCTCTTTGGAAGCCACCAAAGGGGAGAGAAAAGAAGGGGTAGGGGGTGTCTTTGAAACGAAAATGTGTTGCACCATCAACACCTCACCACTTCACAAGAATTACCACTAACTTTACTATAAAGCACCATCAACACCTCACCACTTTACAAGAATTGCCACTAACTTTATAGCACCTATAATACAAGAAGCACTTTATCATAGCACCATCTCTGACAACACCATTGCTGTCATCTCCAGTTTCATGGATGTTACCATATTACTATAATATTTTAATTTATGACAGTAGTCTCGTTTTTCCATCTTTCATATCATACGAATTTTACTTATCAAAAAAACAATATATTTTAATTTATGACAGCACCATCTTCTCCACATCAACACTACCATTACTTCCTTTTGCATGTAACTGTCTTCATGGACATTATTAGTCAAGAACGTACATCTCCACCACAACTACAGCTTTTATGGATAAAGATTGCTTTTATGTTTTTGATTTGTTCTTTCTGAACCTTCAGTGAACTACAGCAACTCAACTCTGTATGTAATTATTGAAATGAGGTTTATCCTGAGTTTTAGAATCTTGCTTTGTGTACTGCAGCTGCATAATTAACATTGCAATTAGCGATATTATTGCAATATAACTGTTAAAAATGTCTACTTGAATCAAATATCTCTAATTTTGCATCAATTGAACTCTTGTAGTATGAGGAAACTGTAGGATAATTATTGTTTAGTAGTTGGGGTTTTGGTCAAAGTGGTGGAGTCATGTATTCTGATTCTCAATCTTATTTGGCTTATTTCTAAGACCTTAGAACTTCCCTATTCCTATTTCGATAGCATGGGTTTATTTAGGTGACTTTTGGTATCTAGGTGTGATTCCCGTGCTTCTTTTACATATGTACTGAACGTACTATAAACACATGATAGAAAGGAAATTATAGGTTAGATGTTGTACTGTTATTCCATACATCTTTGGTGTGAGACATTGCGTTTTTTCCCAAGACAATGCATGGTATGCATACATTGGGTTGAGCATATAGCCCAATACACTGGCAACTCCCATCATATGAAATGGGTTCAATGTCCAATTATGAACCTTGGAAATGGAGGATAAATTGAAATATAGCTGCTAGACCAAAACTAGGCACAAAGAACAAGCCAGACTGACCTAGACTCTTTGGGATATCATCTCTATTAGTAGAAGAGGATAATAATTGTGATATTCCTACTAATATAAAGTTCCATGCTTCTTATGTTGAATTCATTTTTGGAAATGTATTACGTGGTATGTTTCTGTGGTAATTGATTTAGATACGCTCTATTTTTATGATTAGAAACCGGGAAAAAAATAAACTTCATTTTAATGCTATGGATAGCAACAAAAAAAAAATTGCATTGGATAGCAATTTCTGCCTTATGTTGAAATTGAGAGGGATTTTACTTCTTTTAGACTAGCCATGGGTGACTTATTACATCTCTGAAAATAATGTTAATATTATTGTTATTATTAATTTTAGTAACATGATGCCTTTTTAGTTCATGGATGCCCCTGCTCGTACCTGCTGGCTTGCTTTTAAGGGGTCTGTTCGCTCCACTACATTTCTGTCAGCTTTTGTTGGAATTTTTCAGGTAGCTGTCTCTTAATCATTATCTGCATCTTTGGTTAAATTTGTATTACCATGTTCTTAGTTCTTGTGTGATTCTTGGGTGATGCAAGGGAGTGATATGTTTGCATAGAAAAGTTGCATCAAAAGACCACAAGCTTGTATATTGGATCGCAGGCGGTATGGCTGCCCTTTCTGTATTATTGGAGAAAAAAGCTAGGCGCAGTGAACTTGCCTTATATGTTCTTCCACGAGCAGGAGAGTCATTGTGGTATATTTTAGTGAACCACCGCCTGCTTCCAGATATTAAGAATGCAGAGGTATTGCCAAAATTGTTGCTGTACTGTTCTGAAAGCATTTTTAATTGTTTTAAGAAAAATGCATTTCTGAATCCAGTTTTGGTAAACTAGTTAACAAACTGAATTGATTGTAATCTTAATCAGGGTTATTTCTGGGGCCTGTCTTTTGATGCCTTCTGCCAGTTTACTTTGTTTGATATATACTTATATAGTTGTATCCTCAGTGGTTACAAAAAGTATCTTGGCTTTATGAACTAGCCTTGCTTCACAAATGGAAGTTTCAGACAGTCATTCCATTGGTCAGCACCTTTCGAGGCCTGTGTATGGTGTCCTGCTCATGATTTGTCTCAACTCAACTACATGCTCCACATGTGGTCAAGTTGAGAGAGAGAGAGAGAGTGTGTGTGTTTGTTTTGCATGATTAAAACAAATTGCTCGTAAAGACTTATTAGTTAACTGTAATTTTTTATATTGCTAGACACCTCAAATTGACGAGTTTCAACTGTGACAGGTGTTTTTATTTTGTGTTTGTATGGGAGGAATCATGTACTATTTGGAATATGAACCAGACACCATGGCTCCATTCCTCAGGGGCTTGATTCGCCGCTTCCTTGCCAGCAGAATTAGCAATCCTGGCCTTTCGTCAAATCGCAATGCTTCCTCCACATATTTACAAACTCTTGATGCTATGAAGAAACCAAAATTGCAAGATGGTGGGCAGGCTGAAGCTTCACCTTCACAAAAATATAATCTTGAATCCATACAAGGGCTATAAGTTAGCCTCAGAGAGAGTGGGGTTGGTGGCTGGCCAATGCACCCCCAAGAATTTTTTTGCATAGTAGATTAATGAAAATTTTACGTTGCAAGTCATATTCAATAATCGTTAGTTTTATAGCAATTTCCTATTATTAATAGATAATTTTGTATAAAAATCTACGTGATTACACAAACCTTAGCATCTGAATTCTCTCCCATGAATTTTAGAGAATTGTTGAATGTTTTATACAATTCTTAGAATTCAATTGAAATAAAGTTGTTGGAATGTTTCATTATATTAAGCTTGTAGTTGTCCAATTATAAGATTGATCCTGTTTAAAATTTTGAAACTGCAGGTGAGAATATACTATTACTTATACTATTGTAAATGGAAAAATAATTACTTCAACTTGCAGCAGAGGGAACTTGTGTATTTGGCTATTCATAAGTGAGGTCATCTAGTCATAGTAAGGAACCTTGGCTGCAAGAACCTTCACCCAACATCTTTAACAGATGTGAGTCCTCAGTCCTTACTCTATGTCTTGGGCCCTTTTGGATCCCTCTGTCTAAATTGAACGAAAAACTGCCTCCCGAGGCAATACTGAAATTAAATTTTGAAAAACTCATTGAAAAAGGTAAATCTAACTCACTCCCTTGCATATGGTTGAGCTTTCAATCCAATTTAACCCCAATTTAGATGGAGGCAGTATTGGGCATGCAATTTTGCTGAATTGGGAGGGGAGGGGGGCAGTAAATAGTTACAATCGAAAGGATATTGAAAAATGGGTGAAAGATTATGATGGAAAAGTGTAATTACCCTTTTTAAAAAAGAAAAAAAGAATTAAATATTGCAAACACATACTGAAACTTCATTCCATTTTGACTTGAGTGATCAATTTTCATTACCATAACAAAATAGTGTGATAACCTCTTCTTATATTCGTGTGGATAATTCTTACAAGTTACTCTTCTTATATTCATGTGAATAATCTTATAAGTTTAGATAAGTTTGATTAAAGTTACCCACGAATTACATAATAATTACATAAGAGTAATAATAATTTTGTGGGTTCTGTTCAATTGGAAGTCTCCTCATAAGAATAATCATTGGTGTCTTGGCCTGATAAGAGCAACCATCATGACAACCATTTTGATTAAATTTTGAAAAAATTCATAATCTATCTCTTTCCAAAGTAATCATTTTTAATAGTTTTTTTTTTATCAAAAAAAAAAAAATAGTTTTTAATTTAATAAATATTTTTTTTAGGAGAATATTGTACAATGTAGCAATTTGCCTTGCTTAAGGATTAAATTGAAATAGTGGAATTAATAGTGTAACACATGGCAAAACTTCTAGTCTTTATGGCTTGATTGACCAATTTTCAATTATATATAAATAAAAAAAAAAAAAGATTGGCCAATTTTCATTATTATAATAAAATATTGTGATTGCTCTTCAAATATTCATATGAATAATCTTACTAGTTTAGAGTTTAGACCTCATAACAGTAAGCAATGGACAATATCTTGAGAGAAAAAAATAGAGTCATAATCTATCTCTTTCCAAAGTTATCATTTTTAAATAGTTTTTCATTTAGCAAATTGTTGTTTAGGAATATAAGGATTTTGCCTTGCATAGGATTAGATCAATGCGGTGAAATTAATATTGCAACACATAGTGAAACTTAGCCTTTCAGGCTTGAGTGGCTAATTAATTACTTTTACTTTGGTTAAAGTTACCTACCTACTAATTACATAGTAATCTTTCGGAAACGTATAACAATTGTCTAGGGACAGTATTTTAAGAAAAGAACACAAAAAGTCACAATCTATCTCTTTTCAAAGTCACCATTTTAAAATATTTTTCCAATTAATACAAACTTTTTTTTTTTTTAGGAAAAATATTGTACCATATGTCATTTGTCTTGCTTAATGAATAAATCAATGCATTTACTTCCATTCAAAGTCCTATATTCTAACTTGACCAAAATTATTTATTCTATTGGCCTAAAGTTAAATGTCTCAACATAGTTTGTAAAAATCCATTTTTTACCATATTTTTTTACAATCCATTTTAACTTGACCAAAATTATTTATTCTATAGGCCTAAACACTCATAGTTGGCAATAATCCATAATCTATCTCCTTCCAAAGTAGTCTTTTCATTAATGAATAGTATGATGATTTGAAATTTATACACTATAATTAATATGACTTTCTTAATCAGATTCAAGAATAATCAAGCAATAGCAGAAGTTAAGCTTCTCTTGTCCCGTCGCCACTGTGAGATGCCACGTTGGTCACCTCTTCTTCTTTAAGGGGTCGTTCGTATTCTCAAACCTTTTAGTCGCCACTTGGTTTATAAGTCCAAGAACCATCAATATGACTTCATGCACAAAAGGATTAGTCTTGAGCTAGGTCTGGAGCTAAGGTATATCTTGGGAAGGTGTTAGACATCCAAGAACGCCCAACCTAACAGTTGACCTTCCTCTATATTACTTGATATCTTGAAGGAGTTTATTAAAGAATCTCTAAACATTCAAAAGCATGTAAACCTATTTCTAGCACAATCAATAGATAAACAATAACATGGCATAGCATCAATATTTAGGTCAAGAAAGGAATCACACCACCAAATTATGGGTCTCATACTCACAACAACATACATAGGTTATATTTCTAACCTAGAATTAACAAACAAATAAACATGATATAGCTCATTGGAGCGTGATTAAACATGCAAATTAAACAAAAATCTAAATATTCTAACTAGACCTAGAAAGTAGTATTATAAACAGACAATCATGGAGGTTGGTATGGCCTATTGAGAAGATCCATTCCTAGCCTTTAAGGATCTTGTTGTAAGCTAGCAATTCACCGGTCTCTTAGACTTGATCTCTTTGACGGGGTTTGTGTGTTGATCTTCAACAAGAAAGGCTTTGAACTCCTAGGTTTATGATTGAAGCTTCGTGAGAAAGGGGTTATTCTTCTAGTTCTTCAACTAGAGAATCACTACTTGCTCAAGAACTTTTCCTCACTACCTTCTTCTAGGCAAGGCTTCGCTCCTCTAAAACTATCTCTCTCTCTCTCTCTCCTATTCTAGGCTTCTACTTTAGTATAGCTTCTTTACTCTTTATTATACCAGACTTCTTGGTATTTTCAGTGTTTCTGTGGAGACTCTCCAGGATGATTTGTTTGTGAGGTATGGGACTCCTTTTATAGTGAAAAAGGGGTTAGGGTTTGCTTGAAGAAGGGCTAAACTGGCATGTTCTCACAGGAATCAACTAGTTTCCACGAATTAGGGTTTCTACCTGGCGGCACTGGCGCCTCTTCACTATAGACTTGCACCACCTTCAAAGGGATGCATGCCTATTAGGTTAAAAGGCAGCTTTTCAAACTCGTTTTCTAGAGCTTTCTAAGTGGTTTTCAACACACATTCGCCTTATGAGAGATCTTAATTATCATCACTGAGACCGAGGACCATGAGTATCAATCGATACAAATTGGGGTGTCTACACACAGATTGATATATAGAGAATATCTTCTTGTCTAAACAAATATGACAAGTGGCCCTAGTGTCCACCCACCATTCCTTGGTATCTCCCACCAAGTTCACTTCAGACACCACAGCAGAAAGGTTTATATCAAAGTCATCTTTAGAAAGATTCTCCAGTTTAGAAATGTTGGCTTGATAAGTTTTCTTGTTCCCTTGATCATTACACTTGCGACAATCCTTTACACAATGGCCTGGTTTGTCACAGATGAAGCATTTGCCTTTGAACCTCTTAGCATCACCACCTTTGGTGTCTTGGTTCGAGCCTTGACCAAAGCCTTGACCAAAATGCTTGTTCTTATTGTTGTGCTCCACCACATTTGCCTTGGACTCTATAGTTTGATTCCACATAGCTTTCGCAAAAGTACGATTGCCTTCCTCAATCCTCAATCTCACGATCAAGTCTTCAAGCTTCATCTCCTTACGCTTATGCTTCAAGTAATTCTTGAATTCTTTCCAAGATGATTACAATTTTTCAATAATAGTAGCAACTTGAAAAGATTCTCTATAGTTTGAGTCCACATAGCTTTCTCAGAAGTACGATTGTCTTCCTCAATCCTCAATCTCACGATCAAGTCTTCAAGCTTCATCTCCTTATGCTTATGCTTCAAGTAATTCTTGAATTCTTTCCAAGATGATGACAATTTTTCAATAATAGTAGCAACTTGAAAAGATCACTCAAAGTCATACCTTCTGCATGATCAATTGGAGTTCTTGCACTTGAATGATTACAGTCTTGGAATCCAACATTTTGTAATCCAAAAATCTGCCAACAATGAACTTTTTGGTTGCAGCATCTTCTGTTTTGTTCTTCTTTTCCAAGGAGTCCCACAACTCTCTTGTGGTTTTTTGACTATACACATTGTACAATATGTTGTCCAGTCCATTAAGAATATAATTCTTACACAGAAATTCTGCATGTTTCCATGCATCTATAGCAGCAACTGCTTGCCTATCACTCTCATTCTCATTGAGAGTAGGAGCATCTTCATATAAGAACTTCGCCAGATTCAATGTAGTGAGATAAAAAAGTATCTTTTGTTGCCATCTTTTAAACTCAGTTTTATTGAATTTTTCAGGCTTCTCTCCATGATTAATGGGAACAGTAACAGGGGTAACGACTAGCACCACAATAGTGTTTTGAACAGTTTTAGTAGACATTTTTGTTTCAGAAAATTTTCAAAACAAAATTCTCAAAATATATTTAAAAGAATTCACACAAATTTGAATTTAAAAACTGAAGTTTAATAAAAACAAATTTATAAAAGAAACAAATTATATAAATAGATATATTTCGCCAACCGAATGAAACGGTTTTGAGAAACATGAAACCGCATATTTCATAGCCAACAAAAATTGACACATGATAAACGAATCAAATTCAATTTCAGCAATAGTGTGTTTGTCATTAACAATATATACCGATTCAATGATAGTGTGTTTGTCATTAACAATGTTATCTTCACAAAATGTATAAAACTTCAATAACTTTACGCAACAAACCCTTTGCACAAACAAAGTTTTATTATGCACTCAAGACAGTAACTTTTCACAGAAACCACAAACTAAAATTAATAACAAGAAATCTGTCTTAAGATGGTTGGGTATATATCATGTGATTCTATAAAAATAAACAAGAAGAAATCTGTCACAATTAATAAACAATTGGCTACTTGGCTTCAATATTTTTGTGATTTATTAGGAAAGAAGATATCTGGAATTGATATTTTTACCCAAACATCCCCCATATTTTCCAAATAATCTTTGAAGACCTTTCAGAAGTTAAAGCCACCCCTAAACCTGTAAGGTATATAGGCTCCTGGTCTTCTCTAGGAAAAAACGACTAAAGGTGTTAAAAAATTTAAGAAATGAAGTCATGGAAAGTTTATCTAGGCTGAAACTGTAATCCGTTATGACCTGCTGGTAGTTTTATTTGTAATGAAATCAGATTATCCTCAGGATGTAGATTTAATATTGATTTACTCTAATGAAACCAGTTAGTGCACTTCATCATGTATATATAGGCTTGGTTTATAAGATCCCAACAAGCATTGCAAATCTCTTGAAATCTTAAATTGCTGGATTTTAATAGGCTCAGTTCCTTGAATTGCCAACCTGTCTATTGGAAAATAATCACTCTGCAGCTTTACGGTGCTGATTGTCTTAAACATGGAGATTTTGGCTCCTCTATCAGTCTCCCTGTGAATCAAAGTTGAAGAATTCTTAATCATCCTAATTTTTGTATTTCTAAGCACTTATACGAAATATCTCAAAGCTTTTCCTGAGGTGAAGACAGACCAAATCGCTATAACGGTTTAGTGGAGCATTCTTTTTGGTAGGGATCCTCAGTAAAAGCAGCTATAGACATTGGCCAAATGGTTCTCCAACATAACCAAAAAGGTAAAAGGGAAAAACTTGAACTTATACGCTGATAAATGTCTCATTTCTCTTTTCAATTGCTCTTAATTAGTTGTATTAGTTTATTCGTTTTTTTTATGAAGTCGATGTTTTTGCCATACATAGCATTGCTCTTTGACAGCCACAAGTCCACAACTAGTATCAGAGCTGACAGTTCAATTGGCAAAAGATTTTATTTAAATTAATGAAAGGATAGGGCACAAAGTGCGACAAACTTTTAGAAGATTAGAAGATCAATTAGCGATGACCATTATACATGACAACGTTAACCTCACTGTAGAAAAATTTACAAATATGATGAGCTTTCCCAGCAGCAGGAATCAGAATTACCATAAATAATCACAATGATTTGTACTGCTCAATCAAACGAGAAGCATGGAGACGTGATGTAGGGGTGACAGTGCATCCCAAATTTTGCAAATAAGAGATCTGCCGTTGAACACGTTAAATAAATGAACAGTATGAGATTAAGCATTAAACCAAATAACAAAAAAAAAAAAATCAAAACAAACGTAGAGTGCAGTATCCAGTATGTTCTAGACTCTAGTACAACCTAATTGGATTTATTACTACCAGGAAAAAAAAAAAAAAAGCATATAAACCTTAAAGCCATGTGGAAGGATGAGGACTTCTGATTACCATATTTCTGATGCATACACAAGTAATTACGTATGTACATATATCATATATGTATGTCCATGGGAGCATGGGGGGAACAAGACCATACACACCGAAATGGGAAGCAAAACTTAATGACATGATATAATATAAAGTAGGCGGGTAAACAAATTAAAAATTGAAGAGGAAACTCAAAGATCCAATGAGAAGCTCAAAAGTCAAAACAAAAACAGAAAATGTACTTCATATTAAAAAAAAATATAAAAAATGGAAGCAACATAAAAAAAGCAATAGGTAATTGTTGTCAGTATATATTTGTATAGCGTAATTGTAGGAGTTAATCGTGTAATTAGATGTGTAATTAGATGTGATTAATTGTTTCCTTATTTAGATCTATTGTACCCTATATAATCTACCTCCTAGAGAGAAGAATGATATACCGAAATATTCAGCAAAATATTCCAACATGGTATCAGAGCAGGTTACCTGTTCTTTTTTGAAAACCCTAAAAAAATTAGGGTTTCTTTGTTCTTTCTTGGATTCCGGCGCCGCCAGGCCTCTCCGGTATCTTTCTCAGACCACTAGGCATCGCCGTGGTCTTCTCGGACTTTATTGGCTCACCAGGTTTCGCCGGTGACCATCTCGGCTTCTTCTCGCACCGTATCGGCTCTCCAGGCGCCGCCGGTGACTATCTCGGCATCCCCTCGGCCTCTCGGCTTCTTGGCTTTCACCATCTCGGCTTCCCCTCCAATCACAAGACTCGGTGGGTCTCGGTTGCTCCTCCAGCACCGCCAGACCTCGATCTCGGCATCTCGGCATCTCCTCTTGCTCCGCCAGCTCTCGGTGGTTCTCGGTTCCCTTTGAGAACTCCAGCTCTCTGCCTCGATCTGAGGGTCTCGCGCCGCCAGTGGGTCTTGGTTGCTCCTCCAGCACCGCCAGGCCTCGCCGGTGCCTTTCTCCCTTTGGTGGCTCTCGGCCTTCACAGCTGGTTTGGGTATCGTGTTTCAGCCATATTTGTTTGCTCCTTCTCTTCAGATTGTTTTTTGACTGTTGGTTAAGATAATATTTGCTGTTTTGTCTTATCTGCAAGCTTGGGTAGTTACTATCTATTTACTGCACCATCTTAGCTACTGATTGGTTCTCTTGGATTATCTGGTGTGAGCAGCAGGATATTATATTTCAGAGTTATTTTACTCTATTATTATTATTATGGGTGACACTAAAGATTTACAGGATTCTCTTTTCTTTGGTTCTATGACTAGTACCAAATTAAAGGGCTCCAATTATCTTCAGTGGTCACGTGCTGTTATTGTTTTCTTGACTGGTCGTGGCAAAGAATCGTATCTAACGACTACCAAACCCACTGATGCCACCAAAATTTCTAAGTGGATCAAAGAGGATGCACAGATTATGACTTGGTTATGGAACAGCCTGGAACCCGATGTATTCAACAATGTGTCGTACTTGGAATCTTCTAAGGATATTTGGGATACACTGCATCTCATGTATTCTTCTGAAGAAAATATTACTCGAATTCATGAGCTTTATCAAGATATGTTCTCTCTCCAGCAGGGTGATCGCTCAATTGAGGAATATTTCTCTCTTCTCCAAGGTATGTGGGATGAACTTAATGTGTATCAACCATTGTCCACTGACTTGCAGAAACAGCAAAAGTATCGGGAAGAATTTCGAGTTGCTAAGTTTTTATCTGGTCTTAAGCCAGACCTTGATCCCATTCGCTCTCAGATCCTATCTGGAAAGGACATACCTACTGTTCGTGAGACTTATGCTCGAGTTAGAAGAGCAGCTATCTCATCTTCTGGTGTCAAAGACGAGCGATCTGCTCTTGTTGGGCATTATGATACTCCTCAGGGGGAGCGTGGTGATCATAGCTCTCGCCGGGGTACCCATAATGGTCGTGGTGGCCGAGGTGGTCGTAGTGGGGGTGGTGGCCGCGGCCCAAAGAAATGTACTCATTGTGGTCGCACTAACCACACAGTTGATTTCTGTTGGAAGCTTCATGGCAAACCAGCTTGGGCTAATCATGCTACTGTTGATGGGGATAACTCCACCCCTTCTGAGGAGCAGGTTCTTATAAGCAAGGCTGAGTATGATTCAATTCTCCAACGTGCCTCATCCTCCTCCATGGTCGCCTCAGGTAACACCTGTCTTCATTCATCATCTAGTCCTTCTTGGGTTATTGACTCGGGAGCCTCTGATCATATGACTGGTAATTCTTCACTTCTTTCGAATATTTCGGATCCTTGTTCTCCTTTTTCTGTCACTGTTGCTAATGGCACTAAAACCCCTGTCCAAGGGATAGGTACTGTTAGCACTCCTAATCTCACATTTTCCAATGTCTTATACTTACCTGAGTTTCCTTTTAATTTATTATCTGTTCACAAGCTTACCGTTGCCTTACATTGTTCTATTGCCTTCTTTCCATCTTATTGTGTCTTTCAGGATCTAAAGACGAAGAGGACGATTGGTGGGGGCTTTGAGAAGGATGGACTCTACTACTTTCGACCGTTTCACACCTCGATTCCATCTGCTCTACGTTCCTCAGTCTCTCCATATCAGTGGCATTGCCGTCTTGGACACCCCTCGTTCCTCAATCTTCAAAAATTAGTTCCATCTTTATCTGATTTTTCTAGCTTTAATTGTGAAACTTGTGAACTGAGTAAACATCATAGAGCTACTTTTAAACTTCGTAATGATGAGCCATGTTTACATCCTTTTGAGTTGGTCCATTCTGATGTTTGGGGACCAGCTCGCACTACTGGTTTATGTGGTGCACGTTATTTTGTTACTTTTATTGATGATCATTCTCGTTTAACTTGGGTGTATGTGCTTAAAGATAGATCTCAATTGTTTGCAACTTTTCAATCTTTTTATGCTGAAATCTCTAATCAATTTAATGCCAAACTTCTTGCTTTCCGCACTGACAATGCTCGTGAATATACAGAAAGTTCATTTCAAGAATTTCTTACGTCTAGGGGTATTATTCATCAAACATCTTGTGTTCGTACTCCTCAACAAAACGGCATTGCTGAACGTAAAAATGGGCCCATTCTAGCTATTGCTCGTGCTCTTATGCTCCAAATGCATGTTCCTAAACCTTTTTGGGCAGATGCAGTTCTTACTGCTACATATCTTTTGAATAGAATGCCCTCTCGTGTTCTCAAAGGTAAGTCTCCCTTTGAGATTTTATTTGCTGATAAGAGTCCTTTCTCTGTTCCCCTTAAAGTCTTTGGTTGTGTTTCTTTTGTCCATAATCTCAATCCTAGTCGAGACAAACTTGATCCTCGTGCACACAAGTGCATCTTTCTCGGTTATTCTCGCACTCAGAAAGGTTATCGGTGTTACAGTCCTTCCTTACAGAAACATTTTGTTAGTGCTGATGTGACATTTTTTGAGGATGTTCCTTATTATTCTCCTCAGGGAGGACAGTTACAGGAATCTATCCTATCTAGTCCTGTTATTCCTACACCTATTCCCTTTGCTCCACAGGCTCCACCTATCTCTCAGGTTTATGTTCGTCGTCGACATCAAGATGCACCTCTAGTTCCACCACAAGTAGAGTCCCCTCCATTGCCTCCCTCATCCGCCTCGACGTCTGCAGATCCACCTCTTCCTCAGTCTACCTCAGATCTTGATCTTCCTATTGCCCTTCGTAAGAGTAAGCGGACTTGTACCGACCATCCTATCTCTAACTTTGTTTCCTTTGATCACTTATCTTCTTCTTTTAAAGCATTCTCTTTGTCCGTCTCATCTATTGTTGTTCCCAAGTCCTACAGGGAAGCACTTTCTCACCCTGGTTGGCGTAAGGCCATGGAAGAAGAGATGCATGCTTTAGACTTGAATCATACTTGGGATCTCGTTCATAAACCTGCAGGTACATCTATTGTTGGCTGTCGTTGGGTTTTTACAGTTAAACAAAATCCTAATGGCAGTGTTGATCGTCTGAAAGCTCGTCTTGTAGCTAAGGGCTTTACTCAGACTTATGGTCTTGATTACACTGAGACATTTTCTCCTGTTGCCAAACTGAACTCTATTCGCATCATTATATCTCTGGCTGCTAATCTTGATTGGCCACTTCACCAACTTGATGTCAAAAATGCCTTTCTACATGGTGATCTTAATGAGACAGTGTACATGGCTCAACCACCTGGGTTTGAGTCCAAGGGGGAGTATGTGTGTCATCTGAAGAAATCTATCTATGGCCTCAAACAATCTCCCCGTGCTTGGTTTGACAAATTCAGTAAGGCAGTAGTTTCTCATGGTATGACTCGGAGCCAAGCTGATCACTCTGTTTTCTTTAAAAAGACAAAAACGGGTATTGTGATACTTGTGGTTTATGTGGATGATATCGTTATTACTGGGAGTGACAAGGAAGGTATTCAGATCTTGATAAATCATCTCAGCTCAAGTTTTCTCACTAAATACTTGGGTAAGCTTCGTTATTTTCTTGGTATTGAGGTCGCTAGGTCAAAAGCAGGAATAAGCTTATCCCAGAGAAAATATACCCTTGATATATTGCAAGACACAGGCTATCTTGGCTCCAAACCTGTTGCTACACCAATGGAGTCCAATTTGAAATTGATGCCAGATGAGGGTGAATTTATTGATGATCCAGACACCTATCGCAGACTTGTGGGTAAACTTATTTATCTAACCATTACTCGACCTGATATTTCTTATGCAGTTAGTGTTGTGAGTCAATTTATGACCAACCCTCGAGTTCCTCATATGAATGCAGTCATACGCATCCTGAAGTATCTGAAAAATGCTCCAGGTCGTGGCCTCTTTTATCGATCATCTGGTCATCTCCGCATTGAAGGTTATACTGATGCTGACTGGGCAGGGTCACCTTCAGATCGAAAATCTACCACTGGTTATTGCACCTTCATAGGAGGCAATCTTGTCACTTGGAGAAGTAAGAAGCAGTCAGTTGTGGCTCGCTCTAGTGCTGAAGCAGAGTACCGTGCCATGGCCCATTCCACTTGTGAGTTAACCTGGTTGAGAACAGTTCTTCAAGAATTCGGACTCTTAACACAAGGTCCGACACCTCTTTACTGTGACAATCAAGCAGCCATTCATATTGCTAGTAATCCAGTTTTCCATGAAAGAACCAAGCATATCGAAGTTGATTGTCACTTTGTTCGTTCTAAAGTAGAATCGAAAGACATCATCACACCGTTTGTACCTTCTGGAAGTCAACTAGCAGACATCTTCACTAAAGCTCTTCCTAAGAATGCCATTGATTCTATTTGTAGCAAGCTGGGAGTCATTGATATCTACTCTCCAGCTTGAGGGGGAGTGTTGTCAGTATATATTTGTATATTGTAATTGTAGTTGATTGTGTAATTAGATGTAATTAGCATAATTATAGGAGGTGTAATTAGATCTGATTAGCATAATTATAGGAGTCAATTGTGTAAGCATAATTGTAGGAGTAATTGTAGGAGTCAGCAAATTTAGATCTATTGTACCCTATATAATCTACCTCCTAGAGAGAAGAATGATATACCGAAATATTCAGCAAAATATTCCAACAGTAATGTTCATGTATCCTCAATGAAGGCAAAGACAAAATTGCTCAATTGTGAAGAGAAAAAATGAAGACGGAAAACTTGGTTCATATTTCTCAGAATTCTTAAGTAAAAGAAAAAAAGAGTCATTACCCGATATTGGTTCATAACAGCCCGAAGTTGCACCAGAAAATGCCCATTTCTCAAAATTCATTTTTTTTTTTCTAATTTTTATTCAAAGGGAAAAGTTTGTGTATATATATCCACAAGGAAAAAAAAAAAGTGTAAGCATATAGTTTAAAGTTTTTTCTAATTTTTATTCAAAGGGAAAAGTTTGTGTATATATATCCACAAGGAAAAAAAAAAAGTGTAAGCATATAGTTTAAAGTTTTTTTTTTTTTTTTTTTGGGTGAAGTGAATATTTGATGATGCCACAAGACAGTGTATAAATATTGAACTCAAAACAATTCAAGTATGTAAGTGAATATAGGATCGAGTTATATATCCTAAACTTCAGAAAATGTGATACCCAAATTTTAATATGATCACTCTTCTGTTCACAAATATACTAAAAACAAGAATGGAAAATAAAATAAAAATAAAGATATAAGCTGACTCATTTAATTAATGCATGTGAGGTACCTGTTTACATGTTGGTGCTGATGAACCCATTGAATTTTCAATCCTTAACTTTTGGAAATGCTCCTGAAAGAGAAGAATATATTCCACGAGTTTCAATCATGACAAATAAACATTACATTTTAAACATAGATTCTGCAACCAAATGTTTTTTAGTACAAGATGTACAACATAAAGCTTGCACAGTTGCACTCCCCTCATATTTTAAACTGAGAAATAACTTTTTCACCATATTTTATCAAAGAATGCACATATGTGGAGAAAAAAAAAAAAAACAAAGTAGGCCCTCTAACTACTCATAATCATAGTGCAAACATGCTCATTACATGTGCGTCTGGTTAACTAACTTTAATGGGGAGCTTATTTAACTCATTTGCTTATATACAACTTTTTGAAACCTCACTGCTTTTAGGTACAAGTGTACTTTTGCCCACATTCAGCAAATAAGCAAAAAAAAACCAATCCAAACATAAGTGTATGAGATATGCAACTATTTTTGTGCTTCAAAATCTCTTTTTGACAAGTAAGCAAACCACATTTTTACCTTGTTTTTTATTTGTTAATTTCCTTATAATTATCATTTGTAAAGTGGTATATATGATAAAATCCCTATATTGGAGCCTGACAAAATTTCTTCCCATTTGCATCATTCTACAAACAAAGAGTTAAAAAAGGTTCTTATTTTCCTGTCAAAAAAAGAAAAAGAAAAAGTAGGGTACCAATAATGACAACCCTACATGTGCATGACCATAGTAGTCCTTACCCACTAAGTAACCAATGCTTGAAGGGCCTAGACAAACCCACAAGGAAGGAACTCAAGTAAGGTACACAACCCCGCCTAGGATCCAATACCTTCAAGCGGTGGAGTGCGGAGCCACACCAACGTCGTAACATTGCCCCATGGAGGTTCGAACTTAGAACCCATCCCACACTAATACTTTAATCATTGAGCCACAACCTTGGTGGTTATATCAAAAAACTTAGAGAAAAAAGAAATCGGTTCCAATGTACATACATGCATTATACATATGTACATTATTTAGGCAATGAGCTTTAACTCAATTGCCACCTCCTCCTCTTGTAAGTTCTAGGTGAAGGGTGAGATCATAAGTTCAAGACTGATACGTAGAGAGAGAGAGAGAGAGAGAGAGAGAGAGAGAGAGAGAGAGAGAAGTGTTAGAGATATTATGTGTGGCTCATGAGGCCCTAAGTTAGTGTAAGCCCATGTACTTGTATGTAAACCTAATTTTAATTTTCTATATAAACCCTACATTGGGTATATTGTAACACTAAGAAATATAGTAAAAATGTAGCCGTCAAGGGCTTTTGTGTGTGGACGTAGGTCTTCATGACCGAACCACGGTATCTCTTTGTTTCCACTTTCTCTTCTCTCTACCTTTTACATTATTCTTGCCTTTCTATTTAACAACATGGTATCAGAGCATCTTCGATCTTGGCTGCTATGATTTGTTGAAGTTCTTGGCTGCTGCGTTTTGGTGGCTTCTCGGTCTCATCTCGTTGGCTTTCTTCTTGTTTGATTGTTTCTTGGCTGCTCTATTTCATCACCATGGATGTGTGAATGTGGTTCTCGACATTTTTGGTGGTTCTTTGTTGACACACCTATGTTTGGTTGCATGTTTGCTGTCTCTATTCTGGGATACGGATTTCCTTATTCCACCTCTCAGAAATTCTTATTCCGGATCTGTTTTGTCTTCTTTGTATCCTGCTGATTTTTGGTTCGATTCCATCAAATTCTTGGGCCTCCACCCACTTTTGGGTTGATTCTCAACCAAATTTGTTCTCTTTGAGGTGTTTTTCACACCTCGGTTGTTGGTGGTTGCTGTTGTTGCTGCCTTTCGTCTTAGTTGTTGGTTCATCGCCTTCAACACTCTCGGTCGTTGGTCCATCGCCTTTGACAATCTCACTTGTTGGTTCATCACCTTCAACACTCTCGTCTTGGTTGTTGGTTAATCGCCTTCAATAATCTCATCTCGACTCTCGAAACACTCAGAGTTCTCTTAATCATCTCGGTACCTATTGTTTATATTATTCAAGCTGGACTTATATGATATATAAGCTCCAGCTTGAGGGGAATGTTGGAGATATAATGTGTGGCCAATGAGGCCCAAAGTTGGTGTAGGCACATGCACTTGTATGTAAACCTAGTTTTAGTTTTCTATACGAACCCTATATTGGATATATTGTAACACTAAGAAATATAGTAAAAATGTAACCATCAAGGGCTTTTGTGTGTGGACGTAAGTCTTCATGACCGAACCACGGTATCTCTTTGTTTCCACTTTCTCTTCTCTCTACCTTTTACATTATTCTTGCATTTCTATTTTTACAACAAAAGGCAACAACATTTATTGGATACCTATTGAAATGAGAATTTTTTTTTTTTTTTTTTCTTTTTATGACAAGGAACCTCACCAAGACAGGGCCCTTTGGACCCACCCTTGAGTAGCAAACCCAAGATACATGACCCCACCAGCCAGAATCATATCAGATAATCTCGGGGAAGCTTTTAGTGGGAATTGAACTCAAGATATCTAAATCTACAGCTCATCCTAAGCCTTCTACCACTAAATTGCACCATGATGAGTGAAATGAGAAGTAGAACTGACAATAAAGAAAACTTTTTTTTTTCTTTTTAGCTTTCATTTATAAACAAAGCAAGAAGGGGACCCTAGTACATAGGCTGCTATGAAGGAAAGCTTTGGATACAACCAAATATGGTTTTGACAAAACAAGAAACAAGATTTGCAATATTTATTAACCAATGACTTAACATTGATCAAGTAATACAAAATATACCTTTTCTTAATCAGGTATAGCATGCATAATTGACAAGGTGACTCAAACAATTGAAAGAAGAAGCAATGTAGAAAGTAAAAAGGATAGATAAAAACAACTTTTTGATTGGGAAGAAAAGATAAAACCCAATCATAAGTGATTTAGATAAAATTACACTATAACCCTATCCTTGATCGAAGTGCTATAAATCTTTTCCTATTTTTATTTTTTTTTAAATTAGTAAGTCACACAACCCAGTATGCTTGGAATACATGACCACACCTTCCACCCCATTCATATGAAGACTAAAGGAGGAGGGAGTGCCATATGAAACAGAGCTAATTGGCTATCAATTGCTTGGCTTTATACAAAATACACATTGATACTGGTAACAAACATAAACATATGGTGATCACTGATCATACATCTTACCAGATCAATAATGCATCAGAAACACATACATATGTGAAAGGATAATAATATATAGCTGATGGATTATAATAACATGAACCAAACAGGAACACTGCATCAACATTAAATGGCTAATCAGCACTGTTGAGAGTCAAATTCCCCACATTGGGCATTTAAAACCTTGCATCTCTAAATATAAGATCTTGGGGCCTCTCCACCCATTGCCAATTGGTTTTGAGGTTGGATGCTCCAAATTTAATAAGCACAATAATAGGGAGTCCTAAAAAGGCAATCTATACTGGAGATATTTTACAAAAGTCATAACAAAAATTTACTATCTCTCATCTATTTACGAAAATTTGCACAACCTGAAGAAAAAAACTTAACCAAGAACTGGTGCACTGTAGAACAAATTGTATAGGTTCTAGAACTTTAACCCTACTGGAAACCAAGCAATAAAAAATGTTCATTCGGGAAATTAAATATCATTCTTACTCACTTTTACATTGATGGACCCTTTTGGAAACCAAACAACAAAAAATGTTCATTTGGGAAATTAAATATCATTCTTATTTACTTTTAGATTGATGGACTAGATCGGAAACTTATGAGCGGATGGAAAAACATTAAAAAAAGAAAAAGAAAAATAGAGTGAGACCACAATTTTTGGTCAAGGAAGAAAAGTACGACAATTTATAAGCTAAAAACATGAAACCTGCTTTTCTCGCATCAAATGGGCACGTTGATCAGCAGGAATTTGCTCCCATCTCAAAACCTAGTAAAAAAGAAGTATCATATCAAAGAAAAGATGGCACCCATATATAACTGTTATATAAAACTTTAAATAGTAGGGCATCTAAAATAACCATAGTTGCATACTATGACAAGGAATTACAACAAATACTCAGCCATTATATATGTTGAATTCATTGATTATTATCTTAGAAAGTAAGCTAAAGCAAACTCTGAGAAGCAGCAAACACACTTACATATTCTGCATATTGAAATGCTTCATCACAGGTCAAGCAAGACTTCAGCGCACTCAAAACATCCTGAAAATTAAAAAGAGGATGAAAAGACATTAAGATAACCTTCACTGGGATCCACATTAATGTAAAAAGAAATTTGAAACATAATCCATGAAAATATCAAGTGCATCCACCCATGGAATTGGGACGTCAAAACACTTAACATCACAGCAGAAGATTTAAAGGTATGTTGTAAGTTGTAACAGATAGCATCACTTTGATAGAGCGCATCATGGAAAATGGCTACATGAGAATAAGATATGCTTGTACTAAATGGCATAATTTATAGAATAGTTGGGAGATCTAATAAGACCTCAGTGTAACAGTATGATTCTTTCCTATGAAACGTGTTCTCCAGAATTACAAGAGAATACTTGAGTTGGGAGAATCTAAGACAGTAGATGTAAAGAAAGAGACACGTAATTAGCAAAAAGATAAAGAAACAGCCATCCATCTTAGTTCTATACAATTAAGGGCTTCTCATCTCCCCTTCCTCAATTCATACATATATATTTATGGTTCAATTACTGTTTTGGTCCTCAACCTATTGCCCTTGTGTCAAATTGGTCCCTAACCTTTCAACTGTGTCAAATTGGTCTTCAACCTTTCAACATTGTGTCAAAATGTTCATTGTCATTAAGTGATTGATGGAAAATGCTGACGTGACTAACAGACTTATTAGAATATTAATAAATGCTGAGATGTCATGCCACCTCAAAAAAAAAAAATTTTAATAAATAAATAAATCAAATGTGGGAAATCCCTTAACCAGTGACCCAAAAGTCTGAACTGTTGAATCACCCTCCATCGCCTCCGTGCTCAGCCAACCACGCAGCTCGCCTCCTCTGCTCCAGCAAAGGGCGACTCCAGCTCTCTCTCTCTCCCTGAAAATTTCCAGCAACTCAAAGTTTGGGTGCATTGGAGATGGTTCTGTCGCTATGGGTTTGTGTGGTGAGGGTAAAGCATCTGAGGTTGGGTTTGAAAGAAGCTTTTAGGTTTTGGGAATGGGTCTGGGAATTTTGGGGTAGGCAAGCTGGTTAAAGAGAATTGTATGATGTTAAGTTCATTAAGAGAGACCAGAAGGTTTGCTTCGTCTCCTTGATATATATATATATATATATATATTTTGTTTTGCTTTTTTAGAGATGGGTTTTTGGTTTTGCATTGATTGATTTAAGGGGCTTTCTTAAAATTGCAGATTGCAAAGGGAAATCATGAACCATAGATCATTGAAGCATCCTAATATTGTTAGATTCAAAGAGTCTGAGCAACAAAAAAAAAATCAAATTAAGAGGTTTGTAATCTATGATGCTAATATTATTCTTTCAACAAAGTACTGGGATATTCTTTGTAGTTTTGGCTGTTCATTTTTAAATCAAAGAATGAAACTAGGTATCCGTCAACATATGATTCTTGTTCTTGCTTCCATCACTTTACCCGTAACACACAAACTCATAGCCAAGATAGACCCATCACCCATCTCCAAGATTCACAAATCAACCCACTTTATCAATCTCATCCTCAACCTCAAACATGAACTGCACAGAGAGTTGAAAATTTTCAGAGAGAGAGAGAGACCTGGAGTCGCCCTTTGGTGGGAGCAGAGGAGGCGAGCTGCGTCGTTGGCGGAGCACGGAGACGATGGAGGGTGATTCAACGGTTCAGACTTTTGGGTCAATGGTTAAGGGATTTCCCACATTTGATTTTTTTTTTTTTTTTGAGGTGGCATGACACCTCAGCATTTATTAATATTTTAATAAGTCTATTAGCAACGTTAGTATTTTCCATCCATCACTTATTTTGACACGAGATTGAAAAGTTGAGGACCAATTTGACACAGTTGAAAGGTTAGGGACCAATTTGATACAAAGACGATAGGTTGAGGACCAAAACAGTATTTAAACCTATATTTATTTATTGGTAAGTTACAACCGCGCACACAGTGGGTCTTAAACCCACAATCTCACCCTTCATCCCATTATTATGAGAAAAAGAAATGCTGGTTGAACTATAGCTCATTGGCGAATTCATGACTATATGAATCAGGAAAAAATACAAAATCGAAGAAAAGACAGGATAGTCATGAAGACAAGAAACAGAAACACAATCAGTGAATGGGCAACAGGTACAAGTATATATACTTGCTATGAATAGCTTATTTTTTTCTTTGGCTCAAGGAGTCTCAGGACTAAGAACAACATAATCCCAGACTAACCCATAAGGATCTGCGCAGGTATACTTACTCTAAGGGACAAAAGCAGAAAGACTGTCAACAATAACCATCCACATGCAGGAATTGCAACGTGGGGCAGGAGCGCAGAAGGAGATAGAAGAGGAAGTAGAATCACAACAAAAGGAGGAAACTTTAGCCCTGATCATCTTTTTGCAACACAGACATTTGGGACATGGTAGGACTGAATTTCAAGTGAGATAATGATGCATGACAAAAATAATTGTAACAAAATCTAAGATTAGTTCATACAGGTGTTGGATCGTGGTCCTTGGGTTGTTGGATCATGGACTTAGACTACTAGTCCGCAGACCTTGAAGGGCTTAGGACAGAGCTAACGGCGACTGCCTCGGACACAACTTAAATCCAATGGGTGGCTTAATGCACTGACCAAAGGCATCACTTAGTGTTCTGGTCTGGCCCTTTAATTTTTTTTTTTTTTTAACCAGGAGTCACTACAAAACACAACCACTAGGATGGTTCTGTGTTGACCTGACAGTGACAGTCCTTGTGAGGGATGTCAGTCCAACAGCAGTCATGATTTGGTCCTTGACAGTGTCGAGTAAAAGAGATGTTTCTGGCACTTTTTTTAATAGGTTTCAAGGATTAAATTAAGGCACAAGTACATCCCATATTATCCTCAACATTAAAGCCAAATTCAAAATTCAAAAAGAAATCTAGTTCAAAAATGAAATCTGAAATAATAAATTTTGAAATAAAATTGATTGTGCTCCTTGCATCAGACAATAAGTAGCCTTTCAACCTATGGATTGTAGACAAAGAAAATAAGAAGAAAAAAACACAATTATGGGATAATAGATAAATACAGATATACTGACATGACAATTATTAATATATAAGTATGACAGGGTAGGGTGTGGACTGGAATCTTGTTCTATGGGAACCGCATTCGGTGATTCCCCATTTCAGAAATGGTACACCAATACAGTTCGCGTAAGGGTCCATGGATAGAAAGAAAAAAAAAATGTATTTGTGGTTGAGAAAGTATGGTCAGTTTGATGTTTGCTCGTACTAAGATACTTTTAGAGGATGAACAGTTGCAATATTCCCATGAAGGTCCTGGGTCCCAGGCCTTGTATCGTTTAAGACTAAGTGTAAACATACAGCACATATATAGACCCTCTAAACTTACTCTGATTGTTCATTAGTTTTTTTTTTTGATAAGTACTCTGATTGTTCATTAGTAAATGGCTAATAGCAAGAACTTCGCGTTGTTTTATCACTGAATCAAAACAGTAAGGGATTCCTTAGACATCTCACTTAAATCCTTAAATACTGCTATAAGTCACCTTCAAGAATCTATCTTTGAACAGATTCACCTCTACCCAAACTATCTAGATATGCATCCCATCCTGTACTACAAGAAACTAATTTTCAAAAATATGTCAGCATAGCTTGGGTGGAGCTGTGCAGGTAAGCAAAGAAATCATATAGCTATATTTTGTGAGAACAGTATGTAACCTAAAAGTGCAGAACACAATTATAGGTTCTTATTGCAAGGGAGTACAGCATATTAAACAGCAGACAAGAAAATAACTTGTTTTAAAATATAATAGACGAACTGTATGACCTTGTGTTTGTTTTTCTTGGCTGTAAGGCGTTCATCAATTACAAAGCCAACCTGTAAATACAATAAAGTACATCAATCAATAGTTACATATTCATAATGTTTGCACTTCAAAGGTTAGTGACTGAAAATAAGAATCTCAAAGTTTTAAGTAAATACTAGTTGCCTACACAACTAAGACAAACATCACGAACTACTTGTATGAAAAATAGAACAGAATTATTGCCAGAATTCATTCAATTAACAGTATTACATATGACACCCCTATAAACATAGATAGTTTTACAAAAAAGACCACATCTACATTATTTCAAAGTAACATGTAATATTTAAAATTCAAAAATATATATATATATATTTGATAAGTAAAAAAAAAAATTATCGCAAGAACATCTCCAACTGCAACTGCAATATCATCATCATATACCTTAAGCAATCCTGTCACACATTCAATGTTGCTTTAACTAGGTTGATCAACTTGACTCCATGTATATCCAATCTTCCTAACTACTCCCTAACTACATCACTAAACCTCTCAATAAACCTCATTGCAGTTTTTATAAGTTATAAAAAGTTACTCTCCATCTATTTGCAATCTTCTAGGAATTGGACTATTACAGGCTAGGAAAAATCCTCTTATTTACCTCCTCCTAAAGGTCTGTTTGGAAACCTTCATAGTTAATAACCAGTGAAGAGGTCATAGTACTCTAATACAGTTTTTCTTGCAAGAATAAATGCTCGATTATAATTAACAGCACAAGCTAAAGTTCATATTTAAGCAACAATCCAGGAAAAACAAATCTAAACTGAACCAGTTTTGCACCACTCCATAAGGTTTCAGGGAGTCAATGTGCCCTTTTTATTTCCAAGAGCAAGGAATTTTTCACATCATGTTCCTCCACATTGGCAAAAGAAGGTGTGGTCTTCATCTAATAAAAAGAGCCACTAAAAAAGAATTTAAAACAAGCATAAGTTGAAACAAGAAATCAAATGCTTTACAGCCAGCATTTTTAACAATGACAGCACTGAACTCTAGCCCCTTATGATGTTATATCCTTCATCATAATACAGCAAAAAATAAAGAAAAACACAGCTGAGGACCTTAGGATCAAGCTTCTTGACAAAAAGAAATAGACATTAACTTAGCAAATGCATCCAAAGACCTCAAAAATATGGGAAAATAGAAATTACCCAACAAGATGAAAGCTTGTCATTGTCCTGAAATTTAAAACCCAAGACATCCTACAACTATTAGGTAAAGAAGCAGCTAGAATAACTTCGGAACAGGTTGTTAAAAACATTAATTCCAAATAACCAAACATCCAGTGCTAAAGCAAAAAAAAAAAAAACACATTTTTTCCTCACAGTAACTTAATTATGCTTTGGTGCATAAATGCAAAGTATATACGTATTCTTGGTGTTGTGCACATCTTCAATGTACAAAGAAATTTACTTGGGTTGTATATTGGGCGACGCCATGGCTTTATTCTATCACTTATAACAAAAAAGAAAATAACATGACAGAAAAGAATGATTGAATATCTTCTAGACATATTTCACCAACAGATACCGTGCAAATGCAAAACTTGCTACACTATCCAGAAGATGCAAAACAAAATCAAAATAACGAGAAATCACCTTGTCAAGCAGCCTCTTGGGATCTTGAAATGCTTTCTTCTTGGCCCATTGATGAAATACGTGGGAAATAACTGATCTGTCCTCAACATTGAATCTGTAAAACAGTGCAAAGGAATCAAGTTCAGTTCCAATAAAATATAACCCAAACTTCATGATAATGTTAATCAAGCCATCATAAATGGGAGGAGAACCTTCTTAAGAAGCCATTTCCGTTGCTTGCCTCTAATGGGTCTTTCCACTCTTCAGAAGAATTATGAATACAAGTTTTTAGGAAATCATTTGGCTCTGTATCTACTTCAGAACGTTCCTTTTCTATTGGCACATCAACAGAAAACTGTGCAGTTCCATTTGGAATGTGTCGCTGCTTTGTTTGTAAATCTTGAACACTAACTTCAGCCTAGATAAACAAGCCATCCATTAAGAACTCAGGACTACTGATATTGATTCATATAAGATATTGAATAGCAGATGTGAACAACACCGAGACTGAATTCCAAAATGTTTTTTTCTCAATAGTTTCAACAATGGGGAGGGAGGATTCAAACCCTGGTTCTTCTCATAAAGAAGAGCAAACAATGCCACTGAGCCTACAAGACTCTTGGACGTATAGGTTAAATGGTCCATTAAATTCGACAATTGTGCTAAATTCCTAAGGATCTTCCATTAAAATTTTTATCAAATTCCAATAAAGCTTTTTTCTTACATCATTAGGTCTAACAGCTAATCATCCATGTCAACTCAAATGCATGTTCCCAACTCAATTTATTTTGTAATGTTATTCCGGGAACTGTTGAATTTTGTAATGTTATTCAGGGAACCGTTGAAGACACGATAACTATAAAATTCTCTACAAGATGATAGTATTATGAGTTGCAATCATTTGTATTGTCGCTTGCAACACTACAACTTAGAGAGTAGAACCAGCATGACAAACCTGAACCTCTCGAAGATGATCTGGAATTTCTTTGAGGAATCTTGATGGTTGAAGCATCTGAAGGGAAGCACCAAAACACTTTATTACTCAAAGAACAGAGAATGTGGACAGAAAATATATTAACTATTAAGTATCAATTTAATTTTTTCTATCAACCTAAAGTTCCTCACAACTATGAAGACTTCTAAAAGAGATTTTAAAAAATCTAGACATTTCCTTAAATTTAACTAACATTCCAATTTATAACAAAGCTTTTAACATCCTGCAAAGCTAGAGAACATTAGTACACGAGATGTATACAATAGAAACACCAAAAAGTAAATCTAGCATCTAAAATTATCATTGAGTGTTGTTAGTGGCATCTATGAACATAAATAGTTTAAGAAGTATAAGTATGATTGGGTACAGAATCTTTTGTAATACTTTCAAATATTACAAGGCTAATTAAATTAGTACACGAGATGTATACAATAGAAACACCAAAAAGTAAATCTAGCATCTAAAATTATCATTGAGTGTTGTTAGTGGCATCTATGAACATAAATAGTTTAAGAAGTATAAGTATGATTGGGTACAGAATCTTTTGTAATACTTTCAAATATTACAAGGCTAATTAAATTATTAACAATAGTAATACTTTCAAATATTATGTATAAAAAGTTTAATATTTAAAACAGTAATTAGTAGCATCAAAGGATTGCTTAAAAATTTATTAATTTTTAACTAATAAAACTAGTTATTGTCTGAAGTGGAATGAAGTCAGTTTCTTGAAAAATTATTAAGCATCAGAGAGTATTAGGTTATAGAAATATTAGTAATTAAAGGATCAATGTATAGATGTCTCATGCCAAACACCTGCCAATTAGAATCCACCATGACATATAGAATGAAAAGCTTCTTCCGAGCACGAGTCATTGCAACATATAACAGGCGCCTTTCCTCCTAAGGATCAAGAGAAAAGAATAATTCAGTGCCACACTAAAAAAAATTATATGAAAGAAAAAAACAGAGAGACAATGTTCCATGCAAGAACAAAATTACCTCAATTGAGGTCCCGTTTTCCTTTGCAACACCATTAAATTCATGCAACAAAGGAATTTCAGATTCATTTGCCTGAGTCATTGACTAGAGCATTAATGCAAATATGCCTTCAAATATATTTATGTGTAAGTAAAGAAATTAATAATCACATCAAAGACAATTTCAGAGGATAATTGTTGTGTAACAATGCAAATGTAAGTGCAGCCATTTGTTTAAAAGAGCATGTCAAGCAAAGCTAGTAAACCAATGTGGTCAAGTACCTTAACTATGAAAACAACATCCCATTCTAAGCCTTTCGACTGCACAAGGAAGGAGAGGGATTAAAACAAAGTTGAGTCAAGGATTCTTGCCAAACTACACCAGGACAGTCCTAGCAAATTATGAGTCACAGAAAAATACCTGATGAATAGTAGTCAAGGTGATGGAGTTTTGATTATCATGTCTCCGGGAACGAAAATTTTCTCTCTCACGCTCAGATATAAAGTCAATAAAAGCTTTGAGTACATTAAGACAACCTTTCCCATCTGTCACGACTTTGCTATCCCCTTCAACAGCAACAAATTTAGTTGACAAAAATACAGAGACATCATCCAGTAAGTACTGAAGAACCTGCAGGGAGAAGTGATCAAATTTCAACATGTGAATGCACCAAGATTTAGGTGAGGACAAAGTAATTTAAACTTAAGATGAAAACTCCAAACTTACAGATCTGATGTCATTGTCTTCATTCAACAATTTTCCTCCATCAACATCAATTACTGCCCGTTGCTCAAGAAGATATTTCTAATAAATTAAGACATGAATGATTGATAAAAGTTAAAGTAAGTATACTGAATCAAAACAATGGTAATATAACATTTGAATATAAAACACATCCTCATATCATTGTATTTTAAAAGGTTTATTAGTAAGGTTGTATTTCACAAAAAAAAAATGGTAGAAAGTAATTCATTGAAGCCCACTAGAAGTATATCAGCAAACAGCTTGACAAAAAGAGCATGCTGATAACACAGGTAAACATGACTTTTAACTTCGAATCCATGTCTTGCCAAAGGCAGACAAACTCTTTTATGTTCTCCTTCTTGATTAATATGTATTGGAAATAATCCTGCACCGCTATAGTTAATGTTGGATTCCAATGGATTTGTCCACTGAGCCTCTCCAAATAATCTACAACACAATCCTCTCTACCCCTGGCTACTTAATACAATTCCAGATATTTATCCTTGAAGACCCCATCACCACTCCATCAATCATACCAAAAACGTATCTTGATGCCATTTACCACAACAAACCGAATAAAACAACCCAAACTGTTCCAACCGTGCCTTATATTTTTCCAAAGGCACACCCCATATGGACCCCTCACTATATCAGAATACCACTCACCCCAAGCAGCACCATATTTTTTATCAATCACCTCGCTCCACAACATGTCCTTTTTCTCCAGATAACACCATAACCCTTTGCCAAGTAAAGGCTTGGTTAACACTAGAAGTTTCCGAATAACCAAACCCATTTTTTCAATAGGTTCACATACAGTATGCCAATTTACCAAATGAAATTTATGCTCCTCTCCAATGCCACCCCACAGAAAATCCCTTTGCACTTTATCCAATCTTTTGACTACACTTTTTTTTATACATTTTAAGCGGGGGAGGGGGGATTCGAACCCTAGACGTCTACGTTGGAAACACCAAAAGATGCCATTGACATATGAGTCAGTGGCCTGTTGGCTACACTAACTAGACATATGAGTCAGTGGCCTGTTGGCTACACTAACTAGCAAAGGGAATACATATAAGATATTTAAGAAAATCTCTGTCTCCACTCTACCTCACATTTAAAAATATTTAAAAATCTCACGTATTGAGGCTCATTCATTAAGAGGAAGTCCGAGCCCACACGTGAAGGGGAGTGTTAGAATAACAGTTAAATGTTAAATTCACCATTCCTAATAACTTGGTCTTTTGGCACAATTGGTAATTTATCAAATACAAACTTTTTCCGGCTGACCAAATCAAATTCATGTTTAAATTCTTCAAAGTTTATAAGGGAAATTTTGAAAACTTATACATTTCTCTTTGACAGACAAAGTATTAAAAAAATTTCTTTATATACGTAGTGATTATACTTTTTGCATCAAAAAGGGGCAAAAGCCTAGGATGTATACAAGAGGTACACGCAAGAATAAAAACTAAGCAATACAAAGATCAATTTCCTTAAAAAGTTAGATTTGCTAAACTAGACAAACAAAATGGGATGGAGGGAGTAAAACCAACAGCTTGCATATCCCCCTAAAGAAATACATCCTTTAATGATATAGGTAAAGAGAAAATCCATTTCATTACATTAGGAACATTCCAGGAGTCAACAATCCACATACACATATGAGAAATAAGTCAAGCACGCAACATCATACTGCTACACACTATAGAATTAATTCAATAACTTAATATCAAGATACAAATAAGTAAATATGCCAAGACATTAATAAAGTAGAATTTATGTTGACCATCTCACTCCCTATAGAATGTAAGAAGAATTAGATATGAAAACTAAGTTCGAAAATAACCAAGTCTACCAAAATTGCAATAGACACTAGAAAAAACTATGGACTCCCACAAAGGCTACAACACACAAACCCAAACCTTTGTTTTAACTCTTTCACAAGAATTCCATTTCTATTTAACCATAAGGGAGTTGGTGTAGTAGTCAATCAACTCTAGGGCGAGCTATAAACTTGGATGTAAGGTTCGAGTAGCCACTGGCACCCCCTTGTGGCCATCAAACTGGGGGAATTTAATTTCCCCTTGAATTACCCAAGGTGCACTTGCGGGAAACTCCTTGCCGAGGGCTTGTGCACCCCCGGGAATAGTCAGAACAAATGCTTTGGATACCCGGTACCAATCAAAATAAAAAAAAAATTAAAAAAAAAAATGCCAACACATAGATGCATAAGTCATGCTCATCTCATCACATCCACAATCACACACTTTGATTAGAAACATCAGAAAAATTGTAAAATATACAACAGATGTCCAGGCATCTTGCAGCCCCGTTTGTCCATGGCCTCATCTCTATACCAATGTACAAGAATCTGTCTGTGCTAATTACAGAAGTATGATATAGGAAGAAAAGAAAATAAGATTTACATATTCATCCTTAGTGTTATGCTGTTTATTATGTAACACTAATAAAACTAATTAAATGCAAACAAATTCAAAGCAGTAAATAATAATTAAGACATTAGCATATTCAGCATCATACACAAGAAAACTATCTTCAGTCAAATTTACTGACAAAGCTTTTATCTCTTATAGACAGTTTCAACTAAAAAACAGGGCAAACAGGAAGCCAAACCTGAGGCACCATGTTTGCCACTGAGGTTATGACAGCTGAAATGGATTGTTCCTGTAAGCAATGATAAGTGAGGTCAATCTCTTTACAATCAAGTAGAGCGCAAGCATCAACTTTATCTCTAAAGCAGTACATGGGTCGGTGCGGACACCAAATTTGACTAATTAATGCTTATTGATTTTGTTGGAACTGATTGATGCTAATTGACACTGATTGATGCTATAAGAGAGACTTGATTACTGTTTGAATTCTATTTCCATAGATGATGTAATCTCATTATGAGTTGATTTTATTTCCATGTTGATGTAATTTGGGGACTCTATTTAAATGGTCCAAAGTTCACTATTGTAAGCAGAAAATCATGGACTAATGAAATTGGTTTGGATGTTATCTTCCAATGCTTGGTGATGATTCCAAGCAAACCCAGGTATTGATTCCTGGGTTCCTACCTTTATCCCATGAATGGCGTTGATTCCAACCAAACCCTAGGCACTAATTTCTAGGTCCTATCCCCCTGTTTTATTCTTCTTTTGTTTCCCAAACACAAGTCTCCCTCTCAGAGTTTATTGTCTTGCATCATGGGTCTAGCATAGACTAGCATCAAACATTTTTAAAATACTTTAGAAAGCAAGGAAAATAAAATAAAAAAAGCTTGGGAAAATGAAGAAGAGTAAAACTTAAGTACAGTTCCTTAAGTGCAATACATTAGGTTCTCCAATTAAATTGAAGCACACGGTTGCATTGACCAATTAAACACAAACAGTGTTATCTTATGTGTTTGAATTTAATTGGAGAACCTCATGTACTGCACCTAAGAAACTAGAACTGAATCTAAGTTTTACCCAATGAAGAATATCTTTCAAATGGCCAAAGTTCTATGATACCCCACAAGGTTGAAATAGTTGGATAGTAAGCCCAGAACAAATAAAAAAATAACCACCAAAATCAGTTTTTCTCATTTATTCCCACCATATAGAAAATACTTTCTATTTTATCAATAAAGATCTACTACAATTACTACTTATTACCAATAAGAATCATCAAGTCAACAATTCTGCAGTGAGGCCAGATATATTTACCCTGTATACAAGTTTTGATATCATCTCTATTGTTGACAATACCTTGCGTCCTTGGGTAAGCTGACTCCTGTTATCAATTGCAGGGCTCATATTTCAGTAAATACTAAGACATTTTACATGATGTACAGGCATAATTAACTTAACACAAGATTCTGATAAATATATAAAAATGTATAGAGAGAGAGAGAGAGAGAGATCTTGCAGATTAAAAGAATTGTGCAACATCCGGATCAACTTTCATACTTCTCAAAAGAAGAGCTCTGCTACAGTAACAATGCAAGGCATGCAATAAGTGACATAGTAGTAAGTTTATTAGCATTACAATCAAGAAAAATGTCCTTATAACTCTAACTAAGCTAGCAATGCATCAGGATTACGCAGGTTTGGATCAAGTCACATTCATCTCCCACTGTACACTAACTATTAATTCTATAGAGTTTGTCAAACTACTTTCCAGAAAAGTTAAGTTCTCATGGTTCATCATGTGTTTGTCACACACAAAAAAATAAAAATCAGAGTTTATTGCCCAAAATGAGAAGAAAAAATATTCTGATAAAGAGGTAATTATTCCTTTGGGTATAAATATCCCCAAAACAGTTATACTTATCAATTTCTGCAAATTTTTTAGGCTGCATAGCCGCTCTATTTTTCAACGCAAAATTACATAAATGGTAAATACACGTATCCCAGATATTTAAAATAAACCCATATGATTATTTTGTTATTATAAGCCACAATATGTACTGTGTCTAATGATAAAAATCACTATTACAATTTTTAGATAACTGAATACTATGAGCTACCTATCCCATCTAAGAATATGAGGAAAAAATTGTTTAACAGAACCTCTTGAAGGTACCGGAAACCTTGGCACTAAAGATGTCCGAGGCAGCTAATATAAAGCTGCATTTTCTAATAGTTGATATTTTGTCAATATGGTCAATTACCTGCAAGAAAGAGAGACAGACTCAGACATGTGAGCCTCTTACAGACTGAATACAGCATAGATTAAAAGAAAGATAACTAGCAGCAGAGTGCACACAAGCACAATAGCTAAAAAAATTACAGATAAATAAAACAATAAATGTACCCTCTTCTTTTCCTCCTTCTCGAAAGGAAGGAAAGCCTTGAAGACCCGACGGTATGGACCATCATCACAAGTGGACAATGTTGTTTGAAGCATAGCAACAATGGCTCTGACTACCTATTATAAGACGAGCTAAATCATAACCAATTAACAACAGAAACTCTGTTGGTATGCATGTCAGAACAAGTATAATAAAATAGCACCAATTTCTACTACTTGGACAAATATAAGGGCACAACCATACGGAAGTTTCTAACATCTTCGAAATTGTGTACAATATATTAGAATAACCACCAGCATCTAAAAGGGGTAAATCTGTAGCTACAATTAAAGATTGTATATTCAGGAAACGAATTAGGTCCCTCTATGCACTCAAAGGCACTGGGATCAAAACTATGAAGCAAGCAAACCTTTTTTTTTTATATAAGTCAAGTAAATTTATTAAATGAGAACAAGAGAACAAGTACACAAGACGTATACAAGGAAGCCAAAGGCCTCAAGTAAAAGAACAACTATCTAGGAAATCTAACAAAGAACTAGCAAGAGGATTGTGCAAGGCCATCATCCAATCAAACAAAGCACGTAATAGTATCATTTTTAAGCTCCATTGTTACCCACTCGGTCCCTTCCAAAGCCCCATCCAACAGTCCAAAACATCGAGAACTCTATGCGGCATAACCCACTGAACCCCAAACTTGATGATGACAAATCCAAAGGCTTGTTTCATAGAAAAAACAAACCAAACTAAATTGTGTTAGAGTTCCACTATAACACAAATGGATATTTTCACTTCACAATTATGAATGTATTCATCCATATACATATATGTGGATATTTTCAGTTCACAATTATGTATGTATTCATTCATATACATACATATATAATGAATTTATGTACGTGCGTGTTTACACATTAGTTCAGGTTTTGTCCATCTGTTCCAGAAAATGATCTCGCATTCGGGTGAGTGCATAAGAAGCTTTTTGACACGGAACAATAACCCCATCACGTTGGACCAAACCTTGACCTTGATATGTATAGATGTATACACATGAATGCAGATATATGTTCATATTTTTTTCCAACTGAACAGTTCAACATGTTTATAATGAGAGGTGAACATAAAAAAATAAAAATAAAAAAAAAGGGGTCTCATAAACGAAAAAACAAGTCAAGGCGCAGGAAAACTGTATTTTCCCTAAGTACACAAGGCAGGTAAAGTGAACTACCCCCAAGTACAAGGGGTAAAGTGTATTTTCCCCTAAATAAAAAATCAAGCTAACATCTTGGAACTAATTACATCCTACTAATCATAAGAAAGTTGAAAAAATAAATAAATAAATAAAACTTGTACTATTATGAACTACAAAACATCAAATTGAAATACCCCTTAAGTAAGAAAATTATTAAAATATCCTGAGCAAGTTAAGAAACATGGTAGTTTCCATTAGCTTAAGGGAGCATCCTGAGCAAGGAAACAACTATCATTAAATATTGTGTCTTTAAATAGTTATGCAAGAATAAGGTGCCAATAAAAATTCAAAATGTATGTAATACGTTTAATATCATTGGGAAATCTCCTTCCTTCACATGTTCCAAACCTAAAGGGTTATTACTTAGCATCCACAGGATGAAGTACAGAACCTAAATTCAGACTAGAATCATATGAAAACATATATAACAGCAATGTCCATTACATGTATCACACCTTCATGATTCAGGAAGGTATGCGAAGGAAATTATCAATTTAAAATCTTTATTTTCTCAAAAAAAAAAAAAAAAATCCTTTGTAAGTATATTACAATACCTAGTCATGATAGGCATCCAAAAAAAATCATGAGAAGAAAGGATGCCTCCTAATAAACATCTCTAGTGATATCGAGTGTCACACAAAACAATAGAGATTTTATGTCTGTACAATGAACACACTGCATACTAGAAATCATGCTGAAATGAGAAACCCCATGTGCATAAAATTCTTAATCTAATCAACTAGAATGGATGATAGAGAAGAACATCTTTGTAAACTAAAAGAATGTTAACAACCTTTTTCCTATAGAATGCTACACCGTGAATGTTAAAAGGTATTTTCCTTTCACGGAAGGCCATTTGGAAGACTTTTCCCGATACCTGTAGTATAAAAGAGTAGACCACAATTAGACAGCAGACATCTAATGTTTGTACTTTGTATCATGCAAATTTATATTATGGCAAGTAAGCTAGACCTGCCTCCTGTAAAGAATTGCAATGTTTCCATAAGAGCAGTTAGCAGAAGATCCATTAGAAGCAGATTCCAAGATCTTGTCAACAACAAATGCACACTGCGCACCCTCATTGTGACATTCTTTTATGGTTATCTGTGTATTATAGGCAACATTGTCTGGAAATTAAGTAACAAAACACAAATAGCAAATCACATTAAAAATATTATTTTTAAGATATGAAGAATAAGGCGGAAGTAAATTACCTTAGATCCAGAAGAATTATCAGTAAGAACGTCTTTTAACTGACATCGCTTTAAATTATTTTGTATAAGAGAAGACGCAGCCTCAACAATAAAGCGTGTGGATCGATAGTTTTTATTAAGTCTGATCTGGTATTTCAAAGTTAAAGAGCAAAATCAACCCCTGTAATCTCCTTTCTAATAACTAAATTCTGGTTATACAAACTTGCATACATGCTGTAAATATAATCAAGGAACATGTATGAGTCAAAGGGCATGGCAAACCTCTTTGTAGTTTGGAAAATCTTTGCGAAATGAATCAAATCCAGAAATGTCAGCTCCGTTGAAACTAAAAATGGACTACAGTAGGACACATTATATTGGACTTCAGAACAATTAAGTAACTTGAACAGAATGAATTTACAGTGCACACACACAAATCCCCCAAAATAACCACACACACACACAAAAAAAAAAAAAAAAAAAAAAAAAAAAAAAAAGGACAAACAAGCTAAGAAAGAAAAATAAAAGTAACATAAACAAAAATCTCAGGTTGTAAAAGATAAGCAAGTACACCTGATCATCGTCACCAACAATCGTTATGCGGTTATGAGATGCAATAATCCGCAGAAAATTGTATTGCATGGAACTTGTGTCTTGAAACTCATCTATTATGATGGCTTTCCATGCATCCTGGCACTCCTTGAAGACTAATAATTGAATAGAAAGAGGAAACAGTAGTCAAAACATGAATAACATACGAAGATACCTATGCTGGTTAAGTTTATTTCAGATAATATCAACCTTCAGGAAAATCAGTAAGCAGCTTTACAGAACAGCTGATTAAGTCATGGTAATCCAGAGCGTTACAAGATTTTAATATATCATTGTAGTTCCCAAGGATTGCAGCCTGATTCAGATCCAAAACTGAGAATCACATGAATGTAACCAGAAGTACCAAAAAGGTATCTGAAACATAAAATTAACAGCTTACTCCTGTTTCATCACCCATTTTGCAGCATTCTTCAGGAGTCTTTCCAAAAGCTTTAGCCTGAAATTGGAGTATATTAATTGCACAGTACCACATAAAAGTATTGGTGTAACATGCACAGACAGATAGATAGACAAATAGATACAGAGAGAGGGCACTTGAGTAGTTTCATTCAGAAATAGAATTGTATTAAAAGAAAAGAAATAAACGTATCATTCATGACTTTGGTACTTATAAAATGTGAATCACCAACATAAGGTCCAAACCCACTTCATAAACAGCTAAAATTTAACTGACTCAAATTCATTTTTTGATAAGTTACTTGACTCAAATTCTTATATAAACTCTATTCAGAAAACATTCTTTGGTACTCAGAAAGATCTCCTTTAGTCCTTGTTTAAAGCCTTAAGCCCTAATCCAGTTCTTTGACAAATCTAAACTTCTCACTGATGAGATAGATCTCACGTCTGTAAATTATATGTACACTCTGGTATACAAATATGATTCATTTTTATACATGCTTATAGGACATCTTATATTGAAGAATACCTACTTTCCCTGATCGGAGAATCTATTCCCCCACATGGACATGGTTCCAGCACCCATATAGTGATCACAATCAAATCTTATCCAACATCTCTCCCCATGATTCTCACCATGATTGAGTCAACAATTGCAATTGTACCTCATATCTATTTCTTTTCTTTTCTTTTGGATAAGGCCTTGTTTGGTAGGGAAGATAGAAAAGTGAGGAAAGAAAAATGTAAAAAGGAGAAGGGGGGGGGGAGGAAAGAAGAGATTATGTTTTTTCAGTACAAGTGTTAGGTAAGAGGAATAGAAAAGTGGAGGGAAAACAAAGCATATTTTATTAAATTACTATTGTACCATTGTATCGAATTGGTTTTAATAAACAGAGCGATAACCAGATAACATTGTCAAATCACCTATGTGGCTATGCCAGACATTTTCTCTCCTATTTTCCTCCCATTTTGGGAATATTAAAAATGGTGGGCCAGGATAGATAATATCTTTTATTTCTTCCTTCCACTTTTCTACTCTACCAAACAAGAGAAAATATCAATCCATCTTCAATTTTCTATCCTTTTTTCCATCCTCACACTTTTCCACTCAAACTGAAAAATGAAACTTAAGGTAGACTAAAATAACAAAGACCATTTATAAGTCATCAACTACTTCCATGGGAACTAGGAAAGTATTGGAGCCTCCATGCTAAGTGCATTGGATTTGACGAGTTAATTAAATGGATTGAAAGATGAAAATAAAAATAAAATAAAATCAATTTGTCAAGTATGCAGGCATTGCTTTTTATACCAGATATTAAGTTTTGAAAACTACAAATTTCTGAACACATTATAAATAACATAGATAAAATAACAACCTGAGCCACAAATTTCTGCCATTTCTTTGACTTATCCTTAAAATATTGCGGAGACGTTATACCATTAGAATCTTCACCAAGTATGCAGGCATTATGATTTCTTCTACTCTTCTCGTTTTCTAATAACCGCACAGCCTCAATGATTGCTCTTCTCTGTTGCCCCTGTCCATATATGAAGAATTCTGATGTGCGCCCTAACCTTTAACATGAGCAACATCTTAGTCCTCAGATAGTCTCAAGGACCATATAAAAATAGGGACATCAAACAAGTTGGTGGATTGCCATTGTATAGTTCAGAGATAGAACCACAATAAAAAATAATATCAGAAACAAGCCAACACAAATACAAAAGCGAAATAAGAAAGATAAATAGTACCTAGTGTAAGTCAAAACGCTCTTTGATAATTACAGATTGTTCAATTAAAGCTCAAATTTTTTTTTTTATTTAGCAAAAATTGACACATAATAATCTATAAGCATTTCTATGTTATTTAAAAAAAAATAAAAAAATTAAGGTATAATATGGCTTTGGGCAGGGCTGAATAACATTAGGTATTTTTGCAATTAACCCAATTAGTTGGGATTAAGGCTGTATTTAGTGGACAAGTTCATCACGTACTAACATAAAGAAGGGTAACCACTATGAAAAATGACCTAACATTGTCAAAATCGATTGCATGTATTACCTAGTACAAAACAATACTTGAGGCACATGCTAACCATGAACAACTTGGGAATTCAAAATTAGACTTCAAAGCCCTCATTGAAGTTCTAGATACCTGAACAAAAATAAGAATTTACAACTAAACTAAACTTCTCATTGTTATTTCACCGTGTCCTTAGTGTTTGCATAGTGGTGAATGCAGAATTTGTGTTTAAGGAAAGGGCAGTTTATGCTTAAAATAATTGTTCAAAAGAATCACTATCGAAAATTAATATCAGAAAATAACGAATAAGTTTTTCTAGTTAATTTGACATTTTCAATCTAAGATATCAAGTAATTTCAAAGGACAAGTTTGCCAAAAAACATAACAATAAATTAAAGTATCAAGTTTGAAGTTGGATATTGACAATATTTGCAGAGTGTTATAAGGCTCTGGAATAGCTTTCTAGTGGAAAATATTAATGGGTCTTCTAATTTTGTGAGTAAAACAGAGCTCAAAAGCAAAGATTTAATAATCTGCAATTTTGATTAAATGCCATACAATCTCAGAGAGGGCATACTTCTCAGCATGTAAACGACAAAGTTGCAAGGAAAATGAATGGAAAGTGCTGATTGTAAGCTCCTTGGCCGTTGCCTTTCCAGCCACTGCTGCAATGCGATCTCTCATCTCAGAAGCTGCTGCTGTAGTGAAAGTCATCGCCAGAATGTTTGACGGGCTAATTCCCTAAACATGATTTAAAGGATGGGAAATAAAAACAAAAGGAACAATAAAGCTGATTAGAATACTAACTTTAAAAGAAAAGAAAGAACAAGGAATTGAGAAAATAAAGCACATAGAATAAGATAATTCAGAGAAGAAAAGTAGAAATACCTCATTAAGCAGCATTAGCACACGCCCAACCATTGTAGAAGTCTGACATTAAAAGCAGCAAATTGAGCTCCAACCATTGTTGAAATATCATATAATAGGTGAATATAAAATGGGTTTGACCAAAAAGGAGTCAAGAACATCATTTTTTTATGTATGTGTACAACAACAATAAAGAGAGGTACCTTTCCACTTCCTGGACCAGCGACAATCATCAAAGGGACCGAAATATTATTACAAGCTGCTTCTCGTTGCCTGTCATTCAGAGACTGCAAATATTTTGAGTACTCCTCTGGCATGTTCCCAGTCTGTATAGTCTGAGAAGTATCTGGCCCCTTCGTTATCAGGTCTAAATTGCTCACAGAGTCCAATGTTCCTTCCGGTTTTACACTCTCACATCCAGTGACAGACTCCAAAACAGTGCTAAGATCACCAGTACTATTACTATTCATGATTACTACCCGTGTGAATGTCACTGTTCGATACCTGCATTTCTGCTTTTGCTGCCGAATTCTGCTCACACAAAGCATCAATTTCTTCCAAAATGGACTCATCAAAATCATCATCTAGAGTGCCAGACACCGAAACCGAATCAATTAAATTAAAACCCTCCAGTTGTTTCATAGGAGTTTTATAAGAATCCAACACGTGGTCATTCTCTAAAGGAGCATCGATTGTCCTTGCACTAGAACTATGATCAATTAATTCATTTCGATTGACAGTTAAGCCCCCGGAACATGAACTGCTGCTAGTTTCGCAACCTGTTGACTTGGACTTGACCCCCATCACAAAAGATGGGGACGGCGTGTTTGTCGGTAGCTCCGCAAGAGGAACTCTCTTGATGCTGGTTGGAAGTCCATTTGCACCCCCAATTCTAGAAATAAAATTACCAGAATTATCAAATATAGTGCATATAATCATTTTTTTCTTACAATTAACAAACAATAGAAGATATAGTAAGTGTAATAAAATCACTAATTAAAGACAAGCATGTTTATCATGCAATTCCATGGATCTCTCATACCCAATTATATGTTGTTTGTTGAGAGGCAAAATATGAAGGATAAAAACTTAGGCTTCGTTTGGCTGGCACATATATTGAAAACGGAAAAAAAGCATATTAAATTTGAGTTCTTTGCAGAACTTTGTCAGCAATCAAACAGGGAATTTTTTTGTTTTTTTTGGAATCCCATTAGGAAGGCAAAAAACACTTTCTGAAAATGCAAAACCCAAATTTTGTGAATGAAGCCCAAAGCTTGATTTTCAAAGCATGCTTTTGGCAAAAAGCAAGGTAGAGAAATGGGTTCCCAAGAGAAAGAAAATTGGAAAATGAAGGTGTATAAGAGCGCCCTCTTACTTGAGGGGGGAGGCATGGAGGCGAGGGCGTTTGCGAGCGAGAAGTGCCTTTGCGGCTCGGAAGTTACGAGAAATTCGAGCTCTTTCTTCCTCTGTGATTTCTCTGCTACACATTTGAGGCACGGTTGGAATTGGATCATCATTTTCCTTTGACATTACTACTCTACTTTAGAGAGAGAGAGCAGGAAAATTTGGCTCAAAATCTGAACCCTAAGAGGAGAATTCAGGCAAGTGAGCATATCGGAAAGAGGTTCTGTTTGGTTTCTTTTCCCTCCTACCAGTGAAATTCAAGTAGTGGGCTTTTTAGAACGATTTGGGCCATTTGTCTTTTCCTTTTCTTTTTTTCTTTTTTTTCAAGAATGTCAAATTGATCATCAATCTTTCGTTATTGTGTCAAATTGTCATTGCGGTTAAGTAATAAATAAAAAATATTGACGTAATTAACGGTTTTATTAAAATAATAAAAGATATTTACATGAAATACCAACTCAAAATAAAAATAAAAAACTCAAACAAACTCATGTGCCACATTCCCTTCAATTTGTTCTTAGGGATACCGGACCAAACATAATTTTCATCTACGTTTTCTTTTTCTTCTTCTTCGTTACTCACCAATGAGGAAAAAGAGTAAATTATCATTTTCCAAACTTTCTTAGCAATTAAACACAAAAAAGCCACATTATTTATCAAAATGAGAGAGAGAGAGAGAGGGAGGGAGGAAAAAAAAAATAGATTCAATATTCAACTATTTTCTTCTTGAACATGAGTCATCTGCAAGAACAAATTGAAGGGAATGTTGGCACGTGAGTGGCATGTCATATTAATAAAACTGTTAGCCACATCAACTTTTTTCATCCATCACTTAACGACAAAGACCATTTTAACACAATGACGAAAGATCGAGGACCAATTTGACACGGTTAAAAGGTTGAAGGACCATTGACATAAAGGTCATAGGTTGAAAACCAAAATAATAATTAAAACTTTATTTTTATGGATTCATTTTTTTTTTAATATACTCAATCCGTCCATCCATATAAAAATAAATAGAGTAGTTAAAATCATGCGCATTTAAAATAATCTTATTTTGATTCAAACTAAGATTAATCTTATTTGCTTCTTGTTAACAAGTAATGATAATATTGACTTGCATTTTCACTTTTTGAAAATCTGTATGTGTTATGGAATAGCTCAAAAACAAAATATTATCATATATTCTGGGATTCACGGAGTGTTTTTCATCAAATATATATATTTATTGTTTACATAATAATAGATGCTCAAAGCCTATTAAACTATTTTAAGAGTAGGCATGCAGAAGATCCTATGTTTTTTTACACAATTCAAGTAGATCAAGAAAATCGCATGACAAATTTTTTCTAGAGAGATGGAAGATCTAGGGTTAATTATGATTGTTTTGGAGATGTTGTGTATTCGACACCACCTACCGTACCAATAAGTATAATTTGATTTGTGCTCCATTTGTTGGTGTGAATCACCATTGGAAAAATGTGATGTTTGGATGTAAATTCCTTTTGAATGAAACCACTGATTCATTTAAATGGTTGTTTAATTCATTTTTGGAATCAATTGGGAATCGATCACCGATAACAATTTTTACTGACCAAGATCAAGCTATGTTAAATGCTATTGAGAAAGTGTTTCCAGATACACATCATCGGCTATACTTGTGGCATATTGCAAAAAATGCTCCGTCCCATTTAGGAGAGTTAAATTCTAACTCAGAGTTCAAGTACTTGTTCAACAAGTGTAAAAAATATTGTGATTCAGAAATCGAATTTCAAGAGACATGGGAAAAAATAATGCAGAAGTTTAATCTTGAGAATCATCGCTGGCTTAATATGATGTGCAAAATTCGACATAAGTGGAGCACTGCATTCACTAAAGATAGTTTCAGAGCTGAATTCAAAGCTTCCTTAAGGAGTGAAAGCACAAACCATGTTTTGAATGGTATAGCAGGTAAAACAACTAGCCTCACTAAGTTTGTAATTGAGTATGACAATTTAGTGGCACATATGCGTTCCTCAGAGTTTGATGAAGATTTCCGATGCAAACAAGGTGCCCCACCAAGAGCAGTTAAGAAGAGTGGTATTTTGGATCATGCAGCTCAAGTTTACACCTGTAAGATATTTAAATTATTTGAAAATGAATTCCTTAATAATCTTGCAATGGTGTGGAAGCAACTTGATTGCCAGGATACAATTGATATTTTCGAGGTGAAAGAAGAAAATAGTGAAAGAGTACACATTGTCTAGTTTAATCGTCTCAATAACAATATTTCTTGTTCTTTAAGAAGTTTGAGTCATTGGGGATTCTTTGTTGTCATGCATTGCGGGTTTTTAGTATAACAAATTTGACTAGAATTCCAAGCCAATACATATTGAAACGTTGGACAAAAAATGCAAAGGGGATGATGGCTTATGAACATGACAACCATTCTCTTGGCAATGATAAAGATGCAGAAATAGTATAGCGTAATAGTATGTTACGTATAGCTAATACAGCCGTCTATAAGAGTCAAGGGGAGGATAGCCTTAAGACCATTTGCCAAAAAATGCTATTGAAACTTGATGAAAAAATTGAAAGAGAGTTATCAAGGTTAAAATTGGGTACAGTTGTAGGAGAAGATGAAGTCATACAGTGTAATACCACTGATGATATGCCAGTGTTAAATCCCTCACAAGCAAGATCAAAAGGTATGTAGAACACTAAAATTAGAAAGCACTTTGAGAAGCGCAAGACAAAACCATCTAAGGATGCATCATCTTCGAGTGAGAAACTTATATTGTATTTTATTTTTTTACTAAATATATGCTACATTTTTATAACTAATAGACATTTTTTTTTGTATGATTTCATAGAAAAAGCAAAACAACAAGTGACCAAAGGACACTCAAATGGCTCATTTGCTGGCACATACGATGCACCAATCATCCAACCACCTAATCCCTCCTGTCACATAAGATCTACAAGTGCCAACTTATATAGTCAATCTTACTCGCCATGGACAATGCCTTCTCAGGTATCATGTATCTATTGGTTTACAAAATTAGAATTTCTATGATGGATTGTCATAATTGTGGCCATGCTTGATATTTAATTGTGAGCTCTTTCTCTGTTTAGGACATGAGTTGCGTAAATATTCCGTTCACAACTATGTTGCAAGGTACCGATGTTATAGCCCAAATTAGTTAGGTAAATTGATACAAATCATTTATATATTTAAAATGAAAATTTCTATCATGTATGTAATAATATGTGTACATAAATTTATTTTGAAATAATGTGGTGTTGTACTTTGATCTTTGTAGAATTTATCTACTTATATTCCTTCACAATACATCTCATTGATCAATAATTCCAAGCAATCTGATTCCACATATGGCCAAGAGGTAAATTTGGAATTTCTTGTGGTGGGCTGGCTTTATCAATATTATCATTTATTTCTTGTTCTTTGAATGGCTTAATTTATACACCTTTTTTTTTTCATTCTAATTGCTAATGTGATGTTTTAAATGTTGCCAGAAGGAAGATGTAAGGCTACCATCAATATAGTGCATTCAAGAAAGAAGAATCCTCAGAAGTTCACAAGACAAACTTGAAATTAAGATTGCATTTTGTTCTCTACTATCAATTTGTTTATTTTGAGAACTAAATTTTTCCTTGTATTTTGGCTTGGAACTAACTGAAAACACTTTCTCAATATTTTTTTTAATCACCATTTTTGTTGTTATGTATGACAATTTATGGTGGCATATTGCAAAAAAATAGAAGAAATGTTTATGGTATATTACAAGCACAAATGTTTGTGGCATACTGTAATTACCATTTTTTTTTAACAAGTTCTTACCTATGACAATGTTTGTGACATATTGCAAAAATTACATTGTACTCGTGCACCCAACATGTCTCTGGTTTTTTTTTTTTTTAATATCACTCCATTGTTTTTGTAATTTCTTCTTTATTGATGTGGAGTATCGTGAACTAGCTAATGCACAACAACATTAATCTTGTATTCTCCAATGCTAGGAGGAGTCCAATGGCAGGAAGGACAATTAAGTACTCCTTGTGCACCTTGCTCTTGATCAAAAAAATTCATGAACATAACAAATTAGCTTGGCAATAACCTTTATATCTTACATAAAAAAGAAAAAAAAGTGTAATTTCTTATCCTTTTTTTAGGCCTCTAATATCATCCACTACAACTACAATGCATCAAGGGATTTACATATTTCTTCACACAGAATCTTCAACTGCTCTATTATGAAGAAGCACCAAACCAAGCTCCACAGCTTTATAGATAGCTTCTCTCACAACCAAACACGTAGCTCCAACTAATTTTAAAGGTTGCTTAGAGGCTTAGACAATTTGCAAAAATTCTAGTACCATCTCTTGCTTTTGCCATATATGCCCCACCATTCCACTTGCTTCCTCTTTGTCAATACCCTTTTACATGAGCCCCTGATTAATAACCCAAACCATGGAAACAAAACAATGGAAATGGTCAAGCCATTGTGTCCAAGGAATCCTACAAGCATCATGGTAGATGAAACAAGTATAAATACGCCGAAAATGCATTAGTAACATCCTAGGTATGGGACCTCTTGCACCATCCATTTCGTGTCAATTTATAGTTGTCAAGTACACTGTGAAACAAGAACAAAACAATCCAAAAGCTTTTGTTTCACAGCACATCACGAGAAAGAAAAGTTGGACATCCCTGCACCAATGACAAATTCAAGGTGATACAAATTAGTTTTAAAAATAATGATCAAGAACACACCTACAACCTAAAAATTCATTTTTCCCTTGTAAGTGATAAATGTACAAGCTTTGACAAAATTGGTAAATGATATTAATTTACCAAGTTCTTCCATACCAAATAATCTTAAACAAATGACCGTACTAGATAGAAAGAAGAAAATAGATTTAGGATCCAATAAAGTTTTAGAAAACCATGTTCATAATTTAGAAGATCAATTCAATGATATGAGTATTATTAAAATTTATAAATTTATCATGAAATCCCTAGGGGATCTAGTGGCTGAACCCCAAGAGGACGAAGACTGTTTATACTATTTAATGCATCAATTACAAGAAATTATTGCCATAAGCCCAGAAACTTTGACACTACACAGATTTTCGTGTGTACTTTCAGTTGCAAAATTGGTAAATCCAACTCCATGCGTGTGCAAGTAAACTTCAAATTGTAGTGAACATACAAATTCAAGTGATAGTGTTGTGATAGAGATAAGTCAGCAATTGAAGATAATGAGCCAACTTCAAATTCAAATAACAATGATAAGATAGAGTTTAAATCTACTACAACTTAGGAGAGTTTCACTCATACTTCTACTATTTATATACAAATTGTATCTTATCCAAACTCTATGCACTGTAAGTCTGTAACAGCTTCTGGCAATGTATATATTAGACCTTAGCCATCATTTGGTAAGGCAAAACAATATTTTCAGTTCAACAGTTTATTAAACTTTACATCCTGCAATGTAAAAACCAACTAATTAGTAAAAACCAATATCAATTAACAATTAAAAAAACAAAAATTTTTTTTTTTTCTTTTCCTATGTTTTCTCAGCAACCAAACAAAAGGGTTGCATTACCGCAAAACCCCCAACAAACAAACAAAAAGGTGTTGCAAAATTAGTTGATAACCAAACAAGAACCTACAGAATATCAAATATATGAAATTGCAATACTTGAAGCATCATATAACATCAAAGAAATAAGAATACTTTTTTGATATAAGAAATAAGAATACTCAATGTCCCTGTTTCAATGTTTCATTTCTTTTGCAGGACCAACCATACCCAAATCTAAAAATCAAACAAAACCAACATAAATCTCAAACAAAACCAACCCAAAACTCAAACCCAACTCCGAGAGCACACACAAATCCAACATCCAAAGCCAAAGCATATTTTAGAAGGAAAAAGAAAAAGAGAGGATATACCTGCCGGGAAGGAGGAAGGAGCCGCCGGGCCGCCAGGTATGGAGGAGAAGTGCCAGACACCGAGACTAAGAAAGTAAACACCGGCGCCATGGAAGGAGAACGCAGACAGTGGAGAGCTACCGTAGAGAAATGAAACATTGAAACAGGTTTTTTGCGGGTGGAGAGAGAAGAAAGAAAAGCTTAAAACACCTAAATTTTGAATAGTTTCGCATAGTGCATAGATGAAATTTGAATTGGATGATTTTGATGTTACTAAACGGATATTAGTTTCTTGGATAACATGGATTTTTAGCTGATGTCAGGTTTTTTTATGATTTGGCTTTTTCTTATTGGCTGGGAGTACAAGGTCAGATTGCTGACCTTGTGCTCTGGAAGCAAAGGGAAAAGACCATCTCCTCCACTAGAAATTATTTAGTCCACCAGATAAACCAGCTTAATGGTCCACCCACCCAATAATTAAATGACATGTATTTAAATTTATTGACTAAGTTCCACGTCAAATAACAAACAAAATCTAGAGACCAAAATACCCTAACAAACAGATACGACTTCCACTTACAACGCCATCGTGGCCACAAGCCATCACCGTTAACACCACCACAAGCCACCACCCTCGTACACACCGTAGATCAACCAAAACCCAGCCCATTGAACCCCACTGTTAACACCACCCACCATTGAACCCCATCCCCCTCTTCGGCACCGAAACCCATCCAAAACCCATCGTCGACAAAGCAAAACCCAGGCCTTTCAAGTCGTGCCTAGCCAAGACCGCCATGAACTCCCCCCTTTCGCCGGTACCGAAACCCAGCCAAAAAACCCATAGACATGATCGACCTATCAACTAAAAAAACCCATTGCGATGTATGGTGACTTGGTGGTTGTGGAAGTAGTTGTTCAATGGAGATACAGTTGCCAAAAGAAAAGGTTTATAACGATTGTCTTGTGATATTGGTTTTTTTGGGTTACTGTTCCTTTGCAACAAAACAAAAGAACACAATTAGTGAGTTTTTATTTTTAAATTTCCCATTTCACTTTCCGTTATGGTTTTCCTTCATTTTCTCGGTAACCAAAAAGAAGTTTGGATCTTTTACAAACAACCCTTTACATACTGAGGAAAAATAGAAGTCTTGGATCTGATAGGTTGATGGAGTTTTGTTTTTACTTTGATGTTATGTTGTTTTCTTGTGTTCTCTTTCTTGGTAAGCAAACAGGGGCTAATGGGTTTTTTTTTTTGTGCATTATTTTGCTGTGTTTTCATTTTGGGTCTTGTTGTGAGATTATGGAGAAGAAAAGAGATTCAAAAAATGTTGGATCTCATTAGTCTGATAGTTTTTTAAGGGTAAAGGAATGAGACTAAGAGCTGGGATTTGGATCTCGCTGTGGTGGTGTTAGCGGTTTTGGCTTATGGCCACGATGGCGTTGTAGCCTTGTAGGTGGAAGCCGAATCTGTATGGTGGGATATTTTGGTCTTTTCATTCTGTTTGTTATCTAATGTGGAACTTAGTCATTAAATTTAAATACATGGCATTTATTTATTGGGTGGGTGGACCATTAGGCAGGTTCACCTGGTGCACTGAATAATTTCTCCCTCCTCCACATCATACATTAATTAAGCCTCATAAACCCTGGCAAGCATTTAATGCAAAAGTGACAAGGCCATTCCCATACAACCATGGGGAGGTGTCGACAAAAGTCTCCTTAAGCATCATGTGGGGATAGTGTGTTGTTATGATCATTTTCTAACTTCATGGGGATTGTTAGCCAACCTTTACTAGGACAACCCTATAAATTTCCCACTTAAACCTTAATGAAAGTGTATGCATCCTTAATCCCAATACTCAACCATTTTCTTTAAAAGCTTACTCTGTAAACTCCTTCACTACTTAACCATTGAAATGCCTCCGATTAATCTGATTGGTTAGTCTATAAGACTATAACCAGTATGTAAGTTATATTCTCTCTGCAGCCGTGAACTATGTGAGTAATTGGACATCCAACCCTTATGCTTGTTGAAATCAATGTGGACTCATTCTCGATTTCCCCCCACCTACTAATTAGGAAATTATTAAAGTATAAAAGGCTAAAAATTTGACATAATAATGAATGCGATTAGTGACATATCATCAACATTATAAATAAATTTCTTAATTGTCTTTTATTTTTTATTATTTTATAAAAATTGATATATCAGTTTGTAAGACTTATGTAATAACCTTAGCATTAGTCTTAGCCTTATAATATTTTAATAGCAATTAACAACAACAACAATAATACTATTACTCACCAGTGTTTTAAAAATGGTTAATTCATCAGGTCTCAGGCGAAAGCATGAAGTAAGAGTGTAAGACAAAGGATATGCCATATTTGTCTTAAAAGAAATGTGAATCTGCGATAATAAGACCATATATACTTAATTTTATAATGTGGAGCTTCTAAGATTTCTTTTAGGCTTTGTTTTGTTGGGGATGCAAAGTGGGTGGAAAGAAACTCAAATTGGGAAAAGTGGATGAAAATATTGAGTTCCCCCATTTGGTTAATGAGAGAAAATGGAAAAGAAATTGGGAGGTGTCTAAGGTGTGGGTGTTTTTCACTCGGACCCACCAAAAACTTGGAGAGAAAATGATGGAGGAAAATGGGTTAATTAGTAAAATTATTTGTCTACCCATCCTCCATACGGTTCTTTGACATGTACTATTGCAAGTTGTTGTTTTCTATTAAGTAAAATCTAGTCGCTAACCTGTGAGTTTTCTCTATTAAGGAAAATTTAGTTGCTAACTCGTGCGATGCACGAGATAGTTAGCAAAAGTCAAATATATTCAATTTTGTGAGCAATACAATTACTTAAAAATGAATGAAAATTAGTATTTCTAATTCAAAATAAAGGTTGCATTCATCTGAAAAAACCTAAAATTTAGTAAGAATCTAATTTTCTTATTTTCATTTTATGCCAAACACATTCCTATTGCTTTCTAATATTTTTTAGGTTTTTAAATGAATGGTTGAGATTGAAAGTTACTTTTGAAATTTTCAACCTCAACCATTAAAAAAATATTGCATCCCATGCAACTCAATTTAGGGGGTGATGGGGTAAAGTATGAAATGTTCTAGTTTCAATAAATATAGTAAGGTACGTTAATTACGGCTAATGGCATAAAATTTTGATTTTTCACCTCTGGTCATTAATGTTGAGAGTAAAAACGATTTGGTAATTAAAACCTTTTATCCCTACATATAAGATCTTAAATCTCACCACGTACTTATTGTCAATTGGTTTTGAGGTTGAATACTCCAAATTTAATAATTAAAACTATGCAGGGTCTAGTAAACAAAAACATCCAAATTTAATAATTAAAACTATGTAAGAGCATTCCCAGCCCACCATGTAAACGCCCCTTTTATGTAAAATAGATAGCACTGTTCACCAAATTGGATAAAAACACCCTCCCAACCAGTGCTCTAAACTAACCATTTTTTTACACATTGCTACAGTAACCTGTAAAAATACAAGTTACTGTACAAACATGTAAACTTATCCTCCCCTTTTTTTATTCACTCTCTCTCTCCTTTCATTTTTCTATATTTCTTTCCTTTTCTCTGATTTGCCTCTCTCTCTCTCTCTCTCTCTCTCTCTCTCTCTCTCTCTCTCACGCAGTGCTCTCTGGCTCTCCCTCACTCATCTCTCTCACTCTTCCTCACTCATCTCTCAAACTCTGTTTTTTCTTTCCTTCTCTCATTTTTTTTTTCTTTTTGTTTGAGAAGGAGCTTGAGGCGTGGACGATCGGAGATGGGAGATGGGAGATGGTTGGGTCCAGTACCATGGGTTTGTGGTTGCAAGGGTGGGCTATGGTTGTGGTTGTGGTTGCCGGTGTAAGGTGTGGTTGAGGTTGTGGTTGCTGGCGTGGGTCTGTGGCTATGGATATAGGTGTCGGTGTGGGCTGTGGGTTGGGTTGTAGATCGGAGAAATTGGGGTGTGGATGAGTTTGTGTTGCCATGGGTTGGTGTTGCCGTGAGTTGGGGAAGCGTGAAAAAAAGAAAAAAATTATTATTTTATAATATTTTAATAGAATGCATTTTAAAATAGAGAATGAGATGTGGAATGTTTTGTAAAAGTTGATAGATAAAATAGAAAAGTGGTTTTTTAAAGAAGTAAAGTAGAGAAAATTTAGAAAACCGATTGAGAATACCCTAGATCTAGTAAACAAAACAATAAAACAACTAGGGACAATAATTTTTTAACAATATTAAAATTACACAAGCCTCTTACCAACTTTTAATGCAAAAGTAATGGTGTGAGTTAAATCTTTTAAAATTTAATTTTAAAGAATTAAATAAAAGAAACTTAAATATAAAACCAATGGCAGAGACACTACAAAAAAATCTGCATATAGAGGCGGTTTTGAAAAGCTCAAAACCGCCTCAATAGACTATCAAACCGTCTCAATAGACATGAATGCTCTATAGAGGCCGTTTTCAAACCGCCTCTAAAAATTTCAAAAGTGCCTTTATAAGTACTGCCTCAATAGACATGCTCTATAAGGCGGTTTTCAAAAACCGCTAGAAAAACCTATAGAGGCGGTTTTCAAAACCACCTCTAGAGATCATATGTAACCACCTTTATAAGTAATATGGTCTATAGAGGCGGTTTGAAAACAGCCTCTAATAGGTTTAAAAATCGCCCTGGATTTATCTATTGAGGTTATATAACCGCCTCTATAGTAAAATATAAAAAAAAAAAAAAATCTATTTTTGAAAGTTGTCTATTGAGGCGGTTTGAAAACCGCCTCTATAGATCTTTTTTTTTTTTTTTTTTAATTTGCTTTTGCACTGATTTGATTCTCCTAATACACGATACAAAATTCCAAACTAGAACAGAACAAATATCTATAATACCATCATCATATATGTATAACACAAATGTTTGATAATTTCAATACGACATTTCACTTGAACATAAATGTTTCAAAAAACTAATTAGTACAACTAATCCTCAAAACTAGAATTCTCCTAAGTTTTCTGATTGATGAGATGTAACATATGATCTTTGGCCAATTGGAGATTGTTGATCCGGAACACCAACATTGACCTACATATAAATTAAGAGAGTTTATAAGTTCCTATAATAATAAAAAAGTACAACACAATGAAATATAAGACTATGCTATAAAAAACTCATAAAAAACTCACAATGAAATATTTAAACTTACCGGAGTAATTACTATACTATAACGTGACCAAATAATTCCGGTGCAAGTAATAGCTGCGCAACAGGTAGTAAGAATGAGAAAAATATAAGACTTGTGTAACTAATGTAACTCAATGCATAGCAAAGAATGCTTAAACTACTAATAGAATACTGACTTGATCTTGTATACACTGTAATGTGTGCATATATGTTTTAGATCGTGTGTGTATGTGTCTATAAGAGAGGAAGAGAGATATTTACATATGCACATCATGATAATATATAAAAGCATGCGCATTCATAGTACTTTCCTTGCATCATTGCTGATTTACTCAGTACAAATATGGCAGTAATGGCACAAAGCCATAATAAGTTTATCTTCAATGAAAGTGTAGAGGATTATACCTTTGTACTACCGATAAAAGTGAGTGACGAAAATGACAAGCTACATAACATGAAAATGCAGAGGATTTAAATTAACATCAATTTAGGAACTAAATCATGTCTATAGAATAATTTTAACTCAATATAATCAGAGTAAAAAAATTAAACCAGAAAACATTAGAACAAACAAAGGTTACATAGTTCATACTTTTCATTTGGGTTTCAAATAACAAAACCAAGGCATAATAAAATTCACCCAAGTAGTATACATGCCAAACAATACTCACACCAAATTACAACTCAAATCAATGAATCAAATTCAATAATTAATTCCCCAAAGTTCCAGTATTTTCAGCTTAACATTAAGCAGATTTCTGCAGATCAGTCATTTTATAAATTTTATTTGGAACACTTAAAGTTATCAAAGTAACTTGAAATTTAACAGGGATGAACTCATATATATGTACAAGCTACCACAGAAAATTCAGATCAAGATAACATTTCTAGAATTTATTAAAATTCTCGTCATATGGTAAACACGAATCTGTCCTGACAGATTTAGTGTCTCATAAGAAAATTAATAACTCTTTCAATATCAATCCAAATACTATAATTCTTGATTCTAAACTCAAGCCCTGTGTGTTAACTTTCATTATATTCATCTTTTGTATCCAGATTCCACATATATAAATTACTATGAATATTTAATCACTACAAACACAGACACTGTCCATTTGACAGATTTGTAGGATTTTCTTATAAATTCTCAAAAGGTATTCAAATAACCATATTTTCAAGTGAGATTTTAAACACTTATACTAGACATATAATAAATCAATCTTCAACAAACCGTTTCCCAAATTACTTTTTACAAAAATCCCAGAATTTCATACAACTTTCTACTCACTGCAGAAAACAGAAACAGAGCAGCTTCCATGGTCACACATATACTCATGAATCAAGAAGAATATCAAATCCATAAGCAAACCCACACATAAACATAAAAACCCAGCAACTTCCATTAACAAAAATCAAAGATTAAACCCCCACTTCTAAACAATCTCAATCCTACTCTTATTCATCCAACTTTTATCCATTGCTATAGAATACCTACAACATAATTTAATGAATGCACACATTAAGGGTTATTCAAACAAAATCGTCCAATGTATCGACATAGTCAAATTCACATGTACCGACACACTAAGGGTTATGTTTCAAAGCATAATTTTAAGGAATCACATGTGATATGATATATTGTATCTAGGTGGTCTTATATAATTAAACCACCTTATAATTAAACAAATATACATAGAGCAATCAACACTCCAATATCAACTGAAACCACCTTATAACGCCATGCAAGCCACCCGCTTGCTCCAATTCAACAACCAACCACAACTAACAATTTCTGCTAAGTACTTTTAAGTAACAACTATAAGATAAAATTACCTAAGAAAAAGAGTTTTCAAACCCAATCACCCTATATAGTGGCCTGCAAAAATCAATAATGAAATCACACAATCAAAAGGAGCATATTAAGGGAAAAACAGTAAATTACAAGTTGATATAGAAAGCCATATTGTGTTGCGTAATTTTTCAGATTAAAATAATATTGAGAACTTCACCAGGAGATGTCTTGAATTTTGCCCATCAACCGCTGCTAAAATCCTTCCTGTAAAAAATTAAGATTCTTTAGAGGTGGTGGCGATTTACGCCTGATCACCCTCCGAAGATTAAGTTAGCTCTCTCTTTCTGTTTTTCAAATGTAAGTGTATATGCTCTCTGATAGTTCTCGCACGTACCTTATTCTCTTTGTTTGCTGCTCTATTTATAGTCTGGTTCCTGCCCTACTTGAGCTTTACCAGTTGGGAGGCTCTCACTTTGAGGGTGATATGACATGTGACAGTCCTTTTTAGGATGATTTGATGTTGGTACATAACGTATAAGACACTGTTTCCAAATTCATTCAATGAATTCGGCTAGACAGTCACGTGATGATCGCCTCGAAATATGCACTGGGCAGAGACTGCCAAAATCCCACTGACCTCATTTAATGCATCTGAGAGGCCGGTGATATCCGTTCTGGTCAAGTTGACCGGTATCCGTTCAACATAAACTATATGGGTTAGGATCTTTCCTTTTTCTCCGATGAAGCTTTGATGCATCGGATTCTTGGGCGGATCTTCCAATGCCACAAAGGGAATCGAGTTGAATGCCCGGTAACCGGTATAGTTATGCCCGATGAACGGTCCATTAGTGATGTGTCAGTACGTATTGAACATTAATCTTAAATCGGCCTCAACCCATCTATATGCTTGTCCTCTTAATCTTGAATGGGCCTTAGCTTCCATTGTGGACTCATTGCATCCCATACTCCCTATGGGCCTTTATATATACAAAAAATATTTTCTCACACACATATAACTCATCAATTGATATAGAAATAATCAAAATAATCAAATGCAAAATAAGAAGTACCAGTTGATATAGAAAGTCATATAACTCACCAATCTACTCTCAACTAGAATAATATAGAAGAGAATTTGAAAACCACAATGAAATTCAAAGTTGGAAGTTTAATTTCATATGAACAAATTAAAAAGATAGAAATTAATTAATTAAACATAAGCTTTAAATATAAGTGTATAGACCATAGACCTGTTATATTTGGCATATGTTTAATCTAATGAATCTACCTAAAATTTTGATAGTCTTTTAACAATCTTAAGAGTTTAGAAAACAAAAGATATTATAATCAATCAACTTAGGTCAACCACGTTCTTGTTGTTCATATTTTGCAATTATTAAAAAAAAAAGAAGGATAGTTCTCTGTATTTTCTTCTTTGCTCTCTCATAAGCCTCTCAAGTTAGAACTTAGAACCCTGGTACCCTATTTGTACAAGCATGATCCAGTAATTAGTTATAACCTAAGCATATGTAAGCAGTAAGCTTGTGAATGAATGAGTAAGTTTGACTATAAGGCCAAGAATTTTGAATATGGTCATGTTGTAGTGACTATAAGGAAAAAATAAAAATAAAAAGAAGAAGTGCCACAAAGAGAAAAGAGTTCAAATTTCGTAGCTGTCATCATTTGCAAGTGGCTCATTATTGTGAATGAGGATAGAGTACTACTCCAACCTAAAACGCCGGATATAAGGAAAAAAAAGGGAAAGCTTGAGGGCCGGGCAGACAATATCATCCTATAATATTCATACACGTCCTCATTAGCATATCGGAAATGTTTCTTTCACACCCTGTGTGAAAGTTACTGTTTCACACCCCCACTAAAAGACAAACCCGCTATCCCTGGTTTGCTATTCCAAGTTCCACTATCCGTGTAACCAAACACCCATTTTTCCTCATTTTTTCTGAAATTTTCTCTCTCCTCCCGAATGCTCTGCTCTGCTCTGCTCTCTCCTCCCGAATTTTCTGCTCCTCCTCTCCCCGATCTGTCCTCATGAAGCCATGGATCTCTCTCCCCCGAAGGTTTTTCATGTATTGAAGTTTGAAGTTTGAAAGATTTGGGGTTTGAAAGTGTTGATTTGACGTGATCTGATTTGGATTTTAAGATTTGGGTTCTCTATTTCAGTTTGACGTTTGAAAGATTTGGGGTTTGAAAGTGTTGATTTGAGATCTGATTTGGGTTTTATTTGGGTTTGGGAATAACGAAGTTTTGATGTTTGAAGTTGGGGTTTGATTGTATTTATGAGGGTTTGGATGATTTTGTTAGGGTTTGAAATAATAAAAGTTAAAGGTTTGGTCGGGTTCAATATTTTTTTGAGGGTTTGGTTGATTTTGGTTGAGATTGGAAATAATAAAGTTTGGTTTTTTGATTTTGAAGTGATTTTGGTTGGTTGAGATAAAAATTAATAAAATTGTTACAAAAATGCCAAGAAACATGTTTAATAGATGGCAAGAAACATGACCAATTCGTATGAACATGTTTAAATGTTCATGTAATTTTCTGGAAAATGTGGACAAAAACATGGAATTATGGACAAAAACATGACATTGTGGACAAAAATTTCGAGTCTACTTATGAACACTTAAGTGAACCCAGAAATGTTCATACAATTTTCTGGAAAATGTGGACAAAAACATGAAATTATGGACAAAAAAAATGAAATTATGGACAAAAACATGAAATACACTTTCTGAGTTCACTTGAATGTTCATAAGTAGACTCGAAATGTTTGTCCACAATTTCATGTTTTTGTCCACATTTTCCAGAAAATTGTATGAACATTTCTGGGTTCACTTAAATGTTCATAAGTAGACTCGAAATTTTTGTCCACAATTTCATATTTTTGTCCATAATTTCATGTTTTTGTCCACATTTTCCAGAAAATTGTATGAGGTTCACTTTAATGTTCATAAGTAGATTCGAAATTTTTGTCCACAATGTCATGTTTTTGTCCATAATTTCATGTTTTTGTCCACATTTTCCAGAAAATTGTATGAACATTTCTGGGTTCACTTAAATGTTCATAAGTAGACTCGAAATTTTTGTCCACAATTTCATATTTTTGTCCATAATTTCATGTTTTTGTCCACATTTTCCAGAAAATTGTATGAGGTTCACTTTAATGTTCATAAGTAGATTCGAAATTTTTGTCCACAATGTCATGTTTTTGTCCATAATTTCATGTTTTTGTCCACATTTTCCAGAAAATTGTATGAACGTTTAAACATGTTCATATGAATTGGTCATGTTTCTTGGCATCTATTAAACATGTTTCTTAGCATCTTTGTAACAATTTTGTCATTTTCTATCTCAACCAACCAAAATCACTTCAAAATAAAAAAAAACCAAATTTTATTATTTCCAATGTAGACATGGCAATAGTTTGCTCCTGGGTATTTGTTTGAACATATGTAGTTTCACCACAATTTGGGAAACATTTTTAGACATCCTTTTTTTATATCTTTCACAACAAGTAATGTGAAGATTCCAATGGCAATAGGTTGCTCCTGGTAACATTAAATATAAAAGAAACTCATGGGTAACCTAAAATATCCAACCAATTCCACCATTTCATTTATTTATTTACTCCATTTACAAAAAAAAAAAAAAGATATTGTTTCTGTTCACTACCTTTAATAGAATCTCAAGTATAGGAAGAATAGAGTTTTAAATACAAAAAGTATAAACGTAAATACAAAAATAACAAATGTGTGTCAAAACATAACAACTATATGCCGGTAAAGAATTGGGCAGCCGCAAGCACAGTTTCAGCTTTGTACAGCTTTGGGCAGCAAGGAAGTGTAATACAATTCTAGCAGAATGCGTTCCCTTATTCTTGGGCAATCAGCCTACAAAACATAAAAGAGATTTAGAAATTATTGGTTAGTTGTTTTGACTTAAAATGAATGCATTAATGCATCATGAAATGAAGGTGTGGAAATCATACCTCTTTGAACTGTACTATCTTGTTTGAAAAAATCAAGGATTCCATGAATGTCAACATAAAAATGCCACAGTCGGAACTGGAAAAATTGAGGCAAAAGTACATAAAAATCAACATTGATCAACATAATTTATGGAAATTATGTCTTTCCTTATTGCCAAGTTAGGCTATGAACCACTTTAAGCCAAAAAGTAATGTCCAGCAAAACCATTTCCAATTGTTTATATATACTATAAGATATTTCTTGTAGCTTGAGCAACTAACATGTTAAAATAAAGTTCAAAAAACCATGAAACACCATGAAACAGAAAGACAAAGCTTAAAGATAAGTGTTTTAATGCTCACCAACTGCCCTTGAACTCTCTCACTCTCTCTCTCTCTCTTATCCCACCTCTTAAGTCTCACTATTCTCAGCTTACAGGTTCAGCCTTAAAGACCCATTTCCTTTCTTTTTTGATTAAATTTATCTCTCTCTCTCTCAGAAAGGATGAGTAAACAAGATATCATGAAGATGCAGGTACACCCTAAAACTGTTTTCATGTTCCATGTTCTGAAATGAAGCTATTTAGGACTGTTTTTGGATTCTTGTACTGTTTCTCAATTGACACCAACATGTACCATAGAAACCAACATGTACCATAACATCCATAGAAACCAACATGTACCATAACATCCAACAAGCTATTTATATTTTTTTGTAACTATTTTTCATAACATCCATAGAAACCAACATGTACCAACAACCTATGTAACATCCATAACATCCATAGAAAGTGTGGACAATTATCTTTAAGTTTGGACATTATTGTCCACATTTTCTGGTAAATGGTAATAACATTGAAGTGAACCCAGAACCAACATAGCAACAATTACATTTGAGGTCATGATAGATATTGGTACTTACGCGTATTTATCTTGGGTTGGTATGTCATCCTTGTATTGTAGGAGCCATGTATGGACATCCGTATGCTTCAAGTTCTCCATGCATATCTGCTCCAAAGCTTTTCTCTATGATGCAAGCAGCAAAAAGTAGTATCAGTGGGATATAATACTGGGTTAGCAAGAAAATTGAAATGAAAAACAAGTGTTTACCAATGTTGGTGCCAAAGCTCTATGGGTTGCAGTAGGCAAAGAATCAAAAAAATAGAAAACTTTTTGTAGACAATCTACAACCATCATAACAAAATGGCCATTGTGGCATGCTGGGGCAAAAATCTGCATTAAGAAACACGAAAGGGTAGGTCATACACATGAAAATAGATATGTAACAACAGTTTTTGACAAAATGAAAGTTGGAGGTCTCTATAATTACCCGGTTGCAATTTGTCGGCATTGAGCGTACCCAACTAGGGCGGAACACGGCTTCTGGTTGAGGCTGGTCATCTTGGATGGGTTGTTTACCCTTTCTTGTTCTTTTCCCTCTTTGTGTTGAGGTTGACGGAGCCATACCCAAGATCGTAGTCTGCATAAATCATAGTTAGTTATTTGTTGAAAGAGCTCACTGTATTGACATCATGCATAGTGTAAAAGTATGAACAAGTATTGGCCAAGGTTGAAATTTTGTTATTTTACCCCGCCATGGACGCTTATTACGAAGTTGATGTACGGTGGAGGATGGCCGGTTTGGGTGAGTTTTCGCATAAGGACATCCCTTAAAAGCGTCCACCACCTGCGTGTGTCACACTTGCTTAGTAAACGATGTGGAATTGTAAAACTCATGTCTCAAATATGCAATAAATAAAGGATCTAAAATGCAAAATGAATATGTAATTACCGCGGTGGATATCCACCTAGAACCATCGTCCTGAGCTTGATCAGCTAACAATGATGACACCTCTCGACCCGTGAGGTCATATGTGTCGGTCGAGATTGCCATCTCATTGCTATCAACCTCGTTGGGCCTAGAAAATTTTAAACGTGTTATAAACCAGTATGAGGTAATATTGATAATCACTTCATAAATCATTACATAATTGAAAGAAGAGATTGTTACAACCTTTTCCTAGTGCCCCGCCTTTTCGGAGCCCCCCATTTCTTCCTAAAATCAGCCAAGACAGCCTCATCAGCAGCTGTTGGCTGGTATAGGAAATGAGCATCCACCCACTGCTCATGATTTTTCAACATGGAGTACATTAAGTTATTTCATATGTGATTTTTAATCAAAAAAATAGTTAAAGCATGAGCATTTAACCCAACATAAAGTAAGCATGAGCATTTAACCCAACATAAAGTTAAATGACATATGAACCCAACATAAAGCAACAACATATGGAGTACATAAAGTTAGTTCACATGTGATTTTCATATGTCATTCATAGTGTTTCATATGTGATTTTCATATGGAGTACATAAAGTTAGTTTATCATTACACAACACACGTACCTCATTTATAACTGGTTCCGAATGGGGGGCCACTATCATTAGATTCTTGTGGGCTCGTGTTTTCGCCCTTGTATACGTCACACTAGTAGCCCCCTTTGATGGTGAACTCACCAAATCCACCATAGCTGCAGCTGCCTCCCCTGCATTGTCCTGCTTTGATGGTGAGCTTGCCAACGTCCACCACCGCCACCTTGGCCTTCTTTTTGGCAGCTTTGCCTCTTTGGCAGCTTTGCCTCTCTTGGCAGCCTTGGACGGTGAACTTGGCAAGTCCACAATGGGGGTTTGAATGGGCAGCTGGCTTTGTGAGGGTGGGGGCTGGCTGTGTGAGGGTAAGGGTGGGGGCTGGCTTTGTGAGGGTGAGGGTGGGGGCTGGTTTGGTGAGGGTGGGGGCTGGTTTTGTGAGGGTGAGGGTGGGGGCTGGTTTGGTGAGGGTTGGGGCTCGTTTGGTGAGGGTTGGGGCTGGTTTGGTGAGGGTGAGGGTTGGGGCTGGTTTGGTGAGGGTTGGGGCTGGTTTTGTGAGGGTGAGGGTGGGGGCTGGTTTGGTGAGGGTTGGGGCTCGTTTGGTGAGGGTTGGGGCTGGTTTTGTGAGGGTGAGGGTGGGGGCTGGTTTTGTGAGGTTGCGGCCTGGTTTTGTTGAATAGTGGGGCTATTCTCTAGGACCGCGGCCACCAAACCCTTCACATGGTCAAGCTCGTCCTTTAAGCGCCGAACTTGTCGTGCTAGAGCTTCCCGTTCAGCCCTCTCAGCTTGGAGCTCTAGCTGCAATTCATTGGACGGCGTTTGAGGAATTGAGCTTGGTCCAGCCCCATCAGCCCTCACTATGATTGGGTGCGAGCTGCCATGGGTTTCTTGCAAGGTCTCCATGGCTTCTTCTACCACATTGAAGTCTTGCTCCCACGGCATTGCTACAAGCACGGACAGCACCTGCAAACAACAAGATATATGAATTAGAACGCTAAAATACTAACATATAAGATCTTTATAAGATATTAACATGTTTATTAAACTAGTATGCAACTTTAGTGTAAGATACTTACATTGGCACTCTTACTAAAGGCCTCGCTTGCCTTCTTAGTATACATTCTTTGGTGCGTCCATGCTAAAAATCTTGGGAAAGGTTGGTTAATTTCAGCATTCTTCGAACCAACCCCCAAGTGCTCGCATGCCCATATCTGCAAAAATCATGACATCAATGGCAAGTTTAAGAATAAAACAAAATTTAGAATGGTTGTGGAGTAAACAATGAGGATAAAAAAAATTTTACCTGAAGCAAGGCAGTGCAACCTTGAATGTGCAAGTTGCCTCTACCTTTTTTCGCTTGCATCGATGAAGCTGCGCGGCTTAAACCACTAACCAAGAAGTCATACACTGCCTTCCCCCATGCATATGTACCTAGGTTGGCTCTATCATCAAGCAATGGTAGGAGGCTTGGGTTGACTTTTTTGGAGGTGGTGGGAAACAAAAAATAACTAAAGACTAGGGCAATGTACAACCTAACCCTATTTGGGACTTGTATGGAAGTTTTGGTGAGCAATGTCACCAATTTATTTCGGTCTGGTGAAGTTGTCTTCAAATGCCTATCTAACAATTTCTCCACCATAGACCCCCCAGAATGAGATTGGTTCAAATCAATTGGCTCTCCCCTCACAGGCAACCCCAATATGAGGGCAATGTCATATAGGGTGAAAGGTATGAGCCTATCACCCACTTGGAATGCACGTGCATCGGCATTCCACCTTGTAGCCATCACTTCAAGGATCCGTCCACTTGCCTCGATGTTGCAGTGGAGATTCAGCAACCACCCAAATGGAGTGGTTTGCAGCTGGCTCTTGCATTCTTCAGCTAAGGCTGTTGTTAACCTCCATCAATTTGGTAACACTGCACTGATGGCGAATACGAGGTGCAGCTTCAATACTCGCCATTGCCTTGGCCACATGCAAAATGGAAATCCATAGAATTAGAATATCTCATAAAATCATTCACTTTAAAAGAAACAAGAAGATATAGAGGATAGATGCTAACAAGAATAAGCTCATCCAAAGACACTATGTCTTGAAGCCAGCATGTCACACAAAGATACCAATAGATTTATTGTAGGATTCACACTATTCCATTATGTAGTAACAAGTTTCATGTGTTGTACATGTAACAAATTCTTATTCTTTCTGTTTTTGGCACTCTAATCATCTTTACCCTAGTAGTAATGCCAAGACAAGGATGCTGTATAAAATGTATGCCAATTGAAGCACTATTATACAGAAAATGTGAAAATTGTCCAGAATACCCTTAAATTGTCCAGAAAACCCTAACATTGTCCACATTTTAATCACAGTTTAAACTTGTGGCCATTCCAAACATATTTGTCACATTCAAGTCAACCTATGACCACACACACACAAAAAAAATAAAAAATAAAAAAACAATATCAGTCATCACTAGTACTATATTTACTATACAAGTACTTGGCACACATGGCTGGACAGGTATTCATTTGTCTTCTCTCTTAGTTAACTCATTTGGGTTTGTTTTTCTTTCCATGTTTCTCAGCTGGTTCTACAGTAATTTCCAACTCAATCAGATTGAGCTAACCCAACTTGCATAAACCAATTTTGGTTCTAATTTGACCCCCAAAGTCAAATCAGTGCCAGTCTCTTAACCCATATAAATGTTGTGTATGTTTATATATATAACCAATATAGACTAAATCCAACAATAAACCGCTTAATTCACACTAAATGCAATTTCAATTATATTTTCCTGCACCACATAAACAGAAGCTGTTTGATCATATAAGAAAGAGAAAACACATATTACAAATGATTGATCTTAGCTAATTGGTTATATATATAACAGCAAAATCATTGCTTAAAAGAATTGGATATAACAGCAAAAATCATTACAGCAGAGAGGAACAGAAAGCCACAAGTGTAGATGTAAGGCTCTTGATAGTGTCTAAGATATCATAAAGATTAACATTAACAGTGTTGGTGAAAGTGTGAGGTGCAGTCAAGTGCAAAGTGCAAGTGCAAGTGCCTTCTAAAGGGAACATTAAAAAAAAATTGTCCAGAATACCCTTAAATTGTCCAGAATACCCTAACATTGTCCACATTTTAATCACAGTTTAAACATGTTTTGTTTTATTTATCTTCTTCATGGAACTCTCTTATTCCTTTATATATGCTCATACAACAATATCCATTAACTGAAATCAGTAAGAAACTTGCCACTGGCTAAGAAAGTAATACTTTTAACTAATTTTACTAATCGAAATGACATATAGAGTACAAGACAAATAATCAGAACGTAGGTAACATTTTCAAACAATAGCAAACACATAAGATTCGTGAGAACTAATCATACCCTAGAAGGTTCCCAGAAGAAAAATGTCATGTTTTGTTACTCCCTTTATACATTAGGATAGAAAAAGGAAAAGAAAAAAAAGCACAATTGTTTAGTATTAATTAGGTTCTTCCAATCCCATTTTGTGCAAGACATAACACCAGCCAAGGTTCTTCCATAGGATTGACAAACTTGAAGTGGGGGAGGGATGCCTTTTTATTCTTGATGGTGACTCCATTATCCTGGTGTGGTTCGCATACAGACCATGTTCACTCAGGTGATAGTTTTCTGCTCATCTACTTAAATATTTCTTTCTTCCATTAACTGCTTATTAATTTGTTAATCAGTAAAATTGTGTAGTGCAATTGTCCTACATCCCTCCTATTTCCGATATGTTGTCTAACACCACATAATGTTCATATGCTTTATTATATTGATGGAGTAAAAGATAACTTTTCTTAGAATACCTACACTAATAGCTTTTATTATGTCTAATTTCTGCTTCAATTCAATATGTAGGTCTGACCTGTGGCATGGTTTATACCACATCATTTACATCATCACAAAGAGAATATGCTCATCTCTTGAAGTGGAACTATAGACAGATCAAATCTCACCTTCATAAAAGATAGGATTTTTTGTTCTTTGGGTCTTGAAAGATAGAGATAATTAAGGTTGAAACAATTAATTGTCTCTTGCCTTGTAACTATGGTCCTAGGACCTTCATGGACCAAAGAGAAAGAGAGACATACTTTTGAAACTCATTCTAATTCAAGCACAATGGCTTTTGTTTAGAAAGAGCTCCAAAGAAACATGACCTTACATGCTTAGTTCAGACTTCTTTGGAGAAAACAGTGACTTTAACAACCAAATTAAGGTTGATTGTCTCTTTAGGGGACATCCGATAAAGGTGGAACAGGACTGTACATTTTTTATTTGATGAGTAAGGTTGTAAATTTCATAGTCCAACCAAGAAATGCAATATTCTAAGCTAGGGCCTGCATTTAGATTTGAGTATTTTAATATTTAAAACCTTGTATGAATCATGTAAAGTCTAACTGTGCACATATATTAAGAATAAGATTTGAGTATTTGAATAGCAATTACTTGTATGAACCATGTAAAGCCAAACTGTGCACATATATTAAGAAAGACAAACAAATATCAAGGACAAGCTTAACAATTTCCAGCAAACAATGCAACACCAAGTTTGTCATGTTGACAGCAAGGCAGGAGACAGAAAAAAGTGATTGCAGAAAGAACAAGACTAAGCTATCATGTTCAGAAGTAAATTTTTTGGATGGATTTGAGCTTCAATAACATGTACATTTAAAATGATGATCTGTAAACCATAAAATCATCACCAGAGGTCCAGAACCACAAAAACATCCACAAGCAGAACAAAGCTCCTCAATCCTCCACATAGTTGTTTGTATAAAAAGAATATATAACCATCTAAGTTTATTTGCAACACTGCTGTTAAGAATCTTACTTGTATGATGCTAATCAAGTTTCTTTTCTTCACCCTCTAATACTGACAAGCTAGCAAATGTAAAAACTTCCACTAGAATGAATTTAATGGACAGAAATAATTATTGAGAATCAAACTAAAACAGATCACATAAATGAAATTTAAAAAAATTAACAAAGTGACTACACAAAACCCTAAGATTGTCCACAAAACCCTAACATTGTCCACACTTAGCAAATTCCTCAACCAAAGTCAAAATATTTCACAAAATGGCAAGCATAGTATCAACTCACAAAAAATTAAAAAATGACAGAAGAAAATGAGTTTGGGCTCTCACCTTTCTCTTTCGAAGATTGTTTCTTACTTCCTTTTGCTTTTGTGTCTACGGGTGCAAGGGAATGGGTCACGCTGGGGAAGTTTGAGTGTTTGATAGGAGTGTAGTTTGTTCTTGGGAATGTTTGCACGTGAAGAGAGGGAGAGGAAAGACTGTGACAGAGGAGAGGTTCAGTTTCAGTTTCTAACAGTTACACTTTTGTTTTTGTTTGTTTGTTTCAGTTTCGAAGAGACAGAAGAGAGGGCGTCGTGTACTCGTGTTGAGGAAGCTTCTGACATGCAGGCTCGAAGAAACGACGCCGTTTGGGGACCACTTTCCCCTCAAAACCGTTTTGGGGACCACTTTCCCCCAAATGCCCAAACACGGCACCGTTTTGGGGACCACTTTCCCCCAAATGCCCAAACACGGCACCGTTTTGGGAATTTTTATTTCCCCCCAAAAGGCCAACACGGCAGCGTTTTGTAATGTTTTATTTCCCCCCAAAAGCCCAACACGGCAACGTTTTGGCCATTTTAATTTCCCCCCAAAAGCCCACACGACGCCGTTTTGGCCATTTTTTTTCCCCCCAAAAGCTCACACGACGCCGTTTTGGGGACCAACTTTCCCACCAAATTGCCCACGTTGGACCCCGCCTTCTTTCTTTCTTTTTTTGGTTTGCTTTCTTTCTTCTTTCTTTTTTGGTTTGGTTTAAGTGGATTAATGGGTTTGGGCTTTTGTTTTTGGCATGTTAATATATTATATATTGGGTTATTATATAATAATGGGTTTGGGCTTTTTAAGTAATCTTATATTTTACTGTATAATAT